>OZ038484.1:73771604-74114104 GCA_964036315.1 Acanthosepion esculentum
CAAACATGGCAAGAGAGCCCAATTTTCCCTGTTATTTAACCCATAGAAGAGATGGATTCATACCTTTCCTAAGGATACTTGTGCAAAAGTGAATGTAACAAACACAACTGAAATTCAAAATCAACAGACTAATGGTAGGTGATTTATTTTTCATTTTATCACCCACCATATATATGCGTGTATATATATATATATATATATATATATATATATATATATATATATATATATATATATACCCAAGTTTAGGATTGGTATATACGGAGTGAAATCC
Source organism: Acanthosepion esculentum (assembly GCA_964036315.1). Classification (NCBI taxonomy): domain Eukaryota; kingdom Metazoa; phylum Mollusca; class Cephalopoda; order Sepiida; family Sepiidae; genus Acanthosepion; species Acanthosepion esculentum. Next base: position 73,771,879 of record OZ038484.1, read on the forward strand.
AATAACCAACAATTAATATTCTTTAAAGAGTGCTCAATACAGAGTAGAGCAGATATAATTATTTATTTGAATATTACAACATAAATATGTTATAAAATCACGACAAAAGTAGCCATTTTGTTTCAACACTTCTTGTGTCTTGTCAAGTGATAATATAGAATATAGAATAAATGGTTTTAAAAGTTTCAAATTAATCAACGATCCTTAGCTAAGAGTAAACGCCGTTACATAAGCTAGAGTGGCCAATCAAAAAACAAGTATAGGATGATTCGAAAAATTTGACAACTAAGCAAGGTTATCTAGATATTAAAAGATTTATAAAATTTGAAATTAAAATTAAAAGTAAAAAATTAAAATTACCTATTTAGAAATCTAAATCAGATCTCTATTAAGTTTTAAATTGTAGAATTACCAAGGAGAAAAAATATAAAAATAAAAATAAAAGATATATATGCTATTTAATTTATATTTTCATTGAAATTAAGTTGAAAGTTGTATTCAGAATCCCAGACAGAGATGTATACATTTTTCGTTTCATTTCAACATGTTAGTCCCTCTCACGTGAAATCATTCGAACAATGGCATGTTAAGCGCTCGGACGTATTTAGATATATACATACACATACAAAAAAGCAAACCACACATAGGCAAATGCACTATACTTACACAAACACATCGATACACACAGGCACATACATCTACATTCAATATGATCTAGACGGTCAAATGTCGAAGCTATTCGTGGCTTAATATGTTATTAAACGAATTTAAACTTGAAAAATAGCTAAACCGGTCAAATATACATAGATAAAATTTAAACAAATAACTATATATATATATATATATATATATATATATATATATATATATATATATATATATATATATATATATATACATACATATATACATATACACACATATATATATACATATATACATTTTTGAAAACATATAGTTTTCGACACATTTACAGACAAAAGTAAATAACCACCTCCACATATAATTGAACACTCGCACATCCGCATATAAATTAATACATGCACCCGCATAGACACATATAAGGATAATAGGTACGCATATACAGACCTACGTACATAAACATACACATAGATAAGCACATATAAATATATTGACCCATACGTCGACGCAGAAAAGTAAATAAGGCAAGTGAAGAAATACATATAAAGATGCAACTATATACAAGCACACACATACATACATACACATCTAGATGTACATACATAAGCACGCATGCATATATGCATATAAACTAAATATATATATAGACATTTACAAATACAAGTGTATACATGAAAAATTAAACAAACGTAAATTAAAACGACATGAGTATAAAAATGCATATACACATCCGCTAGTACATATATATACACACATACATACGCAACTCCACATAGATATATACACATATATATCTACAGACATACATATACATACATACACACATACAAACATACATATTCACAAATATATATACGCATATATACATATACATATATATATATATATATATATCTATATATATATATATATATATATAAACACATATACATACACACACATACACATATACGCACACACACATACATACATATACAAACACATATACATATATATATAAACATATAGACACATGCATAAAAAAGGAAAAAGAAATAAGCATACATAGACCAACTTATATTCTAATAATATTCCAACAACATTATGATAAAATATATTAAAAGTTAATCATAATTTAAGAAAAGAACAACGGTCTGTAAGCAATTAAAGGTACTTTATCAACAAAAGTAGATTTTAGTTTGTATCTATGATACACTCCAAGACACTAAAGCCTACATACAAATACACATACAATGACACACCAACATATATATATAAATATCTAATCATATATAAATACCCATATCGACACATCCAGATAAACAATACACAAACAGTCGAGCGCAACCATATAAACACCCACACATACATATAAATATATATATATATATATATATATATATATATATAAACACCCAGACATATATATAAATATATATATATGTGTGTGTGTGTGTGTGTGTGTGTGTGTATGCATGTAAATGTCATTTACAAATCAAATTAAAACTTAAAACACTCATGCTAAAATAAGAACCTGTTTGATAATATTCTGTTCAGCTATACAAAGAAATGCTTTGTGATTGTAAACCAGAATAATGTGAAAATGTTCATGCAATAAACAACATTTTCTGAACTACATAACAGAGGATTCATAAGAAATGGCACAATAGGGAGGTGACTAGTAATGTTTGGTGTGTCTGTGTCTGCTTTTTAATCTTTCAAGGAAAACTTGGGTAGGAGTGTGTGTGTGTGTGTGTGTGTGTGTGTGTGTGTGTGTGTGTGTGTGTGTGTGTGTGTTTCCTATATTTGTTTTTGAAAAATATCAAGGCTGAACCAATATGAAGTCAAGAAACAAATGCTGTACTGATAAACCATATTCAAAATGTTACTAGTTTTAACACATTTATTGCACAACTAATCATAAAAAGAAAAATGAAATAGTGAAACAGTTATTTATTGGATGAAGCCAGCTTTGGTAAAGGGCTATGTTCATGGAACAACCAAGAAGAACAAGCTTCCTAAACAATGCCTTCTCCCAAGACAATTATGCTAACCATTATAATGTATTTTATATTATAAAACACAATATGAAGATATACTTATTAGTCATTCATCCTTGTTTCCTCTATTTTAAATGAGATATTCCATTTATAATAAGAAGCATTACTCAATGCCAGTAAGCTGACATGCTCATTGGAATATTCCTGTTAGTAAGTTGGGGTGATTGGGTTGCTAATATACTGTTTTTATTTGCCTTATTTTGTTTGCTTTTAATATTAATGATTTAAAAGGGAATCTTTTTTCTTACCAACAGACTTAATTGTACAATGCAATTTCCAAATTACATATCACCATCATTTTTTAAACTAGACAATGAAGAGACAACCAAATATATTGTTTTGATCATTACTGAAGCATAAACAAATATACTTGTGGAACCCAATCAAGTATATGAATATAAAAAGTGATAATCCTAAATTGGTTAAAAAAGATCTTTAAACCTATTGTTCCTCTTCACAAATAGACAAAGACTTTTTCTTTGTTAGAGGACCAAAAAAAAGTGAAACAAAAAAAACATTAAAGAACATATCAGGATAAAGGTATCTCTGGCGTAGAGAGCTTTTAAAGGTTCAGAATTTTTTAAAACTAGAATTAGCTCTTTGATTTAACAATATATTTTTAGGCTGCTTCCCTAGCATAAAAATTGGGAGAGTACATTCATTTTCCACATATTCATTCTTGTATTCATTCACTTTCAATATATCTTTACAGGTCATATATCACAGATAATAGAGCCTGTATATTAATATGATTGATTGTATCTTAAGTTTCTTCAGAATGTGTGTAATATTTCCAACATTTCTCTAAAACATAATGCATCTATTGTTGCAATTTGCCATATGACCTAAAGATTTAATGTTTTATACATATAAATGTCACTATTTTGGGTGTAACTCTTAATATTCCTGTGAAAGAATTGTCCATAGAAAGTATATAAGCATACAAAATTTCAATTATATTTTATTAATTACTTGAGATGAAAAGCCAATGCCATTTAAACACAATTAATAAAACAAATTTCTGAGAATGTTGCAACATACTTTCCACACTATTTAGACACAGATCATTTTTTTTCAGGGCAAAACATGAAAGAGAATAACAGTTGAGTAGAACAGAAAGATGGGGAAAAATAATGTTCTTCACAAAGAATTTTTTTTGTGAAGTTGATTAACAAAAATATTTTTTCAAGATTATAAGCTTATAAAAAGATAAACTACCAAAACTCTTACTAATAGTATTTCTTTTTTCCATATTAGAATAGATAAATTATTTTATAAACTAATAAGGGTCATTCAATTTGGTTGGGGCAGGGTACAGGCACCTTGCTTCTTTCTCTTGGTTTTTCTTGTATTTATAAACTGAACTCATTTGTTTTTGTTGTTGTTGTTGTTTCTTCTTCTTCTTCTTCTTCTTCTTATAATAATAATAATAATATATATATATATATATATATATATATATATATATATATATATCTCACACACACACACACACAGTGCCGGGGGAAGGGCAAATATTCGTACACATACAAATTTTTATTTTATTGTATTTCTAACTAATGAGCAAACATACTTTTCATATAATTAGCTTTATGCAGGTGCATAATAACTGCATAGAAGACAGAACATTTTTTAATAGAAATAGATCCCATTTATCCATTTTAATGGGTGCAAAAAGTATTCATACAATACAAATAAGAATCCATAATCTTCATTTAATAGTAGAAGAGCCATTATTCACTTCTACAGCAGCAACCTCTTCTTGTAGTTCTCAATTAATGATTTGCAAATTTTAGTTGCTATTTTGTTCCATTCTTCTTCACATATGGTTTTCAGGTCTGGGTTGTTTATTGGAGCTCTTGAATGGATTTGAATTTTCAAATAAAGTCAGATTCTTGATTGTGCTTAAATCTGGGGAAGGATTTGTCCATTTCAGGATATTTACATTATTGCTTCATAGATTTTGCGGTGTGCTCAGGATCATTATCTTGTTGGAAGATCCAATCAGGAGGAAGTTCAAGATTTTCAACTGAAATCATTAAATTTGCTTCCAAAATATTTTGATATGCTGCAACATTCATTCTACCATCTATTACTGATATGATGCCAGTACCTTTTGCAGAAAAACATCCCCAAACCATGATTCTGCCACCACAAATTTCACTGTAGAACTGTGTTCTTTTGCTTCAAGGCAACGCCATCATTCCTCCATACATGATTTCTAGAATTATGTCCAAACAACTTAATTTTGATTTTGTTTGTCCATAATACTCTTTCCCAATACAATTTTTTCTTATCCTTATGTTCACAAACAAATTTTAACCTGGCATCTCGGTGTCTTTTCAAAAGCAGTGGAGTTTTCTGAGGGGAGCGTGACTTTAGATTGTTCCTATGAATTTCATTCAGTTAAAAAGAAAACAAATAAAAATAAAAAACAAATTTGCCCTTGATAATGGCTAAAAGAATAGCCAAAAGCACTTGGAAATGCAAAACATTTGGACAGTTTTTACATACTTTGTGTCCAGAAAAGAAAACACTTATACGAACACAAGAAAAATTTAAAAGCTTAATTGCAGTTCCTTGTTAGTCGTCTTTAAGGAAACATATACGTTTGCTTAGAATTATTTTGTCCTTTTCTTTTTCTTCCTCTGTTTATTGAGCATTTTGTCAATTACACTTAACCATTACCAATTATTCCACATCTATCAATCAGAAAGGGGTTCAAATGCTACCTGATCTTAAACCAATATAAATATGATTATCATACATCACAGTTTGAGTGATCTATCCTGGTATCCAGCTAAAGATATAAGCTATTAGTGTTCTTTTTTTGCTGTTGTTGTGGCAGTCCTAAAGCTTAAGGGGTGAAGGGTAATGAAAATATATCATAAAAATTGAAAACTCTCCCAGTTTGAGGTTTGGAAATTATATTATGCCTATATATGAACCAACAAGAATTGATGTTTCTTCTATTGATCATGAATAATGTTAGTTACTTATAACATACAAGATATTATTTAGTTTATTAATTATATTTAGAATTTAAGGACATAACATTTACTATAATATCTGACTAGAATGTTGCAGAATCCTCTAATTCTTCTAATAATTCCTTAGAAACATCAAAACAGTTTGGCAGATGTTTAACTGACTATTGCAAATAACTGACAAGATTTACAAAAATCAATTCCTTGCAGTCTGCTATATTTATTATTACTTTAAATGTTAACATATAACATTAAAGTAATAAAAAAATAATGTTGGATTATAAATAGAATCCACTAATTCCTTAGAAATCTGTTACATACAATAAAAACTGAAATTCTTGCTGACAACGGCTTTACCTGTGGCAAATTAATTGCTATAGATTTGGTTAATGTCTTATAATTAGGATCAAATTGGCAACTAAATGTTTCTTGCATTTTACAGACTATTGGCTTTATCATTGTTCATTTAATACATGATTTTGGCCAATATATTCTTCAGCCTTACTCGTATGCATAATGTATCTCGTCTTTAGAATCATTTACGACTTCTTTCATTTTCCCATCTCCTCATCTAGAATGTAATAATATAACTGAATCTTGAGATTGCGTGTTCATGTCTTAACAATATTAATGAGAGAACAAGAAATGTTAAAATCTGGTTTGTTTTTTGCTTTTTGCAAAAACACAAATGGGTACTGGGTCCTTAGTACCATGACTTCAAACTTCTCTGACTGACCATCTTTAAATAGCCATAGTTCAATATGAAGGTTTTTAATTACTAAAATTATCTTTTTCTGAATAGTAATTTTCATATGATGTTACAATCTACGATTGCTTTGCTGACACATTCACTTTTTTTGACAAGCTTCTTTCAATATTTGTCTATATTTCTGAGATGAGGTATTGTATCTATTTACATTGCTTGGACTATTGTCCTCATCTTTATTGTCATATTCACAATGTTTCAGCTATTGTATGCTCCAGCCTTCTTCAGGTGATATAAGTTGAAATTCCTAACCAAACCCTTTATTTTGTCCACTGGGGTAGATCGTTCCAGTTCCATGTACCATGCCTTTTCTGAATATCTCATTTTCAGTTATCTCCCTTTTAGTAACTCAACTCTCTAAGTTTTTTGTTCACTTCTGCTGTGGCCAGGTATTGAACTCACAACTTTTTGGGTCAAGTCACTTTGGGTCATTACTTCAACGAACACTTTTATCCACTGGGCCATGTGTCTGAAATTCTAACGTATATCACCTGAAAAGGGCCAGTGTATACAATGGCCAAAACATTATGAATAAAGAGGAGGACAATATCCCAAACAATGTAAATAAGGTAAAAAGCTTCTTTCACTTTATAGATTTTCTACAGTTGTTCAGTGCTTATCACTTTATTTCAGAGAGAAAACAGATTTTCTTTTTCTGTTGATACATATTCTGCTCAGCCTGATTTAGTTGTTTATACTTGAATAATCTTTTTTTTTTTAATTAAACTACATAGTACAAAGTTCAAGTTACCTCTTCACATATTTTCTCCAGCTTAGGCATCCAACTTGTAGCTAAGTGACAATTTTGCAAGACAACCCATGATCCATTAATAATTGCTTGGGCTATCATTCTTTCTGCAATTGGACCCTACATAAAAGAAAATGCAACATCAATTATTTTTTTAAAAAATCAATAGACCTCAACAGAATAACTTTAACTGAGAATTTAAATCAATCTTGAAAAGAAATAAACAATTCTTTTAGATTCTTCAAAAATTGAAATCACCAAAGAAACATTGTATGGGAGTAATTCTTGAAATAAAATCTGAAAATAGAATATAAATGTTAAAAAAAAAATCTTAAATAGATTCTTAGTTTCTCATCTATATTCTGAGTTCTTTCAATTAACCATTCAACGCAAATGGAAATAATCTCTCTCTCTCTCTCTCTATATATATATATATAGACACACACACACACACACACACACACACACACACACACACACACTAACAAATCCTTTGGTATATAATCCAAGTGGATCCTAGTAATATAAAATATTAAAACTGATTCACAAAAAAAGCTCAATGTATTTATTATTACAGAGCAATATAATTAATAAACAATAAAATCCAAAATCACCTCATATGGGGAACAGGCTATTTCAGCAGATGAAAATATCAAAAGATATTAAAATTAAAAGACAAATAAAAAGGGGTTTAAAAATAACTTTAAAATATATAGATAAAAGGATGTAAGGGATTAATGGAAAGAGAGTTGGGGAAAGTTTATAAATTATAATATATTTTATAAATTATAATTTATAAATTTTCCCCAACTCTAAGATCTTCCCAACTCTCTTTCCATTAATCCTTTATATCCTTTTATGGATATATTTTAAAGTTATTTTTAAACCTTTTTTATTCCTCTTTTAAATTAATATTTCATTCTTCATATAAGGTTAATATTCAGGTTTAATTTTATAAAACTTCTTCCCTTTAAGACAAATACTCTCCCCTGACTGCTGTCTTGTGCCTTTTGTCCAACTGAAACATTGAAATGGATAAATTGTGTATTAGGTTCTTTTTACTGGTTGATATTTTTTTTTTAGCTTTCACAGTTAAATTTCTATTTCTGATACAAACTCAGTCCACACTGGGATTGATAAGACAGATGAACGATATAAACATCTGCCAAAATAGGCTAATCCCCATATGAGGTGATTTTGAATTTTATTGTTTATTAATTATACATATCTTTCAAGTTGTCTGAAGATTATGTGTGTGTGAAACTTGAATTATGACTAGAGCTATACTTTCATAGGATTTAACATTGGTAAGCATTTTTTGTTTGGTTTAGGCAATCTAGGCTTGGAGCACTTTACTGAGGAGTTAAGATTGCTTTCAGACCTATTTTATGTCTTTTTTTTTACTTATGTCATCTTTTTTCAAGACTGTATAGAGATAAGAGTTTAGATTTTGGAAAGCTGTCTATTGGTTTCACCAATGGTTTTGATTTATGTTTAAGAACATATATATATATATATTATATATATATATATATATATATATATTTGAGTTCTTTAACAAAATATACTACTGGCATAACTTAGATGTTAAAATGATTCCTTTACTCTGACTAAAATGTATAATTTTTAAAACTTTCTGTGCATGAAATTTAAAAAACACATTTTGGTATTTTAATATTAATTGTAATAATTCTATAAAAATAAACATTTATTTAAAAAAATCTTTTCCAAATATGTAAGAAAAAAAAAGAGTGAGAACAAAGTCTTTGATATGTTTGTTTATTACCCCCCTTTCCATTTTTTAATGTTTTATAGCCTGGTTATGAAGTCACTGATGGTAGAGATAGGAATAGTTGACTGATATCATATTTCCTCAACACTACCCCAGTCACACTCCTCACCTGAACCCTTCAGCCAACGAGTTAAGGCTTCCAATTTCTTTGATTTTTGCCAACTTTAAGTGAGGCTAAATTTAATTTGCCCTCTTTCAACCGATACATTCGACTAAAAACCTTATACTGTATGGAATAAATTATTTAAAATGGACATTTGAAAACAATAAGTTGAAGTAAAAATGTGTTCCTTGAAAAACAGGGCATGCAAGTCATTAGAGAATTTTAAAAGATTATTTATAAAATTAAAACAAGAAATACACTGCCTATTAAGTATGTCTCTAGCCTGATCAGATCTACACAGCCCAATTAGACACATTAATTTTACTTCATTTTTTTTTTACTTTCTTTCTTTGTTTTTTTCCTTTCTTTCTTCTTTATTATGAACAGTATCAATGAAATGTATTTCAGTCAATATTTTGAAGCATGAAGCTAAAACAATTAATTTTGGAACTAGCTGAAGTCAAGAATAAAAACAATACACTACAAAATATTTTTCTTGCTTTGAAATAGATATACTTGAATGTTGAAGCCTGACAAGCCCAACCCCCAGAGTCGCACCTGATATATACATTACTATAAACATTATATTTAATGGGTACAGAGGTTTGAGTAGATATCCACTGTTTTTAAAACTGAAATTAATATCTACTAACTGAAAGATTGAGAAGTCCTACTAAAGAAAATGTGCCTCACAACAGAAATTGAACTTGTATTTTTTGTCAAACAGGGAGATCACTTTTAAGCCAAGTGTGCCTTCCCAATTAGAAAGTCTTCTCAATCTCTAGCTTGGTAGATATTAATATCACTTAAAAAAAGAAGATATTTACACTTACCCACTAAATATAATGTTTATTTTTTTCTATGTGTCATGTTCCATCAGTATATAGGGGATTACAGCTCTCCAGAAGTCCCTATATTTTGTAGCTTTTGGCAATCTTTACTTTTTTACTATCTTTCCCCATTCCCTGTCCTGCTACCCATTTACACATATTTATTGTTGTTCTTTATGTTCTGTGTCAACTTCAGGACATAAGCGATCATGGCTCTCCACAATTTCCTGTCCTTTGTGACTCTTAATAAATTTTGTCTTTTCAGTATTTCTCCTAAACCATGTTTTGCCATCCATTTACTCAAGCTCATTAAATATGTTATACATTGTTTTCCTCTGTCCCTTTTGATCTCAATCTATCCTGTGAGTATCATATTTTTCAAACCATCTTTCCTCATTATGTGCCCTGGAAATTTCACCTGTCTCTTGCTGATGTTAAGTATAACTTTCTTTTTTGTTACCATTTTCTCTAAAACCTTGCTGTTGCTGACATGTTCAGCCCATGGTATCCTCAGCATCCTTCTGTAGAATCACATTTCTGTTGCTTCAAGTTTCTTCTTCATCTTTGAGGAGATTTTCCAGTATTTACTGCCATATAGGAGGACATATCAATTCAATATGCTCTTCTTTGTTTCTGATGAAGTTTTTCTGTTTCTTAATTCTCTGCTTAGTCTTTGGAATGCATCTTTAGCTATCCTAATGCATCTTCAGATTTCAGTGTCACACTTTCCATCCCTCTGTTAGAACATTTCCCAGACATTTAAAGTTTTGTACTTGTTCGATTTTGGTATCTCCAGTTTGTAATTTGGGCTCATCCTTTTGCTTATGACCATACATTCTGTCTTCTTGCAGTTTATGTTTAGTCTTTTCATCTCACTTTCCTTTACTACCTTCTGTAGGAAGTTTTATAGTTTTCTTTCTGTGCCTGCTATCAATATTGTATTATCTGCATATCTGATGTTAAGATTGTAGCTGCCAATAATGACTTCTGGTAAGACTACTATGTCCAATGAGAAGACACATCCTTGTCTTACATCCCTTTCTATTTTTGAATATCTGCTGAACTCTTTCTATCCGTGTGCAGACAGTTTGCTGCCAGTATAGGTACTTGATTATTCTAATATTCTTCCAAAATATGTTAAGGTTGCTGAGCAGTTCTTTGTAGTATACTTTATTAAATGTCTTTACATAATCTATAAAGCACAGGTACATGTCCTCCTACATTTGTATTGCTCTTTCTGATAACATTCTGAGCATAAATATTGCATTCCTTGTTCCAGTGTCTGTGATTAACCTCTGGTCTGATTCTGCTGCATGCTCTATTCCTCAGAATTTGAATGATTTTTGTTATATGGCTCATTAGGATGGAATTCACATTTTTTTGCACCTGGTTTGTTAGCTAGGTCACTTGCTGTTTTCTTTTGCCTCTCTTACCATCAACATGTCCTTCTTTATCTCTCCTATAAATTTCAACACTCTTTCTGATTTTAAGTATAAATGTCCTTTTGTTTCTATTTTCTTTAAAGCATTGTCATTCACATGTGTTTATGGTATTCTCAGCATCCTTCTGTAGATCCACATCTGTTGCCATAAATCTCTTCTTTATCTAAGAGAAGAGTGTCCAGCATTCACTGCCATATCAGAGGATTAATATTACATAACCTTTAAGCACTCTTTTCCTTGTTTCTAATGATAATGTTTATAGTAATAAGAAATAATGCTGGATTAAAAAAAATTCCCTAATTGCTTACATGTATCTTATTACTATAAACATTATTTTTAATGGATACAGCAGTTTCGGTTGATTTCCCTGTTTTTTGGGGGGTTTTTTTAAACAGTGCAATTTATAACAACCGGCCTAAACTGAGAAATCCTACTAAAGAAAAACTGTGCATCAGACAGGAATCAAACATGCAGCCCTTTTTTTCCATCCAGAAGTCATTTGTAACACCTAACTGTGCATATGTCAGAAAATTAAACCAATTTAAATTTAAAAGGTCATTTCATAATTAAAATTATTATGGAATGCTTCCATCAAAAGGGTTAATAAGATTGCAATTAACAATTCTTTGTTTGAAAAAGAAATTCTTATTTGAAGATTGTGCAATTGCTATTTGGTGTCAAAGTAAATTAATGCCATCAATGTGCAGACATGAATGCAAATGATCACAAAATATTTTGTGCTTTTTCTTTTTTAAATACATTTATGATGTCAAAATAAAATAAGTATTTTGGCTAATGCCAGAGAAGCAAACTGAATTAAAGACAAATCTATTGTGACTGGACAAGAAACATTAAATAGAAAACTCCTTCACTAAACTTCATAACTTGCAAACTGAAATCTTATATAATGAGGAAGTTTCTTTTCCCTTACTATGCTTCCTTCCTCTCACTGTAACATATTATCACTGTTAATATTCATCTATTGTTAACTGAACTTATAACAGTTAACATAGAATAAACAATGATATAACCATCTTTCACAATGAACTAGGAGTAAATAGTGTCCCAGCCACCACCACCCCAAAAAATAGAAGAACCAACATTGTTTCATTCAATCTACATTATATATATATATATATATATATATATATATATATATATATATATATATATAAATAAAAAGAAAGAACAGTAAGATATAAAATCCGGTGTTCTTATAGATATTTTTATTTTTTACACAATAGTGCTCAATGTAAATTTACAGAGCATTAATATTATAAATTAATTGATTTAAAATATGGTTTTTTCGCTACACAGTGATAACCATGTTTCAGAAATGGAAGCTAAAGCCCCTGAATTTAATTTTGTTATTAAACCAAAGACATTAGTTCCATTTCCTCGTCAAGTCAATTTTGGAGTAACTTATTTTTTAAAATTTACGGTTGTTAAAGGCACGGCAAAGATTCATAATTGAGGGTTTCCAAGGATACCGATAAATCCATTCATCTAGACAAGGGGTGGTAGGGGGTTCAAATTTTAATTTTTGTTGTATCAGTTACATTCGAAAGCGGGGGTTATGTTTAGGGATGGGTAGGGATGTATCTTTCAACAAATTCTGACATCCGCTAAATTCAGGTCGTCTGGGGGTTGTTTTTTTTCCCCGACGGCAAAAATTCTTACGGTATTTTTTCTATTTGTATATTTAAAGATTTTGAGGGGCTGTTTTTAGGCTAGAATATGTTTTAACCACATTTCTAAAAAAAATTTATTTTTAATATTTAATATACTATATTTCTTTTTTAAAACCAAGTAAATGTATTAAAATTACTTACAGTATGTAAAATTATTTTTTCTTATCGAGTATAAATAAATATGTATATTGTCAGATTAAATTTTTTTTTTTTTTTTTATGTAAACTTTATGACAATGACGGCAAAGGTGGCTAAATTATTTCACTAATTCAGTAAACTTTTATTTTTTTGATTGCTAAACAAATGTTAAGTAATTCAATAAATAAGCCTCTTGAATAACAATAACTGGATAACTATGCTAGTTTTTTTATACAAAGTAAACTAACTCTAGGTACAAATGACAAAATGAAATTCAAGCCAACATTTGGAACTTGTTAACTACTGTGGCCCCAATAGGAAGGAACTAATATTGTAATGGAATGTATTGTTGTTAAGCAGAGCTAGTTCATTTGTTTGTTTTTCCCTCCATTTTATACGTGACAAATCTATTAATAGCTAATAAATGAATAGAATCATTTTAAAACAATTCCAAACTGTAAAACTAATTCAAGAATTTCAAAACGTAATTTAGACAAAACAGGCAGCATCATGCAATCTCTTCCCCAAATCCAGCCTAATTTTTTGTCATCAATCTATCACATATGCTACACTAAAGAATTTAATGGTGCATAATGTTTTTGGCATATAAGAATTCTTTGGAGTATAAAAAGTATCACAGTTACAAAATACTACAATTATTTTTATGACAGGGGATTTGTGTTCATTTGGGTATGAAATGAGAAAAAAAATTGATTCTGTCTGATGACTGCACATTCCAACAAGTACCTATTCACTACCAAAGGAGATACCATATATCAAAATATACTGGTTTGTTAATAACAAGAATAATATACTGTATACAGTTTACATCTACTACTGTAGCTCAGTGGTAAGCATGTATGATTTCAAGGTGAGATATCTAAAACTGGAGCTGAGCCAGAAATAGGTTTTAATAAAAGATAATCAATGAAAAGGAAAAGATTGATTTTAAACTGCCAAAATAATCAGGTAATCAGTTATATAACTTTTCAGCTGCCTTTTCTAAGTAGCTCACTCTTTTTCATAGCAGGCTTCTAACCAGTTTGACTTGGAACATAAAACTTGTATAATTATTTGCTTGGTCACACATTTCAACAGATTTTCTTTCTCTTTCAGTTAGTTACATTCTATTCTTACTTTAGGAAAACATTTCTATTTTTACAAATAAAGATTGCAAATTATCTTGAGTGTATAGCTTCACATCAAAATGAAGGAGATAAACATGGCAAAAGATGCAAGGGAAATAAACTGCAATAAATATGCAATTATAACAAGATAGAAAAACCCTTGCCAATCAGATCAGAAAAAAAAGGAATGTTCCTTCAAAGTTGATGATGGTGGTGAGATAAATGCAAAGAATTACTGTGAGTTCTTGGAAAAGATATTTTTTGAGTAGTACAAGATGCAACCAAGAAACTAAAGAGTCTCTTCATGCAAGTCAGTGTTCCTTCACATTTTGCAAAGCTGACTTATTACCCACCTTGCCAGAAATGGTTTCAAAGACACCAAATTAACGGAATGGACTTCAACTTCTCCAGATATTAATCCAATAAAAGATTGTGATCCATCATTAAAAGAGATGTATAATGGAAAACAATATTCAAACAATAAAGATCTTTGGGAAGCTCTGCTGCAATTAATGTTAAATTGAAACAAGAGAAAATTTAACAAAATCAATTGTTGAAAGATTGGTGATGGTTATAGAATGTTAAGATCATATTAACATAAGAATAATAAAATAATTTATTCCGGTATATAGGATATGGTTTTGATCAAATATAACTTTTAGATTCCTTTATGAATAATGATAATTTATATTGCAATCAGTTTGTAAAATAAAACCTGACACCCTTAATTAATTATCAATATTTTTAGTAAGAATATTATAAGCTGAATTTCACATGATATTTTGCTCATATATCTTCAAAATTTTTAAATTCTTCTTTGAATCATGCAAATTTTATTGTGAAAATATTAACTTGCACAATAAACAAACTGACATAGAAACCAATGAGACAATCATTGAAAAGAAATTGAAGACTTTTTATGAAAGTGCTTAGGTTTACCTACAACAATCTCTTATCCTCAGAGGTAAAGTGCCTGCATAGATTTTTATTTCTAACATGTAAGCTTTTTTATTCATCAACACTTAATATCATGTTCTGTATGGAGATGAATGTAGCAAATAAGAATGTTCAATTACGTTTATATGAACTTGAAAATTAAACATGGATATATGTGATTTGCAATTAGAAAACCTTCTGTCCCAAAATGTCTACAGTTCAGCTTGACAATTTTAGTTAACTTTTAAATTCATGAATGCATTTTTCCTAAATAATTCTCAAAATATTATAAAAATTATTATCCTAATTACAATGGTGGACAAGGCTTTTTTAATCTACTCATCTTTGTTTCTTAGTACCAAATTTTGACTGTTAATCTCTGCTAATTATTTTTATTAGTATTGTTTTCACTAACTTTAAAAAAATCACATCCACTGAGAGGGAAGTAAAAATATGGGACAATAAAAGAACAGGATTCATGGAGACAGAAGATGGTGATTAATGTTATATTTAAATTTTTGAAGACCATAGTTGACAGGAAAGCAAGAAGCTGGCAGAGAGTTCTACAAGCAAAAAGTGTGAGAGCATAGAAGTTATGGTTACAACTAGCAATTTCAATAGTTAGATTATGAGACATAGCTGTCAATCTATTACTGTACTTAAATTTGTGAAGCCAAGGTATCAACAAGGAATGCTCATCAAATCAATTACCATGAAAATAAGCAAAAAGATTTTTAGTTATAGATACCAATACAATGATTCCCAAAATATAAAATTGCATCTTAACTAAGAATTAACCTCAGGCATTTTAATTATTTTACAGGTAAATCTAGAGACATAAAAGAATAAATATTCCTTACCTGTCCTTGTCCCAAAGAAATGGTTTGAATTTTCTGGTTAAAACCTTTGTCCTCCCCAAATTTCAACAGAGCTGCCATTGGGTCAGCTCCTGGAGATAAAACAAAAATTAAGGGAGTACAGCATTGAGAATCAGCAAATGAACCTTCCAGATCAAATGTTGGGGGATCAATGTAAGGAGCTCCAAGATTGTTAATAATAAATTCCTGAATTTTGGGCACCATCTTGTCTGGTCGCAGACATCGCAAGATGACCATCTGTTTCATATCACTGAGTTCATTGAATGGCGAAGGTAATTGAAACAAGTTTGGTGCAGAATCATCATACATCTTCTTCCATTGCCTAGGGTCTGCTTGGACATCTATGAATGAATGAATAGCATTAAAAATAAGGATAAACATGAAATACGAAACATTTTTATGCAGCTTCATACAGCAATACAAATACTGATTCAATTCATTAGACTGGACCAATCATTAGCAAATCTGACAAATTATCTACTAATAGACATTAGGGATCCTCTAGGAAAGCTCTGCAATGCTTGTGCTGATATTTTATTGGGTCATGTGGTTGTTAATGAAAATAGTTTTATTTCGAGTAGAAGTAGAGGGGCTAGTTAGGTTTCTAAAATTGACCCATTATGCCAACTACTGAAAGGTTTACTTCAATTAAGAATAGATCAGCTTTCATTTTAGGCATATGTTGGATTCAGAAAACTTTAGCAGTTGGCCACTTTCATGAAACAATCTCAAGAGAGCAAAAATCTTTTTAATTCATCAGTATGATTCTAAAAGAGCACAAATTAATGTACAATCTTTGTATGTATTTGTCTTTTTGAAATGAGCAAACGGATCTCTATAAGAATGATATAGAATTGATACAAAAGCTCTTGAAGTCAGGCCCCAATTTTTAAAAAAATGATCAAGTTAGGCCCTTTCCAAATTTACTTTTTGTTTTCACAAAAATGCACCAATGCCCTTAAAACTGGCTTGTGAGATTTATTACCTCTATGGTGTGGAAAGTGTTCCTTACTTTGCCACAAGAATTGATTAAAATTATGCTTTTGTTTCCTATAATATTCCTATGAGAAGAGTATAAAAAGTTAAGACTTATTTTCAGTTTTTAATCATGGTTGAGGATTGCATTAAAAACTTTTTTCTCCAATCTAACAAACAGGCTTAAAGATTTTAACAACTGATAACACTTATAACATCATCTTCTATGTGCTGTATCCCTTCCGGATGTGGGCAATCATGACACTCCACTACTCCCTATCTTTCATAGCTCTTAGTACTGTCTGTTTTTTACTATCCCTCCCATTCTTTGTTCTGCCATCTATTTACACAAACTCATTAACTAGGTTACTAGCTGTTTTTCTCTGTTCCTCTAGTCTTCAATATGTCTTTTGAGTGTCAAATTTTCCAAACCTTTTTTCTCATTATGTACCCTAGAAAATTTAACTGTTTGCATTTTCCTTAAAACTTCCTCATCGCTTACATGTTCCATCCAAGCTATTCTCAGTACCTGTGTGTAGAACCTCAAGTTTCTTCATTTGTGGGGAAATTGTCCAGCATTCATTGCTACATAGCAGTTCAGTCCTCTTTCCTTTGTTTTGAATTGAATTTTCCTTTTTCTTAATACATTTTAAAAAATTTGTGGAAGGTGCCTTTTGTTATTGCAATGCACTTTTGGATTGTAGTCTCACATTTTCCATTCTCTGTTAAAACACCTCCCAGATATTTAAACTGTACTTGTTTGATTTTGACATTTCCAATTGGTAACTTGCATCTTGGGCTTTTTTCTCTTGCTGACAACCATACATTTTATCTTCTTACAGTTATGGGTAAGTCCTTTCTTCCTGTTTTCCTTAACTAACTTGTCTAAGAGGTCCTGTAGTTTTCTTTCTGAATTTGCCATCAACACTTATAACAGTGTGGGAAAATAAAAATGGGTGAGGGTTAAATCCAAAAATAAAAATCTGAGGTCATATTTCCCACCTGCCTCAAATTCTAACATGAATAATTAAATAGAAAACTAAAAAAGTACCTAGTATTGGTTCCCTAAATTTGTAAAGAGTTTACTGCAGAATGCAGTGTCATTGCTGGTAAGAAGTTTGGCCTGCAGATCCAGTTTCAAATGGTAAATTAAATTGGCTGAATTCCACTAATGCAGCTGTCACCAAACAATTAAGCACATGAGACCACAGTCGATCAATGTCAGGTAAATAATGTCTATTCTCACTTGACTCCACCAATCACTTCCATCCAGTTCTCTTTTTTTTCAGTGATGGAGCAGTAGACTGGCACTTGCAGCATCCCCTGATGATCATTTTCATGGCTGCCTTAGACACCACAAAGTTGATCAATCTTGTGAAGTACAGGGTTCGTTTGACATCAGGATGTCCACTTTGGTAATGAACAGATTTTGATCTGGACTAGATTTGATCACTGATGTCACACAGACATGCTGCACAGGTTTGATCTCTTATGTTGAACCATTTCTGCAGCACTCTTGTAAGCTTATCCACTCAGTTTTCATTTGATTTTATCAGCATTATGTCACCTGGTAAGTCATAATCATCGACCATCTTTTCTAGTGTATCAAACCTCCTTCGAATGAGTATTTTGCTTGATGCTTATGTATCCTGGCCTTACTTGTGAAAATGTTTGAGATCTATCCATGTATACATGCAAAACCCGTAACCAGGAGCAGTACATTTGCTTTCCATTGATGTGTCAATGTTGACAACATTCAGGATGGCATTCAAATCTGCCATGTTTATATGTTGAACATCATCTTCTGGATGCAACCAGCATGCATCCTCTACAATACCCCCATAAAGTTTGAGGACCACTCCCTATTGCAAGAGAGTTTACATCAGCCCACATATCAAAAACGTGTGTCAACACATCAATTGCCACACACAGGGTCATACTATTGTCGGGATGTCCCTAATAATAGACTTAAAGGAGGTGTCAGTTATTTCATTGTCCCTACTGGACTTAAGTGTGGTTGATCTGTATTTGATGAAGCCAGTTGCACATAGGCTTGTGCTCTGCTAGTTTTCTGATGAATGGAATCAAATTGCTCAGAGCATGTTCAACCAGCTTGTTCAATCTGCCCAATATCAGCTTTCTGCTCTTTGCTTAGCTATCAATGTACCACAATGGGCCCCTCTTCTCAGACTCAACAGGAGGACTTATTCAATCTTGGTAATTTTGCACAGTTTGCAGACAAGTTCCACATGTTTGATCCACCCAACCACAGGCTGATTAGTTTTCCACCATTGAATTCAGGAATCACCTTTATATCAAACAGTTTATCTGCAATCTTGAGAAGATTTTGCTTGTGAGAAAATAATGATGGGGAGGTCCAGATTTGAAAATAATGATGGGGGGAGGTCCAGATTTGAAAAAGTAGAAATCCAGGATTGTAATTCCAAAGTTCATAAATCAGTCTCACAAGTTCAAAGTAAAAAATGCCAGAGGTCAAAAAATGGATAAAAAAATCTATATCCAAAACTTGCAACACAAAACTACCCTTTTCACCCAGAAAGAACCAAAAAAATCCACCGGCAAGAAAGATTGTGATTAGTTGACACTGGTCGAAAAGTGTAAACAATTACCATATTTTGAGGCCTACTAGAGTCGACCCAATCTTGTTTCCGATTTTCTTTTTGACAGATAGCAAAGAGAACACAAATTCTTTTTCAAGACAAAGAAAAAAAAACCTGCCCAATATCAGTCTTTTGTTCTTTGCTCAGTTGTAGATATGCCACAAGGACTCCACCTCTCAGATGCAACAGGAGAACTCATTCGATCTTGCTAATTTTGCACAGTTTACAGACAAGTTCCAATCTGTGGGAAGAACAGGAATTAGGGAAAAAGAAACAAAAAAACTGTCACACACGGCGATGCTACACCCGATCAAATGCCTTTTTGCTAACCTGAAACAAACACATGACTCTTCCAAACGAACACTTTATGACAGTGAACGAGCAAACGGCACCCATGACTGCTGCCGACAAACAGAAGACCGACTGCAATAGCTTTTGCTGCCTAAAAAACAGCAAACGACTTGCGCGTCTTCTTCTTGTAGTCCTCAATCATGTCCATTATGGTACTCCAAGGTGTTCCCAGCGAAAACACACACACGCAGTTTGAGGTCACTTCCGTGCATGCTTGTTGCACTCCTCCCTGATCTTGAGATCACACAAATGGCAATGTGGGGCAGGCCGTTTCTGCCTGGTGCTCCGTCTCAGTTGTATGGTCTCAGGCGCTTCCTCAGTGGTGCTCTCTTCAGATGTCTCACTGAGCTCATCCCGCATAGGTTCATCAGGCGCGCTACTCTCTGAGGTGTGCCCTTCCTGTGATTTTATATATACCAATGGGGCTTCATCATTATCTGAAGAAGTAACGTGGTCGCTGACGGAATAATCCTTCCCACACGCTGGACGCACATCTTTTATGTGGCACGGTATTCCATCAACAGAGACGGAGTGTGGACTATTAATTTGTGTCACCGTATTCTTGTTGAACTGTGTCATACACCTTCCATGCAGATTTTTCACCCAGACAGTCTCTCCTACCATATAAGGACTGGCAACTGTGTCGTCATGCACCAAAGCTGCGTCGATACCCTTAATGCGGACCTTGTAGGTGTAGGTTGCATTCACCGGTGCAGTTGAAGCTGTTTTATTGTCCTTTGGAGTAATGTTGTGCCAATATACAGCTTCCAAAACTGAACACCGTGTTCTCGTCGCAATGCGCTTTATTGTACGATGGAATCTCTCAACTATTCCATTCCCTGATAGTACGTGAGCACAGCGAAATCGTACTTGTACATTCCACATCTTTGCAAAAGCGGCAAACCTCTCTCCACAAAATCATTATCCGTAAGCAGCTCAATTGGCGGCCCTCTTTCACAAAACACTACTTCCAACTGCTTGATGATGCTAGCAGAGTCTTGGTGGTGCAAGGGCTTCCAAATGGCAAAATGACTGGGGCCACAGTCTATCAGCATCAGATATAGTTGATGTCTGAAATGGGTTACATCCATCGCAACCCTGTGCCAATTTTCAGCGACATCAAGCCTGTCTAGCTTCCAATGCACTGGGGCCGGGTCGATTGACTGGCATTCCCTGCATCCTCTAACCACCGCTCACATCTCAGCTTTTGTTACTCTTGTGTTGATCAACTTCACAAAATAGAGTGTTCTCTTCACACCAGGGTGTCCGCTGGATTGATGAATGGCTCATACTTGAGCAACATCTCGCTCTTCAGCCACAGCGCACATAGGTTCTCTGGGTTCCGTCATTTTGTGCATTTCATGTAACCATCGCTGCGGTACTCTAGTAAGTTGGTCAGCTCGATTGTTGTAAGACTTGACAAACTCTACATCAATGTCCAGCTCGTATTCCAAGGCCAACTCTTGGAGTGTGGCTAGCTGACATCTGATTAACATCTCGGAAGCTGCCTTGGTGAGCACTCTCATCCGTCCGGACAGGGTGTCAGCTACCCAGCGATGCACACATGCCGAGTCTGTTCGTAAATGAATGGTTTTAGCCTTCCATTATAATGCAAGGTTGACACCTCGTAACACAGCATCGAGCTCAGCCAAGTTGATGTGCTTGTCTTCGTGCACCGGTCGGAGCCAGCTTGCGTCTTCTGCCACGGTGCCATTGCTCTCCACAACCACACTGGTGGCTAAGGAGCTTGCATCCACCCATATGGTTACATTTTGCTCACTGATACACCAGTCACCTTTCACTGGATCGTCCTGGGCTAGTCTCTTAAAAATGTCATCGATCATCTGGGCTAGAAAAGGGTCCTGCACTTCATCGTCCCATCCAGTGGTAACAGTGTTTGCCCTCCGCTTCACAAATGCCGTGGCGACACGTAACCAGCCGCATACCGGAAAATGGTCAGTCAACTTCCCGCACAGTGAGAAGACAATTCAGCGGGTAAGTTTATCGGGGACTACCAGAAGTTCACATCCACGACGGCATCGCAGTTTTCCTTGCTCCTCCCAGACATGCAATCCCAACACGCATGTGCCAATTCTTAGCCGTTCCGGGGTCTTACTTGACAAACCAAACTGCTCCAAATGTTCCTTGACGCGGACCACAGAACACACACTCTCATTTACAAAAACATTGTCAATATAAGAGGAGGCTGCGCTGATGATCTCATCCTGGCTCAAGACGGTATTAACAATGGCCCGTATGATTAAAGGGGCAACATTGAGCCCAAATCCTAAGCGGGTGAGACAATACCTTTGTCCCTTAATCTCCACTGTTTGGAATGGCCAAAGGGACTTGTCGATGTGTACCTGCAGATAGGCCCGGCATAGGTCCAGCACTTACTGTCGCCATTCCCGTAATTTTTTAGAACAAACATCTGCGATGGCCGCGTACACGTCAACGTACTCATTGAGTTCTCGATAGTCCATAATGGGCCGAACCTTCTGTTTGTTTTCCTGCAGAATGGCCATGATGGAGATTAAACCCTTTGGGGGTCCGAGCTCCTCCTTCGGGTAAGGAAGCAGCCAGACGTTATCTATCCACATCTGGTGTTCCCAATCATACTCCTCCCGAATTTGTGCAGGAGCTGAATATTCTGCCAGTCTATTTCTTAACATACCCAGAGGTTGGTTGCCAGCCCATTTCCAAGATGCGGTCCCCGTCCGAGTGGTCTCATCGTATTCTACTTTAAAGACGGGCTTGGTAATGGTAGCAATGACTGGTTCGACACACTGCGGAAACTTTACCTCAACGGCACCAGTTATAGATATTCCTCCCAACTGTTTGATGGTGTCTAGTCCAAGCAGCAAGTTGAATCCAAGCAGGTCTCCGTCCACGACTAGGACTTCCATAGCGATGGACGGCTTTGCACTAACACTAACTTGTACCACTCCGATTCCGCAACAGTCAAGTGTGCCTCCATCTACTGTAAGCATGCGTGTTGATTTTCTTGCCCATGCTCGACAGCATGACTTACGGACTAGTGACTGTGTGCATCCCATATCCACCAGAGCTGTACGTGGTATTCCATCGATACGAACCGTCACTACAGGCAATGCACCATTTACAAGGGTTTTGGGGAGGAGATTGGCGCTGAATTCTCACCCCCTTGCTCGTTTCCTGGACAACACCGAGCAATGACATCGATAGCAAGTGCTGGTCGGTCGGCGCTTGGTACCAGCACCCTTGGATGGTTTATGACCCAGGAGACAATCGCTCGGCCTATGATTGGGTCCATCACATTTATAGCACCTTGTGTGCGCATCTGTTCCCTTCAACTGTGCAGCCACTGCGGCTTGCTCGGTAGAACCAGTGCATTTCTTCAAGATAGTGCGAGCTCGTGCCAGCATGTGCGACAAATCCATATCTTCCATCTGGGATGACGCTCTTAAGAGCTCCTCTACATGCTCAGGCAATACAGCAATGAATGCACACTGCAAATACTTTTCTGATATGCCACCAAACAGAACCATGAGTCTGCGCAGTTCTGCCAAAAAGACGTTGACCGTTTCCCCTAGCTGAAGGCTACGTGCTGCAAACTGCTTCCACGCGAAGAAGGGGTGTAAGGTGAAGGCCGTTTATAACGCTTTCTTAACGCAATTGAAGTCTGTGTGCTTCTCCTCACTCAATTGCTGGTACACAGCATATGCACCACCTGACAAACACATCGGGATAACACTCAATTCGCTTCACACCGCTCAACTGACATATCAGTTCCGCCTTCTCCAACCATTCCACTACCGACTGTCCAGAATTGCTTCCGGCGAACAGTGGTATCAGCTTCAGGTCAAAGGCCATAATGCCGAAATAGCTTGTGGGAATAACGGGAATTAGGAAAAAAAAAAAAAAAAAAAAACTGTTGCACACAGCGATGCTACACTCGATCGAACGCCTTCTTGCGAACCTGAAACGAACACACGACTCTTCCAAATGAACAATTTACGACAGCAAGGGAGCAAACGGCAACCACAACTGCTGCCGACAAATGGACGACCGACCACAATGGCTTTTGCCGCCCAAAAATCAGCAAACGACTCGCGCGTCTTCTTGTAGTCCTCGATCGAGTCCATTATGGTACTCCAAGGTGTGCTCGGCGAAAACACACATGCAGTTCGAGGTCGCTTCCGTGCATGCTCGTTACACAATCACTAACAGGCTGATCAGTTTTATCACAGTTGAATTCAGGAACTGATCTTTTGGTGAATGGTTTATCCCCCATCTTGTGAATATTTTGATGAAATAGCTTGTTGGGAAAATGGTGGAAGGGGTAAAGGGATCAGATCCCAAATCAAAAACCTGGGGTCATAATTCCACAGGTTATGAATCAATTTCATAAATTCAAAGTCAAAATTACCAGTGATGTAAATCAAAAGGGGGAAAAATCCATATTCACAAATGCACAATTACTGGGTCAAAAACCAACATGCAACTGCTTTCTTCACTAACAAAGAATAGAGAATGCTACTGTCATCCAAAGTAGGATTCTTGTAATTTCTGGGCTTCTAGGATTTATTTAAACTATTTATATTTGGACTATTCTCATCTTTTTTGTTGTTATCACATTTTGATCATTGTGCCCTCCAGTCTTCTTCAGGTGTATATCGATCTGGGTAACCTACAGAGAATTCTGAACTGAAAACCTTTTATTTAATCTATGGGGATAGACTGTCCTTGTTTCACTGCTAGTTCTTATTTATTCAGTTATTGCTTGCCCGTTGCAAGAACAATACCCAACACAGGAATAGAACTCACAATCACCAAATTCACAAACCAGTGCTTTAATACACTAGGCTATTATGCTCTAGGACAATTTCCTGTAGTCAACTTGGAGCCTTAAACCTAGCCTGCCTGCTGATTTGCAACTGCTGCTGTCAAGACAGGTAGTCAAATGCAAAAAATTACCATATTTTAAGGCTTACCAAAGTGGAACCGATCTTTATTTTGATTTCATTTTTTGACAGTACAGAGAACACAAATTCTTTTTCAAGGTAAGGTCTTGTTTTCACCTTTACTGCTGAAGCTTATCTAATTTATTATCTTTTCCAAAATTATTATTAAAATAAAAAAAAATAATTCTAACATGAATAATGAAATATAAAACTAAAAATGTACCTAGTAATTTGTATAAAGGCTAAAACCTTTCTAGTATTACAACATCAGCAGATATCTAAGGGGAAAAAATATTTGGGCAAACATGGACTTTCATGCTTGCAAAAATAACAGTGTCAAAAGGACTGTTTTTTCTCATGACAACACTTATTTTAACTACCATGATTAGTATTGTAATAAAACCTAAACATATGAAAGTGAATTTATATATTTTATTTATTTTTGAGAACTGACAACAAAAATAATAAACACTATTAAATTATTGGAATGGTTGGCAACACATTGGCTAATCGGTTCCAACTTTATAAAATGGTAAATAAGGATTTCCTCATAGTTTAATAATTTAGTATATGTTTATAAATTTACGAATAAAAACTGTTTTCACATTTATTTCTTTATAAATTATAAGAATGTTGTAAATATAAAATTATTCTTATAAATAAACAATTTAATAAAGTGTTTAATATTTTTTTTATAAATTCTTAAGAACAAAAAATGTATAAATTCACTTTCATTATATGTTTAGGCATTATTACAATTCTAATCATTACTTTTAAAAATAATAAACATTGTTGAGGAATGAAGGTAGTTAAAAGAAAAACAGTGTCATGAGAAAAAAACTATCCTTTTGACTGTTTTTTTTTTTGTGGGCCTGAAATTCCATGTTTGTCAAGATTTATATATGCAGTTATAGAGTTGCATTAATGGGCAACTATTAGATGTGCATTTGAACTCATTTATCTGGTATAATGGGCTGAGTGTTATATTACACAAGCACCAGAAAAACTAAAAACAGGGCATCAATGGTTAATAATGCTTGCAATAAGGATTTTAATTAGAGGAATGTCAGGTAACTTTGTTAGATCCAATCCAAATTAAATTTCCAAATGAGAATGGCATATGAAATAAGACAAACATGACAGAAGCTTACAACTCATGAAATCTTTTAAACCAGGCAAATTAGAAGCGCGCACTATTTCTGCCCACGATTTTTCTGTCAACCACTCAGGTGCCGGATTGGGGTGAGGATTATCTAATGCCACTCCACCAGTTAACAGGAAACGCCAAACATCTTCATCAATCTTTCCACTAGAAAATAAAAATAAAATAAGATTCAAAAATAATTTTATATGAAATTTTAAATTCTTACATGGTTATTCTGTATATAAATTTGTATTTGCAAACGTGTTAATTTTTTCACTGATCTGAATTCAAATTACTGCTTCCTAAATAACACTTCCATATATATTCTCACACACACACACAAAGTTACATGGAATACTCATGCATTTAACCACAAAAATCCCTTTATATGTAATATATAAAAATTACAATGTATTGCCATTTGTTTTTTTTAACAACAGTGAAACAAATACCACACCATCAGCTACAGAACTAACACAGATAAATGTTCAGCAAATTAAGTTTATTTTTTATAGTAAAATTCACCCAATACAAGGCTTAGAGCCACTCAAAGTAGAGGGTTACTGTTAAAATAGTTAAATGATGAATTCGGTATAAGGACAATATGAGGTGGTCGGAAGTGAAGATTATGAGGATAAGGAGGACAGATAATGATTGACTCTTGACTTGAAGAGAGTAATAATGTTCAGAGATGCATCCATGTAGGTGTATGTTCCATAAAACAGCAGTTCTTGGGAAAAAGCTGTTTGGGTGGAATATTTTCCTTATATTTGGAAGAGGAAGTGAGGGTGATTTGGGTGGTGGTAGTGGGGATTCAATATGGCTTTGTCTGAGATATATATATATATATATATATATATATATATTATAGTGTACAGTGAATGCTAATGGTAATAACTTGTGCTTGTTGTAAAATAACAGGTAAAATTTATACTATTAATAAATATATTTACAAATTAACAACTCCAACAATTAGAAAATATTTGACAAAGCTAAAGTCAAATACGTAAAAGCTCTAGCAAAAAGCAAACACAAAGTAAATATAGAATACAACATTGAAAAATCACAGCAGACACTTCAACGAGAAAACTAATGTTGGTAGGATCTTCCAAAAACTAATTGATAAGCATTTCAAAAGTTCATCAACATTAAAGAAGATATTGAACAAAAATAAAAAAAAGATCAGCTACTGTTGCTTTATAAATAAAGAAAAATCAATATCCCATCATAACAATGAATTATTAAATAATTATATAAATTGCAACACCACCAATAAAACAAAAAGAAAAAATGTAACTACCAAAATAATGATGACTGTCCCTTAAATGGCCAATGTTCAATTCATATTATCTATAGAGCTAGCATAAAATATGACAACCAGCAGGAAATACTATATTGGCTCAACTAAAAGCAAAGATTTTACAAATACAAACTAAGCGTGAATAACAAGGAATATAAAAATAATACAACTCTATCTAAATATTTCTGGCAAATAAAAGATGTTGAAGCACAACCTATTATTACATGGGAAATGGTGGCAAGAACTAAATCTTACAATGGTAAGAGAGAAATATATAATCTTTGACTTTTAGAAAAATTAACCATTTTAAAATTGATAACCCAAATTTACTAAATAAAAGAAATGAATTAATGGTTGTATATAAACATACAAATATCTTTTGAAAAATATTGAACTAGATTGAATTCATTACTTACCACCACTCCTCACATTAGCATTATATTTGTTTGCTTATTTTATTATATAAAAGGTATATTTAGGCATCCTGCTTATAATTAGGGTGCGTCAACAATAATTTCCCTAAACACAACTTTGATGAGCAAATAAAATTACCCTTAACAAAATTTTAAAAACTGATGCTAGATCCCTTGTTGATGTAAATGAAAAGAAACACACTATTATTCTATCTTAACCAAATTCACCCTAATTATAAGCAGGATGAAAAAGTAAAATGAAAACATAATACACCGGTACATACCCCACTCAATGATCCTAACAAACACCTAAGATTTATCATCTACTATAAAGAGTTTAAAACACCTAACTTAATTATTATCAACAACAGTGGGCCTTATAAATCCCCACCTATACAAAAATAATGTTGTCTATGAATTCTCGTGCCCCCTGGGAGATTACATCTCCAACAATAATAATAAAAAAACAACATTAAATACGTACAATGAGCACACATGCACCATACACTTTTGCAGATTAACCTGTCACTTGTTGAAACTCAGTGTATGACCAAAATACAACTATCAACATGAGGCAAATAGAAGATACTCTACAGCTCCCAATGCAAGGAAAGACTCAAAACTCTAAAAGCTATTATTATACAAAATAAATAGCCCATATTAAATAAAGTATCATTCACCACAAGAGAAGGTATCCTGAAATACATATGATATATTAATGTGCAGACATATTTTATCAGTATTATAAGAAAAAAAAAATGTAAAAAATAAATGAATAAATTGCATTCTTTTTGTGCGGCCTCTTTACCAATAGCAATTTACACATGATGTCACATGAGACCATTTCAAATGTCCTGCTTCCCAAAGATGCCAGGATACAGACAAACGTTTGTAATTTCATTTGGAGATGAACTGATTACCTCTTTCGTTCACGGTTGTTACGAAAAAGAAATTTATTAACTATTGAAATATTCATACAGATTTAAAATTCCCAAGTCTTTGTTTAACCCTAGTTTATGTGTCTAATTTTAAAATCCAGTGTTTCTCTTTTTTTGTGCATGTGTATGTTGAACTAAAATCGGAATTTATCAATAAACATTTACAATTGTCTAATGAGTGTCTTGATTGATTAAAGTGTTCAGCTATGGGGGAATAAGGATTGTTTTGACGTATGGATAGTTTATGATTGTTAAAACGAAATCTAAAATTAATTCCAGATTTGCCAATATATCCACTATTGGGACATATTGTGCAGAATAGATAGTAGATTATGTTTTGGCTATCACAGGTGAGGTGAGGTGGATGTATTTTGATATTGGTGTTGGGTACAGAAAATACACTATCGGTTATTAAGTGTTTGCAAACTAGACAGCAAGTTTTATTACATTTGTAATTTCCTGATTGGTTTGTATTATTTAGATATTTGGTAGAAATAAACCACCCATTAATGCAAAGAAACAAACACCTAACCTATCAGCTATCCTAACCTCTACCAAATATCTAAATAATACAAACTATATATATAGGTGTGAAATAATTTATTTTTGCTGTTTATTTGCATTTATAATTGTTTTACGAATATATTGTGAGCTTTAGACAATGCTTTTCTTTCAATATATGATTCTAAATCCATTTTTTTTTACTGTCCAAATACTTGTTTCACCTCACTGTATATATATATATATATATATATATATATATATGGCAATTGCTTCGTCTTGACAGACGTTAGCCATCCCAACATTCACACACTCATGCCGTTCCCCACCTCACGCCCATGTGCCCGAAGATGACTACTGGACGGGGGGGCAAATTTCCAGCTCTTTGAACACCGGCATGAGATTTTTTGTGATTGATGTATGCGGCTTTTGACAAGAGTATTCTTCCACAATCTTCACATGTCCAGCCGATCACCTCATCTTGCAGAACATCAATATTCCCTTTCCTTAGATTTCTCTTCAGCTTTTCAAGTTCAATTCTTTCCCGTTCAAACGTCACAGCTCCATTTCTGACTGATTTGCGCCACTCAAGCCTGCATTCTGCACTGGTTTCCCAATTCTCAACAGGTATCTTAAAGGATTTGAGGTTGTCCTTGATGCAATCGTTGAAGCGCTTTTTCGGGTCATGCTGCGGACGTTTTCCAGTCTCCAATTCACCGTAAAACAACCGCTTTGGTGGTCTTACATCTTCCATTCGAACAAGATGACCTGCCCAACGTAACTGATTTCTCATCACCATTGTTTCAATGGTCGAACAACAAGCCCTCATCAAAACATCCGTATCAGGTGTCAGAGACTGCCATTTGATGTTCAGGATACGTCTTAAACATTTCTGGTGAAACCTCTCGAGCTGTTTTAAGTGCCGGCATTGTGTAGTCCAGCACTCCGACGAGTAAAAAAGAGCAGCGACAACACAAGCCAAGTAAACACTTATCTTCGTTTTAATTGAGATACCCCGATCAGACCACACCCTTGTCTCCAATGTTCCAAATGCTGTGCTGGATTTTTGAATACGAAGGCGTATCTCCGCATCCAGGGAACCGTCCCTGGAAAGAGCGCTGCCTAAGTAGACAAATGAATCCACCACATCTAATCGGTTTCCTTTCACATAAATGTTGTATATGTATGTATATATATATATATATATATATATATATATATGTATGTATATATATATGTATCTATATATATGTATGTATATGTATCTATATATATCTATATATATGTATGTATATATATATGTATGTATATGTATCTATATATATCTATATATATGTATGTATATATATATGTATATATATATATATATGGATATATATATATATGTATGTATATATGTATGTATATGTATATATATATATATATATATGTATATATATATATATATATATGTATATCTATGTATATATATATATATATATATGTATATATATATATATATATATGTATATATATATATATATGTATATATATATGTATATATATATATATATATGTATATATATATATATATATATGTATATATATATATATATATATGTATATATATATATATATATATATGTATATATATATATATATATATATGTATATATATATATATATATGTATATATATATATATATATGTATATATTTTAAACATGTAGTATTGAATGTTAAAGACAACATAGTCTTGCATATTTTCTTTTGAATTTTCTCATATTCTCTAATGAGACTTTTTATTTGAAAATGATTTCGAAATATGTATTGTCCATACGATGACCTAGCGCTTTCGAAGATCATTGTTCATCTTCAGGGTCAATATTTTTAGTATACTACATGTTTAAAAGAAAAGTTGCTGCCAAATTACACACACACACATATATATATATATATATATATATATATATATGTATATAATATTTGATGTTTAAAGACATTTATGATATGTTTAACATTCTTTTTATAGATACAACATATCATAAATGTCTTTAAATTAATTGTTAGACTCTGTCCAATTCAAAATATATATATATATATATATATATATATATATATATATATATATATATATATATATATATATATATACATACATACACACACACACACACACACACACACAGGTGTTTTTCACTAAATAATTGGAACAGTTGCAAAATCCACTCCTATATTTCAAAGACCTATTATATTAAGAACTTTAACTAAAACTTTGTAATTGCAGGTTATATCTATTGTAAATGTGTTTATTTATCTAATTTACTGTCTTTGTCTTATTTAATTTTAGACTTTAGTAACATTTAAGCTAAATGCGTGACCTCCTCGAGTTTGAAAAAGAGCAAATTGTTGGAGCTCACATGGCAGGAGCCTCGATCACTAAGGTTGCTGAACTGTTTGGTTTTTCAAGAACTACCATCTCAAGAACACTGATGCAATTCAAGAAAGGGGCAAGACCTCTAGCAACCGTAGCAATTCGGGCCGAACTTGCAAACTTACTGACAGGGACTGAGGTGCATTGAAATGCAATGTGGCAAAAAATCATCAGACAAATGTGGCCAAAGTGACTGCTGAGTTGAATAACCATCTGAATAGATCAGTTTTTACTAAAACTGTTCGCCGTGAGCTCCATAAGGCTGCATATCATGGAAGAGCCGCCGTGAGGAAACCTCTTCTCTCCACTTGCAACATTCAAAAGAGGTTGAAGTGGCGCAGAGATCACAATGCCTGGTCTGCAGACCAATGGAAGCAAGTCATATTCTCAAACAAGTTCAGTTTTTTTCTTTTCCCAACTTCAGGGCAAGTTTATGTCTGGAGGCAGCCCAAAGAAGCTTACAATCCTGGCTGCCTTCTTCCAACAGTGAAGCATGGAGGTGGATCAGTGATAGTTTGGGCCGCCATATCATGGAAATGTCTCAGTCCAATAGATGTCCTGCATGGTAGAATCAACAGCAAAGATTACCTCAACATTTTGGGAGATCATATTCATCCAATGGTGACTGCATCTTCCAAGACGATAATGCTCCAATACATACTACTTGAGTGGTTAAGAATTGGTATGAAGAACATGAAAGTGAGCTAGAACACATGGAGTGGCCTCCCCAATCTCAAGATATCAATATTATTGAACATTTATGGTGCATTTTGGAGCAACAAGGTAGGAGCCACTATCCTCCACCATCGTGTCATAAAGAGCTGGAGAAGGTTTTAATGGAAGAATGAGTGAAAATTCCTCTGGGTGAAGTCAGGAAGCTGTATGATTCCATTCCTAGACATATTAAAGCTGTCTGTGAGGCTAAAAGAGGACCAACTCCATATTAAATAAATTTTCTTTGAATTTAACAAGTGTTCCAATTATTTTGTCCAACCCCTGTATATTTGAAGTTTATTTCAATACTTCATGAGCTTCCAATACTTAGCTATGATTAATTAATAATGAATCATGTCATTTTCGTTTATGATCAATTTCATCATGCTTTTTCTGTTAAGCTTGGAGAGTAATTATACATTTTTATTGCTCAAAGTATAGTGTTATAAATACCTTGGAGAATGCCAGTAATAACTTTAATCATTTCTAATCATCAGATACAATGGTTCAAAGCTTAAAATGGACAATTTTGGCTTTACACGATTTAGACAATTTTGCTGTTATACTGGTATATATATATATATATATATATATATATATATATATATATATATATATATATATATATATATATCCTTTGGTGTAAATAAAACAGTGTTCAATGCAATAACAGAACTATTAAGTATATATTAATAAATATACATAATACCCCATGCTGACAGTACAACTTGGAGTTTCATGCACCAAGCAATCAGGTATAAATAAACTGTTTATTTGTACCTGATGCTTGCCAAGTGCATGAAACTAAGTCATACTGTTAGTGTGGGGTATTATGTGTATTTTTTAGTAAATAATAAATTACAAGCAGAACCATCCTTTCATGGGATTTAACGTTGTTAAGCATTTTTTTTTTTGCTCAGTCGAGGAAATCTAGGTTTTGAGCACTTTACTGAGTAGGTAAGTTCACTTTTAGGCCTATTTTTATTTCTTTTTTCAGTATTGTTATTTTCATTCAAAGTATCTAGATAAGGATTTTAGGTTTTGGCAAGTTGTCCATTGATTCCACCAATGGCTTTTGTTTTAATTTAATGTGTGTGTGTGTGTGTGTATATATATATATATATATATATATATATATATATATACATTCATGAATAAATGGACTGCTCTAATATCTTTACAGTAGGTTATAAATATTAATATTTAAATTTTACAACAGTCAGTTTTCCATCTGTACCTAACAACTGCCACAGGCATGAAACTCAGAGTTCTACCAAATTGTGAGTGATTAAATGTATACACACACACGTGCGTGTGTGTGTGTGTGTGTGTGTGTATGTATGTATGTTTGTACATATAAATTTTCTAAGTGTAGCTTAGATGTGGAATAAGACCAAAAGCATGGGGCACACAGTAAGGATTGAACTCGCTACTCAATCATAATTGATCTAGAGAGACGCGCTTGCTAACCGCTGCACCACGTTGAAGTGGGTGCATGGTTGAGTGGTTAGAACATTCACTTTCTGACCATGAGACCCAGGTTCGAATCTCACAATGGTTGATTTGTGATGTTATTGGACTGAATCGAGGTCGTTCCCAGCAGGCGGCACCTTTGGAAAGTGCCTGAAAACCACACCACGGGTTGACCCAAGCCTTGTGAATGAAATTGGTTAGAGGAAACTCTTGAAGTTTGTTGATAGCTGTGCTAGCATGAAGCCACAAGTCATCATGGCTGAGGGTTTGAGCGTGCTGGCCCTGTTCAAATTGTTGATCATATTAGATAACACACTCTCTCCCAGGAACCGTAACTAAGGTCTGCTCAGCATAGTTGCAGTATAAACCACAGGTCGGCTCTGTGGGTGTTGAGCAAATGCAAATGTGCCTGAGCAAGCGTCTACAATAGGGATTGGCTAACTGCCCTAGTAGATGGGTATCCTCGAATACGAGTGGCCAGCTATTATTACATATCATAGAAGGTGAGACTTCACACTAATTTTTGTACATGTGTTAGTGTGATCTTTCATAAAAATATACAATCATGTATGCTAATATTTCACCCACATTCCACATGATTCTATTCAAGCTGTGTTTTTTAAAACTTAACTTTCACATTAAATATTTTACTCCCACTGCTGGTCTACCTTAGTGCTCAAGACTGGATGTTTATTTAATGTTAATGAATCAATGTTTGATGTCTTCTGGACTTTGGATCTACCAGATTTAAATATTTATCTTTAGTTCTAGATATAAATTGACATTTGTCAGTGAAAGAAAATAATCTGAATTTAACAACTGAGGACAAGTAATGATAAGTAGAATTATAGAAGATAAAAATGAATAAATAAAAGAACTTCATTGCATTAGATCAGCAAAACAAAAAGTAACAGATGTCTAAAGACTATTCATATGTTAAAATATTTTCAGCCTCTGATCAGATAGATTTTTTTTTTTTTAATGGTTGATTTTAAACTGAAATTCTGTCTTCTTTTGTGTGAGTGTGTTTTCAGCAACTATAACTACCCGTCTCACTGTCTGGTGGTGGGGGTATCACTCTGCCAGTTGATCTTACCAATCCACATTATGTTTAAACTTTTGACCGGAGGAAAACTTAGACAAATGAAATGAAAGTTATAAGAAAAAAAAGAAAAGCAAAGTTTCAGAACAGATAACCTAGACTAGCATTTAGAAATAATAACACAGGGTTTGTTTGTTAAGAGTTACACATCACTTTAACCTTTCCCAGTTCTGTGGTACTAATGGCCAGTTGGGGAGTTAGTAGGTGTTGGCATTGTTCCCAACAGGACTTGTAATTCAACAATCTAATCAAGGAACTTTGGTCACAGATCTGTGTACAATGTTGGTCTCCTAGGCCTGGTCTCCAACTATTCTACTATCTGCAAATAGAAACTTCTTTAGCTTGGAAAAAATTTCTTCAGTTGACCAAAGACAGGTGGTGATGTCATTTTGCAGCACCTTCTCTGATAACTGAACTGCAACTGCCACTCCTCAAAGGGCCATAATCAACCTGCTCATATGGTGTCATCCAGTATGGCAGGGCTGGAGTTAATTAGGTTTATTATCAAAAACCCCTAATTTATAATTTTCCAAGATTCTTCAAATTTGGTTTGTTTGAAAATCCATTCCCATGTTCTCATTGGTTGAAAAACCTCTTACTAGAACTCTTCCAGTTGGTTTGTACTGGCTACATCACCAACTATATTTCCTCAGCCAAATAATATTATCTAGTCAAATTATAATTTTCCCAGTATCCAAAGAATATTTTGATTTACATTTTTTTTTATATATCTTTATGAATTATTTGCCCATCTCACAGATAGACAAATTAATTACTGAAAGTGATCTATCATTTTGTCCCACAAAATTAAGTGTTATCTATCTAGTCCAGTCTGAATTGGACCATGGTCATTTAATTTCTCCAAGAACACAACAAGGAAATTAAGCTGCATCATTGAGATAATTCTGTTTACTTATGGCTGATATTTTTTATGACCTTCTCATCTTGGATAACATCCAGACAACTGGCTTCTTTTTTGTCAACATGTTCAAATTTCACTCTCTTCAGGCTTTTAGTTCAAAATGGCAAATTCAACTAAGTAGAAAAAAGTAGTAAAATCCAAATTACTTAGCTTGACTATTTATGTTTTTCCTATTAACTTATCAAGATAACCCTGTTCCAGCTGGCCACAAGGTGTCAATTCACCTACTTGTAAAATCCAACTGTTACACAACTATAATTTCCTTGAGAGAAACCTGTAATTGTTCTTTCAATGTTCTTTTCTGCTTGTCTTTAAAGTTGCCATTCACTCCATAGTTCTTTTAGTAAAAGACTGAGTGACCATTGTGCTCAAATCTGCTCATTTTCTTGTGTATGTTTGGCCAATAAAGTTGTCAATTCTTGATTAAATGTCTACAAGTTTCTGATTAGAAAAGGGACCAGTTTCTTATTCGTATATTTGAATGTCTTCCTAAAAAGTACTTAAACTCATTGGTGCCAATCTGTTGAAAAATTTCATCTTCAGATTGAACACTTGGTTCCTGACCATTCTCAGGTACTCCTTGGGCAATTGTGTGAGAGTGTTTCTCTGAATAAAGTTTCATGTCTTTGGTAATGTGCTGTTTAGTGGTCAGTATTTTCTCATCATAATATTCCCTGTTGTTATAAAGTTCATTTTGATTTTACTCATTTCGTTTTGGCTGAAACATTATCTGATATTCATTCAGATGTATTCCCTTCTACAACTGATAGACAAGCAAGTAGTGCTATTTTATCCTATCAGAGGCAGAAGTGGTAAGTGGAGGGATTCAATATAGCTTCCTTCTAGATATACAAAAATATCAAAGAGCAGCACCTCACATTCAATTTTGCATGCATGCTAATCCAATATTTACTGGATGTATATGATCTCATACAATCCCTTTTGTCTATATTGTAATAATGATTGTGTTAGATGAGAATCAGCCAGTGCTAATGAAAGAGTGAAAGAAAAGAGAAAATAATTAAAAGAAAAGAGGAAAGACTGATTTGATGATAGGATATCTTTAATTTTATATAATTCATATATTCCAAATCAATCACTGTCACACTAATATCAATATGAAGTGACTTAACTGTAGAATAACATGTAACTCTTCAGTGTAAATCAATTCTTGCAGTTAAAAATTTCACAATTCTAATTGATTATTATTGCAGATTTTACTAACCGACATTTCAACTTTGTATATCAAATAAAATGCTTCATTATAAATATAAAGAAATAGTAATAATAAAAAAAATCTTAAAATACAATGAAATTTGTTTTAATTAAATTTATTTTAAAATTACATCATGAATTCAGTTTCTGGTTTTTCTCTTGTGATAAGTTCTCTTAACAGCACCAAAGCAAATGTGATTAGGGTTCTGTTTTTATGATATATTTATTATCATAATGATGGTGGTGGTGTGCTGTCTTTTTTAGCAAATTAATATTTCTACTTCAATTTATTTTCTATAATTATTTAGGTATAATACTCACATTTTAGCACAGATTAAAAGTCTAAAAGTTACGAGTGTATATTATACATGAGAACTAAATAGAAACTTTTTATCCAGCCATGAGTATTGCCCTATTTGAGACTGTATAACTAAAAGTAACTTATGGTCCAAATACACTAATGTGAAACAAAGAGTTTAATCACTGACCAGACCCTGTAGTTTTTTTTTTAATTTAACCACATAGACATTAAGCACATTGTAGTCTGCTTCCCTGCTGTCTGTGTCAGAAACAGATGTTATGGCAGTCCATTTACATTGTCAGTGTAGTAGATATCCTTGTCATTTTTTATGCTACTGTTGTCCACAGAGTCAGCTGATACTTTTTCCTCAAAAAGGATGTTGCTGCTGTCCAGTGTGTTTTTGATGCAGCATCTTTTGAATACCACAACAATTTAAGGGATGCACTACCAGGTTTGCAATATCCATGGGCATATAATCTTGTTTCTCCTACTTTCAGCTTATTTTTGTTGCAAGCATTTCTTTGTGTGTGTGATTGTTTTTTTTTACAGCTTATCAACCGTTGGTGGGTTATATAAAGTCAAAACATATTTTGTATTGTAGGAATAATTCTTTGGGGGGGGGGGGGATGAATATTGAATTAACAATTTTTTGAGAATAACAATGTTTTTTTTATCCCACAAAGGTCCATAAGCACTCTTGGACTCTGTCAAGACAGGACAGTGATGATTGGGCAGCATTCTTAGTCTGATCTGACTCTTATAAATATAGAGACAGGTAACAAAAGTTAGTTATTTTCTGGGGTGATACAATGAATTGGCCATTCTTACAGCATCTTTTGTGATGGCTCAAATATATGTGTTCAATTTGAGGTTAAGATTGAGCTTTAGCCCCAGTAGG
This sequence comes from Acanthosepion esculentum, assembly GCA_964036315.1. Lineage (NCBI taxonomy): Eukaryota > Metazoa > Mollusca > Cephalopoda > Sepiida > Sepiidae > Acanthosepion > Acanthosepion esculentum. The sequence continues at coordinate 73,810,221 of OZ038484.1, forward strand.
CATTCGAGGTAAGGAGCCTCTTTGAGGGCATGACCACTCATCAGGATTGGTGCAGGTTTAAGGTCTGCTCAGTGGTAATGATATGTTACTAGCTTTGTTTTGGAGGTATTGAATGACAACTGCCAGTCTTTCCCCTGCTGAGCTGTGAGAGTTTGGTCAGAGGAGAGACCTGCTGCCAGGTACTGGTCATCAAGATATTCAGAGGTGCACCCATACACTCTGGTATCATTTGTATATATATTTACTAAAGATCTGAGAGTGTTCTTAGGCCAATCATTGATATAAAGAAGAAAGAGGGTAGGACTGAAGAGAGAGCCTCGAGGGATGCCAGCATTGATCTCATGTGCTTCAGAGATCAACAACCTTCATTGATAGGAAAAACCTGGTAACAGGAAGAACTCTCCCAATTTGAGAAACAATCTCCTGTGTTACACCTTATCAAAGACCTTCATGATATCTAATGCTATCATATGAGAGATTTTTATCATCAAGATCTTCAGTGATTAAGTGTGATAATAGTTAAAACATCAGCAGTTAACCTAAAAGAGCAAAAACCATACTGTTTATTGCTCAGAAATTGTTGAGGTGTTGAACAACTTTCTTGCTTATGATAGCTTCAAAAGTTTACTAATGACACTAACAGGTCAATATTGTTACAGGAACAAGGACTCACCTGCATTCTTGAACATGGAGCACACACTTCAAAATATAATGTAAACTATATAAATTCTTATTTTTAATTGATGTGAATAGGATACAAATTTGAACAAGTGATAAATTTATTTGCTACAAAATATAAAAAGTCAGTATGTTTTATCCATGAGATATTTTTCACCAGAATTTCATAACACAAAGCTAAGGTTGAGAATTATATACAAAAAATTGAAGAGTGACCTTGCAGTTTTTACAATTGATCAGCCGACACATAAAATAACAAAAATATCATTCAACAAATCTTAATAAAATAAGTTAGGCTTTAATAACAATGCTGTCCCAATATTATGAAAACACTGTACAATTAACTTGTGACCTGTTGTATTGCTTTGTATCCAAACTTCAAACACAAATTTCAGAACAGCTGGTAACTGACATAATACAAATATGCAAACAACTCGTAAGGGAATGAATATAAATGTTAATCATAATTGGAATTTTATGAGACAAAGATTGCACAAGTATGTACACAAACAATTATTCTTATTTTTAGCTTGTTTTCACTAAAGGAAACTGTACAGCTAGAATAATATTGATGCACATAAAACTAGTATTGACTACAATGATTGTCAATCTCACCTTTCACCAGCTGTCACCAAGCAATTGTACACTTGTAGTGCTCGATTGTCAACATTAGACTATTATAAAGTTTTATCATTTGTGTTATTTTAAGTTCAAATTATGACCAACTCTGCTATATTCACTTTCTCACAAATAGCCTGGTGAAAGACATGAACCAATATCTTCTTAGCCAAAACTCCCATTATAGGTTAAACAGGAGGGTAGATTGGACTATTTTTCCTTAGGTAGCAATGTCTCTAGAAGAAGGACAACTTTGAATTAAAAAAAACATGGAGAAGGTAACAGGAAATCAATCCACTGTCTCCCAAGAATGCATAGGAATGTGTGGATTATAAACAAAAATCTGTGGAGCAAGACGATGAGAAAGCAAATTATGCAAAAAGAAAAAAGGGGTTCAAATAAATGGAAAGGAACCCAGTCTGTCCAGATATTAATCCAATAATAATAAAAATATATCTTGTGGTTCATTAATATGAAAATGAAAAGCAATATTCAAACAAAAAAGATCTCTGGAAAGTAATAAAAATTGCTGCAAAAAATGTTAAAATTGAAACAATAAAAAAAGTTAAGAAAATCAATGAATGAAAGACTGACGAAAGTTATCAAATGTCAAGGAAATCATAACCTGTAAAATAATGTATTCAGGACTATTGAATATTGTGCTAATCAAATATATGTAGCTAAACTATATCTTCTGGATTAATTTAGCAAATAAAAATTTAGATTACATAATAAAACATGAAATTCTTCCCAAAATAACTTATCAATATTACTATAAGCTGAAACTCACACAATATATTGTTAGTGTGTGTGTGTGTTTGTATATATATATATATATATATATACACACACACACACACAAAAAGAAAAAATTTACCAATAACAGTTAACAATTGATGTGGAAAAAATTGACTTGCATAATAAAATCTGACAGTGCAGTTAAAAAATAGAGGAAATCACATGAAGAGTAAAAGATTGAATGAACATTTTTCTCTATTTTCTTTCTGAATATTTATTTTTTTAATGGCATCAACTTGTGGAATGTATATAAACTGAAGTATAAAAATATTAGAGAGAGCAAAAGAGTAGATGGCTTCACTTTTCACCCATTTGTAGAAATGGACTTAACCTAATAGTTAAATCAGTAGAATATGCATGATGTAAATGGCAAGTAGTGTAGCTGTGGCAGATTGATGAGTTTAATTATTGTTGTGACAACAGTTGCTCTAGATTTTTCTCAGGCAACATTAGTAAAGGTCTGGCAGGAATGTGAATTCTAAATAGTACATGAAAACTTGCAGGTGTTCCCAGATAATGCAAGAACAGAATGCTAGCACTCAACAATAATGGTAACTATCCAATGAAAGGGATCATGGCATCAAATCATATCCTGATTCAACTTTGGTATGCAATGTAACCCATGAGTCAATGCATTGCACAGCATACACTGCATTCCAAGTTGCTTACTTGCTATTATTCTGACAAAGAAAGGACCTACACATTATTAAGTAAATATCTTTAATTATTTGCTCCTTTAGTTTAAATTAGATGTTTTTGTGCATCTATTTCCAATGAACCTGGGTTTTGCTGGTTGATAGTTTGGTTTGTTTTACTACAAGTCAACTCTTTTTAGGTTATTTGATGCTGAAACTGATTGGGATTGAAAATAATATCCAGCTTAAAAGGCTTTCTTTTTTGAGGGAGGAAATTTTATATATATATATATAGTTTATGTTCATATTTTTTTAGTAAAGTCTTATTTGTTTTAGAAAGTTTATTACTTTGGAAGAATGGATTTTATTGAAAAGTTCTCTCAAATTGATTACTTGGTAATATCTTTCTCGAGTTTGGTAAAAGTCCTGACACTCCAGCAATATGTGTTTTACTGATAGACACTCTTGACATCCTATACATATTTGGGGTTCTTCATCCTCCAGTAGATATTTGTGAGTGATTTGGGTGTGGCCTATATGGAGGTAGGTCAGTACTGCTTGTCTTCTGCTTTCAATGTTTTCAGTCTGCCATTCTCCAATAGTAGTTTTAACATTCTGTAATTTATTGCTTGTATAAGTGTCCCATTGTTTTTGCCATTTGTTTGTAATCAGTTCTTTGATAGTGGTTCTATAGTCAGTATATGGTATTTTTGAGTTTGATAGTTGCTCCTTACTTGTTTTTTTCCTTTGGAGTCTGCTTTGTCATTACCAGGTCTGCCAAAGTGACTTGGTATCCAACATAGACTTACATTTTTCTGTTTAGAGGTGTGTTGGATTCTGTCTAGTATGTGGGTGATTAGAGAATTGCAGGTTTTTTGTGCTATAAGTATGGATTAGAAGTCTGTGAAAATTAAGAATTTGTTGTGATCATTTGTTCTTGTTATATCCAGTGCTAAATTGATAGCAGTTTTCAGCACAGTATATTGAGGCTACACCCACAAGCTTTTTCCTCAATTTTTTTTCCAAGAATGGCAGCACACCCAACTCACCCTCATTTTTTTGATCCATCTGTGTAGATGAATATATGATCTGAATGATTCATTTTTATGTTGAGTATTTCAGAATGATAGACAATTGGGTTGGTTTTGGTTTTGGGATATCTTGTGAGATCTAATATTATTTTGGATGTTTCAATCATCCATAGAGAAGTTTCTGATATGGTGGATTTGTGTATATGAGTTATGTCCATCTGGTACTTTAAGACGAGTAATTTCATTCATAAACTGAATAGTTTGATAACTTACTTTTTTCACGAAAAGTTTGGTGTATTATGGATAAAAAGTGTTATTATAGGCTGGGTTTAGTGGACATGATGACAGTTTTATGTAGTATTGTAAAGCAAGTTTTTGTGTCTCAATTTTAAAGAAGGTTCATTTGCTTCTGTGTATAGGCTTTTTACAGGTGAGGTGTTATATGCTCCGAGGGCTTGTCTGAGTCCTTGATAATACATCATATTTAGTTTCCTCAGATATGATTCTCTAGGTGCTCCATATATAAAGCAGTCATAGTTTGGCTTGATTCTTATCAGTGTTCTGTATAATTTTAGTATGGTTTTCTGGTCTGCTCTGTAGTCAATATGAGATAGGACTTTGATCAGTTGTAGGGCTTTGTTGCATTTGGTTTTCAGGTTTTGAATGTGGGGGATGAATGACGGTTTGCTATCAAACATGATACCTAGGAACTTGTGTTGCTTCACAGTGGGTATTTCAATGTTTTCTAATTTAAGTACACAGGGTCATTGTGGAGTTTATGGTGTTGACAGAAGTGAATACTTTTAGTTTTCATTTTGAGAATTTGAATCTATTTCCAATGGGTCATTTGTTAATTTTATTCAAGCATAATTGTAATTATCTTTCTATTGTGCTGGTATATTTTGAACGATAGTAGACGAGAAAGTCATCTACATATAATGAGCAATCTATTCTAGGGTTTACATTTTTTACAATATTATTAATTTTAATGCTAAACAAAGTAACCGACAATATGCTGCCTTTTGGTAGCCCTGTTTTGAGCATTTTGGAATCTGGGAGTGTTGATCCAACTTGCACTTGGAAGTTTCTATCTTTCAAGAAACTTACTATAAATTTGTGCATTCCACCTCTCAGACCTTAGATCTTTCATGTCTTTCCTAGTGCCATGTCTCCATGTTGCTTCATAGGGTTTTTCAATATCAAAGAAAACTGCTGATACATGTTCATTTTAAATGAATGCCTCAAGTCATACTAAATGATCTGTAGTACTTCTATTGTTTCTAAACCCTGATTGGTACTTAGTAATTTGATTGTTGGTCTCCAAATACGAGATTAGTCTATTGTTTATCATCTTTTTGAATGTTTTGCTTATACAACTGGTCAGGGCTATTTGTCAGTAGATTTGTCCTCTGGTTTATGATTACTAAGATTGTTTGTAGGATTTTTTGTGAATTTGGGTATTGGAATCACTGTGGCATTTTTCTACGGCATTGGTACTTCACCTCTGAGCCATACATATAGCCATGTGTAGATTTCAAGTAGATATGTCATGGATATTGGTGGTAGTTGTTTCAGGAATTCATAATTTATTTCATCTGGGCCAACTGTTGTGTTGTGCATTTTGATTAAGGCTTCTTGGTGTTCAACTAATGGAATATGGTTGGTTATAGTTTTCCTGGTTTTCTTTTTTTCTTTAGTGTTTAATGTTTTGAAATATCTGATTTTGTTTTCATTAGTGGAGTTTTGTGCAAAGTTCTCTGCCAATAGGCTTCCTTGTTGGCAGCTGTTTTATTGTTTTTGATAAGGTGTTTCAGTTGGCTATTGTTGTATTTAACAGATATTTTCCAGATCATCTCCCATACTGTTTTTACTTTTGTGCCAGTATTCATCTTATTTACAAAGTTTTTCCAAGTGTTTCTTTTTGATTCTTTGATTGTCTGTCTTGATAAGGCTCTGCAGTTTTTATAGTTATAAAGATTTTCTGCTGTTGGATTTTTATCAAATTTCCTTAAAGCTGTGTGGCGTTTCTTGATAGCTTCTTTACATTCTTGGTTAAACCAAGATTTGTTGCAGGCTGAAATTTTGGAATGCTTTCTTTTGCAATAGAGTAGTGTTTTGGTGAAGAATATATGATCTTGGTTGGAGTTTGCTTCAGAGATTAGCTGTTTTTGACAAATTTTTCTGTATTTTTCTCCAATCAGCCTTATGAAGATTCCAATTTGGAGTTGTATCTTCAGGCTCAGGGTCATTTTGTGGGGACCTCATTGATATTAGTTTCCTTCTTTTTCCCTTTTCCTTGTTCAGGAGTAGTTAATTTTGGGATTGGTGGTCCCTTTGATTTTTCATTGGTTACCTTTGACTTATTTTTTTTCATTTTTTGTGGAACTTGGAATGTTGGTTTATCTTTTTGGTATGATTCATTTATAGGTGGGGTTTTCATGATGAGACTAGGTCTCAGTTCATTTATGAATGTTTGCCAGTCATTTGGTCCTAGTTGCAGTAATCTTGTGACTAGATTTTGGTAGTTGTCTGACTTAGTTTGATTTATTTGTATTATTTTCCCTCTAGTCATATCAGCATAACTCTTTTTTTTTTGAGATTGTGTCTCTATGATTTTCCTGGCCTCTGCAAAGGAGAGATTCTGTGTGTGCTTCAACTTCATTATGTTTTTCCCTTTTTGTCATATTGAGCATAAGCTGGCTGGTCCTGCTTACAGTTTGCACATTTGGGATTTTTGGTGCATTCATTTTGGTCATGGTCTGGGATTTCTGCATATGTACTCTCCCCTGCACACATCTTTGTGATGTCCGAACATTTGACATCTATAACATTGGAGAGGGTTTTGAATGTATTTCTCCATTTTGTTTATTTCATGCCCTATTTTTATGCTTGTTGGAATTTGAGGAGTATTAAAAGTTATTATATAAGTGTTTGTTTGGATCATGTGTCCATCCCTTTTTATGGACATTCTTCTGGGGTTCATGACACCCTGGTTCCTTAGTTCATTTTTTTTTATCTCTTCCAAGGAGACAACTCCCTACTTCTTACTACTTCATTTATGTGGGTAACATTTTATACTGGTTTCATAAAATTTAGTCATTTTTAGTAAGGTGTCTGCATACTTTTTATTGCCTACCTTCACCAATAGGATCCCATTTTTTAGTTTCTTTACATTTGTGGGGGTAATATTCATAGATATCACTTTTTGGATTAAAAAGGGTGACATACTTGTTAGAGGAGTGTCTACCTCTGACTCAAGTGTTATGAATCTTGGGAAGTAATCACCGAATTCTTCATAATCTGTTTCTGATCCTGAATTGATGTGTATTCTCTTTTTTATTTTTTTATTTTTTTCCATAAGAAAATTTTTAACTTCATCATCATCCATCTGCCCCACCCACCTCAGCATCCAAAATTGGGACATGACAAGTGGGAAACCCATTCACCTTGCCATAACAGGAATACATAGATGGTATACTCACCTTGAGAGGAACAAGCACCTGTAATTCCTTAGTTTCCTCAGTTTAAGTATCTCAGAATGTCATGGGTAAATCAACAATGTTGAGTTCTTTTTCTTTCAAACTGATTGACCCTTAGCTACTGCTTTCTATCATATTTGGGAATAAATTAGTCAAGTATTAGTGGCAGATTGGGGAAGATGTGTGGTGTTAGCTGTAAGTTTGATGTGGGTTATATATGATAGGGCTTGACATCTGATTGATCGAATCAAGCCTCTCTGACCACCTGTCTAGTCCAAGTAAGGGCTAAAGTGGTGTGTTGCAGTTAATAGACTCTTAAACTACAGGGTCATCAACTGTCCTCACACAACATGGGACACCACCCATGACAAAAGAGGTGGCCCTCTTGGGGGATTTTACACCCTGCAGAGGTGCAGTTGGCATATTCTGAAACCTTGCCAACGGGGCAATTTGCTGGTTGAAGGATTCCTGAAATATTTATTATCTCTCAAAACCAAAGCAGTAAAATTCCATCAATTTAAAATGAATTAACTGATTTGATAATTGCCACACTGCCAGTAATAAATAACATCTCTTTCCTTTTGTTAGATCAGTGATATTAGGGACAGAAAAAAGAATTTACGATAATGATATTTCATGGTATCAATAAGATTACTCTGCTCATAAGCAGTAGTTCTGTATAAATAAGTAAAAAAATGTCTTACCTTCCTTTCATTATGCCAACACAAAGAATGAAAGAGAAGAGAAGTTTATCTTTTTCAAAAAGTGAACGGCAAACATTACGGTAGATACTGCTGGTGAAATAAGAATTGAGATTTTCAATCCGTTTCTCTACAACATTGCTTGGGATGCTGTCTGTGATTGACTGGAAAATTTAAAAAAAAACATGTTTCACCAATTTTAATAGGGAAAAAAATGTTACAAGTTATTGAAGATGTTTATAAGAAGAATGATGTTGAATACATACCTTTAAATGTTAAAAGGGTTTGCAACAACTTGATGCAGACAAAAAGATCAAAGTCTATGTTTTTTTTAATTTGTTATTTCCAAGATAATATTAAGTGAAGAGTTATTTCAGGAATCAGTTTATATTTATACCTCTGTGTAATTTTGAAACCAAAATAAAAAAAAATTATATTGTAATATAATGTCATAATATACTTGAAAATCCTAAATGATGATCAAAGGTAATATTTTTCAAACACAATTCTACAGTAACAGTTCAGCACTCTTTCTGTAAAAATGCAACAAATAAGAGAATGCTATATAGGATCCATATAATATAGAATAGAGATATAATATCAACAGGCTAAAAATGATTAATGCACAAATAAAGTTGATGGACACTGCCAAATGACTAATAGGAAAAAATTGTATGATTGTATGGATAGAGATCAAATCTTGCAAGAAATATGAGAGCATGTATAAGTTTGAATCATAGTTTTTTACATTACCAATCATTTTAAAAATATATGATATTTTTGTTGAGCCTTAACAAGTTGTCATTGATTGGTGCTATATCTTATCTGGTAGATGGTGAAATATGACATGGTGTCATCTACATGATTAATTATTATGTATACACAGTACATTAAATCTTAAATGTACAGTATACAATTATTTCAAAGCCTTTTATCATTATTTATTTTGGAAATTTAACATTACTAAATTTATTATAAAACTATTTGAAAAATAGCATAACTATTTTGAGGTAAAAACAGGATATTACTATAGAAGTTATATAACATGTATTCATATGTCATGTAGATAGAGCAGAAAACAAAGTTAATGAGATTTCATCAATTAGGAAAAAATAACCCAAACATATAAAATGATAGAGACAGACACAGAGAGTTTATTTACTTAAGCAGTAATTATTGAGAAGGGCACACATGACACCACTATGCAATGCACAATTGGGTGTACAGCAGAAAAAAAACAAAGCTCCCAGACAATCTGGTGCTGAAATAAGAAGCTTTAAAATGTATATAAAAGTTATTAGAAACAACCTTAACACATTGACAGGTGATTAACTTTAGATACTACCAACAACAACAACAAAAGGGGTTGGGTGGGGGTAAGAGTAAATAAATGACATGCAATAAATTCTCCTGGAAGAGTCAATGGTGCAAAAGTGAGACAAAATGGATCAGCAGACAAAATGGATCTGAAAAAAGGAAAAAGTGAACATTGTGAGTGAAGAATAAATGATTCTTGTCATTGTCCCATACATTCAAAATTGGAGTGAGGTTGACAATGTGAAAAAATAAAAAATAAATAGGTAAGTGAAAAATGATGTCTGAAATTTTATATATATATACATATATATATAAAACATAGCATTCAGTGTCAGTGAGTAAGTGAATTGCAAAAAATCTCTCTCTCTAATAAAATCTCTCTGCATTTCACTTTAAAAATAAAGGTTATCTTCAAACATACGGTATGAATTTTAATAGCAGAATATTGTTACTTTTAAAAAACAAATTTTAAAAATATTTTATTGGCTGTCTTCTACAGAAATTCAGTAATAACTTTTTTAATATAATTTACAATGATGTTTAAGCTGTAAAGTTTCATTTCAAAAGAAATGAAAAAACAAGATATTTCATTAATTTTTATAGTATCTAATATATTTAAAAATACATTTTCTAGTTAAAGATTAAAATTATCTTCATTTTAAAGGTAAACCTTAAAAATATACTGTCAGGTTAATACTACTTGATTTAAAAAATGCATTTAATTTTCTCAATGTTTTAATACTTGTTCAAATAAAGTGAGTAAATATCAGAATGTTTATAAAATTAAATATTTGTGTAAATCAAATACTAATTGTTTACATGCATTTTTCTTCATTTACTTTTCAAATTAACTTGTCATGATTCATTATTTTTTCTCAACAGCTGATATATACTTTTTCTATGGAAATATGTAAGTTACAGGCTAAATATAAAAACAAATATTAAAGAAATTAGCCTCATAGAAATCATTATGAATTGATTACTTTTTTACATTCACATCATATATATTCTTTTATCTTATTTTCATAAAACTAAGTTCTGTTGTCGTAATTGTACATTTTAATGGTTCTATATAAAATGCTATAATAAAATCCACATTCTTTCATCTTGAGTTACTAGAGAGAGTTTCAATCTTATTTTGGACGGCCCAAAAATCCTTCTTCAATGTTCCTTAAAATGAATATATAAACTTTTATATTATATATATATATATATATATATATATATATATATATATATATATATATATATATATATATACTTTTAATATTTATGATTTTAAATAGTTCTAAAATGTTTTGTGTAAACTAGATGCAAAAAATACTTCTTACATTTCATTATAAGTTTGTTATTTTCAATGTTGTTATCAGTATATATAATTATGAAAAGATAGATTTTGTTTCTTTAGCTAGAAAAGAAGAAACATTATTAGAGAGATTATCACAACTACAACAAATAGTTACCTTTTGTAAGAAATCACATCGTGATATAAGCTGGAAGAAATAGCAAGTTATAATATTTATTATTATAAAGTTACAGACACAGAAGCCTTTTCCAAAGGAACCCAATGTGAGTGTAAAGGAAGTGAAAATATTTTTCTTGTAAATTTAATCTCATTAAAAGGCATCTCAGAACCAAATCTACAATTTTGGGATATCAAAAATATAAAATTTTTTGTTACTAAAAAAAGCAGATAAACTTATGAATGTATCAAATTGCAAACTGATATCTTATAAAGTATTTTTTCAATTTTGTAGTTTTGTTGGTACAAAATAAAAAAAAAATTAATGTCTTTGAACCCTCCTGCTTACATTATCCACACATATGTAAATGTGTTTGACATGACTAAAGCTAAGAAAACTTGACAGAGCAGAAGGCAATTGTCAACTAACACTATGGTGCATGTTTGCATTTGCATGAGGACTGAAAGAAAATAAATGCTAATATCAAAGAACAAAAAGTTCAATATATAATTTTATCAACAGGCTTTATGTAACTTTATATACTAAACTGAGTGGAGCATTGCTCAAGAAAGGAAAGAACATATCTTTTAAAACCTGTAAGCAAAAGAGTGTACTAAACTGCTGGCCAAAGACCCACACTCTTTTGTCTGACACTATTTCAACTTCTGATCTTGTCTCTGTTAACAGGCTCTGAATGTTGATTGTAGTGTGGCATTCCGTAATTGATCTAACTTTTAGTGATTCAACATACCAAATAGAGTATAAAATATGTCCCATATCTCCAGGAATATTCAAATGTGGCCGTCAGCAAAGTTGTACATTTTGCCCAAGGGAGGAATAATTTCACCATACAACAGCAAACATTTAATCCAGTGAGTTGACTTCAAAATTACAGATTAAGATTTAAATTTTGGGCTTTACAATCAACATGAGAGGCTTTAATCCAGTCAATGTAAAATAGTTTTAAATCCTGTACTGGAGAACTGACACTAAATAAAGAGTATCAATACTTCACCAAAGAGACCCTATACTGGTGAAACATGTTTTTTTTTTCAATTTAGTGGAATTCACCATTTTGAACAAAAAGCCCAGAAAATATAAAATTTGAATCAGAGTTAAGATCTTAACAAGAAAGAAATTGAGTGTTTGAATGTTTATCCTGATCAAAAAACTCAGAAAAAAAAATATTAGCTGAAAGAAAACAGTGAAACGTCCTTGGTGAGCTATTGGAGAAATGAAATATCCATGATACAGAATCTTGATGAGACTAGATAGAATCTATTTCCAGTAGTAAACAAAATGATGGAGTGCTGTTTGTTAATTATTAATTTTTCATGTACAGGGGACAGATAGGTAATTCAGAAAAATACAAAAAAAAAATACTAAAGCTAAATATTATGAGGAAAATATAATTTGAACAGGTAATGTTAATTGTGGTCAAAGATATCTAGTTGGTAATGTAGCCAGTATGAATTCATCTTAAGAGTAGTAATAAGTAGGGTGACACAGTACTTGATATTACCACCCCTTTTTATCACACCTTGCAAGATAATTCCCAAGAAGACTTGGTCAACTAAAGAGAATTTTATCCAGGATAAGAAGTTTCCATTTGCAAACTGGTGGTCTAGTGGAAGAGTTGAAGACTTTGCAGACCCGAAACCAAAGTTCTCTGAATTGTTGAATTGACTACCAGTCACCAGTTGCATTGTTGTGAACAATGCTAACACCTATTAACTCACCAATTGGCTGTAATTAGATAGACCACAGCACTGCAGAACTGGAAATGGTTAAACTGACAATTGTAACCTGAAACAAATATTATTGTTTCAGAGTTGGTTGTCTGTCCTATAATTTGCCTTGTTATTTCCTGGGAACAATTCAACCAGCTTCATCTAAGACTCTCAGATCAAAAACTTAAACAGGGATGGGGGAAGAATAACTGAGAGAGAGAGACCCTCTCATAACAGGTGATGCAGTGAGTAGTATTATATGAATTTGTCACCCTGTTAGTCATTTTAATATAGTTTTGTCACTAGTATGCCATAATAGTAGACAGTGAGTGTGTAGATCTTGGAAATCTTTTGTTATTATTGTCACAATGCACATGCTGAATTTCAATTATCTATTCTCATAATCCATAATTAAACAAATATGACATTTCACTTGTAATTTTCTTTTATACTTAAGTTTCTCCATCTGAAAAATAAAATGCCCAGTTGATACTTTAGAAGTTAGAAATTTTAAAAATGCACAAAGTATTGATGGAGTTTGCTTATGTTTTATTTGAAAAAATACTTTCAATGTTCAAAACTAAAAAAGATCTGCAGATCTGCAATTCAATGAGTTGTAAATATATCATCGGTGAAAAGAACTTGAAAATAGAGAATGATTTCTACCTGAATAGAAAGCTTTCTAGCTTTCTTTCTTATGTAATAAGTCATTTCATTTTCATAGATATATTGACCTAATGACAAAATAGCATTAGATAACTGAAATATCCAGTCTTGTTATGATAAATGGCAGCTAATATATAATCTGGAACATGTTAGCACAATTACAAGAAAATTAAAATTATCAGTGCGAAATGATGAACAGTTTACATAATTGAATGCAAACAGGTTTTCTCCTGATAATATTAAAAAGTTTGACTTTCTAATTGACAATATTGAGCCACATCTACATTTTGCAAATGTTAAATTAATTCTTGATTAGTCATATTTGTTGACCCTAATGCATTTAAGATCATGTTAATTGTCTAGTGAAACAAAGAGAAAATCCTTTTATACACAATACATGACCAGACAATATAACATCATTACTAACAGTTTTAATTGATTTCATTGCTGTAAATTTTCTGTTTAATTTTAAGATGGTCTCAGGTGTGTGTATTTTAACTAAAATGCTTACTCATATATATGAAATGATACTAAATTAGAGTCAAATATGTAGGCACTCCAGCTAGTGTCTTTTATGCTCCATGTCCTTTCAGGATGAGGCCAATCGTTACTACCCACAACTTCCTTTTTTTGGTTGCTCTAAATAACTTTTAACCCTTTATCATCCCTCTTTGTTCTACCATCCATTCACACTAATTCATTATATCAGCTACTCACTGTTCTCCCTTGTTTCTCTTACCTTAAACATATCCTGTGAGTGTTAAATTCTCTTGGCCCTATTTAAACTCTTTCTTATTGTACACATCATTTTCCTTGTAGTTTCCATTTTCCTTAAGATTTCCTTGTTCCTCACTTGTTCTTCCCATGGTATCCTTAGCATTTGTTGATAGAACCACATCTTCATTGCTTCAAGTTTCTTTTGTGGGGAAATTGTCCAGCATTCAATGCCATAAAGGAGATTAGATATATTGCAAGTTCAGTGCTCCTTTCTTTGTTTCTAATGATATTTTCCTTGCTTAGTTTCTGAAGGATATCTTTTCCTATTCCAACATGTCTTCAGAATTCAGTGTCACATTTTCTGTCATCTGTTACTACACTTGCTAGATAGTTAAATGTCTGTACTTGTTTTATTTTGATGTCTTCAATATATATCTCACATCTTGAGCTGTCTCTTTTTCTGACAACTACGCATTTTACCTTTTTCAGTTAACAGTTCTTTTTTCTTGCCTTCCTTTACTATCTTGTCTTATAGTTCTTTGGATTTCCTTTCTAAGTCTACTATTAGTGGCATTTGCATATATTATACAATATACTATACAATTACTATAGCAATAAAATATGTAGAATGTTTAAAATATTTGTAAAGAAAATAAGTAAACCACATAAAAAAATTCAAGAAGCAATTGTGGTAAATAGATAATATCACTGTTGATGGAAGAAAAAAGAAGATGCAAGTCCACCAAGGATTTAAATGATCATTTTTGTAATAAATTAAGAAAATAAGAATATTAAAAATAATTATTAGACAATTTTTTCTCACAAAAGTTTGGAATTTGTAACTAACTTGTAACTAACTGTAGCACTAAAAATAAATAACCAATTACTTTCATTTTTTTCATTCAATAAAAATAATTTGAATAGAAATTATTTGAAAACATCAGATTTTCTTTCTCATATGAATCAGTAATTATTTAAATAAAGAAATAAGTCCAGGTGCAACTTACAGTCAAATATAAATTTATAAACCATGTGAGGGAATATTGATACATAGGCTCAATGTTTGCAAGGTCAGAGATGCAAAAGAAGAGAATGGATGAGTGCACAGCCACTGGTCGGTATCCATTCCTTGTCTCATCAATTTCCTTCTCAGTTGTTGCAGCAATTTGTTGCTTGGCAGAAATTTCTTCTGCCAGAATCTTGGATGAAGACAGAACTTTAATGGCACGTTCATCCTCCAAGATGTTTCCCTGAAGAAAAAAAGAAAACAACAATGATAATATTGATGGAAGAAAAGAAGATGCTTCATTTAGAAAAAGGATAATGAAAGAAATTGCAAAGAGAGGCAAGGAGAAAAAAATGAGTGAGAATATGAATGACTTTCATATAAGTCAAGATAACATTTATTTTGGCATTAAGATAAATTTTAATAAAACTTTATTTTCAAAAGCTAATCAAAGAAGTGAATGCGTAACGCTTCATAGTATTAATGACTCAAAATCTTTTGTTTGTGAATCATAAATAACTAGCAGTTTATTTGTTGAAAAATAAACTCCTGTAATCATACATTTCCAGGAGAGATAATAGAAAAAATGCCATTTTCTATTGTAGAAGGTTGAGAAGTGGGGATTTAGCCTTGTAAAAAAGTATTCATCTTGTCCACAAAGAAAAAAAAAGAAAGAAACAGAAAAAAGGCAGATAAAATATAAATCCAAAATTTTGACCTTTCAGAAATTTTTTAGGTGTTTTACAAAAATTGTTTCTTTTTTTTCTTGTTGGTTCCAATCTGTATTGGAATGACAGCAAAAACATCCCCCCCACCTCAAATTTATAGACAAACCATACAGATGCATGCTGGGATTTATTCCTAACCAATAACCAATAAGACCAACCATTTCTTGGTTTCATCTGCCATATTTCTATTCTTTCTTGAAGCTTTTCCCTTTTGTGTGTTAACATCATTCTTAGTCTGTGAACTTTTTGCCTTATTACTGTTGCTTTGCCTACTTTTGTCTTGTACACACACACAGACACACACACACACATATATATATATATATATATATATATATATATATATATATATTTTGTCTGCTTAGTATTATTTTTACCGTTTTTTTCTTTCATTTCTTGTTGTTTGTTTGAAACTTTGTCAGTTCTGTTTATTTGGCATCTCTGCCAATTATATTTAATCATAACCAATTACTCTACATTTCTTTAAGTCAGTTTCTTCTTATAAAGACAGTTTTCATATGAGAGAAAAAATACAGGAAAATTTCTTACTGATTCATGTCTCATCCTACTGACACTTAGACTATCACGCAGACTCCTCGATACATTGTCCTTTTATTTATACTGAACATAATATTAGACACAAACTGTGCACAAATATTTAACAGAAAAATGATTGGCTCTATTTGAATGTATATTACTTGAAAAGTTTTAATAACTATATGGGCTTAAAAGCTGTTACTTTACACATTAATAATTTGATACATGTTATAAATACTGAGTAATTTTTATCTTTCTCTCTAAATTATAAGTTAATTAAATTTTGTAAATATTGTATTTGATTAATAATTTTCTACTTAATTAATAATGTGTCTGGTATAATTTGGATCTGTCGAATAGGTTCATTTTACCAACTCTAGACCTATAAAGATTTTTTAAGTTTCTTTTCACAAACAAACACTACATTATGACATATGATTTTATATATATATATTGAAATGTACATTTGCATTAGTTTACTGCGCTGCCAAAAATGTAGATATCAATATTGTTTCATTTATTGTCATCAATTCTAACAAAATATCTCAAGTGCCAGCAACTCATGAGCCCAACAGATTCTGCATACTCTTTGAAGTTAACAAAACTAAATACTTCTTATTCTTAGTTACATGACATTATATTACTGATTTAAGGCTATCCAGAAATTGAAAATTAGTGAAAGGAATGTTGATTTTAAACTAAATATTTTTACTAATATACACCATTTAATACAATTGGCTATGCATGAAATAAAATGGCAGGCTACTAGTTGTTTCTGAGCACACCCGACTGTAATAATGTTTGTTATAACCAAATCCTATTACAACTGCCTGTTCAGTCCACAGAGTCCACTAATGGTTTATACTGTAACTATGCTGAGTGGATCTTGGTTACAATTTTTGGGAGAAATTGCATAATCTGGTGTGATCAATTTCTTCAACCAGGCCAGTAGGCACAAACTCTCAGTCATGATGACTTGTAAATTTGCACTTGCACAACCATTGACAGCTTAACAATGGTTCCATCTACCCAATTCCACTCATAAAGTCTAGGTTGACCCATATGGATATGCTCTTCAGGCATTTACCAAAGGTGCCATGCACTGGGACCACCTCTTCCAGTTGATAACATCAAGAAGTCATCTTGACAAATAAATCGATCATGGTGAGATTCAAACCCAGGTCTCAGGGTAAGATAGTGAATGTTCTCAACACTTGGCCACACACCCATCTGGCTATGCAAACATGCAAAATTCAAAGAATCTTATTGTTAGAACTGAAAAGAAGAAGCCATTTTCACAAAACATATCTGACATATATTATAGATGTTCCACAAAAACTAAAATTCATAAAGTAATGTGTGTAAAGTTCACTAATAATTTTGAAGCTGTGAATAGTGATACTGAATGCACTAATACAACAATCTGTACCAGTTACTGATGAAATAATTATAAAATCCAAGTGCAATGATACTGATTCACTTAAACAGGAAAGGGGAGTAGACTGAAAAAGTTTCTGTGATTGTGGAAAAGAACAAAAATTTAATTCCTATTGTCAATTGGACCCAGAACTTTCACCAGTCGTGAAGCACTGAGCACCTATTGAGACTTAAACTTAACTGAGACCACAAGTGGAACTCATAGATACATTGCTAAAGATTCTGGGAAAATGGTCAGTCCCCTGTACTATTCCAGCAAGTGCCTCTCTCCCACTGCTAGGGCTGTATCTTTACAAGTGTCAGATCAAACCAAAAATGGAGTACTGCTGTTATATATGGGTAGAAGCCACCCAGTCTTCACTTTCCACTCGAAATAGAGACCAAAAGCCTCTCTGCATCTTTGTAGGCAACAAATTATTTTCCACTCTGCAACCTCTTTCTCACAAACAAGATTACAAGTCTCTCATGGCTCTGTTGCTATTTCAATGGTGAGTGTTCAGATGAGCTATACTTCTTAGTTCTACCTGTCCTAAACTTTTAGCAAACCACCTTCATTCCCTTTTCTCTTAGGTGAGATGTAAGTTCCACTCAAGCAGCTTCTTTCCATGAATTGCTGCCCTATGGAACTGACTCCCAAGAGGCTGCATTTCTGATCACTACAATCTTAAACTGTTCAAATCTAGGGTTAACTGTCATCTTCCACACATATCTGCATAAGCTGTACTTCTTGCTCTGTAATCCTCTACCTTGAGTGGCCCCAGGGTGAACATCAATATATATATAACAAAAAAATCTAAAAGCATATCACCACTTTAGTAGTGATCATGATCTAGATTATGATGTTATAGGTCTGTGGTAAATAGCAATAGGGAGGTTCAGATCCAAAAATCATAAGTCAGAGTTTGCAAATCCAATGTCAGAAAATGCTGAGGACATAAATCAAAAGGGTCAAAAATACACATCGCAACTTGCAATGCACAATTCCCTTCTTCACTCACAAAGAGCCAAGCAATCCTGTGGTCCAAAGTAGTGCTCTTTTATTGGTATAAGAAACAATGTGATCAGTCAAGACTGCTAGCGAAGCACAAACAATTACCATGTTTCAAGGCCTACTAAAATTGACCCATTCTTGATTCTGACTTTCTTTTTTAACAGATAGTACAGAGAACACAAATTTTTTCGAGGTAAAATAAACACTGATTAAAGTCAAGAGTTCCAGGGCATAAAAAGTGAAAATATTGATGATAATGACAAAGTGATCCTATTGAGAAAGTGTAGTAAAAATAAAGTGAACTGTCACAAATTCACAGAGTTGCACGTCCAAATAGTCACAAATCCACTTTTTCTTCAACTCCCCATTTGTTCACTGCCACTGACTTTATATGCATTTGAAGGCAGATACACTAATCCATAGGCAGCACATACAGGTTATTCCATCAACCTCGTAGACAGTACATCAATCAAGCATTTTCTCTTATAAAGAACAGAATGAGTCTGATCTGGCTTTTCTCTGCATCTCCATGATACAAAGGGCATATGAAGGTGTGTGCTTTAAGAATTTGTAATGAAAGTCATGTCAACAAAACTAACTAACCTCTGAGGCTGACAACACTTCCAGAATTTTATCTTCAATTTCTTTTAATTGCTTATTATTTGCTGCACTTTCAAGAATGAGTTCATTTTTCTTTTCTTCCAGTTCTGGTTTCTCTTTGGCAGCCACAATGCCAAGCAGCTGATCCTGAAGTCCTTGAGGGGTGATCATAAAGTTCAACAGACACACCTATTTTTAGGATAAAAAAACAATAAACAAAAAGAAGCTTTAAATATTACTGTAAAAGTGTTTGGTAGTCATACTTTCAAAGTGGAGTATCACCAACAAAAAGAGGAGAAAATTTTTAAATGGACATCAAGGAAAAATAAAAATTAGAATCTCATGAAACAAAAAATTATGAAAGGAAAATAGCTGCCAATTAATTTCTAACATAATCCTCTCTTTGTGACCTACATAATACTGTAGTAAGTTTTGATCTGATGGAGTAGAAGGGTTTTTACTGGGAGAATGAAGTGTTCTAAAATAAAACAACACTTCCAAAAATCAAGATAGTTGGAGTCTTGCAGCTGATCTCTCTTCTGACCTTGCTCTAAAGGCTCCATGGGGAAATAACTGGAAAAAAAAAAAAAAAAAAAAAAAACCACACACACACACACATAGTGTCAATCAGGCTTCAATCTGTTAGGCCTCAAATTCACACCAGACCTCAAGTGGAACTCATATAAACAATCTATTGCTAAAGATGGTAGAAAAATGTGCAGCTCATTCTATCACTCCAGAAAGCCATTTTATCTTTACAAGACTCAGAACAGGTCAAAAATGGAATATTGTTGCCCTATTTGGGCTAGAACTGCTAACTCCTCCCTTTCCAACCTTGACAGAGTTCAAAATTGTTTAGGCAGTCTTGTGGGAGAAACTTATTATTTTCTACTCTGCAGCCTCTTTCCCAGAGAAGCAAGCCTGTCACTACTATATTATTTCCATGGCAGATGTTCAGATGAACTCTAAGTTTATTTTTTTTTTAATTCCACCAATTCTGACCTTTACAGCTAGGACATGCCATAATGCTTTCATGAAATCAAATCACCCACCTTTCCTCCATGTTTCAAATGTAACAAGAACATTCCATTCCAATATATTTTCCCCAAGAAGTTTCACTTTGTAGAAGAGACTCCCACATAGGTGCTTTCCTGAACGCATTAATTTTGATTTCTTCAAGTCAAGGATCAATTCTTATCTATCATCCTTATCTTCATAATCTTCACTACCTACCCCCATCTCTTCCATTCATATCACATACCTCATTCATCATTACCATTTCAAATGTAACCCTGTACCTTGAGTGGCTCTCAAGTTATGTATTGGGTGAAATGTAGTTAAAGAAATGATTTTGCTCATAGATTTCTCAAAATAAAGTGTTTTTAATTAACTATTTTCAAAAAAGTAAGGCAATAAACAAAGAATATTTTGTCACCCTTTGAAAATAAAAAGCAAATATCATTTCCCTTTCTAAAGAATTATCAAGTCCTTTCTATATTTCAGTAACCGAACCTAAATCATCAAAGAGGAGTAAATAAATGTTGCAGAGAGAAATGTAAACAAAATAATTGTTAACTGTCTCACATGGTCAATTACTATTTGAGTCGGATGTTTTTAATCAATCCTTGTATTCTTAAATAAATAGGCAAAATGAGCCAAAAGAAAAAATTGGAAGAATAACCTTTACAGATACTTCAGGAAGGTAATGAGGGTTTCGAAGCCGTGTTGTGATATAAAGTCGGAAATCATGAGAATATTCAATAACATTGTCACCCAAGCGCAGGTATTCAACTCCTTGTTGTTTGAAGGTTGATTTCTGTAAGACTGGTTCCAGAAGAGGGTCCAATTCTTCACCCACATTTTCCAGGAGGAGGGGAGTGCCAAACTGGATGCAATTCTCTAATGTTCGTACATAATTGGCATCTGATAATTTAATGACAGCCAATTTATTTGATTTCTCCATGTCTTTTATCCATTTGTTTGCTTGGCCTAAAATGTAACAAATATAATTGTAGATGTGGAAACATTTCAGATAAAAATGAAGCAATCAGTAACATGCAGAAAATAAGGGTTTTGTAAAAATATCTGTAAATATTTTATAATAAAACATGCTTAAAACAAGAAAAAATGTATATTTAAATAATAGTTCATTTTGGATATGATTTTTGGATATTAAACATTCATTTACTCTTATCAAATTTTCAGTTCTCAAGAATACAGGATATCGTTAGTATGTTATTTCATATCTTAAATTTTTATTCATTTTAAGAATTTCATAATCTTCTTACTTGTATTTTTATTAGGATGAAGGTCATTACATGTTTGATATTTAGATACACATCTTAAAATAGAATTCTGGACTGTACTTGAGGATGTGGAGTTATCATTATTTACATTTGGACTAATGTCCTCATTTTTGTTATTAGATTTAGTTGATTAAAGCATTGCTTTGTGAACTTGGTGACATAGTTCAATCTCTGGATTGGATAGTACAGACAGAATGCTGTGCTAATAACAACAAAGATGAGAACATTAGTCTGAATATAAATAATGACTGTACACTTGTCCAAGTTAATAATCATGCATTAATCTTTAAAATATTCATAGTTTTGAAACATTTGATAATTGTTTAAACTAGTCGTTCCTTAAGTATTGAGTGATGAATGACTGATAAGGAAAAAAAAAATGGAAGCAGGATGACATCAAAATCGAGGAAGTGTTTTTATTTTGAAATCTAGATGACAAAATCTAAATCTGAAACACTTCTTAAATAACATATTTAGGTTACAAAGAATAAAATCAAATTAACATTATACATCAAAAAGATGGCTTTATCTTATTTTCTGGCCCATAATTGGAGTAAAAAGTCTGAATATGTGACAATTATATCTGTATAGGAGATATCCTAAATGTCAGATTAGATAGCAAATGCTATAATGTCTGATGATCAAAGCATTTTCATATCTGCAACGAGCAAGGTAGGTTATTGTTGTAGAATATGACAAGGGTGTGTTGAGGCTCAAGGAAACCCCCAGTCAATTGCTATCCCAAGATCTATTAGGTAACAGGCAGAGAAGAGAAAGTAACAGAAGGAAACAAAAAACAATAGAGTCTTAGAAACATGGCGGGCAGTATGCAACTTGAGGAACAAAGTGTCCAAGGGACCGAATTCACAAGACACTGAGTCTCACAAAATGCCCACTGCTGATTGTTGGTTTTCCCATCATTTTATTGACAGGAGACAGTTGATAGAAACACGGATCTAGACAATTTGCAGAGAGGCCCATATCTGAACATGCCAAGCTGTTCTGCTGCTAACAGGGAAAACCCAGATGTAACTGGATTTGACAGACATGTCTGCACATGATCCGGGGCCTTTTTGCATCTGTACTAACGTGTTTGCAACAGTTATGATCACAGACTTTCCACACTATTGATGACCACTGGCAAAGTAACTATTCAACCCCCATATAAAGATTTAATCACTGGTTATAAAATTGATATTATTAAAAAAAAAAAAAAATAGAGAAAAGTAAGGTATAAAAATTATTTTTTGTCAAAGAGAAACGGTCTGAAACGTTTCTATTCACAGCAGTTGTTGAAGTCTTTGTAGTATTTTGTAACTTTTAATGTTAATAGTATAAGGGAGATAATTAGAGTTATCTACACCTCACACTATTTATATACAGTAAGATTAGGGAAAATGTATGACAAAGTGGAAAAAGTTTTTGTGTGACGCATTTCTTTCTTTAGGACTTCATACAAAATTTGTTACATTGGTGCAACTACACATGCACACAAATGAGGGATGCTGGGAATTTTAAATTTAAATTTTTATTTTATCCAGCTGATTTCATTTAGATTCTTTCTCTTTTTTTTTAAATGAAATTGCCAAGATAAAAAAAATTAAAATTCCCAGTTTGTGCACATGTGTAATTATACCAACATAACAAATTTAGTCCAGTGAACTTCTAAATGACGAAACGCATCACACAAAAACTTTTTTCCATACAATAGGATTCATATGTGAAAACCTAGTGAATGTAAAAAATTATGACAGGGTTTCAGCAATTAATATTAATGAAACTGTTCTACTCACCTTGTGGATCAATCATAAGAGGCCATCGTCGAGACTTAGATATGATTATTGCATTATCAGTGCTGAAATTATCCACAGGCAAACCAGCAATTTGCCAGGCTCTTATTTTGACTGGGTCTCCAAGACAAATGTTAAGGGAAAAATTTGGCGAACAGGGAATTCCTCTGTTAAGGCACAGTTCAAGCCATTCCTTGATTATTTCCTGTAAGTTATGATAAAAAGCAGTATATGAGTCAACCATATATCAACCATAATGGTATGTAGACATATTTGGAAAGAATTATCAAAAGATTTCCAAAGATTTGATACAACTTACCTGTCTATAATCAACAGTGAATGCTCCAAGATAGGCCACCACCCCAGAAGATAGAAGCACATCACCTGTTATATTTTCATACATTTGTCCAAGGATTTCAGCAGCTTCTGTCCACCTGTCTTTCTCACCTCCAAGACCCCCAATTAACTTTTCAGCACGGTCTAGTTTCTTAGAACAAAGGTCAATTTTGTTTTCTAGATCTTTCTTTTTCTGAGTCATGGCTTCAAATTTATCATTTAAAGCTTGAAGCTTATCAGCAACCTGTTGAAGAAAAAAAATCATTAGTTTTAATATAGACTGATTAATTTCAGTTGTTATCTTCATTTTGACTGTGTCAGCCAAAATGAAGATAACAGAATTCAAAAACTTTTGGCCATTTTACACTTTAGGCTTTTTCAGGTGCCTGTCATATTTGGTGATGTGCTTCGAGTTGCCAGCCAAAGTTTTTATTCAGTCCAGGGAGTGGGGGGGGGGTAGAGTGTTCTTATTATGCTGTCCATGCTTGGGGATAACTTGTATTAGTTAATTCTTCAGTTATTTTGTCTGGATCAAAGGCTGCTTATACAGTGTTTAATTCTATGCTAGGCAAACTGAGGATGTTACTAGAGTATAGTGTGTACCTTATTTTCCAAAAGGTGAACTCACCACTGGAGAAAAACATTCTTAGACTGAATTCTTGAATAAAGGGTTGGTCTGAAATCAAATTATGACAGACATCTGTAGAAGACCAAAGAGTAAAGCAGACAAAACATTGTGACTATAACAACCAAGATGAGAACAGCAATTCAAATAAATCAGTGTATAATCCAAGAATATCACAGTTGTTGTAAAGGCAACAGATTAGTTACAAGATACTAAACAGATATTATATCTAATGTAAAAATAATCCAAAAGTAAAAACACTGAAGAGAGAGTCAGACAAACAGGTTTCATTATCCTATTTTATTCCACTTTTGTAGTTTTTATTACATTTAAAACTTTACATATACAATGGCAATTTCTTTGTGTAACTATGAAGTAAACTTGCTAATACAAGGTGCAACGGATAAATTGTCTAAATTAAGCAAAAATGGAAATAACACCGAGATCACATTTTAACTGATATATTTACCAATATTACACAAAAATATCTTGAAATACTCAAGAGTAAATCTATTCAATAAAATCACTATTGGCTTCAACCATGGTCTCCTGATAACTTTGGAATCTCCTGCAACTCTTCTGAACGGTCTCCTTGTTTAAATTGGTGAATGCTGCCATAATCCTTGCCTTCAGTTCATCTTTGGTGTTACAAGGAGTTTTTGTTGGTCTCTCACTCAACTGTGCCCCACACATAATAATCAACAAGGTTGCAGTCTGGGGAGTTAAGTGGCCAGATGTAAGAGTTTATATAGTTACAGAAACTGTCTGATAGACATGACTGGTTTCTCCTGCTTGTGTGGCATGGTGCAGAGTCATGTTGACAGATATAGGGTCTTCCAGCAGCCACCCTCTTGACCCAAAGCAGCACTACCTCCTCAAAGCACTTGATGTAGGCCTCCATGTTGAGTCTGAGGTCCTGTGGGAAGATGAATGGAGGCATAACATCGCCATCACTAGTGATCACCTCAAACACCATGACGTTGACTGGACATATCATCCAACTCTTTCTGAATCCTCTGCACTGTCACCCAAAAATCCAATTGACACCCAAAAACTCTGAAATGTTCATATTGGAGCTTCCAGCATGAATGCCAAGCAATACAGCATGCCGTTTCCAAATTTCTGGTGGAGTGAATCGCATCATTGTGTTCTTTTTCTTACAGACAGTGCTCAACTGACCCTACTATACTCTGCAGTCAACAAAATCAAGAACAAACAACGTGCATGGGCGAAATTAAAGAAATAAAATGGCGACAATTTACCCATCGCACCGTGTATATAAATTTGAAAAAGTTAAATATGGAAACTTGGATAAGAATTGACCTCACAACCATTGTGCTGAAGACATTCAATCAGCCAGAATCCAGTCACACTTTCTCAGTTGTGTTTGTGGTTATACTTCACTTATTGAATTAGCAAATATTACAAGTTTTTATATTAATTAAATGAATAAAGAAAAAAACAGGATATCAGTCACATCATTTGAAACCAGGTTGTTTGAATGCAAGAATAAAATGAATAAAAGTTGAGATTCATAAATAAATTTCAGAACAATTTTATTTGAAAAAATTGGGCAATTTAGTTTTTTCATATAAACTGTGACTCACAAATGTAATGAATAACATCTTCCATATCCTTCACTCTCTAATGAACATGGAATTTTATTGGCATTCCTCCATTTAAAATATGTCATCATACAGAATGCATTACAATTTTGACCTCTACAAAGAGGAATGCTGGTGTTCAAAATAACTTTTCTATATTGGGGTCCAAAACAAAAATCTATATAATTGCAAAAGTCCCATGGCAACTGTGTGGGTTCAATGCAATTACTTATACTGCCAAGAAATATAAATAAAACAATAAAAATGAATGTGCAAAGAATTTGAATACAAAGATATCTTTTCTAATCAAACAATACTGGAAATATTTTTCTTATACAAAATTTCTATCCTTAATTTTCTGTCAAACTGTATATATGCAAATAAGCAGTAAGCATTAGACTAAACAGATAATGAAAAAGATAAGCTTTCACCTATCTAAAATTATAACCATGAAGGAAACCTTTTATTGGTTTGGTTTGTTTTACGGCACATCAACCTCAATGGGTCATTTAATGCCGAAAAAATTTTTTCTTTTTGGTAAAATTTGTTCTTCAAGAATGTATAGCTGGTAACATCTTTTTCCCTCAAAAATGTATAGCTGGTAATATTATTTTTCAAAAACGTATAGCTGGTAATATTATTTTTTTCAAAAACATATAGTTGATAATACTATTTTTCCAAACCATACAGCTGGTAATATTATTTTTCCAATACGTATAACTGGCAATATTATTTTTTTTCAAAAACGTATAGCTGGTAATATTATTTTTTTCAAAAATGTACAGCTGGTAATATTATTTTTCCCAAAACATATAGCTGGTAATATTATTTTTTCAAAAAACATATAGCTGGTAATATTTTTCAAATATGTATAGCTGGCAACACTATTCTTTCAAAAAAAAAAAAAAAAATTCAGCAGGTAATATTTTTTCAAAATTGTACAGCTGGCAACATTATTTTTACAAAAATGTATTATCAGAGGCCCAGCTGTTGGACGTAGTTTATCATCATACCCAGGAGGCGGATGTAGTTTGTCGTCATACCCAGGATGAAACCTTTTATTGAATTTTTATATAAATATATGGTCCCAAACCATGGATGCAATTGTAAGACTACAAACAAAAAAATAACTGAAATCATCAAATTTTTACTGCATCAGATGAGGTTAATCTGGTGTCTGAGGAGATTAATTAAGTGCAAATCTGATTAACAAGATAATTTCTTTTTTAGCTAATTGTAATAACATACCTCTTTCAGTTGTGCTCTTTTGCCATCTAGTTTGCTCATTTGATTGGCCAATTCAGTTTCTGCAGCTAACAACTTCACTTTTTTAGGGGCCACAATTTTGGCCACTTTATCATACTGATCCATAGCTCTGATCCAGCGACATAATCCTTCACAGGCTGTTGAGGCTTGTTTCACAACATTTGGATCAAAATCTGGATTGGGAATATAGCTGTAAAAAAAATTGATGAAATAAGTTCTTATTTGATTTATTTTTTTGCTATTTACCACAGATATGTTTCTCATACTGGTTGCATATGTTATTAAAATGAGAAATTTCCATTTACAATGTCTAAGTTAGTACTCACTTTATATATATATATATATATATATATGACAAATTGGAAAGACAATTGACGGTGAGGAGAGACCACAAATTAAAGCATTCCTGGGCTAGCTACCCGGTATGCTGATCAAAATTTAGCTACATAAGAATAAATACCCCCAAGGGATCCCGAGAGGGGGGGGGAGAATGAGATCCCTATTAGGATGGATCAACCGGAGACGAACGAAGCCTCACACCCACAGACAATGATTATGACTTGCCCATGCGGGAAAAAATGCAAGAATAAACGCGGCCTAAAAATCCATCAAGCCAAAATGAAATGTCAGATGGAAGCTAGCCAGCTGCAGCGCACAGGTAATTCTCCTGATGAGACGCAGGAAATACAGGGCCGGGAAGCTCACCACAGAGCCCAGTCTTTCCAAGCAGAGGCACAAGTATCAACCGAATTACCTCCTGAGACATTTCGGAAGAAGATCAAATGGCCAGCGGCCGGCAAAAAAAAAGCTTGGCACGACTTCGATTCAGACATCAGCGAAATATTAAAGACAATCTCAAAAGGCTCAGTGGATACCCGTTTAAGTACTATGGCTAAAATCATAGTCAGCTACGCTTCAGAGCGTTTCGGATATGAGGAAAGGAAGACAAAGGAAAAAACAGCAGAAAATCGAAGAGAAAATAAAATAAAACAATGTAGAGCAGAACTAAGAGCAAAAAGGAAGAAAAGGGACCATTGCAAGAACTCCGTGACATCATCTGTTCCAAAATGAAATCTTTACGGAGAGCAGAATGGCACAGGAATAGAAGGAAGGAAGGGGCGCGCAAACGATTAGCCTTCGTCACTAATCCATACGGTTTCACTAAGAAATTATTAGGTGATAAACGTAATGGAAGGTTAACATCTAGCCCTGACGAAGTAAATGACTTCCTTAAAAAGACTTTGAGTGACCCAAATAAACATATACAGCTAGGAGAAAACGCTTCTCTAATCACACCTAATTTGCCTACATACCCTTTTGACTTAAAAGAACCAACGTTGAAAGAAGTTCAAACAATATTGAAAACAGCCAGATCGGGATCAGCCCCTGGACCCAACAGAGTCCCTTACTTAGTTTATAAACGTTGCCCACTGTTGCTCCGTACGTTATGGAGGTTGCTAAAAATTGTTTGGAGAAGAGGGAAGATAGCTGTACAATGGAGGTGCTCAGAAGGCATATGGATCCCTAAAGAGGAAGGAGCAAGTACAGTAAATCAATTTAGGTACATCTCCCTACTGAACGTCGAAGGGAAAATATTCTTCAGTATTATGAATCGACGCTTAACAGATTTCCTCTTAAGGAATAAGTATATCGACACCTCTGTTCAAAAAGGAGGCGTACCAGGCATGCCGGGGTGCATGGAACATACAGGGGTCATCACGCAACTGCTTAAGGACGTAAAAGCACATAAGGGTGATATGGCTTTTCTGTGGCTGGATCTTAAGAATGCCTATGGCTCTATCCCACACAAATTGGTGGAAGAGTCGTTAAATCGCCACCATGTTCCTCCCCAAATAATAGAGACCATGACAGACTATTACAAAAATTTCAAAATGAGAACAGCAGCAGGAAATACAACATCTGCATGGCACATATTGGAAAAAGGCATTATAACAGGCTGCACTATTTCAGCTACCCTCTTTTCCTTAGCCATGAATATGCTCATAAAAGCGGCAGAAATAGAATGCAGGGGCCCTTTAACCAGATCTGGTCTACGGCAACTGCCAATAAGAGCATACATGGACGATATGACCATAACATCCTCGTCTGTGATTGGCGCCAGGTGGCTGCTAAAAGGTTTGGAGAAACTCATTTTATGAGCAAGGATGAGTTTCAATGCTGCCAAATCAAGGTCATTAGTGGTGAAAAAAGGAAAAACATCAGATAGGGATCGTTTCAAAGTGTCTGGCGAGTATATCCCAACTATAAAACAAAAGCCAATCAAGTACTTGGGTAAACGTTTTGACAATACCCTGAAGGACTCTGTCGCAATACAGGAAACGAAGGACATCCTAGAAACATGGTTAGATAAAGTAGACAAGTCTGGCTTACCCGGACGTTACAAGGCTTGGATTTATCAACATGTCATTCTTGCCAAAATATTGTGGCTTTTGTCCATATATGAGTTCACCACCTCTACCGTAGAACATATTGAAAAAAAGATTAATTCCCGCTTACGGAGATGGCTAGGTCTACCAAAGTGTCTAAGTAGCGCCACCCTTTACAGAAATTCCAACATTCTTCAACTTCCTTTCAAAAGACTTGTAGA
The DNA here is from genome assembly GCA_964036315.1 of Acanthosepion esculentum. NCBI lineage: Eukaryota > Metazoa > Mollusca > Cephalopoda > Sepiida > Sepiidae > Acanthosepion > Acanthosepion esculentum. The sequence goes on from OZ038484.1 coordinate 73,839,888, forward strand.
AGAATATAAAGTCGCTAAGGTGCGTACAGTAATACAATACAAATTCTCCAAGGACCCAAATGTAGTAGGAGCAAATGTTGAGGTTCACACTGGGAGGAAATGGAGCGCTGTAAAGGAGTTGAAATTGGCAGAAGAGCGTCTTCATGAAAAAGTGGTGCTAGGCACTGTTGCCACGGGTCGTGCAGGGCTGGGTTTCTTTCCTACTGTTAGAATTGATAAAGCTGTAGGTAAGGAAAAACACCAACTCTTATTGAATGAAATTCACGCAGGGGAAGAGGAAATGAGAGTAGCAAAGATGATCGGGTTTAAACAACAGGGTTCATGGACAAAATGGGAGACTATAATACCTAGGAAATTCAGATGGCCAGAACTATGGCGTAACGAATTGGGCATGAATTTTTTGATCTGATCTGTTTACGACTTTCTACCAAGCCCCGTTAACCTACAGTTATGGACTAAATCAGAATCGCCCTTATGCCCCCTATGCGGCCAAATAGGTTCTTTGAAACATATACTTAGCAACTGCAAATCAGCCCTAGCTGATGGTAGGTACAGATGGCGCCATGATCAAATACTGAAAGAAATAGCAGAAGTCGTTAGTACAGCCATCCGTACAAACAAACCGAATCCAAACAGGAACGTCATACATTTTATTAAAGCTGGCATGAAACCGAACCCAAAGAAAATGACCGCACCCAATTGTTTATCATGTGCAACAGACTGGGAACTTAGGGTGGATTTAGGTAAAAGGCTAAATTTCCCCGATCACATTTCCAAGACCCGATTGCGTCCAGACCTAGTCCTCTTTTCGAATAAACTAAAGAAAATCATCATGTGGGAGCTAACAGTCTGCTATGAGGATAATGTAGAAGAAGCCAGTGAAAGAAAAAAACTAAAATACGATGAATTACTGGAAAACTGCAGGAATAATGGATGGAAGGCAAGCTGCAAGCCAATTGAAGTAGGCACAAGAGGGTTTGTGGCAAAATCACTAGTCAGCGCCTTAACAGATATTGGGATAGTGGGAACAAAAAAACGTAAGGCCATCCAAACCATTACTGATACAGCAGAAAGAACAGCTAAATGGTTGTGGCTAAAACGAGCAAGTGCATGGACGAGCAAACCAAGGAAAATCTAAATTAAATGTTAATCCCTTAATTTTACGCAAAGCCGTAGTCGGTTTGTAAAGATGTATACTATAATTGAAAACAGTTTTAGTATTTTTTTTTTTTTTTTATTTACACGGTTCGTTTAGTCAGCCTTTGTAAATAATACATACAAATCTTCAAAGGAAAGGAGGAAGGAAAATGTTTTCGTTTTTATTCTACTTATTTAATTTTTTTTTTTTTATCCTATTTATTATCTCTTTTTCTTCAATTCTCGCGATATCAGTTTGGCTCTTTATTTACACAAGTAACATACGCTATTATATTTATTATGGCGCCTTGAGGTGGTGTAATGGTTAGCAAGCTTGTCTCGCTAGAACAATTACGTCTGAGTAGTGAGTTCGATCCTCACTGGGTGCCACTTACTTTCGGCCTTGTGCCACATCCAAGCGTAGCTTGGAATATCACTATTATATTTATTGTTATTTACTTATTATTTACATTCATTCTGCGTAAATGTTGAAGAATTGTATCGCATAACCACTGTTTTTTTATTTTTTTATTTATTTTTTTTTTACTTGCCAATATATTTTAAATGATTTTCATTATGATATTTATATGTAATCTCGGTTTAATTCGCTGTAAGTTATTTATCTTAATCGTAAAACTAGTAATTTAGTCTTTTTATGGCTGAATTTTTATTTTTATTTTTTTTGTAAATAGTAATATATTAGATGTAAAATGAAACTTGAGGGGAAGTGGATAAAAACGGAAAATTTATTTACTTTTTAAGTATCCGATGAATGGGTGAAAAAAAAAATTACCCCTCTTCCCGTTTCGTAATTTTTTTTTTTTTTTTTATAATCTAAAATTTAAAATTTTATTTTCGATAGATTAAGGGTTTTTTGTTTGTTTGTTTTTTTTTACACATCAATATGTTTTAAACGATTTTATTAATTATATCTATTTGTACTCTCGGTTTAACTCATTGTAATTTATTTATTTATTTTATTCGTAAATAAGTTTTTTTTTTTTTAAGTCCTTTTAAGGTCGAATTCTCTTTTATTTTTTGTAAAAAGCAATATATTAGATGTAAAAAATTACCTTCTAAGTATCCGATGAAAGGGTGTCCACTTAAAAAAAAAAAAAGAAAAATTCCCCGCAAACAACTTAAAGAGAGCACACACCATTGTGATTGGCTATTGATCAACTACCAATCAAATGCGTGATGACGGGGTATATTATAGAATTTAGTGTCTGTAAGCATTTTTAGAGGGCATATCAGAGCCTGATCAGCTCTGATGGGGTCGATTTGGTGAGGTCAGTATGATGTTTGAAAGACCCGAAACTGCCCAATGATCCAAATCAGAACATTACTGACGACGCCCTCTAGCGCTAAAGAGCGTATATTAAAAAAAAGTATATATATATATATATATATATATATATATATATATATATATATATATATATACATATACACATGAACGCACACACACACACAAACACATACACACATTATAGAAATATGATCACCACCAATTTAAAAGTCAGTTTTGAAAGAGGAATCCTGCATTCTTTGGGTTCAATTATTAACAATTTGGAACCATTATAAGTAGCAGGAGAGTAAGTGAAGCATAACACATCCTGCCAGAGGACCTAGTTATATTAAACCTAAATATTCATAATACAATTTCTTAAACTAATGCATTTATGTTTAGAGAGGAGTTAGATTTATTGTACTAGGCTATTTGTATAACTGATCTAAAACTGGTATGGATTCTCTTTATCTCCAATGACCGAGATAATTACTTAAAAACAGGCAAACTAGTGACAAACAACTAAAACAGAGATGTATTAAATAAATAATAATCTCAGAGTGTTTAAAGACAGCATAAATGAACTTACAAAACTGAGCAGAAATGTTGAAAATAGAGGAAAAATTGAGGAGAACAAAAATACTGGAATAAATTACAAATTACACATAAACAGAAGAAACATCAATAAGTTCAATTGCTAGTGACTCAGAAAACAGAACTGACCAAATAAATTTAAATTCTGTTCATAGTTAATGATATGAAGTCCTTAATCCAATTCTCCCAATATCCTATCTCAATAATAGTCATCTAGAAATGGTCTTATTACTGGTATGATCTAATTATAGACAAGTAAAAAGAGAGTGATGGTGATGCAACACAATTTTATCCCACTATAACAAATATGAATGTTTTTTGGGGATTATTACTACATTAGGAATTATTTGGCTATTCACTACAAGACTGAGAAAACAGAGAAAAGCTGAAGTGAAATATTTGAAAGAAAAATATGGAAACATATACAATATGTAGCTTGAAGCGGAATACAATCGTGTTGCGTTTCTAAGGGATTAGGCTAAATTACAAACCCTGTAAAACTGATGAGCTTTAGGCTCTAAACCCAGTTGGTGCACACTAACTCACCAGTGATAATGGAAACCCTGCTTTTATCTGCCTCAGTGTCAAGAGCAGACAATAAACTGTTTTTTCACAGGCCATAATTCAAAATAACAACCCCACTCCCCAATTTAGTTTATCATTTTGAACTCAGTAATGTGAAGCATTTTTATTTTGATTGTAGCAAAGATCTTTTGGGTTCAAACAAGTATCTATGAACCTTCGTTAAGGAATCTGCAATCTGATTATACCCATGATATTTCCATTCATTATTTCACTCTTATTTAATATTTCTCTGAGCATAATATGTATCAATGGAATCTCTTGTCTAGAATTTGAGTTGATGAATGCATTGCACCAGGAAGAGAAGAATGATTAGTGTAACAGATTATGGGCCTATTTTTAGCTTCACATAAATTCTATAGAAAATAGTTGTTTCTTCAAGGTCAGCCATGGTTAACGTTTCAGCACCTGATGTGCTTTTGATGAACTCCTAATACATTTAGACTGCTATGACATGGACAGGTATATGCCATTAATACCAACCAAAAGTAATATATATCCTCTTTGCAATTCTTAAACCAATAAGTGAACAAATGAGATACTGTAAAATATGATGTTTAATTTTTCAAGTTATCCAAAACAAGAACAACAATCTAACATTTTTTTTTTACACCAAGCCTTCTTAATATCTGAAATTGGCTTGCTTAACGCAGTCAAATATTTCCTGTTTCAATAATGAACTTAGTTAATTTTTTCATGGTTCAGATCTGGTCTAGTTTGAATTGCTAGTCAGTTTAGTTGACCAATCAATTGAATGACTTTTTATAGCCTCTTCTTGTTATAACTTGAGCATTTCAGTTAGTTCCCATCTTGCCCAAGTAATTATACTCTCCATGATTTTGTGTACATTCACTCATAAATTATTGATAAAATCCAAAGAAGAATCTGTAGTTTTATCCTTTTTAACCCAGCATCTTGGTTTCATTTACTTTCTCACCACCGCAAAGTAGGTTCCTTGTGCCTTTTCTATAAATATTTTCATGATAATTGTTCTGATGAGCTTTCCTCTTTGGTACCCCAACTTCATGAATTTAAGCACAGTACTAAGTTGGCAGGTAGGTCACATCATTTTACAATTGAAATGTTAACAGTTTCTTCTCTCACACTTCTCACTCATGGAACTTTCTTCCAACTTCTTGCTTTCCAGTCAACTTTGCTCTTCAAAAATTTTAATGCCATGTCAATCGTTATCTCCTATATTCTTAGTTCCTGTTCTTTTATTGTGTTTTTAATACATTTTTCTTTTTTTCCTATTCTTTCACATTCAGTACTCTCCTTGTGTTTGAATGGCTTTATTGTTTTGCTTGGGATAAAATGATTTTTTAAAAAACCCAAAAAACGGAAAAACCACTATGAAAACAGAAGAATAGAAAAAAAAGAACAACAGGTGAAAATGAGAAAAAATAGAGTGAGCTAACCAGTTATCACACCTGAATCATTAGTTTTGAATTAAGGTAAAAAAATAAAATTACTGTTCAGCCAGGTTAAAAAGGACATGAGTAAAGAAAATACACACAACTCAATAATATATTGATCAAATTAAGTCCACACAACCAATCCTTCTATTTACATAGGAATGATTATTTTGATTTAATAAAAAGTTTCCAGGTGGTAGCTAGAACGAAATCTGTGCAAAACAGAGAATATGTCCTCACAAAAGGATGCAACACACTCTCAAATTATTAAAGAATTTAATTCCACAATTACAAATCTGTCAACATACTTATGCAAATCATTTAGTCAACCCTTAAAATTGGTTAGAGTCATCTGATTTAATTCTGAAAATTTCATAAGACTGCTTCATAACATGGCATGAAAATATTCCAGTCCAGCAAAATAGAAATCATCAACATGGGTGATCATAATGCCATGCAATTTATGATTAAAATATTGTATAAAAATGGTCAAGTCATATTTAGAAGGAATTGTTCCTAATATTATTAGTTATTTTCTAATCATGTGAATATCATGCATGAGAAGCATCTGACAACTTTGGGTTACATTGGCCTCTGAAGGAGATTTTCTGAAGGCCCCTGATGTAAATTTGTCTATCAAATGTTTCTCTTTATAGAAAAGCAGTTTTAAGATATCCACTGATTTACCAAATCCCATCTCTTTGAAGATAACATTCCCATGGAAACTATTAAACCTTCCTTAGAAAACATACACAAATAACTTCTAATGCTGCCTGCTTCAATATATTATATACTAGTCTTGACTTAATAACTATGTTCAATGAGATTCTTTGTACAGATCCATGTTGTATGTATGTATTCTTGGCTAACCATTATCAAGAATTTATTTAAATATCTGAGTGGAAGGAAAGTTCTTATAGTTTCTATATAAATTTGTTTTAGAAACCATGTAAACTTCCCTTCTAACCAGTTATTTTATTTTCAGCCCAATTATTTACTCATTTTTATATCTCCACTAATTAACAAGCTCTATATATTAACACCATAGATATGCACATAGCATTGACTTTTATACAAATACCCTTGGGAAAGGCATGAATCTATCTCTTCTCTCCTCCCAGGTAAGGGTTGATAGCAAAGCAGACTCAGAACTCTAGAATTGGCTGGCAACTACTCTAGAAAATGACTGAACTCAAAAATGTTTATGGAGTGGGGGCTAGAAACTTCATAAAAAAAAAAAAACAAACAAAAAACTACTAGCTACAGAAACAACAGTAGCATTGCGAAGCTTTGGGTGATACCCCACAGGTGCCTACAGTGTTAACTCACATGTCTATATATATTATATATATATATGTATATAATATATATATATATATATATATATATATATATATATATTATATACATATATGTTTGCTTTGTATTATTTTGCCTTGTTCTTTTTTGGTTCATATTATTTTACCCTTTTTTTACTTTTCTTATTATTATTTATTGAGAATATTGCAATTTAAGTTGTTGAGAATTTTGTCAATTACACTAAAACGTAGTCTATTATTACACATATCTCTTGTATTATAAAATTGTGAATTTTTTTCTCTCACTTGGTGACAAAGCACATGTCACAGTTTCTGCATGCACACACACATCCTTACATATATAACTAGAGTAGGAAAGATTTGAGTACCACTGGAAAATGTGATTCCTACTTTTATACAATCATTCCACATGTTCACCTAAAGTATGTAAGTTCAAGGTTCAGTGGAATAACTAACTCCTATTTCCAAAAAGATTTTGCAGCTGAATGTATTACACTGAGATGATTGGCCACAATTCTGCTCATAGATATACCTTTTTCTAGAGGAAGTTGATTATTTAGAACTGTAGTTGGTTGGAGGCAATTCAACCCATTAATTGAATATATTGTAAACTAGAATGAAAAATATTCATGTTAAGTTTCATATGATTTTATTCAACTAAATTACAAACTATAGCTGCATTGGCCCAAAATAGTATACATGTCTACAAGAACAGAAGAGCTCTACTTTTGTTTATTTAGTAATTATATAGGCAGAAAGAAGCTGAAGTTTTGATATTATGCCCCTATTTAAAATACACTTATTAAAACAATGAAATATTTTTAAAGTAAGTAAAGATTACATTATTTACATTATTCGGACTATTGTCCTCATCTTTGTCACCATGTTTATCACAATGTTTCGGCCATTGTATGGTCCGGCCTTCTTCAGGTGGTTGGAATGTCCAACTGAACCCTTTATTTCGCTCACTGGAGTAGACTGTTCTAGTTCCACGTGCCATGTTTAATGGATGTCAGTTATTAGTTATCTCCTGTTAATTTCCCTCTGAAAGTTCTCCACTGCCTTAACCGGGTATTGAACTCACACTCTTTGGGTCCTGTGACTGGATCTAACCAACGCCTTTATCTACTGTGCCATGTGTCCTTGAAGAAGGCCGGAGCATACAACAGCCGAAATGTTGTGATAAACATGGCGACAAAGATGAGGACAATAGTCCGAATAATGTAAATAATGTACATAATACCTCATCTCAGAAATATAGACAGATATTTAAGTAAAGATTATATTCATTCAATTATTCACAGTATCTAAAGTGAGGGAAAAGTAACAATGAAACAAGGTTCTGGAAGAGAAATCTATCACACTAAGAGATGACAGATAAGTTTTATAGAACAAGAAACAAACCCTCAACTTGCCAAGGAATTTAAAATTGCCAAAACTAGGTGATGGCTAGAAGACTGTCTACAACCCACAAATTATGACAAAAAATCCTCTTGAGTCCCCAAAATAACAATTACCCATGCTACTTTGTGAGCTTTATGTAAAAGAATTGTGTCATAATGAATGCTACCTGCCCTGCCCATAATTATAATGGATGGTGAAAAAAAAAACACCAGGAAATTGTGGGTAGAAAAATGACTATATGAGTCAATGAGAAATCAGTTGGTGGAGAGGCTTCATCAAGTATCAAGCAACAGAACTGATGGATGAAGCACAATGAAAGAAGGAAGGAAAGCAAGAAGCGTGTGAAAAAGGAAGAGAAACAAATTTGTTTTGCCCCATAAAACCACATTTTACAAAGACAAAGACTGGTTTTTCCAACTGATATTTACTAATGAAAGCAGGTTCGAGTTGGTCAGCAACACTCTTTTAGAAAAACTTAGTCTAGTAAACATCGCAGAGGTGGCATTTTTGTCTGAGTCAGTTTTTGCCAAAACATTTCCCAGCTGATTAAGTGTGAAAAAACTTAAATGCTGCAAAATACTAAAATATTCTTCTTTCCATGACTCGGTCAATAATGATCGAAATGTTATCTTCCACCTGGACAATGCACTTTGCTATTCTGCTTGATCTAACAACACCTGAATGACAAAAAATGTTTTGAAATCATGTTCTGGCTTGAGCAATCACTAGATATGGGCCTAATTGAGAAGATCTAGATCAAAACTAATGGGTATGAAGTTCTTTGACAAATATAGCTTTTGTTGAATATCATCCAAGAACAGTGGCATTCTCCCCTTGTTGATTTTTTCCAGTAGTTGATGGATTCAGTGATTACCAAGATTAAACAATTGAATCTTGTCAAAACTTATGTTAATTTCTTCTGTTTATTGTTTGTGCATATTTATAACATTATTGGCAGCTTGATTTCTAAATTAGAAGCAAACTTTCAATGAAAATGTGTCTAACTTGCCTTGTTCTTTTAGTGTGCGGTGGGATACAGAAATGTAAATATGAAGTATTTTTCTGAGATCCCCCATCATCAAAATTATAAAAAAAATAGACAAGCTAGTGAAAAGATAGTTGAGGTACAATTGAAATAGTTGAGAAATGGAATCAGTTAATTTGTTGGCAAATAAGAAAAAGAAATGTTTGAAATGAAAAAATGAAGAAATCTGTCTCAAGAGTAAATTCTAAGGAAAGATACAAGAGAATGACAAAAGAGAATATACTGAAGCCAAATGATTTTAAATAAATAGACAAAAGTTAAACTCTCGCAAGAGCTGGGAGGTGGGAAAATTATCTAAAAAAGTAGAAAAACAATAATGAAGCCCATTACTTACGTTTTTCGAATTTTACTCATGATTGTAGCAGGAATGTTATCTTTATTGTAAGTTTTGAGCCTCTCCAGAAATCTGAGGTCCCCAAGGAGTTTTTGGGATGGAATCCAGTAGTCATCAACCATTTTACCACTTCCATCTGGTTTACGTTCTGGTTTTATGCTCAGCATGACACACACAGCCTCCATTACCAATTTGACAACAAGAGGAGGATTCTGAGTGGCAAATCACAAAAGATCACAATGTATATAATGCTTAAATTGGTGGGGGGGAGGGAACAAGTACAAAATGGCATTGGGTATCTTGTATAGAAGGATAAGTTTCAAACAAACAAGTTTCATCCCAGACTATTATGAATGCAATGCATTAGGTTTGGCTAGATTTTGTCAACCATGATGAATCATTTTATGACAATCAGGTGAATACATATATACTTTTTTTCCAATAATTGTAGAGGCTCACTTTGATAACTACCATTCATTTTAAATAGATTATTTAAATTGTCAATTTGAACTATTTAAACCAGTCCTTCTTATATACTCATACATAGCAATGGGTTTGATTCTAACTAGGTGTACCAAATTATAGCCTGTCTAGATTAAGTTAATTTTAATAAATATCTCCTATACATATAACCGAATGGAGATCTGCAAAGAGGAGTTCATTCTTGGTGACAATCAGTATCATCAAAAGCTTCCAAAATTAAGCCTGGTTCAAAATTTAAAATAAAAAAGAATAATAAAGAAAAGAAAAATGGAATTTTAGACCAGATTTCCAATAATGAGTTTTGTTATTAATTTGAGGATCAAATAGATGCAATACAATTTTACTACTCCCATTTTAACTTGCACCAAGTTTAATAAATCTCTCTCTTATTTTTATATATACATACATATTAAAGATAATTTGAACAATTTTCTTTTACTTTGACATGTTTCATCAAATTTTATTTCACAAGAACAAAACCTACATTAGTCAGACAAAATGGGAATGTCAAAGTACAAATTTTCCAAATTGTTAAACTATTTTGTTCAGACTAAGAAAAATGCTTAGGTTTGTGTAATATATTTTTTTTTACTAATGTTCACCCAATACAACGCCCGAGAGCCACTCAAGGTAAAGGGTTACTGTGTGGAGTTGTATTAGTATAAGAAAGGGAAAGAAGTGAAGTTCTTGGGGTGATGCAGTAAAGATAATTCTAGATTTGCAGAGGTCAAGATTTAATTAGTTGAATAAGATTTCAGAGTTCAGGCAGAGAGATTAGAAGTAAAGAGTTGAAGTAGACTTTAGAAGGAACCCTAAACCCAATCCTAAACAGGGAACAAGGAATAAACATTTACACTTGTTCAAAAGACGAAGTAGGAGTGTATTCTGCCATAAATTGTTTTCATATGGTCCATTATGATGCTGGAATAAACAACTGTAAAATTATAACCACTGTCAACATCTATTATTTATTTTTATAGAACCCACTTTGATTAGCAGCATCCAAAGAATATCAAATCAGTTTGGCTTCATTAATTATGGCTGATCCTCTTTCAATCACTTTTTATTTCATAGTCTACTCTCAGTTTATTTGATATGAGTATGTTTTCACTACTGCTAACTTGTAACACCTACATCTGTTCATTGTTCTATTGACATTGTAGAAATAAAATACCTCAGTAAATCTTGACAAGCTAAAATGTAAATGATAACAATAGAAAAATTATTTTAATAAGCTGGTTTACCATCATGCTTTTGAGCAGTGTGATGTCAGATGGTTTCAAAGTATTCAGGGCATGAATAGCAGATTCCAAAGTTGGAATAGCTTCTGCTAAGTCACTCTCACATTCATCTTTTATAGCTTGGGCAGCTGCAGCTGCTTCATTTGCTATAGCTTCATCTGCTGCAACCACCTGAGAAACAAAGCAACCAATGATAACATTTTCATTAGATTTTTTTTAAACAGCAAGCATTAAAATTGAAGAAGAGACAATGAATTTCAAGCAATATCACATGGAAGAAATTTCAACTCATGTCTTATATAAAAATATTAATTTTAGTTATTAAAGTAAAAACATTAAAGGAGTTAAATATATAAAAGATATTAGCATTTTGTAATTATTATTATTATTCACAGCATATTATGTTGGTTGCTGGTAAAAAGTTTACTTTTAGGTCACCAATTGTGACATAAGAAAATAAACCAATCATTTATTCTTATCACCAACAGGCTGTATCCAATACTTTCTCAAGCATCTTTGCTGTTTTGATTATGTAACATTTGTATTTTTGATTTCCAAATCACAATCAAATACCTGAAAGATTTTTTTTCATGTTTTTGTACAGAATCCCAGTGCTCCAATGAGCACTGGTACTATAATTACTTTCTTTGCTAGTCTTTCCCAAACTTCCAGAATTTCTTACATTAAATCATGAACAATTGATACAACTCTAAAAATGATTGCAAAAACATTGTTTCATGCATTCAAGTTGAATCCTAATAATTTCTTTAACCTGCAAAAATATTCTTTTGTTACTTTTCCTGTCATTTTGACATTCTTAATTTTCTTGCACTGTATTATTCCAAGGTATTTATACACATCTCCATCTTCCACTGATTTTCTTTTCATCAGGCAACTCAATACCTACTGGGCATATTACGTTTAAATTAGATTAAACTTCACCACTACACATTCCTCCATACCAAACTTCATTCCAATATCTACACTAAAAATTATCAGTTTGCACCATTGAGTCAGTTTCTTCTATGTCCTTTCTATACAACTTTAAGTCATCCATATATAAAAGATGATTTATCTTATTTCTTCCCTTGCCTAAGGAATATCATTCAACATCACAGATAGAAGCATCATTGCTAAAATGAATAAAATTAAAAACCTTAGAAAATTCCACTTTATTTCAACCTCTCCTAACACTTGTCAAATCTGTTTTTCCATTTCCTCATGGAGTTTTTCAAATGATTCTTGGAACTTTTTGCTGCTTTCATCATGAATAAACATTTAAAAACATTTGAATGGGGAACCATGTCATAAGCTTTTTTTAATAGTATATTTATGTCATCATTTTTCAACCTCTTATAACAATTTTTTAGTGCCATTTTAACAATGTGAAGCTGATCTTTTGCTCTCCAGCAACATCTCTTCTGTTCTACTGGTACAAAGTGCTGGTAAATATCTTCTGCCAATAATCTGGTAATTTCCATATTAGTGGCAAGCATGTTATTGGTCTGAAATTTTATACTAGGTTATCCTTGCTTTCATCTTTCAAAATTAAGCATGTTCTCCCTTTTGTCATCCAGTATGGCAAAATTACATCAGTTAACATTTTACTTAAATGCACAAATATTTCATCATGGACATTTCTGTTTTATCCATTACCCATGTACCCCATCAGAACCACATGCTTTCCAGTTTGTAAACTTTTTTTTTATTTGACTTTTTATCCTTCCTTTTGTCACCCCTGGATTTTCCTGTTGTTTCACATTTTTTAATGTTTCTTTAACCTCCTTCAGCCAGTCCACATTTTTGTTATCCGATATGTCTCCCTCCTAAAACCTGTCAATTTCTTTGGCATCTGACTTTACACTTTTGTTTCTTGTTCAACAAGTTTTTCAAATTGTCACCTTTGATTCTACTGAAATATTCTAAACCTAATAGTTGCACCTCTCTTCTTATTTCTTTACTTTTGTCTCTGCATTCATTTCCTCAATGTCAGAAATCCTTTATACATGTCCTTTCAAGTTTTTACTTCTCATCCTCCCATTTCATATTTTGGTTTTTCCATTACTCTAACTTGCTGATATCTTTCCTCAAATTTGCAATTTTTTGCATAATCCTCTTCTTCCACCATGGTTCTTGTTCTGCCACTTTCTTAATGTTCACCAGATTTGCAACGAGGTTTGAACCTGCAATCTATTTGTCTCAGTGATGTTTTCTGTTTTCACAACTTTCAGTACTTCATTCACATTTTTATTGTTTCCTTAACTTTTACTCAGTGTGCTGCTTTCAAATTTAGTGACAGAAGGTTTTCTTGTGTTCTCTTTCAGCATTTCACATTATTAAACTTCCAACTGATATTTCTATTATTTTTTATTTTAAGTATTCTCTTTGTTATTCAAACAAAAACTCTAAGCTTATCTTAAAAACAGCATCATTTTTACTCATGCAAATTTCCACAGTCTAATATAGATTTTTGGAAGAAAATTAGGTTCTTAATTCCACTAAAGAGTAGAATCTGAAGCTGGGAATTCTTTTATTAATATAAATAAAAAAAGTAAACAAACCTCTTTTTTGGCCTCCACCTCAACTGTGTCTTGTTCAATTTTGACCATCAACTTCTCTGTGTCTTCTGATGTTTTGATTAATTCTGGTTGCATCTCTGTCAATTCCTGCTGCATAATGCTCACTTGAGAGGCAGCAAAGTCAAGTTTATCCAGACCTGTTAGATAGCGATTCTTCATAGTAAGAACCTCTGTACGTTTAGATGCCAAAAGATTCTTAAATGTTAAAATCAATTCCAGATAAGATGTTGGTGTGACATAATTATGTCGGCGCAAAATGTCAAAATACCTAGAAAAGAAGAGAATATCAAAAATAGACAAAATCATGAATAGAAAAATTAAGTAATGATGAAGTAGTAAAAGTTAAAGCTAAAAATCCGTATGCTTCAAGAGGTTTATGGGAATCAAATTAGCAGTTGTTCTGAATCCTATAAATTGTGCATAGAGAATATATTTGAATTATTTTCAATGATTTGTCAGGTTAAAAGATTAAACAGATAAAACAAATATTACTGATTAAGTTATAAGATTATCTAAGATGATATAGAATTTGAAGAGTAAAATAAGCTTGCAATATTTGAAAAGATAGCAATGATTAGTCATTTGAATATGTAATATTCTTGACTTATGTTGTTATTTGTAAGTATTTGTGAATAAACTGTAATTATAAGTGATTTAGTCTTGTATCACACTAACTGAAGTTTAGTAAATGTAATATAGCAACAACTCTAAGTAGAAACTTATGAAGCTTTATTTGACTAGTTCAGCACTGAAACATTTTATTATAGTGGCAGGTTATAAGTGAGAGGGGAGATGGGATGTGTTTATCTTATTATCATATTCTCCTCCAGTATTTTCTTTATTCATATGGAAGAAAATCCTTCAAATGACCGGGCACCTTGTCGGTCCTTTGGGATCATCAGGATGGCTTGACCTTATCAGGTCTTTCTTGTGTTTATTCCTCAGCTTCTCCAACCTGACATGCTTCCACCTACTTAGACGCTTGGACCACTTTCTAAATTAAAAGAGCCGGTAGTTGGGTGAGCCCTTTTCTGTAATACCCACTGTTTGTCAGAGCTAGCTGTACTATGAGGATCCTGGACTTGAAGGTTCTAGGTAATCCTCATGAGGGGACCAGAGAGCACTTTCAGTAGAATCATCACTTGATGTATTGTGAGTGTGTAGTGCAGGTATTTCTTGCACAGTTACATTACCTGCTTCCTTTCCTGCTGGGGCCAGATATCTTAGAGAGACAGTATCTTGTCTCCAGTCAGGATAGCATACTTTGCCTCTATTAGCTCTACTTTATCTGTAGGTGGTTCATGCTTGCTCTGGTAAGCATGATGTCTCAATAACATGGTCCTCGATTGTAGAAGCCACGATGTGAGGGAAGTACCCATAGAACTTCATTGTGAGAAGGAGAAGAATCTTTCATGTGGAGTGGCATTAGTTGCTGTACACAGTAACGTTCTAATAGCATATAGGGCTTCAAGGAGGAACCTTTCCCCAGCAGTCTATTGAGAACCCATGGTTAGCGGCAGCCAACTGTACTGACTTCCCTATGCTGTTGTACATTTCACATTGGCCATTACCCTGAGGATTATAAGATGTTGTCCTACTTATGGCCACTTGTTCTTGCAAGAATTACTTGATGCAATCTGACATGAAAGTAGTCCCCCAGTCAGAGCGGATGTAAGCAGGTAATCTGAAGATGGCAAAAAGAAAGCAAAGGGTTTTAATCACAACTGTCACTGTCATATCTAGACAGGGAAGAGCAAATGGAAAATGAGAGTACTCGTTGATAATCATCAGTAGGTACTTATTCCACATTTTTTATGGAAATGGTCCCTTAAAATACAGGGCATGTCTTTCAAAAGTTTAAGTGGATTTTATAACAGTTTTGGTGCTAGGCTTGAGCTCCACACATATTTGGCAGGTCTTCACCCCCCCTTCACATCTTCAACTAAAAAGAGCAAGTTTCTAATTCGAACCATGTGGAGCATTCTCGTCACACCCAGGTGGTACAGTTCCTTATGTAGTTTAAGGAGATCATCTGTACAGGTAGTTGAGCCCCACACCTTTGAGAGTACATTAACTGCAGCATTCTCTTTGCCGGGGCAATAAGCTATGTCAAATGAGAAACAAGAAAGCTCCATCTTCCATCTTGTTATTTACTTCTTTTTTTTTTGTTTTACTCACTGTTTTGGAGGTGACTGATTTCTGTTCCATAATTAGTTTGACATGGTGACCAATTAGATAGTGCTGCCACTTTTTAAGAATGGCTGATTGTTATGACAGTGGCTTCTGTAATGTTCCTTTTAAGATCTTTGAATGCTCTCATGGTGTGAGGAGGTATGCGGAATTTGGAAACTGCTATTAATGGATGTATTTTTTTAGAGAACGAAGGTATCCAGTGTGAGTAATTTTCAAACATCGAAGAGAGGGTAATTTACTCAGGATTGGCAAATTAAGAAGTGGTCTTAGTCATTCTGGATCTGGTTTCATGTTACCTTTACTAATATATCTGAGTAAATTAATAGCATTTTGCCTAACATTTATCATAATTTAGTGCTAAATTATATTTTTCTACTGCTGCCATAAACTGCTTAAGATTCCTATGATGACTAGGCAAAAGTACCTTTTCGTTTAAGATTATTACATCTATTATTCTTTGAAAGCTGGCCATGTTGTTCATTACATTGAAGGGGATTTTGCAAAATTGGTACAATCGACCTCCCGCCGCGAATGCAATATAGGCTTTGTCATTTAGTTTTATAGGCTGAATTTATTAATGATCTGTAAATAGTTGATAACGATTCTTACTTTGTGGTTTTCTGAAGACATTACAAGAATTTGCATTCTCCATGGAGAGTGGGTTGGTTTTATTATCCCTTAGAGAAGGGATAATAGAACCAACCCACTTTTAATCTTGGTATTAATGAAATGTTTGTCTTTATTTGTATGCTGTCTGGATTTTATGGCTATTGGTTTGCAGTGAGGTGTTAAATTTTTAAAGAGTGTCAGGTAAGGTATCTTAGCTGTCATTAGTCCACGTAATTTTAATGACTAAGTCCACCAAATGGTATCTTGACATGAGAGTGTTGTTGAAGAAAATCATGTCCCAGTATTACACTACAGCAGAGCTTCTTCATTATTAAGAATTTCACTTTATTGTATGAGGCCTCGTATTTTCAAGTCAACTAAATAGTATCCAGATACTTGAAATGATAATGCTGCATTAGCCATTAGTACTCTGCTAGAGGATGGAAAATTTTTCACCAGTTTGAATTCACAATACCTGTGTCAATAAAATTTTCTATGCTACTTGTATCAACCAGTGTGTCAACAGGGAGTTTATTGGCCTTGATTTTTATAGTAGTTTTCAATAAGCAACTAAGTGAAGCCAAAGAGAATGTGCTGGACACTGAGATGCTCATTTTTTGTTTTTTTTGTTTTTACAGATTTTAAACCAGTGACACTTTTTGCACATGAAAAACAGTCATTGTCTTTTGCTCGGCATGACAAGCAAGAATGCATTCTGCCCTCACAGAAAAACAAGTGCACCTCATCGAGGCAACAATTTCTGGTAAATCAAAAGAATCCTGGTGTTGAGAGAGAGAGAGCAGAAATGGAAGGAAGTCCTTTGGTCATTACAGTCACAGAGTCTTGTGAAATGAAAGATGCTACTAGGTCTTGTGAAATGAAAGATTATTCAAGGTGTAAAATTCTTGCTTGGTTGTAAGATTGCTGAAGGATAAGACTTTCATTTTCTAGTAAATGCTGCTGAATGTTTGTTGACAATAATCCATTAATGAATGCGTCCCTTACTAGCTCTGGATAGTAATGTCAGCTGTGAGCTTTGCTAAGTTTGTTTAGTTCCCAAAGAAATTTGTCGATTGTTTCTGAGGGCTGCTGGTGTCACGTATCAAATAGATAACAAGTGACTATTTCGGTTTTCTTTCTGATATATAATTTGTCCAGAACTTTTTGGGCTTCCTTATATGTGGCTGCATCTGAGAAATACTCAGAGATACTAGATGATACATACTTTCTTAAGTAACATTGTTGGGTGTTCCATCACAACATTCCTCCAAGAAGTTTTCAAAGGTTTTCTCCAATGACAGTATTTTCTTTCAGAATTCAGAGAATCCGGATTTGTAGTTAGTTTGTCTGGGCAAAGTATACGTTCTATTATTGCAAAAGTGAATTAGTCAAATAAATTGTTATATAGCAACAACTCTAAGTAGAAGCTTATGAAGCTTTATTTGATTAAGTCATTTTTATTACTGAAAGCACTTATTTTATTATAGTGAATGGTTACAAGTGAGAGGGGAGATGGGATGTGCTTATTTTATTACCATAAAGGAAATGTCTAGACTAGATTCTTCAACTAATCTTTTCATCAAATTAATCCACATTCATTTCAGTTATTAGAATGCCATTTTAATTAAAGATACATATATTTTTGTTGTAACCTAAGAAAGGTTACTGAATGAGGAATAACCAAAATGGGGTTTGGAAACAAAATGGTAATCTTTATAACATCAACAAAATACAATACTCACCAGCAGCATGAAGTAGGTAAACTACTGCTAGTGGTGGACTACTTAGACAGCATATTACAATATTTATTTCTGTGAAATTTCAGAAATTGTGGCACAAGGCCTAAAAAACGGGATGGGGTGAAGGACGGTCTTCATCAGTCTTACTTTTAAACTTAGCTAGCCACTAACACTGACCCAAGCATACAAACAATATTCCTAACACTAAAACAACACATTCTTACTAATCTTTCTTACTACATCCACCATAATACTGCATTGTCTCAATGAAAATCCTAAATAGTCCCCATATGTACAAATTGTCGTATGTGGGGGGGGGGGGAGAAAAAAACAAATTAAAAAGATTACCAATGAGTATATACAATATTAATTAACCTATTTACAAGAAACTAAACAAAATCATTGTTAGTAATAAAACCCCCCACAAACGATGGGCCCCCTCCTCACTCGAGTGCACACTTCTCAGGGACAGGAAAGTTTTACGTGCGTCTTCCTTCCAGGAGGCGCCCTCCTCATCTGATTCGCGGCACATTTGATCTAGGAAGCCGATGCGAAGCATATATTGACGAATCTCAATGCTAGGCATACCCAGACCTCCTTCAGATGGATGAAGGCAACAGATCTCCCGAGATACCATAGCGGCTTTGCCTCTCCACAAGAAAGAAAACAAAAGCCTTACTAATAACATTAGTGTGAGATACGGAAGTGGAAGTACAGAGAGTTGATAAAGGAGAATCGGGTAGATGTGTGAAACACATACTTCCGCCCTCCCCTTCAAGGAAAGATTCCTCAGAGACCACAAATTAATTAAGATTTCGGCCTTCCCTCGCACCTCCAACCAATTCATTTCCAATTGGAGATCAGGACCGAACCAGATGCTGAGTATCTTGACCAGTCCATACGTCCAGAGGAAAGGTCCGGGAAGAGAAACTCCCTTCCACGCACCCAACTGCAAGCCAACAGACTTATTGCAGTTGAACTTGGCCCCTGTCACCATCTCATAACCACTGATCTCTTTACTGACTTCGTCAATCTCGGCTCTGCACGACACAAGAACCCAAATGTCATCAGCATAGGCAGAATACCTGGCCAAGGTGGTAGCCCCAGGCAGGGAAATTCCACGCAGGACTGGATTCGCCTTTAGCTTGCGAAGGAAAGGTTCCAATGCAAGAACATAAAGCAAAGGCGAAAGCGGACAACCTTGACAAATGGAGCAAGACAATACGAAAGGCTCCGATCGTACACCATTCACCTCCACCAGCACACCGGGAGTCACATACAGAAGTCGGATCCAGGTGCGAAAGTACAGCCCGAAACCAAAAGGACAGCCTCCAGGAATTGATGGTCAACCCTATCGAAGGCCTTGGACTGATTTAAATTGATCAGCGTGGCTTCACTGTCGACTTTCACAATGATCAAGCATACCATATGAAGGTTGTCCTGAATAGTCCTACCCATCACAGCACAAGTCTGTTTGGAGCCAATCAGAATAGACAGGACAGCCTGCAAACGGTTGGTTAAGATCTTTGGCAAAATCTTTAACTCTGTATTTAACATAGTTAAAGGCCGAAAATTACCTATCCCATCCCCACTGTTCTTGTCCTTGTGTAGCAACTTGATCACACCCCTGGTGAAATGCTGAGGTATAGACCCCTGCTTCATCCAGTTGTTGAAAATCAGTTCCAGCAAAGGAACAAAAACGGGTGACTGCCTCAAGTAAACTTCATAGGGAAGACCATCTAATCCCGGAGATTTATCCTGGCCAACCTGTTTCAACGCTTCCAAGATTTCCGAATCTATGATGGGACCCTTGCACCCAGCCGCTTCAGCTGCCTCAAGACAGGGGAAGTCGGCTAAATAGATGTCAAAATGAGCAGGGCTCAGACCGGGCTCCTTGGTGAAAAGTTCCTGAAAGTAATGATGAAAAGCCTCACATATGCCCACGTTTGAAGTCACGGTCTGCTTATCCGGCAATGTGACGCTTGCGATATGTCACCAAGATGCATTCTGCGACTCCTCTGTGTGCAACTCAGCGGCCATATTCGTCGCCTCAGAGGACATTCTTTTTAACCTAGCCCTAACTACCAGAGCTTGATCCTTCTTGATAAGCAAGGAGGACAACTCTGCCTTAGCTAAGGCTATTTCGCCACTATCACGGGATTTCATTGCCTGATCTACTTTTTGATCTAAAGCTGTTTGCGCCGCTAATCTATCTAGATTGAGTCGACGACTAAAATCAGCAGCAAACGTTCTAATTTTCGATTTTAAATTGTCCCACTAGGCATTCCCAACAACCGTCAATTCCCTTTGTATCATTAGTAGCAGCTGGTCCCGGAAATCCTGATCACCAAATAGTGAGCAGTTTAATTTCCAGTATCCAGCCAACCTAACCTTAGGAATATCTAAGTTTACACGGACCCGGACAAGCCTATGGTCCATATAAACTATATAATGAAAACTTGGACACTCTAAGAGCCCTACATCGACTCTCCTAATTAAGACTCGGTTGAGGTAGCTAGAAATAGCCCCAGCATCCGAGTCACCACTATTTGTCCAAGTCCAAACTACATCCCGAGGATGCTCATTCCGGTACTTATCGACAAGATCAAACCTATCGATGAAGTCCTGAAATGGATTCATGTCCTGGTTGTTAGTACCCGAATTTGGCCCTATTCAATCTATATCGAGGTCAAGGACAGCATTCCAATCCCCCGCTAAAACTACCTGATGGGATGTCGTCAAAAACGGCTCGATCTGCCAAAACAAAGCAGGCCGCTCAGAATGGACATTGGGCACATAAACCCCAATGAAACGAAGAGCCTTATCCTTTATGGTAACATGCAGCATGCAAAGCCTACCTGCCTGCCGGATCTGCAAAGACAAGAGTACAGGCAGCCTTCAAAGACTTGCTCACTAACCTCTCGAACAACCATCAAAACATGCTGAATACAGAGAAAACTCTCTAGACAGAATGTCCTCATAGTCATGAGTAGAAAAACGAGTCTCTTGTACACAACAAACATTCACTCTGAGACGCTGAAGGTCACAAAGTAGCCTCACTCTGCAAGACTCAGCCCTCAGACATTCAGACTAGCTAACCAGAGAGCCATAATGAAACCAATCAGTGTTGCTCTCCTGCATTAAACATGGACGGGGAAAGGACACCGGCCTCTCCCATCGAGCCTGCTCCCATCTCAGTTTTGATGGTACCGTCGGGAGACAGGCCGTCAGTGTCCAGAGGGAAAGTCAGTTTTAACGCTCTATACAGGGAGGAGTGAACAAAAAGAGGGAACCTCTCTGAACAAAATTGTTGCAATTTTTTTCACTGTGTCATTATCAAAGCAGGCCATGGGCAGAAACATGACAAAGACTTCATTTGCCTCCGCAACCATGGCCCAGATTTGTTGACTGGCTTCACCCCGTCTGATGACTGTTAAGACCCTTTTAGCGTTCGGGAAGTTTCTGGGGTCTTCAATATCTAAATTTTTTATTTTCTGGAAATTTACCAGAGTTTTAATGTTTTTCATTTTTTTTTAATATTGCAGAGCCTTGTCCTCTAGTTGCTTAGAGACTCGGCAAATATCTTCCCCTGTGTTAAATATAGGTTTGGGTTTTTTATGGGATAAATGGTCTATACTTTCAGGAGAAGGACTTCTTTGCCTTTTAAGATACTCAATCTTTTTTGGTGTTGCTGCAGGAGTCTTGACAGGAGATGGTTTAGGGCTAATGATGATAGTGGAGGTTTGTTCTTTTCCAGGTGAAACTGAGTTGGGGGCCTTTTTCAATGTTGTCATTTTTGTTGGAGATTGGGATGAGGATCTTAGGACTGGAGGAGGGGTCCTGATGTGTCGTTTGGTTGCTGGGGAAGACGGTGCCAAGGAGTTGGTTCCAGATTTTTTTCCTTTGTTTAGTTTAAGTGACTCTTAGTTTAGTTGGTGCAGTTTTTCAGCTTTTTCAAATGAAGGTTCATATTTTTGCTTTTGTTGCCGTAATTTTTCCGAATAGCTGGCCGGAGAGATATCCTTAGTACTGCTTGAGAGAGTGGGACTGTTTGTGTCTTTTCACGTTGGGGCTACATTGGGACGAGGACCCGCTGCCTGGAGCTTCTCTCTAGCTTTACCAACAACCTGCCATTCCCCCTTTTCCTCCTGCACAACTGCACTAGCGGTGAGCGAAGGCTTTTTGGGGAGTAGGGGCCATGAGACGGACCCAACCGGGGGTTTTACCACACCGGTCCTGGCTGTTGGCATGCCCTTTACAGGTGAGATGGAAACAACAGACTCTGCCCAAGGGGGATTTGGGTCGGTGGGGGGCCAGAACTCCAGAGGCCTTCATCTCTGGGCAGGAAGAGGACCAGTCTGTCCACACTTCCAGCAAGCTGGTCTTCAACCTGTTACTATGATTGACATCTTCTGGCCCTTAACATCCAGGCAGTTAGAGATGGAGACAAAGGCCTTTTAATCCACCATCAATTCAAAGCTCCATCCCCCAGTCAGATCGTCAGAAGACGCACTGAGTATCTGGCTAAATTGGTACAGATAGGTGGCCAAGTGCTCGCCGACAATCTGAGGAGGGACATCATAAACTGAAACCTTGGCCCTACGCCTGCCTTGATATTCAGTCCTTAGTAGTAGATCTTTTGTAATTAGGTCCCGAGTTGGCAGGCGTGGATAACAGTATGTCCCACATAAAGAAGCCTTTGCCTTTAATGACTCTCTGTGGTTTCATCCCCAGGGACGTCAATGACTTTATGACGGTGTATATTGTCATCTTTCTTGGTAAGGTCTGTTGTCAGGTCTTACCTTGAATTAATGTCTTGTCCTGTTTTGGTTTCCGTAATATGGGAGAATTTTGACTCTTTTCCGCTAAACATGTTTCTTGAATTTTTTGGCCATTATCGGCCACCATACTTGTTGAATCATTGGAAATACTAGCATTTTTATTTTCTTCCAATTTATCAGGTGGCTCAGTCTTTTTTTTTCCTAGTCCCGGATAAGTTTTTTTACGTTCTTCTTAGCACCCATTTTTTTTTATATACTTAAGGACTTTTTTATATATATATTTTTATGTATGAAGGAAATAAGATAAATA
This sequence comes from Acanthosepion esculentum, assembly GCA_964036315.1. NCBI lineage: Eukaryota > Metazoa > Mollusca > Cephalopoda > Sepiida > Sepiidae > Acanthosepion > Acanthosepion esculentum. Next base: position 73,862,941 of record OZ038484.1, read on the forward strand.
AATCAGTAAGACAAATATAATAAAACAGTTAGACGTGCTAAAGACAAAACCTTATGCAAAATACAGACAAGAATAAAACATTGAACTTTAAAAAAAAAAAGACAAAAATTAATATACAAGACAATTACAAATTCCTTTTAAAAGGATTATACAGAAAAAAGGAGTTAAGCATACGAAAAGGAATAAAATTACACAAATAAATTCAAACAACAATAAATAATAAAGTAATAGGACGAGAACACGAAAGAAAATACGGAACTAATATGAAACTAAAAAATCACAAAGACAAATATGGCGGCTAAAATACCAAGTCTGGCCGTTAACAAAGAAAAATGAACAGATTATTAAAACAAATATGTGCAGAAAATATTTCACAAGTACAATACAGAAAACTTAACGGATATTTAAAAAGGAGAAACAAAGAACTAAAAACATAGAATAACAAAGAACGATATAACACATAATAACGTAAACAATAAAGTCTGAGGTAAATAAAAAACGATAAACTTTAGCTGGGGATTACAAAAAATTAAAAAGGAAACTGAAAATATAAAATATTAATTAAAAAAATCAAAAAGCTAATAAAAAAAAAAGAATGAGATGAGAAAAAAGGAAAAAAAAATTGGGGAGGGTGAGAAATTGAAAAAGAAAAAAAATCAAAAACTTTTCAAAAATCAGTCAGTTCAAAATTGAAAATGTAAGAAAAAGTAAAGTAAAAACAAACTTAACAGAACGAAATGGAGATCAGAAAATAATCCAGGTAATCACGAGGCAAAAAACGGTCGGTAAGAGGTCTTAGACAGGATATTACCCTCCCTCACAATAATGTCCAACATATTTATGAGGATTGGGACATAACCATTAGTGTTCATAGGTACAATTGGGATTGGGACATAACCATTAGTGTTCATAGGTACAATTTTCAAGGTTACAATTAGGATTTAGATAGTTACAAGTGATTATTAAAAAGTCATTTAAATTTTTCTATAAACTCAATCACCTGAAATCATAAAATACACATTGCATAAGGCAAAGAAAACTGACATTATTCTACAAGCAAAAAACTACTTCTTGATACTCTCTTGCAGATGTGAAGTTCCATAGCAATCATAATGTTGGTTATTTGCTAAAAGAAATCCTAAAAGGAAAATGTTGTTCTTACTTTTCTGACATAATCCGTACACTTTCATGGAAATGTTTACACATTATTACACATTCTTGTTTTATTTTATCATCCATTTCAGTATCTTCCAAGAATTTATTTGCCACCATTTCCAGAGCATCTGAGGGCCAGGCCTAAAATAGATAACAAGAAAACAAATTATTCACGGGACAAAATATAAATGATATAAATTTTGTTCATGAAAGACTATAATCCAAAAAATGATATTTATCTTTTAAATATTTGTCTTCAGCAGAATTAACAGACAAGATATTTTCAAAGATTTTTGCTACTAAGGATGAGTTAATTTGTCTTATGATTTGTTATTTTTGTTTACAATCATCTCATTGTGTAAACAAAAAAAAAAATTCATATTTACTTTTTCAGATATGCCAACAAGTGAATGTTCACACATCTTAGTGCCAGGTTTTAAGATATTTCATACATATTTGTTTAAATTATTAAAATATTTTATTTTCAAATATTGATTCATATATCACATTTATTATATATTATTGATAATTTTTTTTATGGCTTATCAACATTTGTAGGTTATTTAAAGGTGAAATTGTAAGAATATTTTTTTTTCTAGTGAGTATTGTATTAAACATTTTTGGGAGATAATAATGACTTTATCAAATACAAGTCTTACTATGCTGAGGGAAGATGTTGATTCATGCCTTTCCCAAGGGTATTTGTGCATAAGTGAATGTAACGAACTCAACTGGAATTTGAACTAAGCTCTCAGATTTCACATTCCAAGCCATTATCCATTCCTCCATCTGCACATTCAAGTTTACAGCACCTGGTATTCCCAAACAGTTACCCATCTAGGTACTGACCAGGCTCGATGTTGATTAACTTTGGTGATCAGACAAGAACCAGTATTTCAATATGTATTATATTATTAAACATAGTTGATTTGTATGAAAATAAAACCGTTTTCAACATGCAGTGAAGACTATTTTTATAATTTCCTTTTTATACAAGAAAAACTTGACATAGTAATTACAATGTTCAAGCATACATTTCATAATAAACAATTTAAATACACAAAAATTTTATACAAAATGAACATGTTGGTCTGGATAATATGGTATATAATAAAATCGTTAATTTTAAAAATTTCACAAATTTTCACTGGTAGTTATTGTTACATAGACATGAAAAAAACACTTCGAAGTTGAGCACTGTTGGTTGCACTGTTGGTTGCACACTTGGGATGATACGTTACAAATTGTTTGTCTATAATGATGTGTAAATTTGGGCCTTATTAATCTTTCTTCAATTATTAGCCTAAAAAAGCTGTGTTTATCTATCAAGACCATATATACAGGAAAAGCTACAGAGACAAAGCTAAAAATTGGAACACAGATGATTTTTGATGCCAGAAATGTCATAAATATATCAGGATTGTTAGTGAAAAGAAAAATATTTCAACATGTATCCAGCAAATAAGCAGTTGTCATATAGTTATATGTGCTGTGTATTTGTAAACATTTACATAAAGGAATATGTTTATTAAAGTTGAAAGTATGTGAAAATTCAGAGAGATGTTTTCATACCCATGATAAAATATTTATTGATGACTATCATAGGACATTATTTGAAAGAAAAAATAAAATTAAAGATGTGTTATCATCTATCATTCTGATTTATTACTAAGCATTTTGTTGATTGGAACATAATTACTCACCTGGAACCAATCAATTGTACAGCAACTAATCAAGGATGGAAACATGCGAAGTCGATTCCTGAAGGCATCTCCAATGGGACTCATGGCCAGTACTACATGAAGGTTTTGTTTAACACGGTCAATGAAGAAATTATACATTGCAAGAGGGGTGGCATCAATTTTTTTTCCCTAAAATTAAATAAGTTAAAAAAGTACAAATGTACATATAACAACGTGCAAGAAAAATGACAAAATATTTTATATTTTCATAAGATTTATTTCTTTTTACATGACAATCAGGAAACTTTTTGTATTAATAACAAATACATTGTTATTATTATTATTACTGAATGAAAGTGCAGCACACCTACAAAGTGTCACTGAGGTATAAATATATAAATCCTAATATACCCATCATGACACCCAATCTGATAACTGTATACCAGGCACATACAGCACAGCCAAATGTGTAACATATGAATACAGTTTTTGATAAAAATAGAGAATAACTTAGAAATACCTTCAAGTTGGTTAACCTAATACACTCAGTCAGTCTCCGATTGAGGGTGTGGTCTTATATGACTGCCTAGTTAACATGATTGCCTCATACATTAATCTCTCAACACCCCTACTACTTCCATTCATGAACAGAGATGCACAATTATTATTATTGTTATTTGAACAATTAACTAAAAGGCATGCATACTAAACATTGATATAAAACAAAAGTACAAGGGAACCATACACTATACTGTTAAATTGAATAAATATTTATATTCCTCCGTTTCTTTAATATGTAATTTCTCAATCCAATTTTACCTACAACACTTGAATAATTAAATCTATCAAAACAAAATTCATCTTAATCAACCAATGTTAGTACAATTTTCAGGTTATACTTATTGTAAGCTAAAATTTACAGTTTATTTATTATATATATGTTTTTATTTTTAAATATTTACAATAACTTATTTGGTGGAATGAGATTTTATGCAATTCAAGGGTTGTTCATCATATTATTCCTCATGATAATCTTTATATATCTGAAATTAACAAATAAATGTCTATAACTGTACTATTGTATAATAAACTATTTCTCTATTAATGTTAATATTAAAGCTGTTTTTATTCAGGAAAGCATTTATTTTCATTTGAAAAAAATTTATTGGTATTATAATGGGTTGTAAGAAAGTTATATAAAAAGTGAAACAAGATGTTACTGATGATGGGAACACAAGATTAAAAACTGAAAAAGTTGAAAAGAGATTAGAACAATCAAGACAGAAATTGAAAACATTGGAGAGTTAAGAAAGAAAAATCTGACTTTGAGAATATCATAAAAAGAGATTTGAGGTAAATTAAAAGAATAACAAACAAGTGAATCAATTGGCAAGAAATTATTTGAAGAAACTGGAATTACAAAAGTAAATAGAGAAAAAAAGATGTAAAATTTTAAAAACACAAAAAGATTTTCAGATATAAGTTTGCCATAAGTTGTAAAGAAAATAGAGCCTCAAAAGAGAAACAAGATATTGTAAAGTTCTCGAGTGACAGGGACACACTGCTGGAAATTGCAATAAAGTTCAACAAAAACCATAGAACAATCAAAAAGAAACTGAAAACATTGGCAAGACAATAAGAAAAACAGCTTTAAGAATGGTATAAAAATATTTGAAAAAATTAAAAAGATAGTAAGCAACAAAATAGGATTGACCAAGAAGAAAAAATATTTGAAGAAGCTAATGTTGTGAAATTAAACAGAGGAAACGATAAATAATATTAAAAAACACTTTAAAAATGAGTTCAGCAGATATACAAAAATAGAAAGGGGCGTAAGGTAAGGGTGTGTCTTCTCGCTGGACTTATTCAACCTATACAGTGAAGCAATTCTGAGAGAATTGCAAATCCTACCGGGATTCATCACTGACAGCCACAATCTTAACAACATAAGATATGCAGATGACACAGTACTGATAGCAGACATAGAAAAGAAATTACAAAACCTCCTACATAAGGCAGTAAAGGAGAGCGAGAAGAAGGGACTAAGCAAAAACTACAAGAAGACAGAATGCATGATCATCAGCAAAAAGATGAGCCTGAAATGCAATTTACAGGTTGAAGACACTAAAATTAAGCAGGTGCAGAAATCTAAATATCTGGGAAGTATTCAGAGGACAGTAAGTGCAATGCTGAGATCCAAAGACATATCGGAATGATCAAAGATTCATTCCAAAAGCTTGGTAGAGTATTACAAGAAGGGAGGGTTTCATTGGTAACAAAGAAAAGAGTACTGAGCTGCTAAGTGATATCTGTCCTCCTTTATGGCAGTGAATGATGGATAGTCTCCTCAAAGACGAAGAAGAGACTTGAGGCAACAGAGGTATGGTTCTAAAGAAGGATGCTAAGGATACCATGGACCAAACATGTGAGCAACAATGAGGTTTTGGAGAGGATGTAACAAAGAGGAAGCTTATACTTAACATCAGAAAGAGGCACGTAATGAGAAAGGAGGGCTTAGAAAATCTGATACTCACAGGAGAAAGGAGGACAAGGAAAAGCAATGTATGACATACTTAACAACCTTAAGCAAAAATGAATGTAATAAAATAAAACTTATTTAAAAGTAACAAAGTCAAATTGTATCGATGCACAGGCAACAAAGTAAAGTGAAATAAAAACTTGACTAATTGGAATGTTAGAATGTGTGGTTGAGTGTAAGAGAGATTTACTTACTTCATATCTTGCCACATTTTGCATTTTCTCAATTATTTCTGCTTTTTCATCAGCTGCATATAGATTTGGAACATCACCTGTATTTAATATCATGCTTATATCTTCCATAAAAGATTCATCTTTAATCTGGTTGTCTGAAAACAGGAACACATGCGGTTTTGCATTGCATCCTGCATTTCGCAGAAGCTGGAATAGATATTAATATATAGTATTTGAGATGGTTGCCAACATATATACAAAAGTACATTTTATAGATGTTTGAGTTTTTTATGAATTAAGATAATATAGGCAATGCAATATAAAATCCCATGAAAAATCTGAAATGTTATCAGTCCTGGCCTGGCATTTTAGCTTCAGTCACTTTCACAATGTCATAATATAGCCTCCCTGTGCTTTTTCTATAAACATTTTTATGTCAATTGTTCTGATGAGCTTTTTTCTTTGGTACCTTGACTTTACAAATTTAAGCATAGTACTAAATTGGCAGCCAGTTTCATCGTTTTACAGTTGAAATGGCTGCTAGATGTAACTGTAAGTTCTATGCTAACAGTTTCTTCTCTCACACTTCTCACTCATGGAATTTTGCTTTTATCATCCTTTTTTGTTTCTATCTTCTTTTTACTGTTGCTCCTTATACAGGAACCCGTGAGAGATTTGCCATGGCAAATGGTTGCAAGAGATAACTATAATATAATAGTTTATATTTCTTCCTAGCAGTCAAGATTTCAACGTTGACCTGAAAACTTATTTAATTTACTACAGACTGTTGATTATTCAGTCTTTGTATATGATAGTCAATATTTTTTTTATTAGGAGAGACAGCAAGACAAAATTTACTAAAATCTACAAAGGACAGGAAATTGTGGAGAGCTATGATCACCCAAGTCATGAAGTGACACAGTAAATAGAAGAAGAATATCTAACTTTCTGGCTTTACATTATTTCTTCTATCATAAGTATAAACAAAGATTATCCTGAGTGAATGCATCAACTGGAATAATTTTAATAAAAACATTTCTTTATTTTGGTTTCAGTTTTTCCTGTACTGATTGTTGATTAAAATTCTTCAAAATAAATAATTTCATTTTTTTAACAGAATTAAGAATAAAAATCAACTGCACAATGATCAGTTAGGAATGACATGGAGAAAGTTCATACAAACATTTCACAAACCTTTTTCAGATCATCTTTCCACTCAACTTTTGTATAATTGCGAGTAATTTCAATCTGGAATAAGTCATATTCTGCCATGTGACAAGCAAGTTTGGTAACACTTTGGCGCCCACTGCCACCAATTCCTTCAAGTAAAAACAGAATTTTAACTATATAGTGACAATTCAAGTAAAGACATGTGAATTTTAAAATGACTACATTAAGCTAGAACATAAATACTTGTTTTTTTAGAGAAATAACATTTATAGAGAAACCAGTTCACAGATAATGATTCTTCTTTAAGCTTTTGTTTATCATTTATATAGATTTTCACAAAATGAAAATATGAATATTCAAATCAATAACAATGTATCTAATTTCCTCATCAATTGTTATAAATTTCCTTTTATCTCTGTAAATCTTTCTAAAATTCCATATTTAAAAATCTGACAATATTACTTTATATAAAAAACCACAAAAAATTTTTCAGATTTACCAATAAGAAGCACATGTCCATTATCCTGCAATAGGACACGGCTAACTCTAGAAATGTGTTCAATGGCAAATTTAAACATCACTAGAGACATTGGACTCTTGCTGTTAGCATTACATTCATCCAGGTAACTGCGGAATGAAGATTCAAAAGAAAATGTTAAGTATCAAGTGCACAGGAATAAGACAAGCAAAAGTATTTTTAAAACTCATTATATTAAATGCCAATAATATTAATATTTTACCATTGTTTGAATCTTTCTATGATTTTGAGGTAAAATGTAGAATTTTGTGAATTTCAAGAACATTTTTCTTTTAACCATGATAATTAATCTTAACTATGATTTCCGTTGCAACTTTACTCAACTTTATGATAAGCTCTTGGTGGGATTTGAACTCCTATATTTTTTTTGTCTTGAAGAAGCCTGGTAAATACCCAACAGCTTTAACTGTTAAGCTACAAAACTTAATAGCTTTGTAGAAGACCAAACTATACAATCAGAAACTGAAATAGTGTATATATCAATCAGATAAACTTTGCATAGAGACCTGGAATGTTAAAGTTAATATTAGGATATTCAGTCAATAACTGCTGTTATAATTGGTCCCCTTCAGTGATATATTCAGGAATTTAAGGTTTTATTTATTTAAACTCAAATAAGAGAAATCATTAGATTCAAAAGTTTAATGGTAATAATACAAAATTTAAAATCATTGGGTGAACTTACTGTTCCATTATTTTCGTGAGTTCCTTTAGGTCTTGTATTTCATCATATGAGCGCTTCTTCTCTGGGTTTGCAAAATCCCCAAAGAAGAGATTGCGAATGTCACCATCAGAAACTTTACCAGATTTTGACAAATGACCAAGAATTTTGTCAATGCTGAGTTTGAAATGATTCTGGCATGTACCTTTTACTATTTCAAAAAATGTTTCCCTGAAAAAAGAGAAAAGGAGGGTACATATTATTCTAGGCTATAAAGATGGAAAGGATGAATTGTTCTGTTAAAGATAAAAAAAGGTAATCTATTATGATAAATGTTATAAATAAATGCAAGCAATATTTCATTAGTTTAATTTCTGTTAGTTCCAATACAATGAGAATAACTGCTAAAAACACCCCCTCCTCAAATTTATAGACAAATCCTATAGATGCATACCAGGATCTCTTCCTAACCAATAAAAATATGGACAAAATCCTGGTTACATCTCCCATATTTTTGTTCTTTCCTGCCTTGAAGACAGAATGCTATAACCACTAGACTGCATCCATTCTTACATGTGAACACCATTCTTATTTTGTGAACCTTTTGCTTTAGTACTGTTGTTTTGACAAGTTTATGGTTTATGATAAGCTCTTGGTGGGATTTGAACTCCTATCTTTTTTTGTCTTGGAGAAGCCTGGTAAATGCCCAACAGCTTTAACTGCTAAGCTATAAAACTTGGTAGCTTTGTAGTTTGTCTGCTTCATATTATTTTGCCCTGTTCTTTTTCTTCCTTTTCTTATTGTATATTGAGAACTTTGCCAATTACTCCACAATCAGACAATATTTGCAGCTAATCAATATCTAAAAAGAAGAAAGCACAATTGATTTGATATGTTAATTTTGATCTGTATTATACTTTGATGGCACACTCTTATATAGAACCTACAGTGTAAATGTGCAGTTTAACAAAATTCATATTTTATTTAATCATAAAATGAAGGTCTCCAATATACAAATTTATTATTGTAAACCTTAATATATCAAAAGAATATTAGTACGTAGGATGCATTACTCAACACTATGCTCACCTGTCATTGTCATCAATGAGACGGTCATAAAAGACTCTATATACTTCATGTATCCAGAGTCGAATCAATTTATCAGTTTCTGTCATATTGAATGGAGATACCAAAAGTACACCTTGAATAACGCGAGAGAAATCTCGCAGATTGAATATATAATGACTTTTAGATGGTGTTGGAAGGAATTGTTCTATTGCTGATTTATAAACATCCATTGTAGATGATACCATAATCTGGAAATAGAAAATAGTTTCATTCATTTAAACACAGTGGATAAATAAATTTGTGAAATTTTCAAATTCTTCGCCTCATTTTCTACTGTAATGTATTTTGCTTATGGAAACTTAGTATTTATACAACTTGATTTTAATGATTTCACAAAATTCTGAGTAGACAAATATTCTGATATGTTATGAGTTTCCTGGGTTTTTTTAAATATATATATATATATATATTGAATCTGTAAAGTTATAAGTCTTAGCCTGGCATCTCAGCTTCAGTCACATTCCCACCACTATAATGTAGCTTTCCTGTGCCTTTTCTATAAATATTTTCATGCTAATTGTTCTGATGAGCTTTTCTCTTTTTTTGATCTAATGAATTTAAACATAGTACTAGATTGGTAACTAGGTCTCATCATTTTACAGTTGAAATAGCTAACTGTAATCATAAGTTCTATTCTAATTGTTTCTTCTTTTACACTTCTTGCTTGTGGAACTCTCTTCCAACTTTTTGCTTTATTGTCAACTACAATCTTCAAGAATTTATATGCAACATCAATCACCATCATCTGTCTTTCTCCTCACTAATGTGTCATTATCACCTTACTTGCGGTGAAATGATTAAAAATAAAAAAAATATATGATAATAAATCTCTTCAAGTGATATTTGAAACTTTAATTTATTTCTTACTTAAATTCAAAGATTTAACCAATACACTTTTTTTTATTGAATTCATTACAATGTTTCATTTTCAACTGGTCTATTATCAGATTATCTTCAGGTGTCAAGGAGTCTACACTTAATACTTTCTATTAATTCATGAGAATCTATTGAATTCTGACAAAGCTGAAAAATGTTAAACTGATTTGTGGCAAACATTTTAATTGGCAAATAAACTGAAAAATTAATTATGATGAAATTCAAGCAGCTATCCAGAAAAAAAGATAAACATTTCTGATAATTCAATCAGTATATTTCCTTTTTCTTGAAGTATTTGTTTCACCTTTTGCTACATAAAAATTATATTCTGTGCAATAAAACATACAATAGTTGTCTGAAGAAGAATCTATGGTTATAGCTGAAGACCATAATAAACATTGTTAATCAGGTTTGTGATATTTGCTTACAAGAGAGGAAACTGATTTCAAACCAAAGTAAAAAATTATTTTTGATACTCAATAAAAATCTAGCAATATATCCAAATACTATTAACTTTATATAATGTGTATAATTTAAAACTTTAGCAAATGTTCATAATTTTTTTTATGAAAAAAATCAACTAATGTAAATTAGTACCATGCACCATTTTTAGCAATGTATTTTAATTTTCTTAAAATATGATTTTTTTCATTTTGTTTGAAAGCAGTAATAAAGATTAAATTATTTCCTATTACAATCACGTTTTTTAAATAATAGGAAAATATTTAATAAACATATCTTTATCTGGAAGTAATCAATTTAAACTAAACTTTTCTGCAAAGTAATCTACCATACAAAGGATTTATTCATTCATTTTAATTAAAGATTCTTAAAATTCCTCACTTCATAAAATAAGCCTTACCTTTCCCATCCTTGGGAAAACATTTTCAAATCCACGGCTGAAATGCCAATCTGATATCATTCCAAATATTCTGGACAATGTGCTATCATCAAACTCATTAATTGTTATAATATTCAAGTGACGAGTGAACCTCGTGCTAATGGTATTTCTACCTCCTCCAGGTGGACCCATAGCTGATACAAAAAGCTGTAAGATTGAAAAATCAAAATTAATAACATTACTGATTTTATAAAATTCAATAACAAATACAAAATGCTTTCTAAATCCTTATTATAATATATTGGCTAACTGTAATTGCTTTATGACTTTCAGAAAAAAAAAGAACAACTTCACCAAATTGGAGACACAAATTCTTGCATAACCATTGAAATTAAGAAACATTGAGATTATGTACACATCTTTGTCTTCATTTCTTTCTAAAGCTTAAGTTGGAGAAACTTAACACTTTATATATTTTCTGAGTCACAATGCAACTTTTATTTTATTTATTTATTTATTTTTTAATAATGTTCACCTTATACAAGGTCTAAGAACCACTCTAGGTAATGCAACATTTCATTTGGGGTGAGGGTTGTAAGGTGGAAACAATTTATCATCCACAAGGCCACAGACACTTTTGGACTCTGTCAAGACTGGAAAGTGAAGTCTGGGTGTAACTCTAGCCCAGATATGGTAGCAGTACTCCATTTTGGGCCTGATTTGGCTCTTGTGAAGGTAGAGCATAGCAGGAGGAATCGGGTACTTACTGGAGCAATACAGGGAACCGACCATTTTTCCAGCATCTTTAGCGAAGAATCATTTATACAAGTTCCACTTAAGGTCTGGAGTGAGCTTAAGCCCCAAAACAGAAAGGGATCCTTGAGAGAACACTCATTCATTACCATAGACTCAATCTTGTTTGAAATTCTTTTTTCTTTTCTTTTTTCTTTTGAAAAGTTTTGAACAAAACTTATAACAATTTTTCATGCTCATTTATGAATATCATTGATTTTAAAAATGAAAAAAAAAAATGGGGCATTTATTCTATCAATTTATCACCTTGATCAGAATCAATTGGGTAAATATTGCTCATTTATTCCTAAATAACTTGACTTTAAAACATGACCATATCTTTATAAGATTTTCAAATCATCTTAATTTAACTGCATTTAAATAACATTTTCTGAGTTGCGAGCATTTCAATTCTTTTGCTAACACTGAGATAAAACTAGAAAAAAAGGATACATATTTGTGTTAATAAACTGATATAACCAGTGTTCAAATCACAAAAACTTTAGACAATTTAAAGTTTAATATTTCAGATAAACAACTGGCAACAATTAAACAATAAAAAGAACAGAGAAAATATGTAGTTAAAATCAATTACTCTGTAGTTTAATAATAAAAAAGTTTATTTAACATAATAAATATTAATTTTTTCAATAGAATCTGCTTCTTTCTTCATTCAGTGGTGAATATTAATCCTCGATAAAACATTGTACAGTGAAAGAATCAAAATTTCACTAATAACTGGTCAGGCTACAGATTTATTGATCCACCTCATAACTTCTATTTTTACAATTTTTAACATTAACTACTTTATGAAAATGGAGATCATAGAAATAATGAATGATTTCTTAAGAATGATTTAATTCTTCTACAATATTAATTTTCTTTTATTAATGTGTTTACTAAAGTAAAACAAAATGACTATTGTCATTTTAACTCTTATTAGTTTACACAGATTGGAGCATCTTATTAGTTTCATTTTTTTAAATCTAGAAATTTCAATCCGACTTTTAAATATTCCTCTTTAAGAGAATGTTACTACTACTACTACTTTTCTTAGTAGTAGATCTGCTAAGTTTTTAAAAAAAAGAAAAAGATTTCATATCAAATTGCTTCAAATTATGATCCATTTATCTTTAACTGAGAAACAAAATTATTTTAACAATGAACACCTCAAGTTTATGCCACACAGTTTTAACCACATCTAACCCTTGAAAATTTTTGATTAAATGACTTTTGGCTAATTTACTCTGTAATTAAGTACACCATGAACTGAATGTACACTATAAAAAACAAAAAAATATCTCCTAAGTTTACTAATTTTTTATTGCTTAATTTGTTCCATTATGTTGTGTTAATTTGATAGTGTAAAGGATCTACAGCTAACATTGCATTTTATTCCAGAAAAAACATCTTTTATAGTTCCTTCCTGTCAAAAGAACTTTCTCCCTCCATTCAAGGGTAAACAGTCTCGCAAACAAAAAGAAACAACAAAATCAGCTGTACCACATCTTGCAGAATTAATTTTGAGGTGTCCCGTTTGTCATACCAATGACCATGGTCCAGCCATTGTCTTAACAATTCAATGGGGGGTTGGGCTCCATATTTCTCTTTGGCAGGCATATTTAAATCATCTACAAATACCACCAACTTTTTGCCTACTGGAGGACCATAGACACTTTTTCTTCTCCTAAAAAAGAAAGATAAAGAAAAAAAATTGTTAAGTAATTGTCAGAACATTCCAGCAATGCATTTTTTACTTTACCTATTTTTAGGGATATTTATGTAGCTTAGGGTGGTCATTATAGGCCATTATATTTGTGTACACAGTGAGAATCAAATTGTTTTTCAAGATGAGCATAAAAGCTACTCAATGGTAGGTATTCCAAGTCTTTATAATTTTTTAAAATTTAAATAAAATCACTAAGTAATGATAACATCAGAGAGAGAAATTTGTGGGTACAACTGGAGAAATACTGAAAATAATCAAAATTGAAATGTCATAAATAAAATGTGATAGAAAGGCTTTTATCTAGTCACAAAATTAATGATATCAAACTCTTCAGGTGGAAAACTTTTTCTTTTACTCTGAAAAGTAGTCAAAGGCTTTTGTCAAATTGCATAAAATGTACTTATATTTCTAAACTACAAAATGAAAAAAAAATGTGATTAAATATTTTAAGGATGTATCAAATGTAAACAAATATTTCTTCATTAATTTTTAAATAATTATATATATATAAAATACCCTATTTATATTTCAATAAAAGTAAATCATCAATATTTAGTCATCATTTCTTTACACGTTTGCAGGTAGAAAGGGTTTTATTTTATGTTTTTGCATCATGAGTTTTGTATTTGTTTTTTTTTATATAATTTTACCAAAACCAGAGATATTTATAACATGCCTCAGGTTGTAATGTACAAATTATTCAAAATTTTCTGCAAGAAAAATCTTTTTGAAGGTCATATAAAACATTAGAAAACCATGAAAGAAAAATAGAATAACATAAAATCATTGAGAAAAACAATATCTCATTACACCAAAGTACCTTAAAAAGTAGATAAAGGACATTAGTTGAATTAGCTTCATTCATGTAATTTTCAAAATTAGTTTTTACTATTCAAATGAGATTCATCCTTTTAACATTTGAGAGAAAAAGAGATATGAATGCTTTTGAAAGCTTTGCATACGTATATTTATAATCCAAGAAAGATAATCAAGGCTGTTATCAAACATTAAACAATCAAACACTTGTAATGATAAATAAACAGGCTTTTGAACACTTCAAGCAAAAAAAGATTTTTACTAAACAACATACGATACAGACAAGTAGAAGCTAAAAAAAGATGACGTTTTGCCAAACATATCAAGTGCAAAGTGACTAATAGAAAAAGAGTCATGTGAAAGAAATGAGTGAGAATTTTAACTAACCAAATGTAACAGTGAGCAATTCCATACAAATGTGATTTTTAAACATTTTTATTTCATTGTAATGATTCTTTCATGGTTTTTGTTTGGTATCCAAAAGAAAACCTGCATTCAAGTGAAATCTTTACTGACATTTACCACAAGGTTTATACCATCTATAACAAGGAATAAAATTCCAGCAATCAATAATAATATTCTTTTATTTTTTCTTCATAACAATGACAGTTTTGCAGGCCCTCAATATATTGTTACAAATAACGATGCACCTTAAAGATATGTCATGTTGAAGAGAAATTTTCCCGATATTTCAAAAAACAAATGAAAAAAATACTTGAGCAGTTGTTATTAGAATAAAAATGAATTTACTACTAGTAATTTGTGTATGATTACCTTAAAGTGTTATGCGATTTACATATGAAACAATTCGTTATTAGCGAGAAATATGAAAAATCATAAATTGATTTCAGAATTGTTTTGTAAAGTAACTTTTGAAAAATTATTTCATTGATAAAAAGCCTATTTATGATACATATATGATCGAAGACACTTTGAACAACTAATAATCATTCGAGTAAGGTATCCAGGAATTGAACAAAACAGATAAATCCATAAAAAATCAGTAGATATATTGAATCATTATATATATGTATATATATATATATATAATCATTTAGCATAAAACAAAAAAAAATGCATAATACAGTTATTAAACTACTTTATTTTAATCTGTCATATAATGTGAACCAATTTAGTTAAGTAGTGTACAGAAGAGAAGAGAAAATAGTTGTTTCACTATTTTTCCAAAACCATTTTGATAAAAAGTTGAATAAAGATATGGTCTTTTCTATAAAAATATATATTAAGCTTTTTTCAGTTTCACATTTGTTTATGGACATCTCATTGTGGAAATCCAAAACTTTAGGCAAACTTAATCATTGCCAATTCTCCTGAAAGAAATTTTGGAAGAAGGTGAGGCAGTGGATCCAAACACTTCTGCTGAGGCAAAGCAGAATTTAAAAAACAACTTTTTAACTATCTAGATAAAGGAATTTTTCAAATAAAAAAAAAATGCTAAATAATATAAGGTAACCCTAAATTTTCCTTAAAATAAAAAATTCCTGTTAACTGCTTGACATCCTGGATCCACTGAATGATACACTGTTGTCTATAATATAGATCAGAAACTCTCTTCTAGGTTCTAAGATCTTTATTATCTCTGTGAGAAGGCATACCATGTATTTACATAAATAATATATAATTTGACATGATCTACACAAAGAAATATATCAATATTTAATTAAAAAACTGCCTATTTGTGAAATTATGACATTGAAAAAAAAAGAGTACAACTATTTTTTATGTCTTTGAGTTAAGTTTAAAATCAAGTAAGGTAACTTTCTTTTACTTCTAAATTGAGTTAATCAACAATATAAATGAAAAAAAATTAAGTCATTGCAGTGTAAAGAAACAAATTTGTATAATTTAACCCATCTTCAAGGTTTTTATACAATAGCATATCATTTCTATATTGTGCAATTACATATAATGAAAATATTTTTTATATTACTACAATACATAACACTATTAGAATTGTTTTCCTGGTGTTTTTCATGATTTTAAAGAACTTAAAAGAAAATTATATTGAAAGCAATAGTCCCAGGTCAGAAGACGTCAGCCTTGTGTTGTCAGCTGGCAATGTATGTAATGCATAACTAAGTGCTATAATTAATAATACACAGAAAAAGTGCTGGTTGAGTGAACTTAGAAAGTGCTCAGTGGTAAGGGAAGAATCTGCTGTTTCATCATGACAGTCACCTGAAAATACAATCAGCTGTTCGAGTGAGTGTCTTTCAAATTGTGATTAAAAAACATGTGAAATAGAGGAGAGCTAATCAGCTGGGAAAACAAAATGGACAATTGTGAAATAAAAATACATCCACTTGTTGAAGCTTTAAAAACCTTATTTGGCACAAACTAACTGGAACTAACTTGGCCAGATACTCACTTCTTTTGGTATGACACCTTAGCATATTCACTGGAAAAAGAGGGTACATGTTGAGATGATAAAACAACAGACAGGTATACTGAACAATGCTATTTAAAGCAGAAAAAGTAAAGTTGAACCTTCTCCTGCAAGATGACCATACGGAGAAAATTTTCTTTTCTCAATATTTAATTTGCTATCAGTACAATTTTATCAATCTGAAATTATTTGAAGAGTTAAAATTAAAAACCCAAACCAATATTCCTTAAAATTAAAGGAAAATAAAGCACCATCTACTAATCACATTTTTCTAATTTTTTTTTTTTTTTTTAAATAATTTCACCCCAAGCAAGGCAGTACAGCCACTAAGACACAAGGGGGGGGGGGTCACTGAATGTGAAAGAAGAAAGAGAAACACTATTAAGGAGCGAAAACATAAAGAATAACCATCAATAAATATTTCAGGAAAACAGTTTTATACACACATTTAAAAATGTGTGTGTGTGTGTGTGTGTCCAAATATCATAAGGTTTGACCAATTCCAAATGCACTACTAAGATTTGAGATAAACCTATAATCTTTAACCAACCAGTTGTCTTGTTGTGTCCACTAAAATATCAAATACAATATTTACAAACCAATCATACACAATAAAGCGCTTACATCTTAAACCACACCAATAAAACCATGAATACAAATCAGTAAGGTTGTTTTATTAGGCATCATGATTTAGGTAGGTACCACCAAAATATCGTGCGGACATAGTAGACGACATACCACATGGCTTTTTAGGGCCAATTAAGAAGAAATAAATAATTTAATTCTTACGAAAAAGTGTATAAAACACATGAAATACTGCCCCAAATAGGATATTCACAGATGTCATCAAGGTCCACGTCACTCTCACTGATGATCTTCATGACCTCATTCACGTCTACATGCAAAAAAACGACAGTGTTGACGAACGTCAGAGAGATCGCTTCAGACTACAGCACCCCAGTTCACAGTAAGAACCAAGTTTTAACTATTATTTGTATCCTTTTACTATGAACTACACACACACATGTACTGACGCTTTCACATAAACACACATATAACAACATTTCATTGTTTCTCACATACGTACACAAATAGAATTTATATTCTATTCCAGAAATTTATGAAGCAAAACAAAGAGACATTACTTTCTAATCTATGACCAAAACTGCTTGTATTCTTGTCCTTATATTAATGTTTATTTTTTGAAACCATGTTGTCTTTTTCTACTGGATTTTATTCTTTCAATGAAAATCCTATGATTATTCTAAACAGCTGAATTACGAGCAGCCCTGCAACAATGTTTTATGTTATTGTATCAAATCCCGACACTGAATTTTGATATACTATGAAAAACCGAGTGGAAGGATTCCTACAGTCTAACTTGTTTCTCTGATAAGCTGATTTCAAAGAGACACATAAATATAGCTTTCTAGTTGCTTAAATCTCATCTCAGGGGCATTAATTCAACCCTTGACAACAAAAAAGGTGTGTGATAAAGCTTCTAATTTAGATTTTACAATGATTGTAGGTGTGCCACCTGCAGCCATAACAACAGTTAGTGTGTCTAGAGAAAGATATCCTGACAGAGCCAATACCTTCCTCTAACCCTCCTCAGGCTGGTTTTCCATTCAATTTTCCTTCTGGTTAACATACAAGTCGAGAGAACTTGGTCTGTTCTGCTATTTAATCCATAGCTGGTGGGGGAGGGAAAGAGATACATTTATGTTTTTCTCAAAACTAGTCTCAAAACTTTCATATAAATGTGTGAAAGTAAATGCAACAGACTAGCCTGGAATTTGAAGCCTGTTTGATGTTACCACTCTCCATACCCAAATCCATTGCACAAACCATACAGGATTTTTGTTCACTGCTATTAAATCAGAATTTTGGGAAGAAGGCCTTCAGGTCAGGCTGAGAACTTTTCAGCAGCCCTATGAAAATACCCAAATACTAATTTGATAATTGAAAGAATATTATCATGTAAGGTAATATTCATCATAATCTATGAATTAAATATTAAAATGTATCATATTTTACTTTGAAATAAACATTAATGCTATAAAGTAAGTTTTGTAGTCAAATGAAGGAGCAAAGTTTAATAGTTTCAACAGATGTCAATCAGTGCATTCAAAACTCAGTGTCCAATTTGGCAAATAAAAAGAGTATCATTTTAATGCATGATAATGCCTACTCTTATGTTACTGAAATAAAAGGTAGAATCATTCTGAAAACAGACTTTATTTCTCCTCAATAATTTCCTTATAGGCTAAAACTTGTCAGAATAAAATTGAAGCCTTCATTTATCAACTCTTTCAATGAAGAATTTTTTAAGGAAAGAAGCAAACAACTTTCTGCTAAGATAGGTTAAATTTATACAATTTAGGAGGAAAAATTTGATTGAATAAATTGTTTTTGCCTATGAATTTTAAATGTTGTTCAAGTAAATTTAAAGTTTCATGTTGAACACAATTCAAGAAATACTTTCTAAAAGCATTCTATTATACTTTCTTAACAAAAGTAAATAACCATCAAAACTGAGTTTAATAACAAAGCCTAACTTTAAAACTTATATTTATCAGATTATTTTCGGTAGCTTGAGTGATAATAATATGCACAAAATTCTCTTAGTTTTTTGCAGTTTATAGCAATTTCTTTCTTTTTTTTTCAGTTATTAATTTGAATCTTATTAATAATATTTCTAATATCCGAGTTGAAATTCTTTCCTTTTATAAATGAGAAAAATCAAATCAGCTTGACAAATAAATAAATTATTAACACAAAATGAGTAAATTTCCTAAAATTTAATTTATGAAGAATTCAAATGAATGTATTGATTATACTTGGGGCTTAGAAATCATTTGTATTAAGATATAAACCTGTTTTAATAATAGGTTTTCACATTTATGAAAAGTAGACAATAATATTAACAATACACGTACACCAAGTTGTTCATAAACACTAAAGAATTCATTTTATGGAAAAATATTGTTTTCTTTGAATTCTCTTTTACAAATTAGTTTACACCCAATAATCTTAAAAATAAAAATTAGAAAATGATTAAAATAAAAAAAAAATGCTTAAAAATGTTAAGTTTCATTTGTGTAAGATATGTAATAAGATTATTGTCATTTTGTTTGATTTTGGAGAAACTGTGAGGAGAATTTCTCTCTCCAAGAAAATGAAGACTATAGCTGAAAATAATAAAACATAAACCAAAATATTAATAATAATAATAATAATAATAATAAACAAAGTATTAGATTTAATAAAACTCAAATTTGTATATACTATAGACATCAATTCAAAATGATTTCTGTATATAAAAAATAAGAAAATTTCTTTATAATAAAATATAACAAAATGTTTATTAACATTCCAACTAATGTCCTCGTTTTTGCTGTTATGTTTTGGAGACTGTACCATTTTTGACCTTCAGATATCTGTAGATCTTGGTTACCTTTCAAAATGAATCTTTTATTTAATCTATGGGGATAGAATGTTCTACTGTCCATGTCTACAGGGATATCTCATGTCACGCTTTTTTTTTCTTTTTTTTAGTACTGCTTAAATGTTGCCCATTCTGTTTTCATTTAGTTTGAGTCTGTACTACTCAGCTTGGAGATCAAACTAACAATTATTATGCCACAAATTTACAGACCAACACTTTAATCCACGAGGCTTTTGTACAAATGTAAAATAATGGTAACACCTCATTGCAGAAATCCAAACAGAAATTATCAAAAGGTTTATATTGTTTTAGACAATAAAATATATGTAGTGAAAAATGATAGAAAATAAGCATTAAAAAAATTCCACACAAGATTAAGACCATTTTTTAACATTTGATTCAATGCTGCTAATGTACATTTTGAAAAGTGCATTTTTACCACAAAGAATTGAAGTTTGTATGGTTGGTATTTGCTAAAATGTAAATCTTAAAATTTATCAACAGTTCTAAAAAGAAAAGAAAAACAGAGAGTATAAATGATATAACAGTATTTGATGTTATATAAAAACACACACATACACATCATTTATATTTAATCTTACAGTTAGGTTAAGTAATGATTGCCTATGACATGTGGATTAAACATTAGCTTACAAACTACCTCAACTTCAGATATAAAACTGGAAGAAAAAGAGGCAAAAGAAACTGTTTTTAAATGCCATCATATGTCAAGTATATTATAGTTCTTTGCAGAATTAATTTTAAAATGTTTTCATGATTCATGAAATTTACAAACTCATGTTGCCTATCAAACAAAAAAGATATTAATGAATAAACACGCATTAAATTCTGTAAATTAAAAGTAAATGGCATTAAACTTTTATTTGTAATAATTTAAATAATCTAGTCTAAGTTTTGAAATATATGTTGCAATTGAAATTTTGAGCACAACTTCCTCACCTGTCTAGTTTGGCCATAATGATTTCCTGAGTTTGGAAAGCTGTGGTACGAGCAGAGAAATTCACACAATTTGGAATATAGCTAGAAAAAAACAAAATGATGTATAAAAGAAGCCAGAATTGTCAGTTTAAAGACTGTCATAAGAATTCATTTACAATATATGTCATTATTAGATAAGTATATAAATAATTTTTATAAAGAAAGAATTGTGTGTGTGTGCATATATATATATATATATATATATATATATATATATATATACACACACACACACACACACACACACACAAAGGAGAGCATTACAGTTGATATGTGGATATATTATTTTATATATAATTTAACTGAAATATTTGAACAGAACTCATATTACAAATCTTATCACATTGCTAATATCATCATGATCACCAGAACAACCATATACAGAATATACACTGAAATTATATATATATATTGAAACCAACACCATCACTTGATAAGACACCAGTGTTGAAACAAAATGGCTATTTTTGTAGTGATTTTATAACATATTTATGTTATAATTTTCGAATAAAAAATTATATTTGCTCTACTCTGTATTGAGCACTCTTTTAAGAATAGTATTTTTTGGTTATTGGAATTTATTCTGTATACACCAATCTTATACTTGTGTATGTGTGTGTGTATATATATATATATATATACAGATAGATAGAGAGAGAGAGAGAGTAAAATGATATTGTGACAAAAGAGAAAGTCAAAAGGGCATGTGTGTTCTGTACGATGTGCCAAAGACAAAATAACCAAAATAGGAACAAGTCAAATCGTTGACTAATGAAAAAATTGTCCCGTCCATAAAAGTGGTTGATGTTCACAAATTGGGGGTAGTTTATTTTTCTATCTATATCTGTCAACTTGCAAGTGACTGTTGCAATATGCGTCGGATTTCTGACCATTCATGTGTATTGAAATTTTTGACATTGGATCTGCAATTTTTGATTTTGACTTTTCTTTCTACCCCTGGATCTTTGGACTTGTATGACGGATTCAGGGCCACAGCCTGGTCACAGCACCAATTATGACGTACTCAGGACTGCAGCCTGCCCACGGCGACCAATTATAATACGGCGTTCCGGGTCCAGTCTGCTTCGGTCACCAAGTATGACGGTACTCAGTGTCAATCCCGGTCTGCTCGCTTGGTCAGGATCGATCCCGGTATCAGAGAACAAGCCGTCAGCACACTCGTTGGTTGTTGATGGCGTTTGACACATTATAACACAATGTTATTCGTCAGAGATTTTCTTCAGCGACAACTGGATTTAACTTCAAGTACTGTGATTTGTACTTTCACGGATGGCACAAGGATTTCGACGGAGTCTTTCTTCAGCAACAACTGGTTTTAACGTCAAGTAATGTTGTTTGTACTTTCATGGATGGCACAATGTTATTTGTTGGAGTCTTTTTTCATCAGCAGATAATTATTATTATATTCATCAGGTTGGCAAGCAGCGTTATATCAGAAATCTCTTAACTTCTCCGACTGCTTCCGACTGCAACTCCCACGGCAACTAACCCCAAATCAAACTCCAACTCACGGACCCCAACTAACTTTGGCCCACATGGGCACTTGTATTTATGATTGTCCCTTTCAACTGGTGTGGTCCGGGCGAATAGGTCGGCTTTATGCAAATCTCCCAAAATTCAACCAGTCGTTTTCTTTCGTTTTCTATTTCACATTTCCAATTTTGGAAGATCCCCTCCTCTTTTGAGAGGAGCCATTATATGATGTCAGCCTTTCTGACATCATCTCCTGCCTTTATTCTGTTTACAATTATAATTTTTCTCAGGGAGATTTTTGGCCGACAATTTTTCCCAGCAGATAGTCAAGCTGGACATCTCTCAACAGCCGACCTAAACCTCTGGCCTCTGATCCTGCACCTGTTCGACGAACTGCATTGTTTAACTTTTTCAATAAAATTCATACATCTATTCCCATATCCTGGGAAAATAATTCTCTTCCTGACAAAAATCTTAAATCGTTTTGTTTTAACCCTTTTCGTCCGTACACCATGTTAAATATTGTTACACTTGCAACTTATATCATTTTGCAATTGAACTGCAATATCAAGTTTTGAACACATTTAAACATGCAGTATAATATGCATATCATGAATAACAATAAATTTAGAAAATATTACTATCATTTTAAAAAAGAATTTTCTTTCGGAATGTAGTTCTCAGCAATTTCTTTTTTTCTTTAACTAGAATTTTTTTGAAACATGCTGATGCATATTGAGATCATCACAGTATTTAGTATTGTTGAAGTTATTGCTAACATTTTTTGTTGAGATTTACAAATTCTACATTTCGTTCAATTTCCCAAACCAACAGATGAAATTTGAATAAGCTGGTTTGTTTGGAAAAAACACTTAGTTCGTGGTTTTTATGCAATCTAGTAAAACCAACACATTCTTACATGTTTGCACTTCTCCCTAAAATTTGGTTTGGATCCGTCAATGTATGGCTATTTTAGAGGGTGTAAAGGACAGACTAACAGAAGTCACAGAATTCTTATATAATACAATAAAAAGAGGTAAAACACTTCACACTACTGTTGTTTCAACCACTAGGTCTCATCAGGTGGCTGGGTAACAAGTGTTCCTCATGATAATAGTACTAAGGTGTAGTTTGAGGAACACTTTTTACACAACCACCTGATGAGACCTAGTGGTCGAAACCACAGTACTGTGCGGTAGTATAAGGTGTTTTACCTCTTTATTGCGTTAGCTTGCTCTGCATGTCTGTTTTTCTAAGCTGCTGTATTTAGCACTTTTTTATATGTCCATTATTTTGGTACGGTAATTTTTCTGGCCATTTAACATATTTTATGTTATATATATATATATATATGTAAGCAAATGTGTGGATGTAGATCCGATGGTATGACAACTTGATATATGAAAGAAACCTTGTCGGGTATTTATTGTGTGTGAGGTGGCTATCATGCCAGCCTCGTAAATCTGCCTAAGGTTTTTATTGTGGATATATTTTAAAATCTTCACAGAGTCGATATGATGATAGCAAGATTAATGCTTGACAAACGTACCGATAAGCTATAGTTTTAAATAAGTCCCCCCCACCTTCCACTTAGGATACAATCTTTTCCCTGTGACCAGGTTTTTGTAGCGACGCCCACACAACGCCAGCGTATCCGACTCCAAGAAAGAATACTCTGACTTTAGAATTTCAGTTTTTGTTTCTGACCAGTCCTGTATATATCGTCTCTTCATCTAACTTAAATCTAATATAAATATATCTCCATTAACCATGTCCTGAAGAAGGTCTATTTGACCGAAACGTCTGACGTCGACAGAATAACAAAAACAAAATAAAAACAGTAAACTCACATATTCGGATAGATAGATAGATAGATAGATAGATAGATATCAGTAAATTTTGAATTGTCATGATTGTTCAATGCTGGCAAAGGTTATGGTTCTGAATTCAGAGTTGTCCTCCTCCAAAAAACTGGTTGTGCTGCCATGGCTAAAAAGCCCAGTTTACCTTACTATTTTCCTCACAGTTGAGAGAAGAGGAGATGGATTTCTTTGGGCAAATTTAAATTGATAAAGTTTAGTAAGTCATTTAACATATACTGTTCTTTATTTCCTTTCCTTGCAAGGATGCTGAAGAGATGTCCATTGAATAAAGATTGCAATGCTTACTTGAAGCTGTTACTCAGGGTATTAGTGAAAAGTAAATGTAACAGCTTCAACTGGCATTGAACTCAGCCTGCTGATTCCATTTTCCCTATTAATAGCTGTTACACCACCAACACATGTTTGTCACTGTTGCCTTCACAATTAATTTTCAGAGGAGTAGCTAATTCACCTATTGCCTTTCTATCATTGTGGCAAAACAAGTGAATGTGCAGCTGACTTGTTTTGTCTGACTGGTGAAGAGACAGAATACAATGGCAATTGGATTCATTCTTTTTCTCTTACAACCAGAATTTGAACTTAGTTCTGATTTTATTTCCTAAATTGCTGTACAAAACTATACATTCATTCATATAAATACATATCACAAGATAGATATGTGTTGAATTAAGTTCACTATTATAAAGCAACCAATAAGAAAAGCATTTAATAGCAATTACTTGCAAAACTATCATTTTACAGCAGATGTTATTGCATATAAAACACACACACACACACAAAAAAAAATGCATGTGCATACACATATAACTAGATAATATACTTACATTTCTTTGGGCAATTTAACTAGGTAGTTGTTGGTAATGGCAGATTTTCCAGTTCCAGTGGGACCCACAAGAAGCAGAGGTACTTCATGGGACAAGTAGGTATTGAGGAAATACTGCTGAAATATGGTCTCTGTTGTGGGGATTATCAGTTCACTCACCTGGTCAAAGAAGAATGTTAATAATAATAATGAATACAATTATTAATGCAACAACAATAATAATAATAATGTCCATTCATAAACTAAAATAATGGAACTGAATTTAAATATCATCTTGTGAGTTGCATTACAGAATTGTAAAACCGAGAGGAATGTTTCAAAAAGTCCTGTGTTAATTCTGGATTAGAAAATCAGAAGCATTTATGCATCTTATTTTTTTATCATCATCAATTAAAAATGTTTCGTATTGAGACAAATGACAAGTTGAATAACATTTTAGTACAACACAGTTTGATTTTTTTTTAAATTTTGGACTCAAAGTAAAAGACTTCTAATGCAAGAATTATTTAGTAAATATAATGAAATATAAACAATGAACTTAAAGTGGATCAGTCTAGGATAAAACAAAAATCACACATTTGACTGCTAAATAATAAACAATGACCACAGCTGATTACCCATCTCTCATAATGGCTCTACTCAGTACTTAATGTTTCTGGCATATATAACCATTAGCTGAATATGGAGCTGAAATTTCAACTGTATATTTTCAGTTTAGGTGATTAATATTCACCACCAATTTATATGCATTGACAAGGAAGGATATGACGTTGAAAATATAAATATTTGTTATGTAATAGAAAAAAAAGTGTCTTTCATGATTAGGCTATGGGATTATTAATGCTCCTATGTACATGTTCATTCCATTCATTCATTTAAGTAAATGTACTCTCTCCTGTATTTCAGGCTGAACTTCTGGCCCAATTTTGGATCATGTGTTAGTTAAAAAATGCGTTTGCATAGTGAAAAATAAAAATAACTGTTTAAGAAACCTATCATAAAATATCAATTCAGTTCTTCTATATATTGATTCAATGCAAAAAGGTGCAGCATTAAACTGAATAAGTATATACCAACATGAAAGAGCCCAAAATGTTTAATATTTAATAATACTAAGTTAATGCTAAACAATATCTCTGACAAAAAATAAATTTACCTTAGCATTTGGCGGTATAGACTGAATTCCTTTGTCCAAAGTATCCATCCAGTTAATCCAATTTCCCGAGCCTTTCTTCTCAAAACAATAATCAAAAACTGTTCCTTTCTCAGGAACTGCATTACTCTGAAATTAATATAAAAAAAATCAAGAAAATTAAAGTACAAAATTCTCCTATTAGATTTCCTGCAAAAAAGAACATTTCTTTAAATAAAGAAAAAAATGTTAAACTCAATTAAAGTAAAAGAATTAATGTTAGTTTATGAGTTTGAATTTAACAGATTTAAGCCAGTAAAGGAAATAATTACAGGGCTTCAATGTTAAATGCTAATTCTGATATTAATATTAGCTGAATACTGGCATTGGAAACCTGATCAAAGGTAAAAATTCATGGCATGCCAGTTGAATTGTTTTTTCATTCCAATTGTCTACATTCCATTTGAAAATTAAATTTCTTCCAATAAAAAATTTGTACTTTTGATTAGAAAATAAACAAAATACAACAGAAATGTGAAGATGTACAGTATGAACTTTAATATGTTTGTGATTATTTACAGCAGTTGCAGATATCACATTTTACAAGTATCAGTCAGGAGAATACATTTTTACAGGGAATTGAAATTAATGCTTCCATTTTGAAATGAGTATTTGGTAAAAAAAACTTTTACAAAGTAATTACATCTAGCTGATGTAAATCGCAAAGCAATATTATCAACAGGCAATTTTGAATGAGTATTTGTAAAATAATATAAGCTGTAAGTCTTTAAAAATGCTTTGATTAAGGTGTATTCACTGCCACAAACATCAACCCACTGATTGGAGTGACTGGTTTAAAAAAAAAGGAAAAGAAAAGACAAGATTACTAATCCAGATAAAGAACGATAATGAGGCCACATACAGGAACTCAAGATGAATGTCATTTGCAATCTCTTTACACCTTCATATTTATAAATCCACAATAACTTAAACTTACATAGATAATTATCTTAGTGTGATGATTAACAAATTTAAATTGATAAAGTTTAGTAAGTCATTTAACATATACTGTTCTTTATTTCATTTCCTTGCAAGGATGCTGAAGAGATGTCCATTGAATAAAGATTGCAATGCTTACTTGAAGCTGTTACTCTTGTTAAATGAAAGGAATGTCAGACTCTGGTGATACATCAGCAAGTCTCTCTTCAAACCCTCCTATATTACAAGATGCACACCTTTAGTGTTTTACTCCCTGTCAGGTAAATACTTTTCATACAACACCCATTTTCATGACACTGTGTTCTGCCCTCATCATCTACAAATTCAAACAAACCATTGTTTTTCAAATTCTTAATTTCATTGCTTTTAGCATTAATAACATCTTGTAGATAAGACTCAATATCAGTCAAAACCAAAATCTGCTCCAAGTAATCCAAGTTTTTCAACAAAAATTTTTATTCAAATTTACTAAACTTGGTAGCTCAGTAAATTGGAATAAAATTCTGCTCCAACCACATTGAGCTAATCTTCCCATTTACTGAATTTCTTTAGTTGAGATGATAACACCTGTGCCTTAAAGATAGTGCCATCTGGAAGAGCAGATTGAACAATAGTATTATTCATGGGTTTGCTATCTGATTTATTTAGTCTCTTAAAACTTGAGTCAAATGTCTCCTCATCATTTTCACCTCAGACTCACTCTTACCAATAAAACTGTGTTTCATTAACTTTTGATTTCCCTTCATCTCTCAGCTCAATGCTAACATCAGTTTTATCAACATCTTCCCATTCAGACTGATCAGTGAATTCATCTACAACTTCACTATAGACATTAGAGTTCCAGAGTGTGAGTCAGTAACAAATATTGGTTCCCAATTAGGCATCTCAGTTTCAACCTCATTTTCACTTTCATCATCAGAGCATGGATCAGCATTCACCTGTTCATTTTTTCTTTTGTTCATTTTAATGCTAAATATTTTGTTTTCTCAGTTTTTTTCTTCATACAATTATCTTGCACTTCTTGATTGTAAAGTTTCTTCATTTGACAAGAGTGACATTTGCAGTATTCACTACCATGGTGAATAAACTGCTCTTTTTTTTCAAGCATCATAGCAGGTCCTCTTCAAACGCTAGTCTTTGTTATGCTTATAGTAGATTCTCTTATCAAGTATAAATTCAACTTCTGCATAAGTATGAACATTGTGCTTGAGAGTTCTTATTCTCTTCAAAGAGTCTGCTTTAATAAATTGTTCTCTGGGATGGTGGTGAGCATTAAGGTTGTCACAAACAAGGTCACTATGTGTTGAAAACTCTAGTGCTAGTAATTCATCAATTAATACTAACGGGATATTCACATTTTTATCCAAATGTGTTTTATAGAGAATCTTTTTGCACACACTTCCCATGCCAATGCTGTTTCCATGTTACATTTAGCATCCTCCTTGGTCTTCATCATAGTTTCATACAAAATTCCATTATTTCTAACAACCATGCCATTATTATTAAATTCTCCTCCATAATCACTGTCAAACATCACTGGTGCTCCAAATCTTGAAAATCTTATAGACAAAAATATCTTTCTTCTTTGACTAAATTAGGACTGTTGTTGTATATCATATGGCACTGTCTATCAACATCAAAACCCAGAGTTTTCATTTCGTAACTTCTTTGACCTCCATGTAAACAACCTTATTGAACCTGTCCACTTTTGGCAAAGCAGTAATGAGTTTTGGTTTAGGACATTTGTACTTGACAGTTATCACATGTCTCCACTTTTAGCAAAACTTCTTTTATCTTCACAGCCATCATTTTTCAGCAAGCGAATCAGCCTCTATTTCAAAGCATGAACAAACTGATGCTGGGCTTTCATTGTTTTTCTTCCTTGCTCAACAATGTCAAATTTTCTACATGTAGAATGACATTGTAGCTTTCATCTGTCCATGCACACACTGGAATCACATAATGTTCAGATAAGCTGAAGTCCTATTTGAAAGCTTTTCTATCACTTATCACCTTGTGAATTTTGTCATTGTAGGTCTGACTAATTTCTAATAGAATATTACTATAAATATAGCTACAGCAATTTTCAACTTTCTTTCACAAATTGTCACAGGAATGATCAATTCTTCTTCACTTTTTATCCCAGCATACCCCCTCACACCCCCTCCAAATTTGTAATGTAATGATCTGGAGTGTCTAATCAAATATGGGTATCTGCTAAAAACAATGTCTGAATTAATAAAAATATGTCAGATTGAAAAATAAAATCCATTAATTCTTTAGAAATGGCTTTCGGATACAAAACTGAGCAGATATGTGTTTCGGGATAATCTGAACAAGTCAGTGTGCTTTAAAAGCAAAATAGAACCTTGCTTTATTGTGAATCTCTTAATAGTCGGATGGTAAAAGCAAGCCGGATCAGATGGTGGTTCCCTGGCAATGGGGGAGGGGGGTACAGACATGTTCAAATCCTGCCAGAGAGCACATTTTCTTTTGTAAGTTTTCTAGATTACGCAGGCTGGTAGATGAAATAAATACTGTTTAAAAAATAAGTGGAGTGTGTTATGATGATCAAACTTGGCAGCTGTAGATGTTCTATGTACACTGACTCAAAGTTGCCCATGAGCTATAGTTATAGCTCTCTTTATGCTAATTACCTCTTAGCTAAACCAATCCCATTACATCTCCCTGAATCTTTTGGGTTTCACGCCCTGCATGCATCTATAGCTTCTCCTACATTCCCCCCGCCTCTCACTGGTTTCACGAGTATTTCTCATTATGAGGGACCTTGATCTAGTTCTTTTATTTTCAGTGTCCCATGTTTCGTACTCCAAGTCTTCCAAAGAACTTTGATTCCGCTGCCCTGCTCTCTTATTCATCTACATAGTCATTTGAACTAGCTTCGCTTTGTACTTCCTCGTAATTTTGTCTAGCTTTTAACTGGTCTGCATAGGCAACAATATTTTTACCATTCTTGCATAATTCCATGTTGTATCCTTTTTGCATTATGAAATTTGCCTTTACCAGGTCATTTTCTTTATTTCTTTCATGCCATATCTTTTCATTAAACTTAAAATAAAATTAGTACACCGACTCAAAGTTGCCCATGAACTATAGTTATAGCTCTCTTTATGCTAATTATCTGTTAGCTAAACCAATCTAATTACAGAGTGTCTACTCAAATATGAGTATCTACAAAAAATAACATTTGAAGTAATAAAAATGTCAGATTGAAAATTAAAATCCATTATATATATATATATATATATATATATAAACTACTACCGTTGATAATATTGCCATCTACTCAAGCTCTGTTACAGACAAATATTTTAGGACCTGATGTAGGGTTGAAAGACTTCAAGAGTGACACCCTACCTAAGGATGGAATTAGGCAATGTGTCAGCCTCTCATACCTTTGTGATTTTGATTGTCTTTGGTTTGGGATGATCAGGATCTGTACCACTAATCAAAGTCCTGAAGTATTCATCAAACAGTCTACGTGAATCCCCAACTGTTATACAGCCAATAGTCCAAATAACACAGAACAGAAATAATCCTTGCAGCCAAAGGAAGATCTACAAAATACAATATGAAAAAAAACAAGTTTAGCTTAAAAAACTGAATTGTAAAATGTAAATACCTTTGAAGAGACATAATGAGAGTGGGCAGACAGTGATACAATTTGTTATTAATAAATTACAAGACAGTGCTAGACTGTAAAAGATATTATGATAATTTATATAGAGAATATAATATATAGTTATTATTATTATTATTAGATATTTGTGCAGAAAGCATAAAAATATGAATTTTTTTTTTTTTTGCAAAATCGAAATCTATAAATATTATGCATTAACAAAATTGATGAAGCCAACATCAAATGTCCATGGTACTAGTGGCATTAAAGAAAGATGAGTTTTAGTCAAAAAGGCTGTCCTTACATTACCTTTGACACATTAGCAGATATAACAAAGAAATGCAATTTGTCTGCCTTCCAATATAGAAAAGATAATAGAAAAAACAAATAGATATCTTCATGACAACACAAGCATGAAAAAGAAAAATTACAAATTTTGAATATACAAGAAAAATATCCTTGTGGTAAGTTTTATCAAATAACAAACTGCAAGAGTAATGTCTAATGTGGTGAGGTTGTGGCTCTGTACTCCTGACAGGACTCTATGGTATCTACATACATACAGAAAATGCAAGAAACCTTTATTATTAAACTTTAGCTGACATTTTTATCAGAAAGTTTAATGCACCTCCATAGGGTTTTTGGTTATTTCTCTTAAAGACAACTTATCCTTGGTTCTGTCAGTTCTAACCTTCATGGCTAGGACTTGCCATGCCACTCACATTGTAGCAAACCACCTACATTCCCTCTGTATTCCATTGGTGAGAAGTAAGTTCCGCTCAAACAGCTTCTTCCTGTGACAATGATTCCCAAGAGGATATTTCCCCAATCATTACAATCTTAACCTGTTCAAGTATAGGGTTAACCATTATCTTCTCCTCTTATCCACATAAATTGCTTCTTAATGTAACCCTCTACTTTGAGTGGTCCTCGAGCCTTGTACAAAGTGAATCTTACTGTGAAAAAGAAAAATTAAATTGTCAGCCATTTTAATTCTGTTAGCTGGCTTTGATGAAAACAGCCCATTTCCTTCCAGGATATGATTCCTTTTGGCTGTGAAAACAAAATCTTAATAAAATTTAAGGAAAGCTTACCTGCTGACTGGAGAGTCCCCGGCCATCATTCTCTGCAGTCTTGATTTCATCCATAAGACAGGAGTAGAGCTTGAGTAGTGACTGTACTAAATGCATGTCTGACACTTGAATAAACAAGCGACATTGGTGGTGGATGAAGTACAGACATGGAGGTAGAAGCCATTCAAACAAATCGTTGATCAGGTGTCGGTGATCATCTTCTAAATGTGAGGGTAGTTCGTGTTCCATATAGGATTCTTTGAGTGGCCTCCACCCCAACTCATCTGGCTCCATGTAAATCATGCCGCAACGACTGACGGTGGCCGGGGAGGCTTGTTCCAGATCTGCAGGCTCAAAGATGAGGTTCATTGAATTACTCATCTGAATGATCTCTCCACTCATCAAACACAACTGGAAAAAATTGACATCATAAAGAATTAAATTCAACATTAAAAAATAAAAATAAAAATAAAAAAGCATAGCTTGTTAATACAAGTAGAAGATTAGCTATTTAAAATCAAAATAAACAGTATAAAAGAAATAATTTTCAATTTCTTATTTTTGAAGTGTAAATATTCAGATACCTTTTTGTTGTCATCTAAAACAGTGTTCATATTTTCAATCCATACAGCATCAACAGGACCATCAAACAAAATCCATTTTCTGTCTTCTGTTTGCTCAGAAGCATATTCTCTGAATGTATTAGCTAAAACACCTGAGCAAGAAGAAAAGATAATTTAATTTTGACAATTCCTCTCAAGTAGAAAAATAAACAGTCAAAATATGAGGATTACTCTCAAAGTAATGCTGCCTCCTATTTTATTATGTTGGCTCTCATGATATGTCAGTGGTATAGCTGTAGAAGTTAAACCTTCCTGCCAATAACCCATTTTTTTGCCTTATTATCAATAGCAGCTGCGTGAGTCTAGCAAAATGACATGAAAGTGACATTTATATCACTAAATCACTGAATTTCTCTTTGCAGAAAAAAAAACTGCACCTATTGACATTCATTGCTAGTTGCTGATAATTTACGGAGACCAAACAGTGAATGTGAACACAGCTAGTATGTAAAATGCCTCATCAATGGTGACAGTGTAGTGTGTGACAAGCCATGTTCTGACATGAGTGTGCATTTCTGGCAAAGATGCATAGCTGATGTGGTGGTGGCTAGGTAGAAAAAATAGTGTGTCTTGTAGCTGAAAACTTACTCTATCCAACAGTGTTATTGTACTCTCTGTATCTGTTGTAGTAGTTTCCATAGAAATATATTTGAGGCATTACTTTCAGAGCATCTCTTATAGATATCAAACAATGATGAAAAGTTGCACATTACATTGAAAATTATGACTTTTTTCTAAACTAATGATAACATTTAAACCTTATTATAAAAATAGTAGAATAATCATTGTAATCTTACCATCAGACCATTCATGAGAAACCGGATCAAAGCATCCATAAAGTTGGCCCATTGTTATAGATTTGGGGTTAATGATTCTGTATTTGACTTTATGCTCATTGAACTGTTCAGCTTTATTAAGATCAGTTAGAGCTGCTGCCAAAACCTGATAAGCCATTGTTTTGCCTCCAAGTGCTTCTCCTACAACCATTAAACCATGTCGAACAAGAATCATTTCATATATCTGCAATATAATAAGAAATGTGTATATGTGAGACAAATTGAATGATAGAAATGCAGAGATAAAAAAGAGAATGGTAAGATGTTTGGTTTAATATCATCTTTCAAATATTTTTCTGATATGAAAGCAAGTTATGAATAAAGAAATATACATCAAATAATTAGAGATATTCAAACCTGTACAATTTTGTTCAAAAACCATGAAACTGGTTGTAATTGTTTCTTTTTGACATTTTCTTTTAAGGCATCCATAAAGACTCCATAGTTAGGTTGAGGCAAGTTGACACCAGGAAATAAATCAGAGATGATACCTTCAAATAATGGGACATCCTATAAAACACCAACAGACAATCACATAAAATGGTTTAGCATGTGTCCTTTATTTTAATGCATAAAAAACATTTTATTTCAATACACAAAAACAAATTCCATTAATGCAAAACAAGTCATTTAACAGAGGTCTTTATAAAGATTTCTTTTTATCTAAGGAACAGTTTATGATAGTGATGTTTAATCCCATATCAGTGGAATCAAGCATCATAAAGGTGAAAATAGACTGATTATTTACAGCTGCAATGTGAAATTTTTAAAATAATAAAAATGTTAAATTGAGGAATTATTACAAGTTACACTACTAGCAAAGCAATTCCAAAAATATTATGTTAGCATTTAGAATTTCTTTTCTTTTTAAGAGGAAAAATATGATCCAAGGGTTTAAATTAAAATATCTATTCACATAAAAGTTATATTTATTCTTAGTAATATATACTGACCATTATTTGTATTTTTTGTAAAATTCATTTGCAGTTTTCAAAAGAATTAGAAAATAACATTCAAATATTTGAGTAATTATTGTCAGTATCAAAATAAGCCTCATGTAATAAACTTTACATAAATGATAAAAAAAACTTTTCTAATATCAATATTAATGTAGAATTGTTGATATAATTTCTGTGGGTTTTGAGATAAGCACATAAGATAAAAATGAAGCATGTATAATATCAATCCAATTAGACAGTTCACACTAAATATTTTTGAAGATTTCATTTTTTTTTTAAACTCAAATTTACATTAATAACCAAATTCTCCAGGACTTATGGCTAAACAAATTGAGTATTAAGTATAAAGAAGTAGTATACAGGTGGGAGTATTGTCAGGTATATCAGTGTCCACATGAAAAGTTAAGTTGAAGGCTTTTTATTTTATTGTCCTGTGAATCTCTGCTATAACATTCCTCAAATTTTGATAGAGTTAATTTATAAATTAATTTTTACATAATAATAATAGCTTGGTTACTGATGATATTTTCCTTTTGTCTTCTATTTAACCTTTTGTGACTTCCTTTTATAATATGCATAAACATTTGATTCTAGTTCAATTAATGTTTACATAGTTTTAGTTGTTATTAGTATCACAATGTTCAGTGAGTTAAATTTGCCAAGTCTTATCAGGTGAGGTTTTCTTATGGTAGTTCGTTTTAAATAACTAGAGATTTTAACCATCTGAAAACCCTGTGATAGCAAGAACAACAAAAAATAAAACACTAGTCTGAAATTAAAAAAATTTAAAAAAGTGTACAGGCAAGTTTTGCTTAACTTTAAAAGAAAATTACACAATGTCTACTTAATGCTTAATTTGCCTGATTGTTTGCCTAACATTGTAGATTTTGCCTACTGCTTCATACTGAGAAGTTAAAATATTATAGTATCATACATATATTATTTTAAAGAAAAATATTTAAAATAATTTTTGTTTACTTGAATATATACAATAATTAAGGAAAAACAAATCAAAGGTGTAAATAATAATCCCAACCTGACTCAAAAACTTTGGTAAATTGACATCATTTATGGCTTTTAACAGCAACACGGATTCATCGAGATCAGAATGTTTCAATTTAAGATTTCCTGCTGCAGTCAATACAGACTTGACTGCACGCATTCCATAATCGTAGTGATGTTGTGAAGAAAGTTGTTCTGAACAGAGACGGTAAGTGGCAACAATTTTCCCAGCAAGACTGAAATTAAAGAAAGATGAATTTATTTTTATCTTAAACTTCATTCTTTATAAATTGTACACATATTTAAAGGTCATACTGGCAATAATATTATTACTTTAATATTAAAATTATATTACATTACATGCGTGCCTAAGAATTTATACAGAATTTAAAGAACAGAAATGAGTGGATGAAATATTATGTGTGCATTTAATACAATCAACCAAATATTATGAAACTGAATTAAAATCTTACCTTCTGGCATCAACAAAGCCCATAGAATAGAGAACAATTTCACCAATTAGGGCATAATCTGGAACCATCATAGCAACAGTTCGGAATAGAACCTGACAAATTAAAAATAAAAGAGATGCCACATTCAAAGAACAAAAATATTTGCCTCATAATACATAAATTGTTTTAGACAATTATAAATTCAGTCAGACAAGAATTCTTTCGGAGTAAATGAAGGATTCCATTTCAAAATGATTAAATGATTAAAGTTGCAAATGTTCTCATATTCTCAGTATTTCTTTTGCTGGTAAGCATACAAAGAAAATTGTCCAACCAATTGGCATTCAACATTTGTTAAAAAATGTTACTCAAGTATTAAAAAAAAAAATTTTCACAGTTCATGCATAAAATACTATGACTGAACAAATGAGTCAAAAATGGTTTGAAAGTTTTGTACTAGAGATTTCACATTGAAAAATACTCCATGATCAGATATACCAATTGACTAGTATACTATAAACATCCAAATCAAACCATGAAAATCATCTGCATTAGTTTGTTTAGTTGCTTTTATGTGAGGGCTTTTGTGTGGGATTCACTAAACATATTGAAAATTGTAAGAGGCAGTACAAAGTAGATACTTTATAATAATATGAGATGCAAGATCTCATGGAGCAAGCAAAAAGAACCACCATTAATCATAGCAAAGGTGATGCTGTGTATATGGTGAGATTGGAAAGGAGTCTTGTATAATGAGTAAAAAAATTACAGACAAATACTGGCAAAAGACAATGTCAGGAATTATCTAACAGAAAGGGAAGCATTATATTCCATCAGAGTGATGCTGAAATGCATACTTTCACTTGTCTACAATATTCAGCAGATATTGCACTTTTGATTTACCATTATAGAAATGTCTTAATGAAAAGAAATGTTCTATTCATTGAAAAAATTGCTGAAAAGATTAAAAAATTGTAGGAGGATTGAATTATAAAGTTGCCTGACTGATCGTAGAACATACTGAAACAAAATGGTAAATATTTTGTATAATAAAGTTAATGTTGAAAATAAAAAACAATCTTTTATTTTCCCTTAAGAGACTGAATGAACTTTGTGGTTCACTCAATGAATCAAAGTTGAAAACCTTCAGTCAATGCAGCAATTTCTAGATGTAGATCACATATTGGTATAGATTTTGTTCACATCTTATATTAACTGAAGCATAAAAAATCAAGAAATTATTATAAAGTAAAACTCTTTTGTATATAAGTGAAGAAAGTTGATTGACTGTGTTATGCAAGACAATTTTTATCTCCAAAATCTATCTTACATATCTATAAGTTTACCATTCATACATGCTTAGAATATTGCTGCCACATATGGTCTGGTGTCCCTGCTATTTGAACTCTTTGATAAAATTCAAAGAAGAATCAGCAATATTATTGGTCTCAATCTGGCAGCTCATCTTCAGTCACTTTCCCACCACCATGATGTTGCTTCTCTCTGTCTTTTCTATAAAGACTTTCATGGTAATAATTGTTCAGATGAGCTCTTTGCTATGGTACCTAGACTTTTTGAATTTAAGCGCAGTACTAGACTGGCATTGATATCTCATCAATTTACAGTCGAGCTGGCTAGATGTAACCATAAATCCTATGCTAACAGTTTCTTTTCTTGCACTTCTCACTTGTGGAACTCCCTTCTGGCTCCACGCTTTCCAGCCAACTTTAATCTTCAAAAATTTTAAAGCAATGTCAATCACTATCTACTGTCCTCCTGATTACTCTTTCCTCTTCCCACTCATTATTAATGTTTCTGTTCCTAATTCTTCCACATCTTGTTACTGCCTGCATGGAGTGATACTGATTAAAAAAAAAGAAACAAGTCCATTCAACTGACTGATAATAAAATGAAAGACCAGCACTATAAGATTTACCTTAAGATTATCAGGTAACTCCTGTCGGCCAGCATAACCAGGGTTCATGGTAATGAACATGGTACAAGTGGGATCAAGATTTAATTCTGTGCCTTCAAATAGAAATTTTACTTTTTGACTGGAAATGGCAATCTGAATGCATTGGATTTGTTGGGCAACAACAGAGAGCACTTCCAATTCAATACGATTGAACTCATCAAAGCAGGCCCAAGCACCAGCTTGAGCAAGGCCCTTAAAGAATTTCCCCATGGCTTGATAATCGAGGCCATCAGAACAATTGAATACAACACACTGAAAAAAAAGAAAAAAGATGTTAAATATTTCATCAACAGTTGAGTATGGTAAGAGGCCTGATTTAATATCACTGTTTAGCTAAACCGTTTACAAACCCATACTAGTAATAATTTTATAGTCAATTTATGTTCCATGTTAACATTTGATATGAAGTTTGTTTCATTTTATATATTAAATATTTTAAGAATTTCATAGATATGAAGATTAAAAGCTACATTAAGATTGTATATAAAAACTCATATTTCAAAATTGTATCTGAAGTTCTTTTTAATTAATTATACCATAGAAAACAAATTAGTGAGATTATGTTGTTCATTATGATGGTGATGATTCAAATTGAAATGAATGTATCTATTTTATCTTTTTATATCTTTTGTAATGAATAATTTATAATTCATAAAATTGACCGTCTCAAAGAGCAATATTTTTTAGGCTATAATTGGTTAAATTGATATAAAAGAAAATCATCACTTACCCAATAATAAAGTAGCCATCTTTATTTGTAAAAAACAATGTTAACCAATGAAAGATATTTTTTGACTATTTTCCAGTACTTTGAATAGCCATGAATATATATATGTATATAAAAGTAAGTGTTTGTTGATTGTAATACACAAAACATGTCATACTTTATTTTCAACTACAAAAATAACAAAACCTGATATTACTTACAATTGCAAAGTATATTCTCAGTATTAAAACACAGTCATATGATGAAAATAAACCAACTCAAACATGAAATTACACTCTTGCTAAAGAAAATAGTCTGGAAGTCAACAAAATGAAGAAAAAGTAAAATTTTAAGTCATCTTCTAGAAACAAACAGAGAAGGACTTGTGTCATTAGCTTTCAACAAACTAGAATCAGTTTTCAAATCCAAAAAGCTCAACTAGAAAACTAAAATACAAATCTTCAGTACCTATGTTACAAGCATCTTCCTGTATAATAATGAATTGTAGACAACAATTCTAATGACTGATAGAAAAATTGATTTATTCAGTGTAAATTTCTATGAAGAGTACTCGGTATCCAATAGCTCAGAAAAATTATGGAAAGTTGGTTCTCTGTGTCGCGCCAGAAGATTTTTCTCATCTGAGTCCATC
Source organism: Acanthosepion esculentum (assembly GCA_964036315.1). Lineage (NCBI taxonomy): Eukaryota > Metazoa > Mollusca > Cephalopoda > Sepiida > Sepiidae > Acanthosepion > Acanthosepion esculentum. The sequence continues at coordinate 73,902,144 of OZ038484.1, forward strand.
CTTCACATCTACAAATCTACCATTTGTCTATGCATGAAATACTGTTGCCATATATTGTCTGGTGCCCACGCTGTTCATCTCACGGTTCTCAACAAAATCCAAAGATGGATATGCAATGTGATCAGTTCTGACTTGGGCTCTTGACTCCAATCACTTTCTTACCGACACAATGTAGCTTCCCTGTTTTTCTATAAATATTTTCATGGCATCTGCTCTGACAAGCTATTTTCACTGGTGCCCCAACTGAATGAATTTAAGCATGCTACTAGGTTGGCATCTCAACCCCACCCTTTTACTGTCAAAACAATTAAATGTAACTCTGCCACTTCTACTCCAACAGCTTCTTCTCTTGCAATTCCCAAAAGTGAAACTCCCTTCCTCTTATTTGCTTCCCTGATAATTTTAATATTCAAAAATTTAAATGTAATGTCAATCGACATCTTCTGCTGCCTTGATCCCAGTACTTTTCATCCTTTCTTCAACCCCTCCTCTACCCAATCTTTTCCCTTACTTACACTCTCTGTAGCCCCTTGTGTACTAGTAGCACTCCTGTGTTGCTTGGGATGAATTTCTTTAAAAAAATAAAAATAAATAAAAAGCTTTATCAATGAACTAAACAGAAACCATAGTGTCACACCATTAAACAATGAATATTGCAATATTTTGGCCACCTTCTTTGGATGGATCCAAACACTCCTGCCAGAAAACAAACACTAGGACTTTGTCAAGAGAGGAAAGCAACTAGTAGGCCAACTAAAAGTAATCTGGCTAATATAAAAAGGATTTTGATGTCAAACAAACTACACACTGATTTCAGAGATGAAACAGAAATAAGACAACTTGAGACACTTTACAATGACAGAAAGAGATGGATAAATTTAGTTAGAAACGTGAGGTTGAAATGTACATGTAATGTTGATGAGCATGATGTCACGGGCAAGACTCGAGAAAAATGGAAAAAGTTAGTAGCTACTGAAATCTTTTGACAACACTTTTCAACAGTTTTATAGTAAGAATTAATAGATTTAATCATTCTTCTAGCATTAGTAATTCTTCACTGAATAAATATTATGCAAAGAGTAAAATGAAATTCACAATACTTAAAATAGGCAAGGAGAACATGAAAAACACTAAAGGCTACTAACATCTTTAGCAGGTTTACTACGATCACAAGTACCACTGTTAACAACATCCTCCTACTACTTTGCCACACAACCTAAAGATAGAACTAGAGAAGTATTGAGGGAAAGACATGAATTTGTGTATAGTGTATCAATTGAGATGGGCTCACCTTTAAGATTAATGTGAAGCGTAACCACAGACATGAGGGGGGACATTTTACAGGGTGGTGGGTGCAGAAGATGTTCACCCTGAAAAGATCTCCCCCACCTCATACACCTATAAGTATAACTTATTACAAGACCATTTTTCAGTACAATTGGTTACTAGTAAAGCATGGGTACAAATCAAGTACAAGTGAGGCCAGCCATTGACACAAGTAATTGTCTAACTAAGCAATTACAAACTTAACCTCTCAGTGTATAAGTAGAGACCAAAAGTTTTAATCTTAAAATATGCTACAACATGACCTGGACTAGAACAATACAACATATTTGGAACATCTAATAAGTACAAACCTAATTTTGCTACAAAGATTGAATTTTATTCACCCAGAGAGCATAACAATTACAGAAACATAGCAACTAGCCACAGATATAATATTTGGATATTAACTATTGTCAATGACATAACAAGTGGTAATGACACAATAACTTCCAAAAATATTTGATAATGAAGCTCTATCTTCTTTTTGGAGGAGACAATAAATCATTTTTACGATTTGCTGAAATATCTTATTGATATAAAATCTATTACAAAACTGGAATGTGGCATATATTAAGATTCTGTTTTTATACATACCAATACTTTAAAAATTTAAAATGTTGATTTCTCCTCATTTAACCAATAAGATCTTAGTCGACATACTATTCTGACCAGTAATTACTATTTCTAAACGTGTATGACTATCCAATGAACTTTGTAGAATTTTTCCTTTTCTTATTAGATTTTGATTACTCTTCTATTGTTCTCATTCCTTAATAATATTTCTTTTTTTTCTTATTCTTTCACTTAGTAACCCCTTGTGTGTTAGTGGCTTTACTGCCTTGCATGGGGTGAAATGATTTTTTTCAAAAAAAAATTTTTTAAATCTTCTCTAGATCTGTTGCAGTAACTGTTCTTGATATCAACTTACCTGCAATTTATACATTTCAAAGAATATGTAAAGAGCAATCTAATTGATTTGGCTGTATGTGCAAATAGCCGTTTGTTCATTTCTGTCTTTAAAATATCATTTTCTCTGAAATAAAATCTATAATAATGCCATAAAAGAAAGTACCTGTTTGGCAACAGCTTTGGCAAGATCTTTACAGGTCTCTGTTTTTCCAGTACCAGCTGGTCCTTCAGGAGCACCTCCAAGATTTAATTTCAAAGCACCCATTAGTGTTCTAGAGAAAAAAAAATGTATTTTCAGTAAAAAGAAATTCAGAATTATTACAATGAGTATATTGAAATGCATAGAAATAGCAACTGAATTGTTAATATAGATAAACGTATACGATAGAACAGAGTTTTCTTTTCATTACTGCACATGAAATCATCAATTAATCAGTTCCTTTCACAATGAAAATATGTATTTGCCCAGATCTCTTAAATTGTGTTGCAATTAAATATGTCTTTGACTATTCATCTATTTGATTTCAAGTCTTCCACAATTTATAGTTACTTAGTAGTTTCTATATTACAGGTAGAAAACAAGCCTAAGTAGATAAAAAATTTTCCTCTTCCAGATGCAGAAATAATTATTTAACTGGCCAGAATCTTAAAACTAATGCTATGCTTATATGGAATAAGGCACAAGCATTTTAAGATTTCTTGAGGAAAACTTAATTCTGAGAAAAGCAGAAATCTATTATATTACCTTAAAAAGTTTTACAAATTGAATTTTCTAATTTTAGTCAAATTCCCTTGGAACTTTTTACAGTATTTTTATTAAATAATTCATTTTTTTAAATGCTAAAAAAAAAAAAAAGGATAAAAACCATTTTCAAAAATACTTAGTAGTGTAACGATTACTTTTCCAGGGAATAATTAAATTATAACAACCATTAAAAATATGAAGACATATTTTGACATTCTGGTTTCAAAATTTTAACTTAAATATTCTTGAAATATTAAGCTTTTTATTTTCAAAAATTCCGTTTTAAACTGATAGTAATTTCCTGTATCATTTTTTTAAAAAAATGCTGAAGCCTACCTGTAGCATCGGTCTGTAAGAGGAGTGATGACCAAACGACTAGAGTTGCCCAAATACTCATAGCCATACTTGATGTTTGTGGTGATCATGCATACAGAAACATCAGTGTCCCAGTAATATCGCAACTGAGACAGCCATGAGAAGTCATTAGTATTGACCACATCGTTTACAATCAGTTCATTTACCACATCACGAGCTGAAATATAATCACATGTATAACAATTATGTCTTTGAAGTATTTTCTTCTTATTGGGCTGATATCTGCCAACATGGAGGGATGGAAAAATCAGCAGCATCACAATCAGACACTAAAGGCACTGAATAGCAAAACACAATGAGCAGAGCATGATCAAGATTTCCCCATGGGAACACGCCACATATAGTACGAATGTAGCTGAGACACCAGAAACACAAACAAGGACAAATGAATTTCAAATAACACTGGGTAACACAGACAGAAATGGTGTGACAGAGAAGAGAGTCAGGGAAACACACACACACACACACACACACACACACACACACACACACACACACACACACACACACACGTATATTTTTTTTTATTGAAATTGGAGTGGATCTGAGTAGCAAAATTAGATCAGAGCATTTTTGTTTACTGATGGGAAATCTGATCTAGGGCAGGAGTTGTACCCATTTGGAATTGGGTCATTAGAAAAGACAATGGAAATGGTCAAAATAATTTTTATCGGTTAAAATTATAAATAGAACTTAGTAAGCTATGAGAAACTTTGGAATTCACATGATTTTGGTTGAAAGTAGCCAGAACCCGTGATAATCGCGTGCAAAGTAGTAGGGCCAAGGGTTGATAATGATCAGCTAGGTTTATCTATATAAACGCGTAGTTATGCTGAAAAAAGGGTAGTTTTTGGCTCATCTGTCTTTGAGTGCAGTCGAGCTGGGTGGAGAGATATCAGCGATTGAAAGTGAGCAGAGTTGAATTGAATGCTCAAAGAAGTATGAAAGTGACATCAGAAATTGGAACAAAATGCCCGCTAACATGTGCTGTTGATATAAGAATGAAGAAGCGAATTACTCCTCCAACATCTAAGACTACTACTACTATTATTACTACCACTGGGAATGGAAACGTCGAACAAGCCACCCCTCTCCTTTAACGAAATTACAGAAAGTATTTTCTTTTGTTTTGTTGATCATCGTTCATATATGAGAGACTGGAGGTAATTCTTGGAGAGGAAGTAGAGAGAATTTGGCTCGAGCAAGACGAATTATTCTCTCTATCTCCTTGTAGATGGAAGAGAGAGACAGTGGATAGTCTAGTTGGAGACTCGAGGAGGAGAGGAAGTGATGTCAGAGATTGGAACGAAGCGTCCGCTAACATGTACTGTTGATATAAGTACCGCTGCTTCTGCTACCACGAAGATTACTACTACTGTTACTACTGCCAAGGCAGAACGCAACTATAAACTTTAAGCCGCACACAGAAATCTTTATCTCTCCATCGCAAGAGTTGTATATCGTTCAGAGACGATTTAACAACAAGTTAATCACAACCCACTCTCTCTCTCTGTCTAGAATCCAGTGTATGAGTTTTTACGTCAATTACTTTTCTTTTCTGTAACCCGTTTCTTTTCTATACCATTCTTTTCTGCTATATACATTAACAATTCAACCATTGAATAGTTGCTTGTCTGGCTTTCTGCAGATATATGTATTTTTTTGGTGCATTCTAAATTTCTTAGCACAGACTCTTCAGCCATGTCTACATCTTCAGTCGACCATGAATGGATGAACATCACTCCTGCTTTCTGGATCAAACCAAACACGTAGGCAGAAAGCAGGATTAAACCAGTGGACCGGTTGAATGATCTACGGATGCTCAGGGGACCTATGGCCACTCCCTAAGTTCGGTTAAGACCGAGTAGACACCTCAACCCAGAGAGTAAGACGTCGGAGGTTGAGGGGCTGGGGTGAAAGTGTTAGAATGGTAACTTGGTAATGCACAGCCTAAAACTTGGCTAGCAAAAAGAATCATTTGCATAGCTAACACTGTCTTGACTATTTCATGGGGAAGATAGTAGATACTTTCTTCATAACTGGATGTCCTAGGGTTTACACCAGCTCTGTTCTTGTAGGGTATCTATGTGCTTTCCTTTTACAGAGACAGGACATTAAATATTGTTTCTTTGACCAATGGGTCAAAGAATATCAAGTGGTTAGCAGCTCTTGTCTGCATTTTGTTTGTGCTAGTGTTCATATAGTTATAACCTATAGAACTCTACCATTTAATTCATCTCTTAAAAAGCTTATAAATCATGGTCATAGTAAGAATAAATGTGAATATTTCCAACAAAACAATATTACTGAGTGTTATAAAATGCTAGTGAATATGGGTAATGAAATGATCGAAATTGTCCTTTTATAGTCTCCTGAACAAGAAGCAAAGACAAGAATGACTAACACCCAAAAGCATCAATCCTTTACAATCTTTGATCACCTGATCATTCAGGATCTTCAAATAGAGGACATTCTTATAAACCAAGATATCTACGAGAAAAGCAGAAATAATTGAAAAACCAACCAAGCATAAAAGAGTAAAAAACTTAGGGACAAAGAAGAAACTGATAGTTTCAGAAAGATAGAAATATACAGGTTGCAATGAAGAGGTTTGTAATCAGAGTGAAAAAGAAGACAAAGTCACACATCTTGTGATGCAATGAGGCTACTGACTATAAAGTTTATGCCAATTCATATTAATTAATAAATAAACTTTTCTTTGAAGTAAATATTCAATATCAACAATTGATTGTTTAATTCTAAATTTCAGCCACCTATCTTGATGAACAGTCTGGAGATTCATATCGATAACTCAATATGGATGGAAAGAAAAAGATTAAACTGATTATTGCACAACAAATTACTGCCTAACAGCCACCACATTTTATGGCTTAAGTTGGTTATATTTTAAAAACTGCTACATGTTTTTATTTATAGCCATAGGTAGTCTATTATTATTTCTATGTATAAAAAATTATATTATCTAGTTGTGAAGCAACCAAAAGGTAAAAACTAGAGAAAGCAAACAGTAGAACTTCCCTGCAAATTGGCATATCCTCTGCTACCAGTGTTTATTTGCATCATTGTCGTTCCTTCTGTTATCTCTTTAGTCCTCCATGATTTCCAGAATAAAAAATAAGTAAAGCTAGCCTCCACTTTACACTCTTATATAGATATTAGAATAACATGAGAGGTAATTAAATCATTAACAATAGGAAATTTCAATATCTGTCTATATTTCTGAGATGAGGTATTATGTACATTATTTACACTATTGTCCTCATCTTTGTTGCCATATTTATTACAATGTTTCGGCTGTTATATGCTCCGGCCTTCTTCAGGTTGTTGGAATGTCGAACTGAACCCTTTATTTCACTCACTGGGGTAGACTGTTCTAGTTCCACGTGCCATGTTTTAACAGATGTCAGTTATCAGTTATCTCCTGTTGATTTCCCTCTGAAAGTTCTCCACTGCTTTAGCCGGGTATTGAACTCAAACTCTTTGGGTCCTGTCACTGGATCTAACTAATGCCTTTATCCACTGTGCCATGTGTCCTTGAGGACAATATGGGAACCAGTAATAAGAAGTGCAAGAGAAAAGTGATAATAACAACAAAAATTGCAATATGAGCTCTGGTAAAAAATGGTTGCTGAAGACATTAGGTTTATAATACCCAGAAATTCATACACAGATGTCCTTTGTAATAAATATGGTGACAAAGATGTGGACAATAGTCCGAATAATGTAAATAAGGAACTTTCAAATTTTAAATTATTTAAAACTCAACATTACTCCCAATTATTTTTTTCAAGTAAAACTTGAAACATCCAATGTTTGTAAACTGTAAACATTTTGTAAACATAAAAATAGAAGCCAGAATTCATAGTTAATGAAATCAGATGAAAAGCAAATTCAAAATGCTTTGATTTGCCTTGTTATTAAGTCAATTCTTTTTTCTGTTTTTACATGCAATATGTTTAGTTTAATATTTTTCTTTATCAATGTTCAAATGTCACTATAGGAAATATTACAAAATATTCAAAAACTAGAGTACTGATGGAAATGTAAACTTGATAACTACTCTTCAAGGACACCTGATATGGAGATTGTGCTGGATACTAGAAAACAGGTGCTGAAAATGAAAACATAATCAAGGAATCCTTGAACCAAAGAGAGTTCATTCACTTCAGAGCAATCTAGCTATCTGACGCCATGCCAACCTCAAGTAAACATAAACAGCCCTGGAAGTTAAAATGTAAAAAATTCAAACCCACCTGAAAGGTGTTTGCATTAACACCTGCAAGTTAAATGATATTAAGGAAGAAATATGGATCACGTGATAGCATGCAAGAAATATGACAATTTTTTCTGCTACGAATGCCTGTGCATAGATGATACCTAATATTCATTATTGACTCTTGCAAACTTGCACTTTTTTTGTGAGGACTGCAGCCCTGCAATTGTTACTGCTATAAAGACTGATACTGAAATTGAAGCTAGGTGCAAAGCATATTCTGAGAAATGGAAACAAGACTAGCTAATCTGGAAATATTAGTATCTGAAAATGCCGAAAAGACTGATCTAGATAGAAGCAACACTAAAATAAAACAACTTGAAAACAATTTTGTTGGCCTTTCCAGACATGTACCTAAAACCAATAAGCATTTGAAGTTGGTCCAAACTGAAGATGAAGAAAGGAAGAAACGGAAGCTAAATATAGTCATAAGAGGATTGCCTAAGGTTGAAGGGGTAGATGACAAAGTATTAGCTGAATCGATTTTCTCGGCCATTGGATGTCAGGATGTTTGCTTTGTATTATTTTTGCCCTGTTCTTTTCTGTCCTTTGTTATTGTTTATTGGAAATTTTGTCAATACTGTTTTGTTGGGCATTTCTGCCAATTATATTTAACACGAGCCAATTAGTCTACAGTTGAAATGTTTTAATGACGGAACTGAGAACTATAATAACTGTATGGAAACAGATATGATCGACTTTGCAAAAGCTTTTGATACAATGCCTCATCAAAGATTCCTGTTGAAGATGAAGCAAGTAGTTTTCATTTTGGATGTAATTATTCTTCCTTTCACAAAGACAAAGGGTTGTTCTGCAAAACAGTTTATCTTCCTGGCAGAAAGTCATTAGTGGTGTCCCCAAGGCTCTATTTGGGGGGCAATCCTCATCTATGTAAATGGCATACATCCATGACCTGATCAAATCCACTGCTAAATTATTTGATGATGATATTATAAAATGGAAGTGAACAATAAGACAAATTTGGTTTAAATCGCTCCAAACCTTTAAAATGTAAATAGACACACAAAAGAGAATTATTCTTATTTTTACTCCTAATAGCAATATTTTTAAGACGGTAGCATTTCTGCTCAAAGTAAATTAGGCTAAATTATGTTTTAAGAACCTACCATGTACATCTATAACTGTGAGAGCGCCAAGGGTAATCCGAGCTCCGCTACTTAGTTGGCCTCGCACTAATTCAACAATTTGCTCAATTTGTTTGTTACTTTTAATAAGATAATCCTGCAAAGACATTAAAACAAAAACATGTTCAAAAAAATAGACAGGCAATTTTTTTTTAAATGACACATTGCTACTATAAATTTCACGACTAAAATTCAGAAATTACCAACTCAGTTTTAATGAAGAGTTTCAAAAAAAATAAAGCTAATTTCCTTACTTGTTTGAGAATTTTAAAGCCTTTAAAACCACTCTATACTAAAATAGAATTGTTACGGTGAAATTCAAATAGCAATATACTAAGTTCATTGGGCAGGGTAGAAAAAAAAACAAGAAAACCCTCTTTGATCTTGAATAATTAAAAGGTAAAGTTAAACTAATTTCATACGAATTCAAATAAGCTGATTTTTTACCTCCCTTTTATTTTTTTTATTCTATCTAACTTAAACCCTACAAAATTATATAATTAAGTTTAAGGATACTTTTGGAAACTATTTGAACTCAAGTAATAATAGATAAGCTAACTAGTAACTCTACAAATAAAAAGCAATCCTGATTTTGATAAGTTAACATCTTGATTGTAAAATAGTGTTATATAAAAGGTTCTTACATTCCTAGCAGTTACTACTTTCAAGTTAACATGTTACGACGCTGTCTCTCTCTCTCTCTCTCTATATATATATATATATATATATACACACACACAAACATATACTGTTAAATATAACAGACAACGAATGTCTTATGTTTGATCATGAGCTGTTCTAAACTCTGTATATTTGCTTTTGAGAGAAAATAAAAACAAAAACTGTCCAACATTTGGATATTTTTTTTTTATGATGCTGTTCTTTGATCTAAGCTTTCGGCTCACATGAGCCATCTTCAGAGAGGTTATATGGACATTTAAACAAAGATATTCACCATCAAAGATGATGACCTGTTATGTTGACATAGAATTGCTATGTGACGATAATGGTCATGGAATAACAGATGCAGGACATAAATTCATGATGCAGTTCTATGACGCCGTACCACATGAGAGACCGAAATATTAACAACAGAACCATATGTCTAGATGCAATGTAATATGTTGTGACTAGTTTGAAAGGTAATTTTGTTGAGTGTGGGTTGCTTTATTTTAATGTAGATGGCCTCCAATATCTGAAGGTTCTTTTTACTGTGTGTATGTATGAGTATTGTTGTGTTATCAACTAATATCTGTCTAATATTATGTACATGGCTATGTTTTTCTAAGAAGTGTTGTTTAATAGAACGAAGATCAGAAAGGTGACAGGTAAGTATATGGGAGAGCGTGGTTGTAGTAAAACCAATATATGTAGTGAGTTTATGATTAGTATCAGAGATACAATCTCTGAACGGGTATGTAAATTGATATGCTACATTGGTTTTTTGTAGAAGATTTAGTTGTAGGGTTATTAGAGACTATGAGGTCAAGTGTTTTAAATTTGTTATAATATATGATGAGCTTAACTTGACTATTATTATTAATAGGTTTAACATTTCTACCTATTATGTTTTTGAGCGTTGTTTCATCATGTTTGGAATTACTATGCATTTGGTTACAATAGTATTATGTATATTTTGATGTACTCTATTATTATTAATATTATCAATTTTGTTAGAAGTTTATTGAGATAATTTTAATTTGTTGATCAATGATGGAATTAGGGAATCCATTATTAACAAATGTTTGTTTAATGTTATGTAATTCTTTATAGAATATGGTTTTGGAAGAAGATATCATTTGTGTGCGTTGGATTAAGTTTTTTATAACAGCTAACTTATATCATTGAGGGCATTCACTATTATAATTAAGAAGACACAAGTTAATGCTAGTGGGTTTCCTATATAGGGAAGTAGTAAATTTATGCATGCTGGAATCAATAAATACATCAAAAGAATGGAATTTTATTATTAATATTAAGTTCTAGTGTAAATTTGAGAATGGAGTGACTTTCAAATATGTTTTTAAGTTGTGTAATTTGATCAATATTATTAGCTAAAATGAAAATGTCATCTATGTATCTTACATATATAGGGGTTTATTAATGTCACTAAGTATTTTATTTTCTAAATATGCCATACAATAATTAGAAAAAAGGAGGCTTTAAGGAGATCCCATCACAATACCATGTATTTGAGTATAAATATTACCTAGGAGGTCATGAAAAGGTACATGTTAATAATTTTTTTTAAATAGTGTGTTTAATATTGATGGGTGGGAGAGAAGTGTGTGATTGTATAATACTTCCCGGATAATGAGGTGAACTGTTTCATGGACAGGGACATTAATAAATAAATTTTGTTCATCCAAAGATGCGATTATTTGGTTGTTTGGCTTTACAGCATGAAGAATTTGTATAAATTCAATTGTGGAGTTAATACAATAGTAGTAATATTAGGTAGGGAGTAATTAATTTAAGGGTTTTTGAAAGGTAATATACTGGTGTAGGTATTTGTGAAATGATAGGTTGGAAGGGATGATCTTTTTTATGGATTTTTGCATTTCCATAAAGGTAGTCAGGTTGATTGACACCTATAATCTTTTGAAGTTTATAGGATGCTGTGTCAGCATTGATAGCAGTAATAAGTTTATTGATATGGTTTTTAAGTTGGGAGGTGGTGTTTTTGGTTAACTTTTTAAATTTATTATGATTGTCTGAAATGGCCAGTAATTTTGAGTGGTACTCATGTTTGTTTAAAATAAAAGTATTAGTTTTATCAACTTGTCAGATAACAATATTGTTGTTATTTTTTAGTTGCGTGGCTGCTTTTATTAAAGGAGTGTTTATAATTCCATTCAGATTTTTATGATAACGGTGTTTAATAGATTATATATATATATATATATATATATATATATATATATATATTTTTGAATTGGACATAGTCCGACAATTTATTTAAAGACATTTAAAGAACGTTAAACATAATATATATAAATGTCTTTATTTATATATATATATATATATATATATATATATATATATATATATATATATATATAGAGAGAGAGAGAGAGAGAGAGAGAGAGAGAGAGAGAGTTATCCAAACAGACTGTTTCGCTGTATCACAGCTCATGTGTGGTTAGATATGTGTTTGCTTCAAGCCGAGACTGAAACCCAATTGATTTGACATCAGTTAGAAACTCTCACCTATAGGCCATCAGCACACGCGACAGAGAAAGGGAATTTTTAACACATTATATATGAGATATAAGCATTAGTGGCTACCAAAGTGCTCAATTCATAGCGAAGTGCTTTTAGCATTAATTAGCAACAGCCAATAAATTCGCTTTTTTCCAAGAGGAAGCATAAGTGTTTTAGTAGGATTTTCTTTACTCAAAAAATTAGAATAAAAATGAACTGACCCAAGGGTATAAAATAAATAATATATTTTTATTTATTTGATTTAGGGTGAGTCCTTTGGTGTTCTCTGTAGCAAAATGTTCATTCATAAGATTGATATTGGTAGCAATCTGGAGAAATGTCTGTTTCAGCTCGGAAGTGGTAGTTTTGAAGTCAGACTGTGCTAGTAGTAATATTAGAGATAGGTCAGCGTCAATCTACTATGTTTTTCTTGTCCCTCAGAAGGGCAGGAAATATCATTAGCAAATGATCTCTTAACTACTTCATGTGTCAAACATAGCTAGTTTCTCTACGACAGCATCTTTTGTTCAGTCCTCTCTCTTCTAGTTCAGAGGTGTAAGCTTATATCCTTTTGACCAGGCTCTGTGACTCTGGCACGAACCTTGGCTTCAGCTAACATCAAAACTTTCTGTTAATTCTTTTGATTGGCCAAAAATATTTCATTTTCCAGTGTTCCTTTCTTTTACATTTTTTTTTATAACAGAAGTTATACATGGAGCGTCCTTGATTTTTGTTAGTTTTCAGACACAAATTAGTAGGCTCTGGTCCCGAAAAACTTCTGACATTTTTTGGATGGATTCAATCTTTTCTTCTTCCTCTTTTTATTTGAGAGTTTCCTTCTCATTAGTTGAGAGAGTAGTATACAGAGAGAAGTTTAGACAGAGAGAGAGAAAGAGATAAGGCTTTAAAAGGAAAGCACAAATGCCTTATTTAATTTGAACTCTTTTTATTTTGTTACTTTATTTTTATCTTTTATTTTATTATTTTTATCAGGGCTCACTACAGTAGTATTTATTTAAATACTTACCCATCTAGAATATTATAAACTGTAAAGTTGAATTAAAACCAACCTTGATTTTAAGTGTTGCAATTTTATTAATTAACAATAAATGTAAATGAAATCATAAAAAAAAAATGCGTAAGCGTAATAAATAAATACTGGAGTTCTTCATTAAATAAAATATTTGAACAAATTCATTTTCTAAATGGTACTACCTTGCAATATGTAAATCACTTCAACAGTTGTGCAAACAGTTGGGTTAGACATTATAAATCTAATATTAAAATTAATAAAAAAAAACACACAAAAATATTACTATTCCATTAATATCTTTTATTTAATATAATAACTTAATAACTAATACATTAATAACAAAACAAATTTTTAAAATTATCTAATAAAATATCAGTTTTACATTATTGACAAAAATATTTTCAAACAATTTAAGTCATCATAAAAAACATTTTTTATAGAGAAAAGAAAAGATGATCTGAAAATAAACTCAGTTCACAAAAAATCTGCTGAGAATTGGATGAAAACTCAGAGTTCCAATTGAAAAAAGATAACTCAATTATATTATGTTAATTTTATTAGAGCAATAAAAACAGACATATTGAAAGCCAATTCATAAACAAAAAAGAAACAAGTCATAACAAAAAAGAGTGGAAACAAAAAGTATATACTACCATAAAATGGGCACTTAAATTATTTACATTATTCAGACTGTTATCTTCATTTTCATTGCCATATTCACAATGTTTCCGCCATTGTTCACTCTGGACTTCTTCAGGTGATTGAAATTTTAAATCTATTTCGGGGTAGATTGCTCTAGTTTCACATGCCATGCCTCTTCCGGGTGTCTCAGTTATTTCCCTTTAACTCAACTCTCCTGGTATTGAACTCACAACTCTTTGGGTCTAGTCACTAGATCTAACCAACGTCTCCATCCACTGAGCATGTGTCCTTGAGGACATCAGTGCATGAATTTTTGGGACTTATAAACTTAATGTCTCAGCAACCATTTTTACCAGTGCTCATAGTGAAATTTTTCTGTTATTATTAATACGTTTTATTACCAGAGCTTATAATGCAATTTTTGTTGTTATTCATTGCTTTTCTCTAGCACTCCTTATTACTGGTTCCCATATTGTATTCATTTCTATGCTTGGTCGACTCAGGAGATTTTTGTAGCCTAGCATATATGCCGATTCCTCAAGTTTTTGTATTTTCCAGTGATGCTCTCTGTCTATTATTTCAATCTCATCCCACATGGGACAGTGATCACCCTTTTCCCTCCATATGTGGTCAGCTACGCCTAATTTTTCTATTTCCCCTTGTGTTACTGATTTATGATGTTCTTGCAGTCTTACTTTAAGGGGGCAGCCTGTTTCTCTTTTGTATTTCCTACCACAGCTACACAGGATGGCATGCACACAGACCGTAGTCATGTTCTCCTCTATGGGGGGGGCAGTCTTACTCAGAAGAGGTGGGTGTCTGCGAAGTGTTGAACCACTTTTGAAGATTGTCCTTTGTATTTTCTCTGATAATCCCTTACCATATGGTAGGCAGATTATTTTCTAAGTGCTGTTATCCTCTATCTATCCCAGTTTTTTGAAGCTGCTACTAATTTACCCAGGGTGGTTGTTACAATGTAGAGTCCTGCTTATACTGACCATTTCTTGTTGGTATGTTTCTGGGTCACTATTTATGATTTTTGCTCGATGTTGCAAGCAGTGGACAATTCCTTTCTTTACACTGTATGGATGGTGGGACTTGAAGTTGAGGTATTGTCCAGTGAATGTTGGCTTGCGGTATACGGATGTCTTGAACCCCTGCTCTGTTCAAGATATGAGTACATCCAGGAAGGCAAGTTTGTTTTCTCACTCCAATGTGAACTGTATCAATGATCTTATTGAGTTCACACTGCGTGGCCAGAGTATGAAGGTGTCAGCTACATATCTCAGCCATAGAGTTGGCCTTAGTGGTGTTGATTCTAATGCCATTTACTCAAAGTATTCCATATATACGATTGCTATTGCTGGTGATAATGGCGAGCCCATTGCTAAGCCCTCATCCTGTCAATATATGTCTGATCCCATTCTGAAGTATGTTGTTTGCATACAGAAAGTCAGCATCTCCATCAGGTTATCAATTGATATACTGGTCCGTTCTCCTAGGGATTAGTCCAAGGCCAGTCTGTCCCTGACTACTGGGAGTGTCTCCTCTGTGGGTACCTTGTTGAACAAACTCATCACATCTAGACTCACCATCTGGTTGGATTGGATGGGAGCATCTTTGATAATTTCCATGAAATGGGTGGAGTTCCAGACATATGATAGTAACTTTACAATCAATGGATTGATTATATATACTAGGAAGTGACTCAGAGGGTGATACACAGAGCCTTGGCAGTTAGCAATCGTCCTGAGTAGAATACCGTCTTTGTGAATCTTTGGAAGACTGTATGTGTAAGGTAGCTTGGTGTAACGCTGTGACAACTGCTTGTATGACTTAGGTGCGAAGTGGTCCTTGTTCTTGATTAGGATCTGTGACAGTTTGCATTCTGTTTTCATTGTAGGGTCCTTCTTTACTGTAGCTACCATTCGCAATGAGGTCTTCTAGTTTTTCTGTATATTCCAATTTATCCATCACTACAGTTGCATTGACTTTGTCAGCTGGCAGTATGATGATGCTTTAATTTTTCTGTAGGGTTCTGATTGCCAGCCTCTCCAGTTTCATGATGTTTGATTTGGGTGGCTTAGCTTTTTCCAGTATCTCACTTTCCATCTTAGTTCATCTGCCTGAACTTGAGGGAAGTCCAAGGCTATTTCCTTGGTTCAAGCAATGATGTCCAAGTATGGTGCCCGCCTGATGACTGTAGTTAAGTTGAAACCCTTGTTTAGCACTGACTCCTCAGATGTACTCAGCTGGTGTTGACTGATATTGATGACTGCCTTTACTGGTTGGTGATGGACCTTGTGTGTCACCGTCTGATCTTTCAATTTACTTAATTTTTGTACATGGCGGGCATTGACAGCATCGAATTCCTGAAGAAGGCCAGAGCGTACAACAGCCGAAATGTTGTAAATATGGCCATGAAGATGAGGATAACAGTCTGAATAATGTAAATAATCATAATCAGAGATATAGACAGACATAAAATGGTCATATCAAAATATATGTAAATAAAATACCAAATTTTTTTGTTATGAATTGTTTTTAATATGCCTGCTTTTATTGCTCTAAGAAAATTTTGTACACCTGTTAAAATATTATTTTAATTATTAATAATTGTAAATATATATATCATAATAATCTTGTATATACAACTGGCCATGACTGACAATTTCTTGCATGCTATGCCTGTAGTTTTCAGGTGGTTGGCATTAGTCTGTTGAGTAATATTGGCATTTATACCCCATCAGTCAACTCAAGGTGTTATAATGAGGGTAGTGGGTGAATACATATAATATAATCAACCAAAATCACTGAGGGAGAAATGTCCAATAGCCAAGATATATTTGATAACAAAAAAAAAAAAAAAAAAAAAAAAAAAAAAAAATCTCAAAACACCAGAATATATTTACACATGTCCCAAAAAAGTGCTCAGTGACACAAGAACAACTGGGCCCTAGCAAAGGAGCATAATGGGCCCTAAGAATCCCAATACAAGAGTATATGTATATATATATATATATATATATATATATATATATATATACATAGAGAGAGAGAGAGACAGACAGACAGACAGACAGAGAGAGAGTGTGTGTGTGTGTATATGTGTATCAGTCTACACCTATTTCTTATACCTACTATATATGTGTGTGTGTGTGTGTGTGTGTGTGTGTGCTTGCAAGTATGTATATCGTGTATAAAGTGAAACTGAGAAACAAATGAGAAAGAAGGTTACTTACCTTAAGACCATCTTTTATTGTTATCACATTAGTAACTTCTGCTGTCCAAAAGATGCTGCTGACACAGATCACAACTTGTCCTGCCCAGTTCAAAACCCAGTCCTTGCGATCTGTTTCTGTATAAGCCTGGTAAGCTTCAGATATTACATGTCGGATGCTGCTAATCATTGCTTCTTGAACTTGCAACAACCATTTTTCAACCATTCCCTATGAAAATTCAAACCAAACCAAGACACTCACCAATATTTGTTTCTTAATAAATTAAAAAAAAAATCTGTTTATTGATGCTAAAACATATTTTTTAAATTTTTGATTAAATTAAATATTTATCATATCAAGTAAAATGCAAGGTCTTTCTGGACAAGGCTTACTTCTTGAATCTTGTTACTAAAGCATTTCCTATTCTTTATAATGGTTCTGCAGTGACATGTCTGTTGTGGGGTTATCCCCACTTACTTTCCTAAAAAAAAAACAATTCACTAGAGAACATTCCTTAAGCCTATAAATAGGGAATAATATTCTCTGTCATCCTCTTTTTCTTATTTCATGAATGTCAACTCCTTTCTCAACTTTAACAAACACTGTTTCTCTAGGCTCGACAGATAAAGTGTAAAATAAACCTAAGGCAACTCACTATTTCACTCTTCAAGGATGTTAACTTGAACAAAAGAAATCTGCAAGTATGACTTAATAATACACAGAGATAGCTCGTCTTCATGAAAAATTGATCATAACATCAGATATATTAAAGTTCGCACAAACACATTCGATTTGCAGTAGCAATTTCACCAACATCAGCTCAACAACTTTACCAATTAAAGCTTCTATTAAAATTTTTGTACACCACTTATTATCCACGCACATCAAAACAAGCCAGGCCTTTCCAAACAAAATCAGTTCAATGTGGAGCATTGGAAAACAAAATTTTAATACCAACCACTGAACTCTCTTTCTACACTACCGACATGTTTTTCAGAACATGCTAATTTTTGACCTAATAGAAAATTATACAGTACTCTGATGACACAGTACTTCAGACAAGTACATTTTGTCAACATGTTTAAACACACATCTCAATCACAGTGTTCGACTCTTTCTTTTCAGCCTACAAGGGACAAAGAATACACAAACTTTACGTACATATGGGTAGAATAAAATTCTCTCCATATGGAGAGGAGTATTGTGGGGTTACTTTCCTAAAAGAACAAAAACGTCACTAGAGGATGCTCCTTAAGAGGATGACAGAGAATATTACTTCCTATTCATTATAGGAAGTAATATTCTCTGTCATCCTCTTTTTTCATATTTCACCCAGGGACGGTAAGATGTAGGGTGCCATCTAGAAAAATGTGGCCCCACACCAAGCCAGCACCATTAACTTTATTTTTCATTACTTTCCTTTAGAACTTCTACACCAACATCTTCACTAGTTTAAATGTTTTTTTTTTCTTTCATATTCATTGCTTTGTCTATGTATACACTTGTTTTGTTAATACATACTTATCATTTGTTTATATATATATACTTTGGTCATTGCTTTTTCATTTATTACCTGGACTCATATACCGAGTCTGCCATTTTGTTGTGGGATAAACATACCAGAAGACACATGTTTTCTGACCTAATACTTGACCAGTACTCCCCGCCATAACACTATAGAATTTAGGTTTAAGTATAAGCAAGAAGTTTGGTCATTAAGAAAACCCTCTTTTACCATTTTTATTAAATTATAGTATAAAGTATTGTCAGAATTTAAATTTAGACAGCCTTTCCTTTTCAATGATGACAAATATAATGTATAATTGGGCAGCTGATAACTTTACAAATGATAAATAGCAAAATCCTTTCTCAATATAATCACATTAACACTGGTTAAAAGACAAAGCAATATTAGAGTGTTATATTGACTAAAAACAGTTTGTAACAAACAGCAGAATCTGCACATCATCCAAAAAGACTATCTAAGAATTAAGCTATCAAATTCCTAGGATTTGTATCTGTGTTCTTGTTATAAAATGGGACTTTCACACTAAGGTTTAACATTTTTTACAATTTCATTGAACTGATCAGAATAAGATTCCAAAGTTAAAAAATATAAATAAGTGTAAGTACCAAACCTCACACACATTAAACACTGTCAATTGTTATTGACTGTAAAATAAAGCATTTTATGTTCATTGAAATGTAATTTAAATACTGATCTGAGCAATTTTTATTCTTCCATCTTCACTGCATTTGGCCAAATTTGCCAACAATAAAATTAACATAGGACTTATCAAAAAATAATTAAAAAAAAGAAAAAAAAAAGTGTCAAAAAGACATTTTTCTTTTGACTAGTACTATATACTCCTTTAGTAATAGTTATTGTTTTAAAAAGCTATTTTTAAAATTTTAATAAAACCATAACATATGAAAGTGAATTTATATCTTTTTTCTCAACCTATTTTACTGATTTTTAGTGGCAAGAGCAATTGAAAAAGAAATTCCAAAAAAATGTTTTTATTCAAATTTTATAGTTACAAATATTTGTCATTATGCATTTATCTAAATTTTCTTGTTTTATAGTTCAGACATTTTTATAATTTTATGAATAAAAATTTGTTTTAATAATTATTTCCTTATAATGTGATAAATAATAAATATTTCATTATAATTTTCAAATATATTTTATAATCTTGTAAATTAATAATTTATTGTTATAGTTCGCAAATTAAATGCTATATTCTAGTAAATTACTGTTATTGTTCTCATATTTTTCTTTTATAATCTTGTAAAATAACAATTGAATAAATCAATAATATTTAACTTTTTTGCTGTCAATTCTCGAGAAAAATGTATAAATCTAATTTCATATATTATTAAAATTCTAAAAACAGTTCCTTAAAAAAATAAAAACTACTGGGGGATTATAAATGTCCTTTTGATATACTGCTTTTTTGTCTAGGCTAAAGCATTAAAGAAAAAATAAATAGAGCAAAAGGTAAACAGCTTTGGGATCTATTAAAAGTTACTTGTAGAAACCTTTCTATGTTTGAGATCTCAATCAGAGGCACTTGAATAATTTTCATTCATTTCAAATAAGCAGATTTTTAATGAGTAATAGAACTTGTAATTCTTAGCTTTCAGATTTAAAAATAAGACTGAAAATAAAGATTACCTTGGCCTTTGCAGGATAAATTAGTTGTACAAATGGAACAACTTCTTTTTCCACAGAGACCATGCCTTCAATTCCAAGTTCATCATTGAACTCCAAAGTACTGACTCCTTCAAAGCATTTCTTGAGATGTGGTTGCACTCGTAATGGGTCTTTAGTCTCAGACAAGATCTCAAGTAATTCATCATTTGATAAGAAGAAGAATCTAAAACAAACATTACATTTTTTTTAATTCATCTTTATATTGCATTAGGTCAGCTTATTAATTTTGTATTCATTCAAAATAGACATACTAAAATATTACCAAAAATATAAGATTAAAAAATAACTTCAAAATAGTAACAGAATAATGTCAAAAGATGAGAAATCGGAAACACAACAGAACAGAGATCAAAAGATTTGACGATCACTTGGAAAGAAACATAGTTAACAAGAAAATACTAGAAATTCATTCAACTAAAGAAACAAATAAAATTTAAAAAAAACAAAAAAACTTGAAACATAGGGCTGGAAATATGAACTGCACTCAGGAAATTTTTTAATCTCCAAAAATGGATTATGTTATAAATGTCACTTAAAAAAAATCCATTTTATGTGGCATTGTTTTATTATTATTAGATTGTGTACAAAAACAAAACCAATTTATATGTAAACTTAGTCCCCAAACCATCATTAAAAGTCATGGCATATGAGAATAATAACCAGTGTTATCTAAAGCTTGATAGACTCTTTCATCAATAAGAATTAATACATCAGCAGGTGATCTTGAGAGGCAAAACCAATTTTGTTAACCAAAGTAAAAACAAATTTTTGCAAAATTTGATAGTTTCAAGGAATGAAGCAGCAGAGATCACATTCATCAGCCAGTTTTAATCTTTTGATCTGATCAATTAATTTAAAAAAAAAAAAAAACTTAAAGAACTCTTAAGGAAGTATTAATATAATGATGTAAATTTTGATGTTAAAAAATTATATAGCTTATCTCAGTGTTATTCAAGCATTATTCTATTAATTCAATATACAAGACATATCTGGTAAGACAACTGAATCAATAGGAATGGTCAGTTAATTCTGCCATCCCTACCTCACTCTACATACAATCTCTCATAGGTTTAAGCAATGCAGGTCATTTTTACTTTATTTGGTATTGAAATCAGATTTTGAAATTGCACCTTACTGATGGTTCACTTTGGGCTCAGAAAAGTGTAGGTTTGTCCAAAGAAGCCTTTGAAGATAGCTGCTATTTCTTAGAGGATAAAGTTAAAAATGTATGAAAACCATAAGAATAGGATGGAAAGCCAATGCATTTTGTACAGAAGTTCAGATACCAAGGTTTTATTGTCAACTTGATATTGGCCTACCAAATTAAAGGGAATATATATTAGGAGGAGCCAAGATGAATCAGAGGCTGTATCTGCAGTGATCCAGCATTCCTTCAATCACTATGATGGAAAATCTGGTGTTGAAGTGTTACTAGAGCAACCTGAAGATGTTGATGTCCCACACTACTTCAAATTAAAAGTTAGGAAGGAAATCCCCATCAATACTGGAAAGAGCAATAACAGCTACAGGATTTGAGAAATCTATTTTCCTGAAAAATTGTTTTAAGATTTTATGAATTTCAACTGACAGTAGTACTGTCTGCCCAGTCAATGAATGCAGAATGTTTTCTTATAAAGAAATGGCTAAATTTACCATTACACTCAATTTATATAATGAAAATAATGAATATTAAATAATTTTTGGAATATCAAGGACTCTATATTAATAAATGCAAATTTTTGATTTTGTCCTTCCTCAGTGTTAAGAATAGTAAAAAAGTTAAAGCAAAGGAATAATCATTGAAATCATTTATAAAGAAAATGTCAATAAGTGAAGCAATAGCAGAGAAACAATTTGAAAGCAAAAAAGCATTGTCAATAATTGCTATCAGACATAGAAGAGCAGTGTCAGAGAAAGGACAAAACAAAAAAAATAAACTTAACAGTAACATAACAGTAAAAATAGGCTAGCAAGAAATCTTGTAGATGAGGATCACTTGAAAAGCAATGTCTGCTATTTTGCTATGCTGGCCTATGACATCAGAGGCTGATGTGGGTGGTTTGGCACTAAAGATTGAATCTTCCCACCAAGGACCAATAATTTTTTGTCTTGTTGCAGATAGTAATTTTGAAAAATAACATCTAACATAAAAGTGAATACAAAGCGCAGAGATGCATCTTTGGATTTCTCCATGTGGGAAAAATTGCCTCCATTAATACTCATTGACACTTGCTAAATATTTATAGAGATTAAGCAGTACTTGTAAGTACAACTGAGTGATAGATAATGTGTAACTAATTGTGGTGACTATGTGAGAAAACAGTGTTTTGTAGCTGAAAACTTCATCTTTTCAGTGAACTTGGTGTGGTCCCTGTGGAAATGGGAGGCATTACTTTCGGAGCGTCCGTTATAGGTTACATTAAAGAACATAAGAGAAAGTGGATATGGTGAGTTAAAGCCTATAGAAAAATGATGTAATATTAAAATTTTAAAATGCATCTTACCTTGGGAAATACAGTCGCTTCTTCTCCAAATAGAGATTAAGACCTTTCTGAATGTCTTCTAAAAGTACATTGGCTTCCTTGAGACGTGGAAGCATATTGGTTTGTCCTGTTGCAACAAGACAATGTGTATTATTCACAGCTTTTATTTGTATATCCCTCCAAATGCTATCAACCATTGCAAATTTCTTGCTCTCACTTGGCATTTGTGCCATGATGTCCTCAGAGCTAAAGATAGGTTCCAAATACAGCCATGTAGATTGACACTAAAATAATAAATTTAATAATCAATCACATTATTAATTTGTGAGAATTTTGTTTTTAAATTGGTATCACCCCAAGCAAGTCAGTACAGCCACTATCACGCAATGTATGTGAAGGAATTAGGAACAGAAACATTAGTAATGAGGAGAAAGGGAAAAGAGCAATCATGAGGACAGTAGATAGTGATTGACATTGCATTTAAATTTTTGCAGATGAAAGATGGCTGGAATGCATGGGACTGAGAAGGTGTTCCACAAGGAAGAAATGTGAGATAAGAAATAGTTAGCATAGAAGTTGTGGCTACATCTACCTAGCTCAACTGTAAATTGATGAGATCTTGCCACCAGTTTAGCATTGCACTTAAATTCATACAGTCTAGGTACCACAGTGAAGAGCTCATCTGAACAATTACCATGAAAGTATTTATAAAAAAGGCACAGAGAGTCAACCTTATTTTCCATGGGTAAGTGATTGAAGCCAAACCACTAGATCAGGACCAATAATATTGCTGATTCTTCTTTGGATCTTATCAAGGAGCTGCAGGTAAATAGCAGAGGCACTGGACAATATATGGCAGCAATATTCCAAGCATAGATGAATGGTAGACTTAGATTTCAGAGAGAAAAATTGTCTCACCCGACACAGTGAACTGACTTTCTTGGCAGGGGATCTAGCAATGGATTCAGTATAATCTTTCCACTTCATGTCAGCTGAGAACGTTGTCCCAAGAAGGTGCAACAAGTCACTTTCCTGGAGGATAGCATCAGCCATGCTGATGGAAGGCAGAGAGTGGTCTCTCAGATGATTAATAGAGAGAAGTTTAGTTCTGGAGGCATTAAAATTGACAAGCTATCTTTTGCCCCAGTTAACAATGGTCTTGGGGTTGTTTAGGACACCAGCTGCCATTTTGACCTTGTCTGACTAATCAGCCTTAATATCAAAGCAGGAGTAAATGGTAGTGTTGTCAGTGTAGATGACAAGTTGAGAGCTAATGTCATCATTAACAAAGATTAAAAACAGCATAGGACCAAGGATGGAGCCCTGGAGGATACCTGTGTTAGTACAAAAGGATGTAGAGGAGTGGCCATTCAGGAGAATTTTCATTTCATGATTGGATAGAAACAAGTGGATCAACTTAAAAATGTACCCAGAGAAACCATAACATTTCAGCTTGTGAAGAAGACCTGAATGCCAGATCCTCTCAGACTTTTGATATGTCTAATGCTACAGCCTGGGCTTCACTGTTTTTATGTAGAGCTTGATAGACACCCTTTCCACAATTATTGTTAGCACATCAGCAGTTGACCTGAAAAATGAAAGCCATATTGCTTGTCTAAGAAAAGGCCCTGTGATGAGAGATGATGAACCAATTGAGCATTGATTAGGGCCTCTAGGAGTTTCCTCAAAAGAGGTAAAAGGCTAATAGGCTGATAGTTGGATGGGCTGGATGGTTCGTCAGAGTTCTTAAAAACTAGAACAACAGATGATTCCAGCTAACAGGAAAGCAGGAGGCAGCATATACAATTTAGAGAGAACAGGATATAGTTTGGGAGCACACTTCTTAATCACTATTACAGGGATACCAGTGGGTCTGCATACTTTGTGGGGATCCAGGTTAGAGATGATAGCAGAAACCATGAAAGGGATTATATGCATATCACTTAACAGAGAAGTGGGAAGTAAAGCAGGGATGCTTCAGATGATTCAAAAGTAGAGTTTGAGGAGAATTTATGGGCAAAGCAGAGGATGAAAGCTTTATCAGCAAAGGACACCTGAAAATTGATTGAAGAGGGGAGGGGAATAGAGACCTTGTACTTATTTAGTACCCTATTCAGAGCCGCCAGTAATCATGGGAGCCAAAGTTTTTAGAGGCTATGCAGTGCCTCATTCTCTCAACAAACAAGGATTTAGCTCCTTCGAAGACTCTCTTACATTTGTTATGGGCAGAAGCAAATAAGCCCATTATGACGAGAGCTGTTATGCTGGTGTAGCCAAAAATAATGGTTCCTATGTGCTATGAACATGAAACTAGAGAAGCCTGTTGCTCAATTTGGCAAGGGAAACGAGTAGAGAAGTCCACAACTTGAGTGAGAGATTGGGCAATGGAAAAATTTGATGTCTGTATACTGGTAACATCAGTAACTTTAGAATATTTCATCCATGTGTCATGGTGAGCATTAAAGTCACTGAAAACAAATTGTCACTCTCTGTCACCAATGGCAATACAAACCAGCCAGTGTGTGGCTGAGAGCAGAGCATAATGTGACCTCAGGGTTGCTCACCAGAAGTACATGGAAGGACACCTCCCATAAACAACATGGTACTATGGATACCCTGATATTATGTAACTGTTGATCAGAGTAGCCTCTCTAAGTGCTACCAAAGAGTTTGGGCTCCTAACAACCAGTCTGAACCAGCAAATTGCCAACCCAGTTCCTTCATAATGGAAAGTCACAGCCACTGGTTAGTCTGATCATTAAAAAGTTAAGACATTTAAATCATTATGGCCATAAGACAAAGAAAGAAAGAGAACCGATAAACCATATCCTGAACAGGGAGCAAGAGATGAACCTCTACTCCTGTTCAGTAGACATAGGAGTACAGACCAGATGATAGGTGAGTCTATATACTCCTATTAGTCTATCAAAAAAATGCAGCAGAATTCATATTAAGTAATGACTTAGTATAAGTTCTGATGTCTATTACCAAGTAAAAAGTCAAGATGGTAGAAGTTAATTTTTCAGCATTGATAAATAACAGTGAGTAAGCATATTCTAAATTAAACAAGTTGGGAGGAGGGGTTGAATAAAAAAGTGTAATAATTAAATAGCAATAGAGAAGAGAAAATACAGAAACAAAACTAACAAAAGAGAAACAAACAAAATAAAAAATATACTATAGTAACAAAGAGTTAAACATTTATAAACAACATCATGGTACAAAGCCTTCTAACTTACAAGTGGGCTTTCATATGCTTCTTGTCAGACTTGATATCATGGTGGATTAGTAAAAATTACAGCTGACTCTGAAATACATCTTGAATTCAACAGCCAAATATGATGGATTGTGGTTGGGGTAGGAGGGGATTTGAGGTGAAGGGTCCAAGCAAAGCTGAAGTCACTACCTTGGGATGGGTTGTGTATGTGAAAATGGTAGGGGAGAATGGTCCGGAATCTCACTTCTGAAAGTGAGAACCAATGAAAATCATTGGTTTTTATCATCATTAAATTTAAACTAGTAATATAAATCATTTTCTTGACACAATGAATTGGTGGTGACATTGTGGCAAATTTTCATTTGTTATAGTCAGCTTGGAGAAAATAAAAAAAGAGTATGAGCCTCTTTTACAAGTCAATTCAAAATACAGATCTCAATTTGTTGCATATCACTCTCAACGTGAATCTTAAATTCTGATTTCAAGCCTTGTTCTCTTGCTTGCTGCACAATTAAATTTCTCATGTCTTTTATCATTTATGTCAAAGGCAGAAAGAAATCATTTACTGTACATTGGAAATAAATTCATTTAAATATTTCTTCATTTTTTTATATTTTGATTTATAAATCTAATTTCTAACTTAGGTATGATAAACTGAATTTTCCTTTTATTCTATTATATTTGCTGTGACATTAAAAACAGAAACAAACTGCCAAATCCTGTTTTGAGTTTCTTTAAGAATGTGAAACAAAATATCTGAAAATGACGAAAGAAATTATTGAGCAAAAGAATGAGGATACATGTGCTAGGATGAATATATTGTTCACTCTTATAGTAATAGACAGACATTTGAATTAAGAAGGGAAATATGAAAACACTTTTATAAGCTGAATCTCACTATATTATTTAATTAAGAATGTCAAGCAATATTCAAACACTGTTATATTAAATAGCAACATAAGGCACAAATGAGTAGAAGAATGTATATTACTGGTTGGTTATTTGATGTAGTTTAAACCTTATGCAATTCTTGTACAATTTATTTCCTATAGTAAACACTTTGAACATATTTTTTTATATAAGGAGTTGTTCTTCCAATGAATCTTCAGGCATATTAGAGTACATTCATAATATATATATATATATATATATATTATGAATGTATGTATATATATATATATATATATATATATATATATATATATATATTTGCTAGCCAGTTAGTCATTAATGAATATGAAAAATGACCTATCACAATAAAATTTAGAAGATAACCTCAAGGAATTTTTTTTAATTATTTCACCATAAGCAAGGCAATAATACCACTAGGATGCAGAGGTTACAAGGAGTAAAAGAGAATGAGAAGACTTTAGTGAAGCAAAGTAAGGAAAAGGACAATAAAAGAACAGTATTCAGAAAGATAGAAGATTGCCATTGATGTTGCATTAAATTTTTAAACATTGTAGGTGGAAAGGAAGCAAGAAATCAGAAAGGATTTTCACAGGCAAGAAGTGTGAGAAAAAACTATTAGAATAAAACTGGTGGTTGCATCTAGAAAGAGAAACAGTAAAATGGTGAGACCTAGCTGCCAATCTAGTAGCATGCTTAAATTCTTTTCAGGAATTCTACAATTTCAAACTATTCTTATATTCATGTTGGGACAAAACATTTTTTCTCAAGAATGAAATTTCACAATAAATTCAATTATGGTAATACCTAGTGTATGTGTGTGCATATAAAAAGAAAGAAAGGAGGAGAGAATATGTCAGTTGTTCTTATAAATTAATATATATAGAAATATACAAGTACATGCAATCATGTAGATTCATCATGAATATGGTTATCAATTATTTAAGACATTTAAGATTTTAGAAATTTTAAATGTTAGTTACATCAAATGAAAAATAATATGTATTCCATAAATAAATAATATTAAAAAAAAGATATTAAAATTATTTAAAAAAAACAAAAACAAACTATATTTAAGTCTATATTTTTGAAAAGTGAAGCAAAAATATCTTACCTTTAGCCATTCTTCTATGATATCAAACATGCTCACTAACTTTTCTTCCCAATCCTTCATCTCATTCTCAAAAGGTTTTATGAATGGTGAGCCTTTCATAGTCTGTGCTTTCACAATGTGATCATCAAGTAGCAACTGAATATCATCAATACCACTCAAGATAGAGATTCCCTAAGATCAAATAAAACAAGAAAAAAAACAAAATAAAAAAAAAGTTTAAATATCAGCTTTTATTTTAGAAATTCTAACAAGTTCCAGGTAATTAATTTATAAATTTAAAAGAAACAATATTTTAAAATAAAAAAAAACTTTATTTTAAGGGAAATTTATCAATAATTATCATTTTCTGTATATATAAACTTTAAATTGCATATTAAAATCTGGCAATATTTTCACAATTATTATTAACCAAGCAGTACAACATGCTGTTTCCAAATTTCTTGCAGAATAAATTGCATCATGATGCTCTTTTTCTCACAGACGGTGCCCAACTGATCCTACTATACTGTGCACAAACAAACAATGCACATGTGAGAAATTAAAAATATAAAATGGTGACAATTTATACATCGCACCTTGCATATATGTGTGTATGTATGCATGCATTAATATAGTCATTGATATTATATTTTCATTTCAGGATATAACTTCAAAAGAGAAACAAGAAAGACAAAGTTACCAAATTATAAGAAATAAAAAGAATGTAGATTTAAAATTACAAAAAAGTTGGAGAGATATCAGAAAACAATCAAAAAGGAAATTCAATACATTAGCAAAATAAGACCAAAAAATGAAAAACTGGCTTTAAGAATGCCATAAAAGAGATCTGAGAAAAATTAAAAGAAAATTCAATTGTTCAGCAAGAAAATATTTGAATAAATTCATATTGTGAATTAAATGCGAATCGAAATATGTTTTTTTTTTTTTTTAAATGTGTTATTGCTAACGGATACAAACTTTTGGAGCATGCAGTCGCAACACTAAGGTTGAATTTTTTTTAGTTTATCCTACAACAAAAAAATTCTGAAATTACCATATTAGTAAAAAATGCACTCTTATATTTTTTTTAAAAATTCAACCTTAGTGTTGCAACTGCACGCTCCAAAAGTTTGTATCCGTTAACAATAACACATTTAAAAAAAAAAAAAAAAAAAAAAAAAAAAACATATTTCAATTCGCATTTAATTTTTTCATCTCTGATGCTACCTGGATTTTACTAAAAACAAAATAATATCCATGCCTGAGGATGACTGAATGTACAGTTGAAAGTACTTGCAGATTAAAAAAAGAATTTATACAGCTTGTAGTTATTAAAAGCAAGGATCATAACATTCATCGAGTGATTCATAGGTTAATGCAACTTTAAAATTTTGTTTGTGAAAGGATTTCGCCATTTTATATCATTAACTTTACTAACCTACTTTTTGTATGAATGATTCATCGTAATATAAATTGAACTGCACCACATATTTTATATATATATATATATATATATATATATATATATATATATATATATAGTTTTGTCTTTTCTAACATCAACAGAAAGTTACACCTCCTCTTAATCAGTCACTTAATTGTTACTTTGTGTATTTTTTTTCTCAAAACTCAAAATTTACTTTTCTTCAAACAATTATATATTCAGAGAAAAATATTTTCATACAATTAAATCCATTTATTTACTTTATATTTTTGTAGAATGCTGAACAAAGATGTGTAACTAAATGAATGAATGAATATTAAATACCAAGTTTACTCACAGTTTCTCTGTAAGGAACCATCTCAAAATACATATCCTTCCATTCAGACTTCATTTTAGACAAAGCTTTTTCTAAAGAATATTCCTTGGCTGCTGCTACACCAATCTCTTCAAGTCTGCCATTTATTTTGAAATACAATGGATAAAAATTTACTATGCAATATACAACAAGCATTTTGCAGCATTTAAAAAGAAAAGAATGGTTTCATTATCCCAGTTTTAAAATAAAATGTCAGATGTTAACAAAGCATCTGAAGAAAATATACCTATTCTGTTATTTTTATAAAGACCCTATTTTATGTCATAAATATTTAAACACTATGAAAACGTTTACTTACAATTTTGTATCAACTTTATTCTATTGAAAATATAGAAGGAAATTTTACAAACTTCTAAGTGAAATATTGGCACTTTACTGTTCAGAGATGGCATAGTGCTAAAATAATAAATACCGTTCTGTATATAATATATTGCAAAATAGATTAAAAAATGGAGTCTTTAAAACTATTTATTCTTGTTTAGTTGTTAGTAAAATGAATATAGATTTTTGACTAGATAGGTCTGAAAAACAAAGAGATAAAGTTAAATATGTGAAGATGTTTCAACATCATCTGTTTCAGGTGATAAAGGACTTTAATTTCAATTGTATGCAGAATTCGATTTAGCCATTTTGGAGTAAGCAGACCTCTATTTTCTAGGAGCATGTATCTCTCTGTCTCTCTCACACACACATCAAGTAGTTGTTGAAAATAAATTTCCACAGCTTTTATGAAATCATGTCTCTTATTTGTTATCTTGGCATTCTTCTAATGTACTGGCTGCTTTATTCAATTCATTGGCCAATTATTACCCTTAAATCCTTTCTTTTTATCCTTTTATGCATCTTATATATGGATATATGGACATTTAACTTCATTTTTTAGTCTGAACATATTCTAAAAAAAGGAAATACATTTCAATATTATTAAGCTTGCAAAAACATATCAAATAAACACAAATATCAAAATCTAAAATAATATTGGCCTTTATATATGTTAGCTTTTCAGAGAAAAGAAGTTTATTTCAACAACATTGATTGTTGCTATATAGCCTCTTTCACTTCAATCGTCATAATACACAAATAACATGTTAACTTCCGCTAAATCTTGCAAAAGTGCACAGTACTTCATAGGTACAGAGATGCTGATAGGTGCACATCCTGCATCCATAATGCATAAAAATCTTAAAGGACACATTAACTTTTCCATCTATGCATTTCAGCAACACAACTAAAGTTTCCCATGAAAAGCAATACATTGCACAAAACCAACTCATAACAGTGATGACATAGTAAACGGAATTTGTTGTGGGTTGATTCTAAGTTATCAACAACAGCAATTTAATTTAAAATGTAACTAATATATTCTTTCTGTAACCGAACACAAATCATTTGTCAAATGAAGTAGATACTGATGATAATTAGTATATATATATATATATATATATATATATATATATATATATTTTTAAACATTTTTTATTTTTGTTGTTAATGTACTTTTTAAAAATATGAATGCAAAATGTTTCAGGTACCTTCAAAGATTTGATAAAAAATAAGAATACATGATGAAAAAAAAAGACTTAATAAAAACAAAGTTTTATCATTAAAATCTTTGTTATTATTAAGAGGAAAGACAAAAGGAAATTTTTATTATTAAATTATAATTTTTGATCCTTTTTAGAATGTTTGAATTTTGGTTCTTTTTCTTGTATCAGCAGGAGCCAAAGATTAGTATAGGAAATTTTAGCATCTTTTTTCCTGCAAAAAACATTGATTTGGAAATTTGTGCAAAAATCAAATAATTGTTGAATTTTAATTAAATTTTCAGGACTTTATTCACAAATAAATGAAATTATTTTAGAAATGTTGCCTATTTAGAAAATCTTGGTGAAAACATTTTTTTTTTACATTTGTTAGCCTCCACTTATTTAATTTTATGAAATTTCAAGAAATTCATTTTTATACAGTTTAATGTTTATATTAGTTAAAAACAGAATTCCTGTTTTCATTTTTTTTAAATTTAAATTAGAATAATTTATAAAGTTTTAAATTTTTTAACTTTGTACCAGTTAGGTGATATTGTTATTAAGTAAAAACTATGTTTACTAATCATAAAATAGAAAAGATTACTACAATTCAGTGACCCCACCACCACAATATTTTTTAAAAATGTTTAGAACTTTTTTGTGTGTATAAAAGTGTTGATTTTTGTAAATAAAAACGTCCATAGATAACATTATCAGAAAATAAGAGCAGCAACTACAGTAAATTTAAAGCCAAATGTACCTAAAATTCAATAAAACATTAGATAATGGATAATATGTTTCTAAATTTTTAAGATCACTGGGTAGTTAAATAATTATATGAAAAGGTGCTTGTGTTATATTACTTAAGTAATTTTTAAATATATGTGCCCCATTGAAAAAAATTAAAACTTCCAGTTGTCAATCAAGCTGTCAACACTTAATTAAAACAAACATACCTCTGCGTTAAAAAATGCATTTCTGCAATATCTTAAATGAGAAGTACTATTTGTTTCAAATCAGACTAATTAAACATTAAATCAGTTAATATTCCTCAAATAAAGTTTCAGAAAAGTATATTTTATTTTTGAAAGAGAATTACATTGTGCTAACAGATGGCTAAAAATAAAATCAATGATTTTTAGTTATTTCAAAAAAAAAAAAATCTACATTTGGTCAATTTTTAAAATTGTTTTGAAATACAGCTAAGTAAGTTGATTATTGGGAATATTAAATTTAATCAATTAGCTGGAAATTAAAACTGAAATAAAAGCTTCAAGAAAGATTTTTTCATTTTAAACCTTAGGCATTGCATTTCTTTGGAGATACCTAGTTTTAACTAACAAGTGGAGACATCTGTATTTATTATTCAGTTCACTGTTCAAATAACATTTAACAGGGCTCAAAAAATGTCTTCAGACAAAAGAAATTTTCTTGTATCGGTTGGTACAGACTGTAGGGAGGTCAATATTTTTCATAATTTTAAATGATAAACACAGCATTAGTCATTTGATGTTATTCTTTCAAATACTTATTACTAGTTGTTCCTTCCTTTCTTTCATTTACTCTTTCCTTATTTTATTGGCCAGTGGGATGTGGGTGTCATGAAATAAATATCAATGTCACTTTACCAGACACTTTCTTGGTTAGTTTTTTTCTTTTAAATTTATTCTTGTATTTAACAATAAAAGTTTTTTTAAAATTAAGTTAAAAAAAAAATCATGAGTCTCAAAAAAATATAGCTTTTAATTGAATTGTGATCAAGTATAAATACTATATTTATTTTAAATTTATTGAATCAATTGAAAAAAAAAAACCTTTGTTTTGTCATAATTCTCAAAAAATATTTTCTTAATTGAAATGTGATTAAGTGTAAATATGGTTTTTAACTGAATTTATTAATTTTAAAAAATGAAACAAACTTAATAATTCTCAAAAAATATAGTTTCTTAGTTGAACTGTTTTTGCATTGACTTTTTGTATTTGATTTAAAAAAAAAAAAAAACTTTTGTTCTGTCATTTAAAAAAAAACCTTTTCCCTGTCAGAATTCTCAAAAAATATAGTTTCTTAATTGAACTGTGATTAAGCATAAATACTATTTTGCTTTGAATTTATTAATTTAATTTAAAAAAAAAAAAAGTTGTTTTGTCAATTTAAGTCATTCAGCACAATTAAAGTTGTTTTTTGGGATGATGGTAAAAAAAAAAAAAAAATTAGTCTGGAGCCCTGCACAGAAATTTAAGAAATTTTAGTTGGGACCCATTGAATTTCCCAGGGGCCCATCCAAATCACCACCTGTGGGTCCTGGGGACTCACTACATTAAAAACTTATCATCACTCTAGGTATTAGAAGAAAATAATACAAATTTTTATGCTACCTTAAATTTCAGGATCTGGATTCATAAATATTTATTTTCTGTCATATTGAAGTTTGTGTAATAAGAAATAATTTTCAACATGTTCTTTCTAAAGTGTTGTAGTGATATAAACAGCAATTCTCGCCTTTTCATTGAGACAGTCATGAAGGTCATGTGATGGCCAGCAAGTGACGTCAGGAGATAGAGTGATGAAGGACAGTTTTGATGTAGAGCTCTAAGAAGAAGGATGTCTCTAGCCCACAAAGGTTGGTTTTACAGAATAAAACCACATGGCCTAACCAGGTTCATAGAGAAACCGCCGTTATGCCCATGAAGTACAATGTTATTATATCATAGATATAACAATGCCCATAACAGGGGAAATTCAAATGGGATTTGCTTAGTGAGAAGAAGGAAGCAAAGAAAAGAAAATTCAAATTATATTTTTCAATGTAAGTCAATAACAACTAATTAAAATTTAGGCAAAAATATATTTCTTTACTTGAGGACATCTACAATATTAAAGGGAATGCTTAGGATAAAATACAAAAGGAAAAAGAAGGACTCACTTGGGTAGAAAATCTGCTAAACCAGAATTTAACATGTCATATAATGAAGTCTCTGATGTTGGTTGCACAGAAAAGCCCACAATGTTGCTAACCTGAAAAGGGAGATAAATACTCATTTGTAATTGACACGATTACCAGAGAGAAAATATTTTAAAGAAAAAGTACTAACTTAACTAGAATTTACTTTCATATTAGAACCAGTATAAAACAATGTCCTCATCAAAGTTGTGCTAAAATACAATGAAGAGAATTTAAGGTTTTATTATAGTATAAAGAAAACATTTTTATTAGTTTTGTTTGAAAAAGAGAATTAAAAACCATTTAATGAACTGACAAGAATCTCATAATTACCTGCTGCCAGTGTCTTTCTTGCATTCCAGGGTTACAGATAACTTGCAATATAGGTAAATGCTGTTTGAATTTATCCAATTTGCCCCTCACACTGTCGGCAATACGACGTGGACCTGGCTGCTCACTCAATACTTTTGTTAGTTTATACATTGTCCGCCACATATCACCAACTTCATTTTCAATAACCTCCGAGTTTAATTCTATGAATGGGCCTGCAAGTAACAAACTTTACATTCAAAATAATTCTCTCTTATAATAAATCTCTTATAATTACTTCAATGAATTAATAAGAGAAACAATTTAAATGAGGATGAAAACAATGCATTTTGAATTGGCTACTAACATATTTTAATGCCATTATTTATTGAAGATTAAATATAACAGCAAAAGTGTTAAATTTTAATAAAAAGAATAAAAATAAAGCATTCGAGTTCAAACGAATTTAAAATACTTAAAAGCTGATGCAAGAAACATTCTTGTGTCCAATGAAAATTATTTTAACAAGGTGAAATTTGTTTAAGCATGTAACTAATTGAAATATATTTATTAATCTGTTTAAAATATCTATTCAAATTAAATGAAAAAATAATTTTTAAACAAATATATATTTCAAACCAAATCAGAAAGATTTTCTTGGGTGACATTGAGCTTATTCTTCACTGCAGACTGTAATGAAAAGAACAATTACCATTCATCCATGCTTCATGCTTTTGGTGGAAGTTATAAGCAGTATTCCACAGTTTATCATAAGGTTCTTTCAATTGGAACATCATTGGCAGAATAGGGAAGATACTTGTCTCAAACCCAAGTAATTGTTCCTGAGTGTTAATATCATCTAATTCATTTTGGGCTGCATCTAAATTTTTATGTAAATAGTCCAAGTGTTCCACATTGGCTTTCATCTCATCTGAACTCATAATCTATGCAAGAACATAAAATGCATTAATTTAAACCTTCTTCACACTGAATGATTACATTCTGAAATACAAAATGAAAGCATATTGACGGCAATACAATATATGGTGAGATCTGCCAATCTTTGGGCAATGTTTATATTTGATACAGACAACAAACAATTTCTGTACTACATCCAAACATAAATAATAACCAATTTTAATGTAAAAGAATTAGATAAAAAAATATAAAAATCTGAATTTCCAATTAGATCTAAGAGTTGCAAAGAACATCTGAAATACTCTGAAAAACAAATGATACAATTTACTTAACCTTATAAAATAAACTTTCACAATAAGTTTTAAGTATTTTGCAGTAATTTTATTATTTCTAGGTACATTAAATATATAAAAGGCTTCTGTAGAGAAAGCCATAATGAATGTATATAGAATTACAGCTTCTATTTTTCAACAGCATTAGTTTAGAAATTCATAATATACACTATTTATTACCTCTTTTCTTTTAAATGATTCAATATCTTTCATCAAATCATCAAGATAGACTTTGAAATTATCCAGGTGAACCTTCAGTTCTTCTTCAATGCTTTCTCGTTTACTCTGAAGACGGGTCTGGCTTAATTCAAAGACACTCTCAATATTTTCTGGCCAATAGAACACTGTACTGTTTAACTTGATGTCTTCATCTTGAAATAAAATATAAAGAATAAATTTATAAAAAGTTAAGTTTACATTTATCTTTATTTATAATTACTTATAAGAAAATTTGTAAAATAAAGCATAAACCTCTTGCCACTTAATGCTGAGTTTTACACCACCAGGTGATTTGGCCATGTGTTTAAGATTTTCATCTGAGGAAGTCTGAGGTAAAGTTGGTTGAAATACCATCAGGAATAAAGTGGGTATGTTATAAGAAAAATAAAGAAGAATGTGTTAGGGCAGATAACCAGTTTTTGCTTATAGAAACAATAACAGAGTTTATTTACTAAAAATTAAAATTATCAGTTTAACCCTTCTCAATTCTGCTGTGGTCTACCTAACTATGCTCACTTGTTGTGTTAGACAATAGTATTCACATATAACAAAAAACAACAGTGATGCCCTGGGCTGGTGAATGGTAGTTAGTTCAACAATTCATTCAGAAAACATTAATCTCTGGTCTGCAAACAAAGTCAATTTCCAAAACATGATCTCCAACTCAAGTTTGCAGCCTAAACTTCTTAATCTGGGGAAAATTTCTTCAACTGACCAACTCTTCACTGGCAGTATTTTGCAAGGGGTGGTGGGATAGGCAGCAAAGAGGGGTAGGGTGGTGATGTCAACTTGCTCTGTCTTCCCTGGCAACTGGATCACAAATGCTGCCCCCACTGCTATTGTCCCAACTGCTTGAATATCTCAATGGTCAGAATCAACCTGCTTAAACTTGAGCATCTCTGGCATGGTTGAGCTGGAGTTAGTTTGATTCATTATCACAAAACCCTGATTTATCATTTTCCAAGCTTTTCCAAATTTGTTCAGCTAGATTCCCTCAACTAATTAGCAATACCTGGTAAAATTATTATTTGCCCAGTATTTAATTTTCTATACACATACATTTTCAAATGTTAAACCATTTCTTTATTTTCTCAAGAATTATCTGCCCATCCCATGAATGGGAAAATTAATGATAGACATCAACAATCCATCATTTTGTCCACAAAGAAATCTTTGTCCAGCTTTTATCTATCTAATGCCACCTGGATTTTGTCTCATGGCTTGCATTTCACTTGTCTCAATGAAATCCAACCACATGGCTTCCTTTCTTTACATCTTGTGAACCATCAACTTATATTAAAAACTCACCTTCTGCAGGCATTTTAGTTGAAAATGGCAAATCCCATTTTAAGTATAAAAACAGACTCCAGGATATTGCTAATATGCTAGTAAAATCCATATTACCTAGTTTGGCTATCAAGGCTTTTTACATCAACTTATCAAGTTAAGTCTTACTCCATCTGGCCCCCAGGGTATAGATTCACTTACTTGTAAAATCCCCACCAGTAAATGTTGCAATCAAAAAAGTTACACATATCTGAAGAAAGTTTTCTTTTACTATTTATACAATCTTTTCATTGGCATAAAAAAGAAATATGAAAAATAACACTCAACTGATAGATAATCCAAGTAAAAACAAATTTTTAAACATTTTCCTACATAGTTTTTATACAACTAATGTGGGCCATATGATATCATCTAGCATCAGTTTTTGATACCAAGTTTCTATATTATAGTTTAAGAAAAATAATTTAGAATACGATGGTCACAAGAAGCTGATCCTGTTGCATATTGCAATCTAATGAATACTTGTCTTTATATTCGTTTTACATTTTTATATGAAAAAGTTGACAGACATTGAAAATTTTTAACATGTATCCAAAATGTAATGTTAATTCATTAATAATTTAGGGTATTTGTCTTCTACATATAAACAATATGAAATCTAGATTTCTTAATGAGATATGAAAGAAAGCAAAGTATCATTATTGCATAAATGAATGATAACAATTAAAAAAATTCAAATACAATTTATAAAAGAAAGGATCATTAGAAAATTATAACAGATTGGTTAAACACTTCTTTTAAAGAGAAACTGAAAATCCTCAGGATTCTATTAGTTTAATGCAAACTTCTTCAACTGGCATTTTGTAAATGGGCTATGTTGATGAGTTTTTTCTGTCTGAAGATGTCATGTCACTTAAGGATGAGGGTCTAGTCCTTCAAATAAGATATAAGCATATAACTTACTCTACATTCCATGAATAGAAAAACAAAATGTTTATTTGCTTACTTTGGAAGAGTGTGTAATCCAAGAGAAACATTAGTCGTTCAGCAGCTTCTCTGATTTCATCCAGTAATTTGTACACTGTAACATCCATAGACTGATAATAAAACAATATCAAAATATTATTTGAAATGAAAGAGATAAGCCAGGAATTTTCTAATAATGGCAATAGGCCTTCAGGTCTTTAAACAAAGGAAAATAATCTTAGAGAACAACTAGTAAAATATCAATTTATCATCTATGTTGGTCATAAATTAAGATATATTGGTATGTAATGTCCAAAGTGAGTACACAAATTTATGTAATACTCAGAAGATTGAATTCCAAGCAAATTAGCTTTTATGGATAATATGCTAATGTTTAAAATAAATTTGTTACTCTTTAATTACAATTCATCATCTTTTTAATTGACATTCTTTATATATATATTATTTATAAAAGGAAAATAGTATATCTTTACATTTGCTTATTGCAAAATGTTTTAAAATCTGTTTTCAATGTGACTATCTCTAAATAAACTGATTTTGAATATTGAGAATCTGTTTTAAATTCTGTTCAAATTTAGGTAAAGTTCATGTTCTAATACTGATACCTTGTTAGCATTTTTATTAGAAAATGGCTTATTCATAAAAGTGAAAAATTATCATGTTTTTATATAATTTTAGTTTAATTCTTTTGTTCCAGAGTGAGCAGAAATGTTCAAAATTTTGCTACTATAGGAAATCCTTTTTTCATTATACAAATTTATAAATGCAAAACAAAATAAGATTTTGTAAGTTACTCTTAACCAAATTAAGTGCCTTTGCCAGCATTCAGCTGGAAGGATCAAGTGGCAGAGAAATATTAACTTATATTTCTATCTTTCAGATTGGATAATGAAAATAAATTAGTTTCTTAATTTTATTACAAATATAACTGAAAAATCACAAATAAAAATTATGGCATGCTTTAAAGTAAATTTCACATAAAGACATCCAGATTTGTACAAATTATTAATCTTACTTGTTGAAGGAATGCCTGTGTTTCCACCAATTCTTTTGTAGTGGTTGGAATAATACTGACTTTATCACTTATTTCATCATATCTCTTACAGATACTGCAAAATAGATTAGGTATATTGTTTGTTTTATATGCAAACTAATATAAAACCATCAGAATTTAACGCTCCTTTGCAGAATCTGTCTATATTTCTGAGATGAGGTATTATGTACACTATTTACATTATTCGGACTATTGTCCTCATTTTTGTTGCCATATTTATCACAATGTTTCAGCCATTGTACGCTTCAGCCTTCTTCAGGTGGTTGGAATATCAAACTGAACCCTTTATTTTGCTTGCTGGGGTAGACTGTTCTAGTTCCACGTGCCATGTCTAATGGATGTCAGTTACCAGTTATCTCCAGTTAATTCCCCTCTCCAAGTTCTCCACTGCCTTAACCAGGTATTGAATTCACACTCTTTGGGACCTGTCACTGGATCTAACTAATGCCTTTATTCACTGTGCCATGTGTCCTTGAGGGCATCTGTGCATGAATTTCTGGGTACTCAGAAATTCATAAACAGATGTCCTCATGGACACAGTGGATAAAGGCGTTAGATAGTTTGACATCCATTAGACATGGCATGTAAAACTAGAACAATCTACCCAAGCAAGCAAAATAAAGTGTTCAGTTTGACATTCCAACCATCTGAAGAAGGCCAGAGCATACAACAGCCGAAACGTTGTGCAAAATATGGCAACAAAGATGAGGACAATAGTCCAAATAATGTAAATAGTGTCCTTTGCAGAAATATCTAAATGTTTTTAGCATTGATTTTTGTAGCATACCTATATTTTCATAATAAAAATATAAAAAATTTTTAAAATATTACAATTGTTTCTTTACATTATGAATTTAGAGTATGCATGAATTTTTTAAAAATATAGACAATGTTGCTAACATGATTTCTGCTGTATTTCTATTGATCTTTTTCTTTTAACACTAAATAAATTCTGTTAAGAATGTAAAATATAAAAATGTACTTTGTAAAAATCAAATTTTATACTAAAAACAAAGGCTCAACATCAAATTGGAGTTAGATGTTTGGTAATATAGTTTTTTT
The DNA here is from genome assembly GCA_964036315.1 of Acanthosepion esculentum. Classification (NCBI taxonomy): domain Eukaryota; kingdom Metazoa; phylum Mollusca; class Cephalopoda; order Sepiida; family Sepiidae; genus Acanthosepion; species Acanthosepion esculentum. The sequence goes on from OZ038484.1 coordinate 73,942,413, forward strand.
TCACAACATATTCAGACTTAATGCATGATGTATTAATAAATGCAGATTTAATTCCCTTGTAACTATTTATAGACACCAATCACATTTCAATAATGCGGAGAGCCTGCAGCTATTAATAGTCAGAGTTAGTTCTGCCATGGATTGCTACAGATAAGCACAGAATATGATTTGTTTAGTCATTCACCTTTTACTCACAATTATCCAGCATGGCACTACATTAACATGTTACATAACATGGTTGCCACACAAAACCTGGAAACAAAAATGAAGCATTCTTTTGTTTGAAATTCATCTTGCATTTAAGAATGGATGTTGGTTGGTTGTTTTGGGTTTTATGGCATATCAACCACTATGGGTTATTTAATGCCAGATCCAGTTTCCACATATTTATTAAATATATATATTTTGTAAACGTAATTTAAGGATAACGTTGGCAAAATCATTGTTCCAAAAACGTATAGCTGGCAACATCATTGTTTCAAAACGTATAGCTGGCAACATCATTGTTTCAAAAATGTATAGTTGTCAACATCATTGTTTCAAAAACATGTAGCTGGCAACATCATTGTTTCAAAAATGTATAGTTGTCAACATCATTGTTTCAAAAACATGTAGCTGGCAACATCATTGTTTCAAAAATGTATAGTTGTCAACATCATTGTTTCAAAAACATGTAGCTGGCAACATCATTGTTTCAAAAATGTATAGTTGTCAACATCATTGTTTCAAAAACATGTAGCTGGCAACATCATTGTTTCAAAAACGTATAGCTGGCAACATCATTGTTTCAAAAATGTATAGTTGTCAACATCATTGTTTCAAAAACATGTAGCTGGCAACATCATTGTTTCAAAAATGTATAGTTGTCAACATCATTGTTTCAAAAACATGTAGCTGGCAACATCATTGTTTCAAAAATGTATAGTTGTCAACATCATTGTTTCAAAAACATGTAGCTGGCAACATCATTGTTTCAAAAATGTATAGTTGTCAACATCATTGTTTCAAAAACATGTAGCTGGCAACATCATTGTTTCAAAAATGTATAGTTGTCAACATCTTTGTTTCAAAAACATGTAGCTGGCAACATCATTGTTTCAAAAATGTATAGTTGTCAACATCTTTGTTTCAAAAACATGTAGCTGGCAACATCATTGTTTCAAAAACGTATAGCTGGCAACATCATTGTTTCAAAAACGCACAGTTGCCACACCACCGCTTCAAATATGTGGATGCAGTTTGTCGTCATACCCAGGACGAGGATGTAGTTTGTCGTCATACCCAGGACGCGGATGTAGTTTGTCGTCATACCCAGGACGTGGAAATGTGCTGGAAAAGACCTGGAAGTTCACTATTTGCCCATAGCTGGGACCCCAACAGGTGCTACCACCCCGGATCAGGGTGGACCTGGGAACACCAGGAATTAAGAGGTGGTTCCACGCTTCCTCAAAACCTCCTGATCAGAGGCCTTGCTGTTGGATGCAATTTAACGTCGTACCCAGGACGTTTAAGAATGGATATGCACATGAATACCCTGAATTAAAAACAAATAGAAAATAAAATGTGTTTGAAATTACCAAGAAACCTCAACTTTGAAGGAAACCTGGATGAAAATGACAAAGTATAGGAATAACACAAGGATTTTTATTCCCCAGTGCTGGAGTAACAGAAAAAAGATGAGCAAATACAGGTTGCCACATTCCTATACAAGGCTGGACCACAAGCCTAACAAATTTTCAAATTGTTTAAACTTGAAAATCCTGATGACAAAAACAAAATACAATGTGTGAAAAATAAATACTGTTGACTGAGGAAAAATATAATGTACATTAGATATTTATTTTTCAGCAGAAAACAATTACCTTCAGAAAAATTTGATTCATTTCTAACTGATATAAAATTTATGGCTAAGAACTGTGAATTTGGCAAGCTCCAAAATGACTTAGAAACAGTATTGTATGTGGAATCTTAAAGAAAGATAGTCACAAATTATTACTTTGTGATTCAGACTTAACATTAAAAAAAGTAATAGACAAATGCCTAGCAACTGAAGTTAGCACAAACCAATTTAAAAATTTAAATGAACAAACATCAATTTTGGCAGTAATGTATAATGGAGGACTGAAAAATAAAAAGCCAACGTCCCAATATCAGACAACCAACCTTGTCAGATTTTGTGCAGTAAATGCGTCAGAAAAAGCACTCACCAAAACAATGCCAGACTGACAGAAAAACATGTGGGAAATATCACAGCTTCATCCATTTCACCAGCATGTGTCACTATAGACCATAAGGTGCATCACAAATAAGTGCGAAGGAAAGTGATTATTCATCATATCACTAGCTATTTCTAACTGGCATCATGCTAGAAACAAATGCAGTGACATCTGAATGGAGTCAAGAGATAGTAGTAAATAACACTACAACCATTAATTTCAAGCTAGACACTGCAACATAAGCCAACATAATACCCAAGAATGTACTGTGTACATTTTACACTAGTCTGATACAGAAAACCAAAGTCCAACTGAAGAGTTACATTCATCCCATCAAAAGTAAAGTAAAACTGAAATGCCCTGTCAACAACAAGGGAAGATAATTTATTAATCCAAAAATTTTGCTAATCCAAAGAAAAGATGCATATGTGGACTTAGGCTTATTGAGTACCACAAACAAAGGAGATATGCATAAACAAATAACGGAACTAACAGGACAGAAAACTTGCTTGTCAACAGGCTGCATAAAATCCAAGAAGGAACGCTCATATTAGAGAAGAAAAAAATTGTCCAGCGCTGGAATGAATATACTGGAAAACTCTTCCACAACGAAAGAGAACAATTGGCAATACACAGAATTACCAACAGGCCTGAAATTCTAAAAACCGAAGAAGTGGCACTGGCCAAATTGAACAGAAACAAGGTGGCAGGGCTAGACAAAATAGTAACAGAGGTGCTAATAGCCTTAGATGATTTTGGCATAGACAAGATTATGGAAATAATAAATGAAATCTACAACAATGGGGATATACTAGAAGCCCTAAGCAGATCTATTTTCATAGCACTATACCTAAGAAACCAGGCACAAATGAATAGAAGAACAATGCAGGTTTGTTAAAGACACTGGAACAAGGAACTAAATATTCATGCTCAGAATGTTATCAGAAAGAGCAATACAAATGCAGAATAACGTGTACCTCTGTTTTATAGACTATGCAAAGGCGTTCAACAAAGTATGCCACAAGGATCAGTTGGAGCTGCTCAGAAACCTTCATATATTCGGGAAAGACATTAGAATAATCAAAAATCTCTACTGGCAGCAAACCACATGCATAAAAATAAAAAATGAGTACATATACAAAAATAGAAAGGAGTGTAAGGCAAGGATGTGTCTTCTCGCAAGACCTATTCAACCTAGATCGTTTGCAATTAAGTGAAAAAGTTGGTTAAACTTTATCGGCATAAGATGGCTATACTTTTCAATAAAATGTTGAAACAATTGCTGCATATATATTTCTATGTACAATTCAGTACTTGAACATAATGAAAATTTTGTCAATTTGTGACAGGCAATGAAAAATGGATACTTCAAAACATGGAAGAGATCATGGGATAAAAAAATAGAACAGATATTGCACTTTCAAATTATCATTCATTCCAGTTTTTAAGAAAACTCTTAATGAAGTAAAAAATTCATTTTCCTGGAAGACTGTAAAATGCCGCTGCAGCAGTTCTTTTCTGAGAATGATAAAAAGCTCTAGGAGGATGGAATTATGAAACTGTCTGAAATATGGCAGAAGTTATTGGAACAAAACAATAAATGTTATTCAATAAAGTTAATGGTAAAAAATTCTCATATTTTTAGTTAATAAATTCAATGAAACTCCTTGGTTACCCAGAACTTTTTATATTATATATGACTTTGAAATTATTAAATTTACTTAAAATTTTAAATATTGGTGAAAAGAAAAATGCAATTCAAATTTACAAAATTGACCAACACAATGAGAATTAAATAAAAATTAATCACATAAGACTACAATCCTATGATAGTCCATGAGTAGAGGCTCTAAACTGGAAGTTTTTGTATTTTAGCATCTAGTTTAGATGAAATTGAGTAAACAACAATTAAAAGCTGTAATAAGATATGTTATAATGAACAATAAATCCTTTGATAAAATAGATATGAACTTTGATTGAAGAGGAAGTTTGGCTTACCTTTTGTTGATTCTCCTATTCTCATCTACCTCAAAGGATATTATGCGCTGTTTCAGATTATTGGCTTTGTTATGCAGGCTCTCATTTAACTCAGTACTATCCAGACAGAACATACTGAGTGGCACTGTGATATACAACAGGGCAATTTCATTCATTAGATCTTGGTAACTATCTATTTTCTGTTGAGCAGGGGGGAAAAAAGAAAGAAAAGAATAATTTTTAAGAATACTTCAAATATACTATGAAATTACAAATTTAAATGGATTTTGGTAGCATAGCTGTTTTTATGCAATTGTTATTCAGATATACATTCAAAGAAGACAGTGTTTGAATATGAATCGAGATTTGCTCAGACTTCTTTAATAACTTTCTTCACCTCTACAATTCTATCCTTTTGAGAAGCAGTGCATATTGTTGGATTACCACCTGCTGAGATTTTGAATTTCTGCTCCCTGACAATAATTACAGGCAGCATGAGATCTCTTTCTTGATGATTTTTCATAGTGAAAAGATATATTCTTAACACTCCCGCTAACATGTCAGTAACTCAAACTACAGACACTGAAGGTTGCTTTTTACTCTTCACATTTAATTTAATTCCTCATTTTTCTTTTTGTAAAATGTCCTATCTGTTATTTGTTAATATTTATTAGTATAAATTCTATGTCTTATTTTTCTGTGGACTCACACGAGTTTGCCAAAGTTGTTTGCAGGTCAAATGTACCAGGAGCATAAAAGTCTCATTAAAGTGTTGATATCTGCAACAATTAATATTTGACTTGATTTTCTATCAGGTTATAGACACTTCCAGATTTAGAAAAGTTCAAAGGAAAAAATCAGAAACTAGATAAAAATTGCTGTCTGAAATTTTAAGAGAAGTTCCATCATAATTCCAGGAATGATTTAAACTAGTATCTTCATTTTTGCTGGTTCGATTTCTTTACGCCTTCTTTAGGTCACATCCTTAATATTAAGGACCTTACATCATTCATCATATTTTTAATAACTTTTGCCAAAACTCTAATTAGAATAAATTACATCCCTAAGTGACACTTTTTTTTGTGTGTGTGCCAAAAAGTGAAGAGATACTAGTTAGAAATACACTCCCTTCTGTCAAGAGAAAGTCAAGAAATAGACTGTATTATTGTGCATGCCATGAAATAACAATGGTAATAACAATGTATTAAAAATAAAGTCCTTAAATTTATGCCCAGTGTAATTCATAGTTTCTTACTTGAATGCACTTTCCTCAATCGTAGAAGGACTAACCATGCAAATGAGGCAAGACTTATTTCAATATTATTACACCCACCATATTAAGCTATGCCTATTTGACATCTTCTACCATTGACACAAATGATATGACATTTTTTAATCATTTCATCCCAAGTAAGGCAATAAAACTACTAAAATGCAAGGCGTCATGGAGAGTGAAAGAATATGAGAAAAAATACAATTAAGAAAACAATAAAAGAACAAGAATTAAGAAAACAGAAGATGACAATTGACATTGGATTTAAATTTGTGAAGATCAAAGTTGACTGAGAAGTAGTAGGAGCACCAGATCATATGTGACAAAAATATTCAAAGCATGGATAAATAGCAGACTTATAAATATACAAGATAGATTCTGGAGAGAAAAATTGTCTACCACAGCACAGTGAATCAACTTTCCTAGCAATTCAATATAATGTTTTCATTTCATTTCAGTGGAAGAAGGTGAAATGAGTCACTCTCCTGGAGGTTAGCATCAGCCATTGCTGATGGAAAGCAGAAAGGGGTCTCTCAGAGGATTGATAAAGAGCAGTTTCATTTTGAAAGCATTAAAATTAACAAGCCTACCCTAGCTAACAGCAGATTGCAGGTTACTTTTTAGTTCAACTGCCAATTTGACCTTATCAAACTGATCAGACTTACTATTAATACAGGAGTAAATAGCTGTCAGATCAGCATAGATACGGAATGGAGAACTGATGTCATCAGGAAGGTTGTTGATGAAAATGTAGGCTCAAGGATAAAGTGCTGGGGAACACTTGCATTAATGCAAAAAGATCTAGAAGAATGGCCATTCAAGATAACATTCATTTTACAATTTTATAAGACTGACTCAGTTCAAAAATTCATCCAGAAATACTATAAGCTTTCAACTTGAAAAGAAGACCTGTATGCCAAACTCTATCAAATGCTTTCAATATGTCCAAAGTAACAGCATAAGCTTCACCATTCTTACTAAAGCTTGATAAACTCTTTCAGCAATAATTGTTAATACATCAGCAGCTGACCTAGAGAAGCAAAAGCCATACTGCTTATCTAAAAGAAGACTCTGCAATGTGAAATGCTTAACCAATTAATTGATTAGGTGTTCATCTTGTTTGGTTTTCACATGTCTGCACGTTGTGAACACCTCTCAACTGAGAAAAATACTAGTGTTATATAGCTCTTCCAGTTCCAGGCCCATACTGACTATTGGCTAATACCTGCCCAGTATAATTCATATGCAGATGGTCTGCACCACCTACTCTAAGTAGGTCTTCTCTCAACAGCCCATTGTGGAAGGGAACATAACTCCTGGTGCTAACTAATGCCTTTATCCACTGTGCCATGTGTCCTCAAGGACAGTGTCATTAGTTAGATCCAGTGACAGGACCCAAAGGGTGTGAGTTCAATACCTGGTTAAGGCAGTGGAGAACTTGAAGAGGGGAATTAACAGGAGATAACTGATAACTGACATCCATTAAACATGGCATGTGGAACTAGAACAGTCTACCCCGGTGAGCGAAATAAAGCGTTCAGTTCAACATTCCAACCACCTGAAGAAAGCCAGAGCATACAATGGCCGAAATGTTGTAATAAATATGGCGACAAAGATGAGGACAATAGTCTGAATAATGTAAATAGTGTACATAATACCTCATCTCAGAAATATAGACAGAAAACTTAGCCCTGTCGACGAGGACATGTTTACAATTATTACACAGAGCCACAAATAGGCATCTGTTGTGATTGAAACTGTCATGCTGGTATGGCCAGAAAAAGTGATTCCTGTAGGCTATAGTGGCTGAACAGGCTGGTGTAAACCATGGACTTGGTATTTTCAAGAAGGTACAAAAGTATCGATGCCAGCTTTAACCAAAAAAGAAAGCTCTGTGTGGCACAATTCAATAGGAAGAATAGAAATATCAATCAACATCACGAAGAAAGTCACAAAACTCATCCCAATCAGTAAACTAGTAACAGAGTGAAGTCTTGTGAATAGGAGGTTCCCATCTAACAGACAACTGAAAAGAAATATCAACAGATACTTCAGCATGATCTGAATTGCCAGTTGTGATGCTCAATAACAGCTAGTAAGGAATAAATCAAGCAAGGAAGTATTTTAACCAGATTTATTAGGGAAGCAAGCAAGAAAATCCACTATTTGCATAAGATACTAAGCAAAAGAAAAATTGAAAGTCTGAATAACAGCAATCTCAGTAACATTAGAATGCTTAAGCCACTTCTCATGATGAGCATTAAAATCAACACAAAAATGTTCACAGATGAATTTAGAAAGAGATAGCCATTTCTATACTGTCAGAAATTTTGTCTAATATGTTACAGTTCTGAGAAGTGGAGCAATAAAGGAAAAAGAGATAGCTAAGAGAGTGCAATAATGAAAGTCAAAAGCACATGAAAGGGACAATTTCCTTGCCATTGGCCATGCATATTTATTTTAGAATTTTTCAGCAAAGAGGAAGATCATCTGGAACAGAGAATTCATTGATAGCGATAGAAAAATTTAAATTAGTTTCACAAAGTGCAAAGATATTTGGCGACCATTTCAAGAGAAAAGATTTTACACTGTAGAAATTGGAATGGATAACATGAATATTGGAGAAAGAAAGGTTGTAGGTGATTTTTGTTTACTGGTTTTCTTGTATTGATTTTCATTATATCTGTCATAAGGAGATTTTGTTTTGAGGAGAACAAAAGAAAAAGGCCAACATAATTATCACTATCTGTTGTCAATGGCAATACAAACTGCCCAGAACATGGCTGAGACTAAAGCATAATGTTGCCTCAGGCTTGCCTACTGGAAATACATGCAGAGACACTTACCCATGCATGACATGGCACTACAAATACCCCAAAATTATGTGACTATTGATCAGAGCATCTCCTTTAAGCATTACCAAAGTGTCCAGGCTCTTTACTACTCGTTAGATGCAGCAACCAGAAAACTACCAACTTGGTGCCCTCATAGTGAAGAGTCGCAGTCACTAAACAGTCAAATCACCAAAAAATTAACATAGTTAAATCATTATGGCCATGGAAGAAAGAAAGAACTGGTAAACCATATCCCAGACAGGAAACAAGGGATAAACCTCTATCTGTTCAATAAATATGGAAGGAGTGCAGTCCGAGCGATAGTCAAACATATCTACTCCTATTAACCTATTCACAGCACAAGAGGCTAGGCAATTTCTTCAAGATGACATCTCTAGGAAGGTCACTGAATAAGGCTCAAGACTCCTTCCAAGCCAAAGAGGAATTACTGAATTATTAATATCACATCAAAGGTTAACGCAAGAGTTTAAATCAAAAGAATATTAATAGATTAGTTCACTTCATCAAGCTAAAATTGAGAATTTAAGGTTTAAATATACATACAAACACAACATATAAAATTTACACTTAACATCAAAGCAGAGAGTTAGTCATCAAATTGACCAGCGATTCTTACTATTTTCATAATTTTGGTGATTCTCTTCAGGATGTATGTGTAAACAGTTAAAATTTATCTATGAAATTGTCAGTTATTACAGGTTTTCTTTTGACTGGTTACAACTAAAAACTTATTTAAAGGCTAAAAATATTTTGATTCTGGAAAATGACTGACCTCTTTAAAAGTCTCAATTGAATGTTGATCCTTGAGGAAAAGAGTCACTTCTTGATCTGCCTTCTTGTTGAGTAAATTTGAGTACTTCTTGTAATAATTGAGGTACCTATATATGGAAAATAAAACTTGTCAAAACAGCTGTAATCATTAAAAAAAATGTTTTTTTTGTAGTTACAATGTTAATAGCTGCAGATTAATTCATCATATACCTTTTTCCCTAGAACTGCTTAGGATAGCATCCATTACAATGAATGACCGTTTCAGTTGTGTAATCCTTTAAATGACAATATTACAAAGATATATAAAAAGCACGATGAGGCAGACTCAGGAGTGTAAAGTTAACAAACAAGATATTTCTTCAGTATACAAAATCAATAATCAACTCACACATCTCTAACAATAGTCAGGATAGAATAAATATAGTTGTATTATATCAGGACTAAACATCATCACTAAGCAGAACCTGAATTTACTTCAGTTATGACCGATAGTTGCATTCTCAATAAGTCTACTTGCCTTGAACATCCATCTGGAATCCAGACATGGCCAGTAGTTGCATTCTCAATAAGTCTACTTGCCTTGAACATCTATTGGAACTAAAGTTCAACCCACAATTCAAGTAGAACTCATATATATGATCCATCTCTTAAGATGCTGTAAAATGTTTGGTTCCTTGTAGCTCTTCAGAAAGTACCTGACTCCTCCTGCCATGCCCTATCTTTACAAGAGTGAGATCAGACCAATAACTGTGTATATCTGCAAAATTTGGGCTAGAGCTGCCCAGTTTTCATTTTCCAGCCTTAATAGATTTTGAAAGTATTTATGCTACCTTGTGGGTGATGAATCATTTTCAACCCTACAGCTCCTTTCCTATAGATAAAACATCACAAGCCCATCACTCATCTATCACAAAATTTCCATGACAAGTGTTCAAAGAGCTACATTCCTTAGTTCCACTAACCAAGATCTTTACAGCTAAGGCCTGCCATGCCATACAGAACTTGTTGAAACAGCAGCAATGGAGGGTCGAATCATTTTCATTCCTTTGATATTTCATTGGTAAGAAGGAAGTTCTATTCAGACAGCTCTTTTTCCCCCAAACCATTACTTTATGGAACAGACTCCCAAGAGGATACTTCCCTGATCATTATAATCTTAACCTTTTCAAATCAGGGGTCAATCATTATCTACCCTGCATATCCTCACAATCTGCTCTCACATCCATATTCCCAATGCATTCATTAAATCTCTTGCTTGAGTGGCTTTTGGGCCTTGTATTGAGAGTACATTTAATAAAAAATGCACTACAATAGTTTGATGTCCAATAAAAACATTAACATGTATAAAACATTAACATCCTAATGTGCTAACTAAATTTTATTCATCCTAAAATTAATTTGAACCACTCAAATTCTATTAAATATCAGTTCTTATGTGTTTGTCATACTGCTCAGTTGGTTTATCTTACAGAGATTTATTGAACTTACTTCTGGGGTCCAATAGTATTTTTTTTGAATATCTCAATGGCTTGGTCTACAATATCAGTGACTTGCACCTCATCTGCATCTGGGGAGCGCAGAAAAAGCTGTTGATTACGCATATCTGTAAAAAGTTCACACTCTACACGGGGCAGTCCAGTTCCACTGGCGATTATCTCAGAGAAGCATTTAATTAACAGATTAACAATTTCCCTGAATGGAGGCTCAAATACAATCTTTGGTTCTTCAACTTTCAGTTTGATAACCATAATGGATGACATTACATATTCTAACTCATCGTATTGTTCACCAAAATTGTTGCCATTCTGAAAAGAAAATGAGGAAATAGTTAAATGTATTAGTATACAACACAAATATTGACATAAGATTCATTATCAATTTCTCCTATTTCCCTCATCCTCACCTTCAACCCAGTTTTTATTATGTATTGGACTAAGTCAATGTTGGCATTTGGCCATATTTATATAGCATCAATTAAGAAACAAACTAAGCATTTTCCTATGTGATTATGGTTCTCAACAGATTTCTTTTCTTTAGTATCTGTGAATTGCCATGCATACTTGAGAATGATAACAAAGTGGTTCCCTGTTACCTTCTCCAGAGTCTTCCTTCTCTTAGATTGGTTCCTACTCAAAGATCAGTCTACTTAACTATTTAACCCATAACTGGTGGGGAAAAAAGAGATGGATTTGTACCTTTAGCAAGTGTGAAAATGAACACAACAAATGAGGACAGAATTTGAACAAATCCCTTTCTCACAGATGAAACAATGCAAACCTCTCACTGACCTATCACTATTTCCATGGGAAATGTTCAGACAAACTATTTTCCTTAGTTCTAACAATTATACTCTTCATAGCTGAAATCCACCATGCCATGAACATTGTAGCAAACCACCTTCATTGCCTTTGTATTCCATTGGCAAGATGTAAGTTCCACTCAAGTAGCTTCTTCCCACAAACTGCTGCCTTGTGGAACCAAATGCCAAGAGGATGCTTCTCCTGATCACTACAATCTTAACTTCTTTGAGTTTGGGGTCAACCGTTATCTTCCTTATTTATCTCCATAAACTGTGCTTTTTACTCTGTAACCATCTACCTCAAATGGCTCTTGGGCTTTGTAAAGAGTGACATCAAAAAAGAAGACCAGTTGCAAAACATGCCAAGTCTTCCAAATTGTCATATATATATATATATAATATATATATATATATATATATATATATATTCACCACCCTATTGGATTCTTATTCAAATTTATTCACAAGCAAGAAAAAATATGGAAAAATAATTTTTAAATATACATTCAATCTTATTACCTTGACAACTGTTTGCCATAATTGACATTGAATATGACAATCATCAGGAAAATAATCATGAAGAAATTCAACTTCAGTTATTTATATTATCAGATTAGTAAGAAAGCAATGCTAAAAGGATTAGCAATGAAACTTGGTACTTGTATTTTTTCATTAGTCATGTGAATGCAACATTAATGGCTATGATTAAAGTTCAAATTTAGTTCAACAGTCATTTTCTGAGGCACCAACAATTGCATTTGTCTATCCTCTTTATTTAAGACTTATAAATTGGTACTTACAATATGAATTTCCAGAAATTTCAAAAAGTCTTTGAGAGAATTAATGACCATAATCCTTAGTTGGATTGACATAAGTGAACCCACACTGGCAAAAAACTGCTTAACCAATTCCAGAGAATCTACATCATTTTGTGGCACTAAGTGATACCATAAATCCTTTCTATCCAAAAATACTTGTGCACAGTTTGGAATCCAGCTGCCAATTACAAAGAGAAAAACAACTGAAGTAGCTATAATCTGAAATAACAATAAAAAAGAATTTGAAGCTAACAGATCTTAAAGCATAAATTAAGTCTAATACTTGAAATAATTTTTATATTTATATTTAGAAAACATTTCAGCATTTAATATAATTCTGTCTGAATTTAATCCAACTGTAAACAATGTAAATAATTAGTAATTCTGATCATTTTTTCTATAACTGAATTTTAAACCTTTATAGTGCTTTAAGTATATTAGATATAAGTTTTTATATGAAGTCTGAACAGTTTTTCTTTTATACAGTATAGTTATTTAAAGCAGTACATTAAATTTACATTATTTTAATAAATTATATTCTTTAACCTTTTATTTTTTTCCTTTTCCAGTCACATTTTATTCATTCACAAATAACCTATTTAAATAAATTCAGTTTTATAACTGTTGTTAATCCAAGTTTTGTATATAAGGATTAAGCAGGATTAAAAATGAGTGATAAATTTATATTTTCCTAAATTTTTATTGACAAAAAAAAAAGAAAAAAGAATTAGCAACCTGTTTCGAAGTACATCTCGAGAACTTGCACAATGACTTTTAACCAGAGCGTGGAATTCTTCTGGTAACAATGGAAGCTTTGCATTCATAAGTTGTTCAAAGCTAACAAACCTTAAATGACTGAACCTGATTTAACAAAGAAAAAAAAGTCATTATCATTGATAAGCTTTTGACAGTCAATGGCTTTAGTAAATATCTTTCAAGGACATAAGCTGGAATATTAGCAACATGCAGACTGATGAAACAGCAATTAAAATATCAATAAAAATGAATTAACTTGTCTTCTTTATTTATCAAGAATGATATATGATTGATGTGAAATATCCAGCAAAATATATAGAAATGAAAGATGCAAAAACCTTGTTGGAAATTGAAAATGTTTTATTTTCATGTTGGGATTTCACTACTTTATGTGAGCATTTTCAAAACACAAATAAAAGCTCTAAGGAAAATTCATTAACATGACAACCTTTCAACACAAAACAATTTTAAAGCATTTGATAAAGTACATCACAAAGAATTGTTGGAAGTGCTAGGTAACCTTGACATATTTGGGAAGGATATTAGAATAATCCAAAACTTATACTAGGAGAAAACTTCCTTCATACAGATAGAAAATGAATTCAATAAATATGCAAAAATAGAAAGGGGTGTAAGGCAAGGATGTGTCTTCTCACCAGATTTATTCAACCTACACAGTGAGGCAATTCTGAGAGAATTTGAAGTCCTACCAGGATTCATTATTGGCAGCCATAATCTTAACTTAAGATATGCAGATGCTACAGTGTTGATAGCAAACAAAGAAAGGAAACCACAGAAACTCCTACAGAAGCTAGTGAAGGAAAGCAAGAATAAAGATCACATCAATTGCAAAAAGATAGAATGTACGGTTGTCAGAAAAAGGAACAGCCCAACATACAAATTACAAATACCAAAATCAAGCAAATACAAAAATTTAAATATCTAGGAAGTGTTTTAACAGGGGATGGAAAGTGTGACAGCAAAATCGGAATGCTCATTGGGACATATTTCCAAAAGATAAGCAGAATATTAAAAAAACAGGAAAATTTCATTGAAAAGAAAACAAAAATAATGAACTGTTACAAAATATCAGTCCTCTGATATGGCAGTGAATGCTGGACAATCTCTTAACAGAAGAAGAGACATGAAGCAATAGAAATGTGGTTCTACAGAGAGATGCTGAGAATTCCATGAAGTGAACATGTCAGCAATTACGAAGTTTTAGAAGAAATGTAAACAAAAAGAACATTGTCTTTTTAAGCATTTATCCCCAGCAAGACCAAAGTGCCACTAGTATGCAAGAGCACATAAGTAAAGGAAAAGACTGGGTATAGGTGGGGGGTTGAGGAAAGGATAAAAAGAAGAATGGGGATCAAGGCAACAGAAGATGTTGATTGACATTATATTTAAATTTTTGTAGATCATAGTTATCAGGGAAGCAAGTAAGCGGAAGGGAATTCCACTGTCGGGAAGTGCAAGAGAAGAAGCTGTTGGAGTAGAAGAGGTGGTTACATTTAACTGTTTCAACAGTAAAAAGGTGGGACCAAGATGCCAACCTAGCAGCATGCAGTCGGGGCACCAGTGAAAATAGCTCCTCTGAGCAGATGCCATGAAAAGATTTATAAAAAAGACAGAGGGGAGCCACATTACATCAATGGGAAAGTAACTGGAGTTGAGACCCTAAGTCAGGACCGATCACATTGCATATCCATCTTTGGATTTTGTCGAGAACCTAGAGATGAATAGCGGGGTCACCAGACCATATATGGCAACAGTATTCCATGCATGGTCAGATGGTAGATTTGTAGATGTGAAGGATAGACTTAGACGAGAAAAACCTTCTGGTGCAGCACAGGGAACCAAATTTCCTTGCGGTAGATGCAGATATTGATTCTATGTAACATCAAAAAGAGTTGAAATTTCTATGGCACATAATGGAAAATTTGATACTCACAGGACATATTGAAGGCAAGAGGGACATAGCACATAACATACCTAACAGAACAGGGTCTAGGAGAGATAGTAAAAGACAAAATTTACTAAAAGCTACAAAGGACAGAAAATTTTAGAGATCCACGACTGGAAAATCAGGGTGAAAATATATCCATGACAATATCTATGCCAACTTAATCATAAGTTTAAACTGATGCCAGGAAGAACTTGGTGAAAACATCTTCATTTCCTCTCAACTAAAATGGCCCAACAATCTTAATAATTTTAATTTATGATGAATAAAATAAAGTTTAATAAGAAATGCATTAGAAAAATCTAAAATATTGTGAATGATTTAATTGATTATATAAATAATTTGTTAACTTTTCAAAAATGTCTCACCTTATAATTAAAATTCTAAGAATAAGTTCATTTTAATAAACAAAGATTTGCATTTATCAATATGGCTTAGTGGTAGAGCACCAAATGGAAGCTTATGTCTGATAAAACAGAAGTAGGAAATTAAGTATTCAGTATTAATTATTTTTACAGAGTGAATGGACAGCTTTTGCACAACTATCCATGAATCTAATTGTATAGATTCCTATTTTGTGTTAAAAACAAAGTGTCAAAGTTACAAACAGAATTAAAATTTAAAATCTCAAATGAATTGGAATTGCAAAATAGTTTATTTCTTTAATCAAAGTTTTCCTAACCAAAGTCAAATGCATATTAAAATAAATTGAATAGCCACACTTTCTCACTAAACTGAGTGTCATAAAACCAAAGCCAGTTTATTAACAGCATATTCTTCCTTTCTGATTTACCAACAGAAAAAAAAGATCTTTTAAACAGATTACAGTGCAGTAGAATAAAAATGTTACTTACTGAGTGAACCAGATCCTTTGTAGTTCTAACATTATTGGATTTATACAGAATAAACATTGTTTGTTGAATTCCTTCATTTGAATATAAGTAAAGTGCCACGGAACAGGTGACCGGATTACTCTGAATAATAAAGAAGCATTTTAATAGATACTTTTATGTAGAAGAAACATAAAATTTGAATTCATTTTTAAATATTCTAAATTCCACATGTTCTTTAAATAGAATTCATCTATCAAAACTAAACTGAAATGGAAGTCTATTTTGAATATTGATATCTAAGCTGTTATGTAACAATATCCTTAAAAACTGTGTAAACAAGATAAGTAGCAGATAAGTTTATAAGGAATTTGAAGATGGCTAGGTTTTTACCTATTCTTACTGCAAAACAATGATTAAATAAGTATATCTAGATTAAAATGAGTGGATGCTAGTAATGCCAGTACGCAAAAAATGTTAAAATTTGTAACTTGAATGCTAAAAGTTTACAAGTTCTTTGAAACATAAAAACAGGAGACAATTGCAAAAGCACAGACAAAAATATTGTACCATGGCTCTTTTTAAATAGGGTGTTTTTTGTCACCAGAATAATCATGCCAAATATATTATCAAGAGAAAATTCCACAGTGTAAGATAGAGTAACTACTGTTAATTTTATGAAACTCAATCACAAACACTACCCACTTCTGAAAGACATTGAGCATGTAATGTTATGTTAGTAAAGTCTAATACGCATACAAGGCTAAACTTGCTATACATAAAATAATTATCCCCTTCAGGACTCCATCAAATTAACATCAATCAAATCAAGTGTATGTGGTTTCAGATCTTTCTTCAAACATTTGATCTTCCTGTGAGGATGTGAAAGATTCTGTATCTTCCCTTGAAGGTCAGGTGCTTATATAACTTCCTGTTATCCAGTTGTGCGTGTATGTGTTCTAAGTTCAGCTGGGTTCGCATCCTTGCTTGTGTTGCTGAACATACCAAAATCCTTTGAGATTTGATTGCACTTGGTGGCTTTGAAGTCACCTTATAGATCAATCTTAGGAGTTCCTAGTTCTTTTGATATTCTGAGATGACACTGAGCACAAAACTTACTTTGATATCTCTTAGGGTGAACCCAGTACATACTGGGGTTTCCACAGATCAAAGGTTCCTGATAGACATTAAATTTGATTCAGACCTCTGGTATTTCCTAGTATGAATTACATACTACATGTATTGTACTGATTTCAATCCCTAACAGATATATTATCTGTGACAAATAAATAACTAGAAGAGTTGAATGTCTGTCAATTGTTTATGGACAATCTTGTAATTTAGCATCTCAAATTATCACAGTTGTGAGTTTATTCAACATGAGGGTTAACAGCTCAAATTTTTTTAACTTCTTCCAATAAAAAAAAAACATCTACAAAATTCAACATGAATTACAAAGGATATTGTTCACTAACATTTACAAGAGTATTTTCTGGAATGCATATCTGCAGGAACAGAAAAAATGTATCATTTTGCCATCTCCATCATATTCCTTCAGGTAGGAATCAAAAAAAATCCTGTAGCTGTCTCACAAGACTGCATCTCCTCACTGCAGTTAAAAGGGGTTGGGTCAAAGTCAACCCTGATACTGAGGAATCCCAAGACAATTGTGGAGGAAACTAGACAATTTTTTTATATCTACCCACACATATGAATGAGTGTCTATGACTTTAAACCTGCCCTTGTGGAGAGGAGAATAAATGCTACTTTATCCATACATTTTACTCTTTTCTTGGCATGAGCCCAGAAACCCTCAACGCTTTGTGTTTGAAAACCATTTCCTGGCTCTATAAAATTACACAAATGATCAGTCATATGTTGATAATCTACCACAATTTAAGGCACTAAACTACAATTTTACCCTGTTTAAGTAAGGGGAAATTCTGTTTATAACATTGGCTATTCTGATAATGAAATCCAAAAGCTCAAAATGCTTCCCCAAAGTTAAACAAAATATTAAGAAACAGGAAAATTTCATTAGAAACAAAGAAAAAGTGATGAACTGCTATATAGTATCAATCTTCCTATATGGCAGTAAATGCTGAAAAATGTCCTCACTGAGGGGACTTGAGGCAATAGAGATGTGGTTCTACAGTAGGATCCTGAAAATACCATGGATGGAACATATTAGCAATGAGAAAGTTTTAGGGAAAATGGTAAAAAGAACTTAGAATCAGAAGACAATTGAAATTTCTGGGATGCTTAATGAGGAAAGAGTGCTTGGAGAATGATACACTCACAGAATGTATTGAAGGCAAAAAGGAAGCCCACCTAACAAGCTTGTGTGGATGGATGGCAGAAGAGGGAATAAGGGAGATAGTAAGAGGACAGTTACTGTTTACAGCTGCAAAGGAAGTAGTGGAGAGTCATGATTACCCACATCATATAAAAGAAAATTCTAATAATAAGCTTTTTGTCTAAATTACTTTGAGTGTTAGTCTGCTTGTGTTGATTGTGAAAGCTTAATGCTTTATATCAATTAACAGTTTTTGTAAAAGAAAATTTCAATTGTAATTATAATGATTTGTCTTCTTTAATTCATTAATAGCCAACTGAATTAACTGTCCTATTCAGTTTATGAAGACCAAATCAGAAATTGCATACACTGAGAAGTTGAGAAATTGTCTTCATTAGCAGGTCTAATTTCTCTAACTATTGGCATATTCTGACAAAAGAAATAAAAGTTTTTCATAAAAAGAATCAAATAAGGGAAATGTTTTTGTTATTACTAAACTGGCTGACAATTACTGGAATGATTTTCACACAGGCATTTGCTGAATACTCACTTGTAGGAGCAGTCAAGGTAGTAGAATGTCACTTAGCGTCAGCAATGAAAGAAGCAATGTAGTTTTTATGACAATTTATGCGCACTGTAAAAACATTCAAGGCACCTGCTTTTCACAGAACTGCATGACTAATCATATCAATTACAGCACAGGTGGCTAACATGTTGACGTTATTTTATTTCATATCTACACTAGATTTAGGAATTGAAAGACTTTGTATGTAATCTTTCTTTAAATTGCAGTTGGGACTCAAACAAAATTAAGAGGGAAAAAAATAGATAAGTAGGATCAAATAGATTAAAGCAACTTTGATGATTCTAAGTTTTTGAAAAGTTTTAATGCAGTTTTTGTTGGTATCTCAATTTTTGACTAGGCAGTTAATGTTTTTGTTCAAAAAGCAAAGAAGAATGGAAATTACTATGAAAGCAGTTAATAGTCTTTTTAACATCATGCTTTATTTCAGTAATGATCCTGTTTGATTGTTCTTCTTTGTGCCATGTCCTTTCAGGACGTGGGCGATCACGGCTCTCCACAACCTCCTATCTCTTGGAGCCCTTATCAAGGTTTCGCCATCCCTTTACACAAGCTTGTCAGGTAGGTGGCCTGCTGCCTTCCCTTATCTCTTTTGCCTTCAATGTGCCCTATGATGGTTAAGTTCTCCAAGCCCTCCTTCCTTATTATGTGCCCAAGAAAAATTGTCTCTTTCTGAGTATAAGTGTCTCTTTTGCTTCCATTTGCCTTAAGACTTCCTTATTGCTTACATGCTCCATCCATGGAATTCTCAGCATCCTTCTGTCAAATCACATTTCTCTTGCCTCCAGTCTCTTCTTCATCTGTGAGGAGATTGTCCAGCATTCACTGATACCCTGCCACACAAGAGGATTAATATTACAAAATAACCAGCTTGATTACTGTGTTGTAATTGATATGAAGAATTAGATTTTTTTTTAGAATATTCAGATAATACACAAATGCTAAATGAGTGATATTTCAAAATATCTCAGTCAGCAATCTGTAATAAACAGTTCCTTTAGAATTGATAATTTACATTTTATGATGAGTATACAATCAATACCATCTAACAAATTAACCCTTTTCTTAAATACATCATTACTAATCAATATATTGATTATTTAGTTAAAAATGTAGATCATCAAACCTCTGAGGGAAAGATTGGGGTATCCAAGCAATATGGAGACGCGCCTTTTCTTTGGGATCCTTCAAGATGTAATCCACTAAAAATTATAGAAGATAATAAATTGAAAGACAGATAAGCCTATTCAGGTATATATCTGTAATACATAATGATAATAACTAAATTTTTTTATTTTTTTTAAATTTCAAGATAGTGAATGATTTTAAAATGTTTATCCAGCAAAAGAGGCTCATAAGGTATCATAAAAGTATTTGGAGAAAAATTATGTGCAATTCAAAGCAACAAAAGTTATATTTTTGTTCATCCTGAAATGGTTTGATACTGGAAGGAACAAATATTAATAAGCAAGTAGGAGGATGAAGATGGATTTACATTATTATTTCTTTTAACATAACAGTAAAATATTAGTTACATTTAATCTATGAGAGGTTAAAACCCTTTGATGTAGTATTCAGTTGATAAACGAAAATTCTTTGTTTTTCTAACTCAATAGTTTAATATTTCCTTTCAATGATTTATACAATGAACATTTTAATTGATTTCTTCTAAAATATATTTTACAGAATAAAGCAAAAATATATGAAATATAAAAACATACATATTTTTGTAAAATTTTACAGTACAATTAAAATTCTGTTAGAAATATAAAAACAAGAAAATATAAAAAAATTAAAAATGAGAATTGCAAAATTATCAATGTTGATATAAATGATTACTAAATTCTAAAACAAATTAAAATTAAATACTAAAATGGATAATTGCAAAATGATTATGTCAAACAAGAAAAATAAGTTTTTCATAAGTTTTGTTTTTTTACAAATAATATCTGTAGATTTTAATAAAAAATTTTAAATTACAAATTGGAAAGGTTTTCATAAATAAAAGAAAACAAAGAGACATAGGTAAAAACAAGAAAGTTACAGAATTACCAATTGCTTTCCGTAGGCTGAACTCATAATCAACATTCACTTCCTCATGCAATTCATTTCTCAAACTGGCCAACATAGGATTGGTTAAATATATTGCTGGAATCAATTTATGGATTTTTTCTTGCCACTGTTTTGGAGAAGCAGCCAACATACTGGCCTTGATGCCATTCTCAATATAATAGTAATATCTCTGAAATACATATTAACTAAAGATTATCATGTATCCAAAAAGTGTTTATTTAAAAGTTAATGAGATTATCAAATAAGTAAACTACAGGAACCTTTGATAACTTTTAAAACAAGTTGTACTGCAGTTTTAAAATATTTATTTTCTAACAGCTTATTACTAATATTCATTAGTCAGTAAATATGTCAATGGCTGTATGGGTGGTGTAACTTTTACAGATTCAAAAAGAGAAAATGGTGAGCTGGGGTCAAATTCATTACACTTCCCAAAAATACTCTTGGGAAACGTATGTAGCCATCTCTTGTCCTACTCCCTCCAGCCATAGGTTATATAGTAGGGCTGACTGAGCTCTCTTGCCTTGAGGTGGTAAACAGTCTAGGAAAAAGAAAACTCTGAATTCAAAACCAACCTGGAGAAGGATAGACACCATCAGGTTATCTTGCCCTTGACACACTACTGCTGCTATGACTGCAGTATATGTGGTGCCCAAACAATCCTAATGGTTTACAGGTAATGTGAAATATGTCAGTGCATTAAAATACTTTATAAACTGTAATGTTCATAAAATAACCAAAAAGCTGGTATATGACATGTAATGCTTATCCTTACAATCAGTGACAAAAACAAACTACAAAGTACTTTGCATGAAATTTTATATGCCATTCATTCAAAGTGTTAGAAATTGCTTTCATTTTTATACAAGAAATTTTAGGTTCTTCAAAATGAGGTTGAAAATTGATGAAATCATTTAAATAACAAGTTTTTTTAAATATATTTCAGTAACAATCTTGAAAAGAGTATTTTCAAAAAAAGAAGTGTTTTTACTAACGAACCTTCAGATCTTGCTCAGATGGCTCCCCTATCAATCTCTTTTGCTCATTTTCAATTTCTTTCATAATCACCAACTGCCGATGTGGAGACAAAGGACGACCTTCACTTTCAGCTACCCTACACATGAAGCAGGCACATCAACAATTTAGACTATAAAATATCAATAGTTCAGTTTATACAAAATGAGTTAGGTTTTTCCCCAGTTATAAAATATTATTTTCCAAAGGAAGTATTAGTCTTTCATTATTCAAATTCTTTTCAAATTTACAGTCAAATCTGTCTAAAATATCCCGCAGAAGACTAACAGAAGGATGTAACAATAAATTTTGTACCTTGTATAACGAGCAAAATTCCTATTCAAAGTTGGCTGATATTTTAAACAATCAGATTTGCATAGAATTTAAATCCCAAAAAGCAAAAGGTTAACAAAAAAAATATATTGTTTGAAAAAACTGATGACAAAGATGATAGACATGAATAAATACATACAAATTAAATGGCTTCCATGTTAAATATATTTAATTGCAAATAATGTTGAAATTATTGGTTTGGTTCTTTATTCTTTCAACCAACTCTTTCCCCAATATATTACTAAAATGAGCAGCCTCTGATAATTGGATGTCAAAAGTTTACCAATGTACATGAACAATAAATACTGAAAATAACAATACTTACTCAACAGGTGCTTTTTTTGAAAGTTGAAGAGAACTTTTGCTCCGAAGAAGTTTTTTTGGACTTCCTTCAAGTCTGCCACTTGGTTTGATAACTGAAGTTAAAGAAACGGTTTTTGTAGGAATCATTTAAAATACTTACAAAGAAGACAAAATGGTTTGTTTTATTAAAGCTGATTATTAATCTTTCCAGCTATGTTTATAGTTTTGGTGATATCTATAGAATTCAAGTGGTCACTTTCAATAACTGTTTTTTTTAAGTTTTGGATAATTCTAAACATTTTTCAATGCTGAAATTCATTTCAGTTATAAACTGTACCAAATAAATGCAAGATTTATACATTTTAAGAATAAATCTTGCATAATATGTAATGTATAATTTTGAGTATTTGTAAAGCCAACCATTTTATTTATATTCAAATAGTTTTACAATAAATGATTGAGTAAACATCATTATAACATTGTGACCAGGAAAATATATTAGCATGAAAGTGGATATGACAACAGTTTCATTCTGTTAGTATATTCATGTTAAATCATTGAAAACAGAATGAAATAAATTATATATTTTGAATACAGAAGATAAAACCTGATAAAACAAAAAAAGTTTTACTTTGATGAAGGAGTGGAATGTATAAAAATAGAGTGTATTAAATAAAAACATCGGCATAAATATGCTAAACAACTAAAACAGACAAAACTGTATGTAAAAATCATGAAACAAAAAGTATAGAGCAAATAAACTATATTGACAGAAGTGAATGTAGTAGATTTTCAACTATATTCCAGAGCAAATACTATCTATGGATAAAGCCAATACACTGCAACACTGCAATTCATATAACAATATAAATGTATAAAATACAAATTTCTGTCTGTTTCTCAAAAACATTTGTTGCAGGCTGGTGTATGCATTGAGAGATAAACACATGTTTCTCCTGAAATGTCCACAACAAACATGGCAGATTCAGGATGTGAGTCCATGTAAATAAATAAAAAGAAAAGAACAAGAACCAGTATATGTGTACAAACAAATGATAGTGTATTCACAACAAAGGTATACAAGTGACAAGACAATAATGTGTACAACAAATGAATGTGGAAACCATTTTAGTCCAAAGCATGTGTAGTGAGTGAATGTGTGTATGTAAGTGTGTGAGCATGGTTCATGCATTTCCCAAAGGGAATGTGTTCTCCATGAGAGGTTACATGTTGATGAATAAGTGGATAAAGACGAGAACAAGAAAAATATCGAAGAATATCTATAGTCATGAAAGCCTCTCCTAGTAGTGGTTTTCAAAATTAGGAGAAGGTAACCTGACACATTATTTTAAAAAAAGCATCATATAGTTATAAAACGAAAAGCAAAACGTGGAAAATATAATTTGTTTAAATTAATGCATGGCTCTATATGTAGCATTTTATCAACTATTTCTGTTTAGATTCATCAGTAAAATTTATTATGGCCAAAATGCATTTCGACATTTCATTGTTAAACTCCACCCAACTTAGGCAATACTTATATGAATATCTACAATAATAATAAAAGATCCATTTGTTTTGGATGAGAATAACCAATTGAAAACTGATAGAAATTATAGAAGACTTATGGATTATAAGATATCCTGTCCGTTTGATATTTCTTATATTAACTCATTAACTGCAGCAGAAATTTCCATAATTCCGATTGACAGAAGTGCAATGAAGAAATTCCTGTCATCCATGGTTAATGAAGTAACTCTATATTATCACTTCTATCATTAATCATTTTAGGCTGTCAGAATTAAAAAGAGAAATATTTTTGTAAAGTTAACTTTCAGGATCAGGCAATAAAGGAAAGCAAGATTAAATTATTCACAAGAGGATTTAAAAAAAAAAAAACTATTTTTTTAGAAATAGTCAACAATAAAGAAAGTTTTTATTAAATATTCAATGATTATTTCTTCTAAAATATAGACAGAGGAGAGAGGCCTGAGTTTGAGTTTTTATCTGTTCATAAATATGATCCAAGAGACAAGCATATAGATATCTATATGGCTATCGCATGCAAATTGCCAAGTAAGGTTATGATAAAAAAAATAAAGCTTTTCTAAATTATACAACCTTACAATAAAGGAATACATGCATGAAAAAGTACAGCAAAGAAAATAAACAATTTGTTTGCAAAAAGATGATCGAATAAAAATGGCTTTATTGTAAAATCAACAATTCTTAGCAGTAAATTTGATACACGATTTGATGAGGGGAAAGAGAAGACCATAAAAAAAGCAAAACATGCAAAAATAATCAATATTTTAAGAAAAGTCAGGAAATATACTGACCATCAACTGATAATGATCCTGGAATCAGAGGCACATTATAATTTTAATCAAAGAATGAATAAAATAAATACTAATGAATGAACATGAGATATTGCCAATATTCAACAATTTCATTCAGTTTTATATACAAGTATATCATTTTATGCAATGTAAAATTTTCAAGAAAAAAATATTTTATTTTCACAGACATTTAAAAAGTTGTCTACAAAAGCAAAATTTCCAAGACATTGTTTTTCTTTTTCTAAATTGTGCTAATCTGTTTTTTCTAATATAGTCACTGATTTTCAAACATTATCAAAAGCTTACAATTCTTTATAAAAAAAAAGAACACGTACTTACTTTTTGATTTTGATCTCACCAACCTGGGAAGTTTCAGCCGTTGAGCTGAAGGTGTAAAGTTGTTACCAATGGAGTCACTTGGTTTTACTGAATGCTTTTGTTCTTTAAATGGAGATGCCAATGTCCAAGACATATCATCCATAATGGGTGGATGAGTGCCATTTTTGACAACAATCTGTCAATAACAGCACAAAATTAATAGTCAAGAAAAATATGATTGTGTAAAAATTATAAATAAAATTAAAGAACAGCTTTTTTTAATATCTTTATTCAAAATATTTGATTTCAGTTTTATACAATTTCACTTAAAATAAAAGTAATATAAAATTTTAAAATTCTTATTTCTACACAATATATCATGAAGTGCTGAAAAGTGAGTCTCTTTAGCCTGGTTATGGGTAGCAACTTGACACAGCACTGATTCAACAAGTGTCTAGAATAGACCTCTGGAGAGATATTGAGCCATGCTCTTTTGATAGCTCTCTACATCTCACTGTAAGTATAGAATCTATGAATACACCTCTCTACTATGTCCCATAAATGCTCTTTGGATTAATGTCAGGTGAATGTGATGGCCACAGTATTTTTGTTGGAAGTCTCTAAAATGTTCCACAAATCAATTGTGGGCAACTTGGGCCCAATGACACAATGCATTATCATGCTGCAATAACCTAATGCTGTTGGGGGACATAGAATGTATGAATAGGTGCAAAAGGTTATATAGCAGTGAAACATAGGAGGCTCAGATTAATGACATGTTTAAGCAGACCAGTTGATTATGCCATACCACAAGAATACACTACATACTATTATAGAACTACCACAAAACTTCAGTGTCTTATGTGATCTGTACCAAACACAAACCCCACCATAATCCCCAAACAACAGGAAACATGACTCGTCAGATCACAACACATGTTGCCAATCATTGAGGGTTCAGTCAGTGACAATCATAAGCCCAGTTGAGACACTTCATCTGCTGTTGCAATGTTTACAGGAGTACCCTGGTGGGTCTTCTGCACTCATGTACTATGGAAGCTAAATAATGCAGAATAAACCTGCTGGATATACATCTGGTACCTCCTGTATTGAATGTGGATGTGGTTTGAATCAGTGATGCTTGTTAGTTACCAGAGACAATTCTAGCAAAATGTCTCTGGTCACACATATTAAGACTCTGGTTGACAACTGCACTGTGGTAATTTTTTTCCATCGGGCATTCCTGATACACATATGTCACCTGAGATTGAAGGATATCAAAGGTCCACATAATTTCAAAAACAGAATGCCTCATCTATATGACCATTTACATTTCAATAAATTCACATTATTTTGCTAACAGATATTCATATTGGCTCATTAGATGTCAGAGCACAACTGATATACATCTAGGCATTTCCATGATATCAAGGCACATTGGTATGAAAAAACAGTACTCAATGTCAAGCAGGTAGAGCTATTATAATAGTAATATACTATCATATATACATATTTACATCTATCTATGAACAAGCTCTCTTTTAGACATATAAATGATAATGCATATTGTATATAAATATCCTTTAGCAGACAGATATTATCAATTTGTCCTTGTAGAAGTTAGGATTGCAAGTGTTAAGAAAAGTAAATTCAAAATGAACATGTTCATTAAGAAAGAAAAATTGAATGATATTCACCAGTGGTAGGGATAAGTCACAATTAGAAATCATCAAAGAATATTCACATCAATTAGAATATAACAGTTCAACAAGGTTTTAAATAAAAATTAACAAAGTATTAGAAAATAAATTCCCTATTTTTAAACTGGTATATGAGCATGAATGTTAATTGGTTAAAAATACTATCTATTGAAAAGTTCTGTGTAATTCTCTATCTTTCCCTGCCATTGGTTGATTATTTTGTACTGATTCAATATGGATTGACTTCACAGCTCTTAATTCTTTAAGGAGCAGCACTGTTTAATCAATAATTTGTTTTATAGGAAATTTAAAAATATTTTTATGTAATATCCAATACTATTAACATTGTTTCACAAATTCTGTGTTCAGTTACAAAAGTTAAAAATTAAGTATTTCAAATAGTCTTCACAGGAAAAGCAATTATTTTTTTAAATTTCATTGTTAATTTTCCTTATGCTGATTTTGATATGGTTATTCTAGATGTTACAAAAGCTAAACAATATAAAGTAGAAAGGCTTTTTAATATAAAATATATTTGAAGTTAAAATTTTCCTTCTTTTGACTAATACATAAGTGACACATAAGATCTCCCAGGCTGCATTTTAATCACTTGCTACTGCTTCAGACTACTAATTATCTAATTATAAAGATTTCATCATCCCCTTTTTTTCTCTTTTCATTTTGAAGCTTGTCCTTGTGAGATCTTTATACACAGTTCTGTTTTTCTTTTCTCTTTTAATCATTTCGTTCCAACCTTTTAGCCTATAGCTCCACACCTCTCACTTCAAACAGATCAATCATTCACCTGTGTCACATAATCCATTCATTATTAACTCTGTTCAACAACTCAGTGGAAATTTGATTAGTATTGCAAAATTGATGTGTGAAAAATACTGGATTTAAGCATAAGCTAAAGAAGCTAGGTTAGGGTCTCACAATATTCCAAAATGATTTTTGGATGGAGAAGCAGAAGATGTTAAGATTCTGCTGTATTTTCTCTTCGCAAGGACCCTCTAAACTTAATGTATATTTATGGGTTCAGCAACTCTAAATGTAGTACTGATAAACAGGAGCTTTATACTCCCAAACTTCTTACCATTGTCTTTATTAAATTATTTTAATAATGCTGTTTCTCAGTAACTCAAATACTGAATAATCCATATCTTACCCTTGCCTAGGTTGCTGTGGTAATTCACATCACAACATGTCTACTAACAAAAATCATGTTTGTAAACACAAACACAGACCCTTACCTGGTACAATGTTGATGGTTCTTTTACTGTGGAAGGGAGAGGTGGTAGTGATGGAAGTAACCTGTGGAGTTTGGGTGGGGTAGGGCACTGAAAAGAAAATGCAGCATAGATTTTAAAACGAACACGTCAAGCAAGATCCATTTAATTTTGTCTACTTTTTAAACTTATAATTTGATAAGATAACTAAAGGAAATTTTTAATTCATTTTTTGTAATTTAATTTTAAATTAATTACTGTAGTGTAAAATGTAAAGTAAAGGAATTTTTTTAATGAATATTAAAATTAAAATACATGCACATATTCCATTTTTTGAAACTGACACAAAATTCAAAATACAAGGAATTGTAAAGAATATATTTTAGATCAAATAAAAAAATAAAAATAAAAATGATCTTTTTATAATTCTTGCTCATCGTGTGTTAAAATGTCGAATATATTTACTTTTTAATCTTTAGCGCTTAAATTAAAAAAAGAAAAACAAGATAAGAAGAGTAAAAAACTTTAAAAATGTAAATTTTTTGAAATGACAATGTATTATTGTAGAATAAATAAAACTAAAAGATATTATAATTATTTCTAAAAATTCTTAAAAGGTTTAGTTTTGAAAAAGGCATAATTAACGCTAAAAACATTAATATTAGTAGAATTTAAATTTTTTTAGATTTATTCATTAGTAGAAAGATTTGAAAAAGCAGTGACTTAAAAATATGCCATCATCTTTAATTTGACAGTTGTGGATCGTTAATGATTTGGGGAAAATAATCGGATATAAAAAATGTCATGTTGTAAAGTAAAATGTAAGTTGCAAACAAAATAATTCTAAAAAATTTTCATTTAATTGAACAATTAATTAGTAACAATTATTATCTAGTATTCACTGGTTATTTAACAAAAATGGTAAGTAAAAGGAATTTTTAAAGATCAAATTTGAAAGCGTCGTCATTAATGTCGCTGTCAGTTAATTTCTTTCTTATTTGTTTATTTTTTGTGGGATTGCTTTTTATAACGTTTTATTTGTTCATTAAATATTTACCATAAGGATACTTATTCTTGGTATAGAAAAAAATTATAAGAGCAAGAAATATTAGCATCGCAGAATTTTCCAAAAATACAACTGACTTTTTTCATTAACACAACATTAAAAAAAAAAATTAAACTAAACACGAACAACAAAGAGTTGAGTTGAGTTTAACTAAATTTCCCTGTAAAATTTCCATTATCTTTCGAGGACTTTCAAAAACAACAGAAACTATATAGAAATTTTGAAAATATAGATTGATTAATTTATAATTCGTTTATCCAGATTCTACAGACACAGTCTGAGTAGAAAACTAAAACACATTTTTTTTACCAATTTTCTAAAAAGTGACTTTTGACGCTTTTTATGAAAATTTATCAATGCAAACTTTGTATTTTTAATTATAATTTACAAACACTGATCTAATTTGAAGAAAAGTTTCAAATTGTAATTCAATTAAAACTTAGAAATGATGGTAAAAACTTTGGTTGGATGGCAAAAGAAAAAAAGACATTCATTTTTTTTTTAATTAGCATTTCTGATACATGTACAAAATAACAATTATGCTGACAAAAGAAGTGACAAAAATAAAAGATGAAAGATTTAAAGACTTACTTCACTGTTGTCCACCGACATTTTTACGTTTTTATTTTAAAATAGTATCAAAAAGTTAAAAACAAAAACTCACAAAAGTGATATAAAAAGTAATAAAAGAATACTTTAAAAAAATTTATAAAGTGCCGTGATCTATTAAATAAATATCTATAAACATCATATTAGAAGGTCGTGTGATTTTCGTCAACTTTTTGCTTGTGAAACCATCCCATCCGATCCGGGCGGCCATAAGATGCCCAAACTACGCCATGTTACATTAGCCAAAACTGTTTACCTTGGTTGCTAGGCAACGTTGCCTCCTGCTTTTCTACTTAGCTCCTCTCCCTTCTCTTCCTACATCATCAGCAGCGGCAACACCTGCCTATTAATGTTACATAATGTTCATTGTTGCGGATTTTGCAAGTACGCCAACAAACAACACATTGACAAGCGTGGAGGATGAGAAAAATTGCCTCTTTGCTTCGATACAAGTGAATAATCTCGTGAATTTCAACTCAATTTTCAATATTATATTATGAGTTGAAATTCACGAGATTTAAGAATATATATTGAATTGGTAACTTATTTTTCAGGTATTGGATTCTTTTTAATGTAAGCAAATTAACTGTAACATAATTTTTTTATGTATAAAAATGAAAAAATAAATCCAAAAGAAGATATAGAAAAATTTTGAGTATCACAATATCCTACCTAAGTAAATTTTTTTTTAAAATTATTTTACATATTTCACATAATATAATCTTCATTAAAACATTGATTTTGTTAACTTTTCTATTGTTTCAATTTAAATATTATTTTTTTTTTTACTTAATACGATGTCCAAGAGCCACTCAAGATAGAAGGTTACTGAATAAAATACATGATATGAACGTAAGCGGAAGAAGTAGGAAATGATGATTACGAAGATATAGTGGATAGATATGTAAAGACACTAGACTCAAAAAGTACTGTTCCGAGAAGCATCCAGGCGGGAGTTAGTTTCATAATGTAGTGGTTCTTGCGAAGAAGCTTTCGGAGTAGAACACTCTTTAAAAAAAAAGAATACATAGGGAATGGGAGCGATTCAGCCCTGCGGACTTAGCAAAGCAGGTCTTGGGTTTATGAGTTTGTCGTATCCTTTCAGAACTCCCACAATTTTTAAAAACAACTGGAAGAAAAAGCTTAACCAGTGTTGTTATAAGACTGGTTCAGGATAAATAGAGGCTTCAAAAGCAATCCAAACAAGTGTTCCGCGGCTCGCTCTCTCTCTCTCTATCTATCTATCTCTCTCTCTCTCTCTCTGCCACAAAAACTGTACTTTTCAAGACAATGCTATCTAGCGACCACGAAACTCTCCTTCTCAGGACATCCACTCTCTAGTGACCAGAAAATGGCTTCAAACGAAGGTACAATTGAGATGTCAATGCGTCAACACCCCTGCTCCACCTACTCCCATACAACGAAGTCAATCCCAGAAACTGGCTTCTGCAGCTTGAAGCGATATTCACCACTCGGAGACTCACCTCCCAAAAATTCAGGTTCGCCAACGTTGTGCAGGCTATGCCATCAAACGTAATCGACGAGGTAGTGGACATACTTCAAAATGTCCTGGAATCAGAGCTATACACGCACTTGAAAAGTGCAATTATCAAGAGGACTGAATTTCAACGCCTAATCAACAAAGTTTTACGCGGCCTTCCCTTAGCATGCGCGTATATTGTCGATACCCTAATTGATAGCGTTGACGCCAATGCACAAACAGCATCTCCATGAAGTGTTTTTTTTTTTTTTTTAATCATATCACCCCAAGCAAGGCCGGAGGCCACTAACACGCAAGGGGTTAAAGAAGGGTTGGAGGAAGAGCAGATAGGAGTGGCAAGGGAGGGGATGTGGAGAAAGAGAAAGACAGTGGGTCGATCAAGGCAAGGGGGCCACAAAAGATCCAGAGCGAGAGCAGATAGGAATGAAAAATGAAAGGATGTGGAGAAGGGAAGTGGATAGATCAAGTCAACTGGAGATGTCGATTGACGCTACACTTAAACCGTTGGAGATTGTATTTGTCAGGGAAACAGTAATAGGGAAGGGAGTTCCATAGGTGAGATGTGCGAGACATGAAGCTATTGGAGTAGAAAAGACGTCTACATCTAACAGTTTCCACGGTGTAGGGGTGGGAGCGGGAAGCCATCCTGGTGGGGCGTTTAAATTCACGAGGCCTAGGGACAATCGAACGCAACTCCTCAGAGCAATTACCGTGGAAGTACTTGTAAAAAAGGCAGAGCGAGGCAACATCGCGTCTGTGAGAGAGCGACTGCAGACGAGATGACAGATCAGGGCCAATCACGTTGCCTATCCGCCTCTGGATCTTATCAAGAACCCCGAGGCAAACATCAGGGGCCCCAGACCATATATGGCAGCAATACTCCATGCAAGGGCGAATAGTCGATTTATAGACTTGAAGGATCGATTCCGAGGAGAAAAATTTCCTGGCTCGGCACAGAGAACCAACTTTCTTAGCGGTGGCTGATGCAACTGACTCGATGTATTTGTTCCATCTCAGATCAGCAAACAGCGTGAGACCGAGCAGCCGCAGGGAGGAGCTCTCGAGAAGTTGGTCATCAGACATTCTAATGGGATGCAGGGATGGATCCTTATGGTGGTTGATAGAGAGCAGTTTTGTTTTAGAGGCGTTAAAGTTAACCATCCATTTCTCACCCCAGATCACAACCGATTGGAGGTCCTTTTCAATTTGAGCTGCCAGGTTAGCTTTGTCCGCCTCACTAGATTTGTGTTTGAGGCAGGAGTAAATGGTGGTGTCGTCAGCGTAGATGCCGACTTGGGAGTCTATGGCGGCAGGAAGAAGAGTGTCTCATTTTTGGTCTTCTACTCCTCCCTACCTATTGCGATGAAGACCCAATCAAGAGCCCTCCAGAGCTATAAATATATCCTGAAAATGTTACCAATATCTGTTGATTATTACCATTTTATGCGAAAACATTTTATGTTCTCACTTTTAATTACTTTACCCTTATTTCGTACCAGGTCACATAAGGTTACTATTCTACAAGTAACAGACTTATTTTGTCTGCAAGGAAGTATATACAGGGTGCAATGGATAAATTCTCGTCTAAATGACGCAAAAACGAAAACAACACTGATATCTTTACTCAAAAATATCTTGAAATACTAATGGTAAATTATTAAATAAAATCGCCATTGGCTCCACCACAGTCTCCAGGCAACTTAGGAATCTTCTGCAACTCTTCTAGACGGTCTCCTTGTTTAAGTTGGTAAATGATGTCATAATCCTTGCCTTCAGTTCATCTTTTGTATTACAAAGAGTTTTTTGTTGGTCTCTCGCTCAACTGTGCCCAACACATAATACTCAAGAGGGTCGCAGTCTCGAAAGTTAGGTGACCAGATGTAAGGGGTAATGAAGTCGCAGAAAATTTCTGACAGTCATGACTGGGTTCTCCTTCTTGTGTGGCATGGTGCAGAGTCCTATTGCCAGACATAGGGTCTTCCAGCAGCCACCATCTTAACTCAGGGCAGCACTACTTCCTCAAGGCACTTGATGTAGACCTCCGTGTCGAGTCTGAGGCCCTCACCAACAAATTCAAGAGTTCTTTTCCTATGAGAACAATCAGAATGAGTTTTCCGACCTGCTGTACCTTCGTAATCACCATTAAACTCATCCAACTCTTTCTGAATCCTCTACACTGTCGGAGTTATGAACCGAATTTTAATATGAAACTTTCACTGTCATATTCGATCAATGTGATTAATATTCACTAAGATGATGCGCGTGCAGCGTAATGGGTATAGATCAGAAAGGGGAATAGACAAGTCGAGTTCAAATTCCAGCCTCGTCTGTTGCGTTGATAAATAACCTTAGGAAAGACATAGATCCCTTTTTTCTAGCTCTGGGTTAAATAACGGAGTAGATTAGACTCGCTACACTTGGGTGGCAGTCAATTAAGAAGAACGATTATTTTGAATTCAAAACCTTGGAGAATGCGACGAGTAACCACTCGACAATTTTTCATAATCAATTCACAGATAATAGTGAAAAGGAATTTGTAGAGAGCCACAATCGCCTACAAATTTCGCAATAAATGCAAACGAGTTCTCGGAGGTGCTAAGTCCCTGTTTGCCGAGAGAATGTGGCACCGCATAGCATCTAACAACTTTGGCTCTTATGATTACTAGCGGCTCTGTAATAGGGTATTAAATAAGTGTAAGGTTTCTATACCTCCCCTTTTCAATCAATTTCAGGTGTTAACATCCTCTGCTGATAAAACTGAATGCTTTGCCCATAAATTCCCCTTAAACTCTATTCTTGAATCATTTGGAGTATCCCTGCCTAACTTCCCCATTAGAAATGAGTCTCTATGCATATAACCCTTCCGCGGTCTCTGCTATCATCTCTAACGTAGATCGCCACAAAGCACGTGGATGCGATGGTATCCCTATAATAGTCATTAAGATGTGTGCTCCAAACTGGCTCCTGTTCTCCATAAATTGTATAATATATGCTTCGTTGTTTCCTGCTTTCCTGTCTGCTGGAAGTCATCATCTGTTGTTCCAGTTTTTAAGGACTGATGAATTGACCAGCCCTTCCAACTATCAGCTTATTAGCCTTCTACTTCTTTTTTGGGGGGAAACTCCTAGAGGCCCTAATCAATGCCTAATTGGTTCATCATCTCTCATACATGGCCTTTTGTCAGACAAGCAATATGGCTTTCGTTTCTCCAGGTCAACTGCTGATGGACTGACGATAATTACTGAAAGAGTCTATCATACTCTAGATAAAATCGGTGAAGCCCGGACTATAGCACTGGACATCTCGAAAGCCTTTGACACACAGGCATTCTCCACAGGGGTTGGCATACGGGTCTTCTCCACAAGCTGAAAAGTTACGGTCTCTCTCGACACATTTTTGAACTGATACAGACTTCGATCTAATCGTGAAATGAAGGTTATTCTGAACGGCCACTCATCTAGATCCCTTCATACGAACGCGGGTGTCCTCCAGAGCTTCATCCTTGGTCCTACTCTGTTTTTAATTTTCATTAATGACCTTCCCGATGACACGTATCTACGCTGATAACACAAACATTTACTCCTGTCTCGATAGTAAGTCTGATCAGTCCGACAAGGTCAAAACGGCGGCCGATTGCCAAAACAACCTCAAGTCCATTGTTAACTGCGGCAAAAGATGGCTTGTTAGTTTTAATACCTCCAAAACTAAACTTCTCTCGGTTAATCATTTGAGAGACTCCTCTCTGCCTTCCATCATCATGGCTGATGCTAACCTCCAGAAAAGTGACTCCTTGCGCCTTCTCGGGCTAACATTCTCAACTGATATGAAGTGAAAAGACTATTTTAAATCTATTGGTAGGTCAGTTGCTAAGAAAATCGGTTCACTGTGTCGTGCGAGATGATTTTATTCTCTCCAGTATCTATCTTATATATCTATAAATCTACCATTTTTCCATACTTAAAATATTGTGGCACATATGGTCCGGTGACCCTGCTATTTACCTTGAGCTCCTTAACAAAATCCAAAGTAGAATAAGCAATATTACTGATCCTGATCTGGCTGCTCAGCTTCAGTCACTTTCCCACCGCCGTAAGGTTGACTCTGTGTTTTTCTAAAAACATTTTCATCGTAATTGTTTGGACGCACTTTTCACTATGGTACCTAGACTTTTGAATTTAAACGCAGTACTAGCCTGGCGTCGATATCTCATCAATTTACAGTTAAGCTGGCTAGATGCACCCTGTACGTTCTGTGCTAACAGTTTCTTTTATCGCTTCTTAAGCTCCCTTCCAGCTTCATTGTTTTCCTGGCAACTTTAATCTGCAAAAATTTAAATGCAATGTCAATCGCTATCTACTGTCCTCCTGATTACTCTCTTCTCGCTCATTATTAAAGTGCCTGTTCCTAATTCTCCTACACTCTGTAACCCCTTGTGTCTTAGTGGCTTCACTGCCTTGCATTGGATGATACTGATTAAAAAAATAAAAAGAACACGATGTTAAGTAAAAAAATGAATTAAGTGTAATGACAACAAAAAACATTCATTAGGCTACAGAATTATATATATATATATATATATATATATATATATATATATATGATAACAAATAGGAAACGTATATCAATCTAAACATGTTTCACTTTTATTAAAGTTTCGTCTGTATTTCTGAGATGAGGTATTGTAATTATTTACATTGTTCGGACTGTTGTTTTCATCTTTATTGTCATGTTCACAACGTTTCTGCCGTTGTGCGCTCCGGCCTTCTTCAGGTGATTGTAATTTCGAACTGAACCTTTTATTTCGTCCACCGGGGTAGATTGTTTTAGTTCCATGTCCCATGCTTCTTCCGGGTGTCTCAGTTATCTCCCAAGTCAACTTAACATAAGGTAAGCAGACCGAAGCTATTTTCTGGGTGTTGTTATCCTCCTGTACCCTCCTATCCCAGTTGGAGCTGAACAAGAAATGGTGAGTATAAGCAACGTAACAACTACCCTGAGTACATGGGAGCAGCTCCGACAAACTGGAATAGAAGTGTACAAGAGGATAACAACACTCAGAAAACAGAAATATATATATATATATATATATATATATATATATATATATATATATATATATATATATATATATAATTTATTCATTTATGCATTTCCAGTGTCGACAAACCTAAGAAGCGAATATCTGATATTGATCAGATAGTCGATTTATATTCGAATTCACAATTGCATTTCCAGGCTTTTTTTAATGTTCGTACCTAACCAACACTCAAGGTATTTATTAGAGTATAATCGTTGAAGTCAATTGCTACAAGTGGTTTGCACTTGCAAATCAACGTAGAGTTTGTGTTGGCGTTCAGCTGTCGAATCGATAAGATTGTACAACCACTTAACAAATTGAAAACCTAGTTCGAACAAGAGGCTCTTCTAAATTTGAGCAGGTGTATCTGAGATGCTTAACTGTGTGTTTAAAATAGAAATATGGATAAAGCCAATTTATGTGCAAAGTAACATTGTGGATATCCTGTTGAGGAATAATTCCGATAGTAATGACTTGTCAGACTAACACGCTAAGCATCATCACTTACCGCCAGAAGTTTTGTTGTCTTTACTACAAATATGCAACTTTCAACTATGGTTTTAGTTGTTGAGAGTCGCACACACTAGTGAAATGTTCATTTGATGTGCTAAGATGTCGAAAATACGTTCTAGGGAAAAATCTATAAAAATAATAAAATAACCACGCTTTTAATCTATGGGCATCATAACCACAACAAGAAAATCTTCAAAATAAAAGGATCTTGAATTGGAAATCTCAAAAATGTGGCCCACGAGGTCATCAATAATTCCAATTATAACTGGAAGTTCCGATAGACTCATTGAAAGGGTTCCTGGTAGAACACGCATTAAAGAAATACAAAAAATAGACTCACACATTACAAAGAGCTTTATCTATGTAAAATGTGTGTGATTTGTTTCCTTTACAGAAATGATCAGTGGAAAATGTCCTGAAGCCATTTCTGACATTAGGTCTCTGGTTGGGACCCGGAAGGAAATGTGTATACAACAGAAATCAAAGGAAATAATAATAATAATAATAATAATAATAATAATAATAATAATAATAATAATAATAATAATAAACATTAAGCATGGATCACGTAGATTACCTCAGGTGAGTTAGCGCCCTTGGCACAGTTAGAGAAGTAGTCCGAACCTGAGAAAGGGCTGGAACAAGAATCACACCAATGGGGAACAAAAGATATTCCAGGAGGTAACCCACGACCTCACCTTAGCTTAAAAGTGGTAATCTTTTAAAGTACAACCATCACATATTGTAAGTACTATGTTTATGTCATGTTTTATTGACGTTTTGCATTGTGTGACATGGCCTTCAATGTTGAATAATGTTAAATCAGACGTATGATCACTTTATTAAGGGACATGCTGCCCTTGTGTTTCCTCTTCTCTTCTAATTTTTATTTTCTTTTTATATTTCCTGTCTCGACCTAGAAAAGCCGGGAAGGAATCTGGGTCGCTTAACGACCAGACATGATTGACCGCCTAAGGGAGTAAGTAAAAGTCGATCACCCAACCTTACGTGAGATTTTTGGTATTGTAATTTCAGTTTCCCGATAATCTCTGACCACGATAGATCGCGAGAAAATCGACTCTCATCGTGCGATCTTGAGAGATGCGCCTATGAACGTATTCTATTATTTATTGTGTAAGGAATATGAAAATATCAGTCCTGAAGATCCTGGATTTGTTCAACTACTTGATGTGCAGTGAATAAAAAAAGATATTATTCTCGAAGATCGTGGAGAATAAAAGAATCATCCCAACTTGATGTGTAGAAAATAAGAACATTTGAACTTACAAAGACATGAAAAACAATTGCTTGAATTAACACTCACTATCAGTCTTTTTATTGTTTATGCGTCTGTTATCCTATACTCTTTCCGTGTTATTTTTGTTAAAGTTATTTACAAATGCTTGTCTTGTGCTCGTTGTTCATTGACACCTGGTCGTGCGTTCCTATCTGAGCAAACGCATTTCTATTCTTTTTTAAAATCTAGGTTTCATATCCCTGTGTTTTGCAAATTCGCAACAATTGTTACAGTTAATAAAAATGGTAAACGTATTTTGGCATCCTTCTTTTCATTTCCCTGAGTACCACGTATCTATATGTTTGGGAGATGCTTGAGTTAGGGAGGAGTTATAAAATAACAATCCAACACCAGTTAAACCCCGCTCCAGCGTAAATTTATAATTTTTTATTAAGTCGTTATGAGGACGTATCTGCCCACGGACGTCAGTGGGTGTATGATTATATAAAATAGGAAGAAAAGAGAGGGAGGGAGGGAGAGAGAGAGTGTGTGTGTGTGTGTGTGTATGTGAGAGAGAGAGAGAGAGAGAGAGAGAAGTTGGATAACGCTTACAAAGTTTCTTTTCTCTCTCTCCTCCTCTCTCCTTCTCGCTGTCAATCTTTATCCATCTCTCTATCTCACTGTGTGTGCGTGTGCGGGTGTGTGGTATTTTGTGATGATGTGTTCAGAGAAAAGGGCAATTTTTAATGAAGGTATGTGGCTATCGATCACATTTCATATCCACGACTAAAGCCAATGGATTTTGGGCCCAATGGATCTTTTTATCTCTTTTCTCCAGTGAATATATTTCAATGTTAACAAAGGTCTAGAAGTAAAATGACAAGTTTATACTTGTTTGGTTCTTTATTTTCATCACTTACTTGTTAGTGAACAAGTTGTCAATAACAAAGTTCTCAGCGATTGAACACAATAAATGATTTAACACCCCACCAAGTTCATCATATTCATGCTTGAAGTAATGACACACACCGGGAAAAAATCGGTTATATCAATAAATCCGTAGCTTAATGATTAGTAAAGCATTAATTTACCGCAACAAAAATGTTGTAATATAATCCCTTGTCCTTGCACTTAATTTAGCGATGAACATTAATCACACATAACAACCATTATCTATTAAGGAGTAATGGTTGTCAAATTATTGTTTTGAGTAGTCTATATACTAGTGTCCCTGTGCCAGACTAAGTTAAGCTTAGTAAATAACAATACCACCCTT
This sequence comes from Acanthosepion esculentum, assembly GCA_964036315.1. NCBI lineage: Eukaryota > Metazoa > Mollusca > Cephalopoda > Sepiida > Sepiidae > Acanthosepion > Acanthosepion esculentum. The sequence continues at coordinate 73,981,641 of OZ038484.1, forward strand.
TTATTATACGTTGTAAAAATGTATTTAAAACAAAACAATGAGATGTAAAATTATATTTATGAATATATTTCTATGACTCATTATCTACAAAACATATCTTTATATAGAGCAGGAATATAATAATTATGATTAGATATATTTAGAGATAAAATCCAAAGAAGAATCTGCAATGCTATTGATCTTGATCTGGCATACCGGTTTAGTCACTTTCCCACCACTGTAATGTAGTTTCCTTGTGCCTTTTCGATAAATACTTGAATGGTAATTATTCTGATGAACTTTGCTCTATGGTACTTCGACTTTATGAATTAAAGCGAAATACTAGATTGACAACAACGTCTCATCATTTTACAGTAACCGTAAGTTCTTTGCTAGAGGTTTCTTTTCCGGTTTTTTACTTTCAAGTCAACTTTGACTGTCAAAAATTTAAATGCAATGTCAATCGTTATCTACTGTCTTCTTGATTCCTCTTTTATTGTTCTCACTTCAAAGTGTCTTCAAACAATCATTCATCTTCAAAGTGTGAAAAGTTCTTTTTTGAGAAACAATTCCCCGCTCAGTTTACTTCAGTGTGCATGATTGTAACTACTACTTTATCTTGTAGTTTATCATAAAGTTTCTGGCACTCCTTACCGAGCTGAATCATGTTCGTTCCTGTGAAAATACAAGGAACACTTTTTAACTTTGCTTCTGTCAATCTATTTAAGTGTGTTTACAAATACATAGAGACTAATCATTTGAAATGTATTCTATTCCTTTAATTGGTGTAAAATTATTTCAACATTTTTAATTGACCTGTCTGAATTTTGGCGCTTATTCATGAGACTTAAATGGGTATATAAGTTCACTTGAGAGTGCTTCTGTTATTCTCGTTGGAGAGTCCTTTCGCACTATATCGAGTAGTTCCGACAAACTTTCTGTAACAAAACTATTTCATGCGTCGCAACCCGACTAAACGTCGCGTGCGAGCTGATATTTTAATAATTAGATTCTTATCAATAAATACCGTATATACTCCAGTATAGGGCGAGTTTTTATGATCACTTCTTTTAAGCAAAAAATAAGGCCTCACATTAAACACTGCTAAATTTTTTTGAAGAGGTTAAAAACCATGCATTTTCGGTGACTGGTGGCACTATACACAGCGAGATTTTTTTTCTGGGGAGGTTAAAATTCATGTAAAAACTTTCAGGGGTCGCACTATAAATGAAATCGGATCATACACGAATATATATATTTTTTTACAGTGAGGTTCACCCTGTACAAGGCCCGGGAGCCACTCGAGGTAGAGGGTTACAAATAAATAAATAAAAAAAGGACTTAATGAGAATATGTGAGGAAGATAATAGTCAACCCTAGACTTGAACAAGTTAAGATTATAGCGATCGAGAATGCATCCTCCTAAGAGTTCTGGCGGAACTTAGGAATGTAGTTCGTTTGGGCACTTTCTGTTGAAATAGCAATAGAGCAGTGAGAGGCTTGCGACATCTCGTTTGTGAGAGAGGGGTTGTAGGGTGGAAAATAATTTGTCACCCACACGGACGCAGAGACATTTTTGGACTCTGTCGAGACTTGTGTGAGGATTGGGAAGCTCCTGCTCAAATATGGCCGCAGTACTCCATTTTTAGGTCTGATCTGGCTCTTGTAAAAGTAAAAGGTAGAAGATAGCATAATGAGTCAGATACTTACTAGAGTGGTACATGGAAGCGACCATTTTTGATTCTGAATCTCTTAAAATGACCTTCTGCTTTACCTGGTCTGTGGCTAAAGTGTTTGTGGGGAAGTTTTAAGTCAGGGGTAGGCGAGTAAAAATTTACATACAAGACTTAGTTTATGTCCTAATTCATAATTTTCGGGGGTGAAGGGATATCGCAACCACTGGCGACGGGCCTGTGCTAGATTAAATCCTTATTATATACTGATTTATCCGAACTGGTATCTTCATCTTGGTTATTATAGTCACACCCTTTCACTCATTGTATCTTCCAACTTTTTTAATATTCTAACATTTCGAAAAGAACCCTGCTTTATTAAATGCATTCGTGTAAAATGTTTTGAGAGTCCATAATAATCAAATGGCTGAGTCGATCGTGTTATGATAACACAAGACGGGAAACTTAATTATTTACCATTTTATACATTCCAATATTTCTCTCGGCCAATCAATTCAGAAACCTGATGAGAAAGTGCAACATTTTGCTACACGTCTCAGACAAGTGGTAAAAGATTGTGCATTCGAAACAGTCACGGACAATCAAATCCGTGATGCAATATTGATTCGGTGTGTATCGGACTACAAACGACGGAAGATTCTAGAAGAGGGCGCAATATTGAACTTAACTAGAAAGTTAGAAATAGTCGCACAGTGTGAATCCGTGGTAAAGCAGATGGCGGCCATGTCAGTTACTGCTAAATCGACCGGAACAGTAAATAAACTGTCGTACAAAAACAAGCAAACGTCCAAGCGTACTAATGTGAAAAATCAAACCTGCTACTGATATGGATTTGAAGGTCATTATAGTAAGGATTTGGACTGTCCAGCTAGAAGCAAAACATGTTCATATTCTGGTAAAGAACACTTCATGAAACGATGTAAAACTATTAACAAAGCAAAAAATTATCTTACTGTAAAACATGTGGACAGTATAACTAAAATTAATTATGATTTTAATAATGATTGTGATGATCTCTTAGGAGTGCACGCAGTTAACTGTGATCATAGAATAATTAAAGTAGCATTGTTGGTGGAAGGCTTAATTTACAGATGCAATTAGACACGGGTACCAGCGTATCTATAATTTCATATATATAGCTGTATAAGAAAGTGTTTAGTAATGTCAGCATGAAAGGGCGTTCACTAAAGCTCCAGGCTTAGGGTAGTAGCTAGATTTTGGTATATCGTAACTGACCATATACCGAAAACTAGCAACCACCCTATGTCCGCAAGGAATTTCAGGTGTCAATTCTTGATTTTGAGTAGAAGTGTTCTTTCTGTTGCCATTTTCTTTGAGACTTCCTTGTTGATTACTCGCTCCGGCCATGGAATTTTCAATATACGTCTGTAGAACCACATTACTGTTGCCTCTAGTTTTTCCTCATCCATGGAGAAATTGTCTAACATTCACTGCCATATAAGAAGATGGATATCACATAGCAAGGCAGCACTCTTTTGTTTCTATCGAAATTATTCAGCACCTTTCTTAGTGTTGGTTTTTTAATATTAGTCTGCTCCTATATAGAGAGATTGGTCACGTGATGTTAGGCAGTTTCTCATTAGTTAATAAAACCACGAGGGTTTAGAAAAAGCTGACCACCACCAGAGGGAAGGAACAGGACCTGCTCCGAAGCAACACACAAGAAATTCTCTCCGCCGCCAACTGTACCAGTTGCCAAAGGTTTAAAGGTACAAGTTATCTAGCCCTATTTCACTCCAACAGATGGGTAAATCCGCCTGATATTTTCTCTATATATAGGAAATTGTGTTTATATTAACCGTTGTATTCATGTTTAGGTGTAAATAAATATCTGTATTACATGTTGATAAAGTATTCTTATTCTTGTCAGTCCCAAAGTGAAGTGAGACTAGCACCTTTCTTAGCTTTTGAAATGCTTTTTCGCTAGACCAATGTATGTTCAGATATCAGTGTCACATTTTCCATCCTCTGTTAAAACGCTTCCCAGGTATTTGAACTTCTTTAACTGCTTCATGTTTATACCTGCAATTCGTAACTCACATCTTAGGTTTTTTCTCTTACTGATGATCATATTTTCTGTTTTCTTGCAGTTAATGGTTAGTTCTTTTTGCTTGCTTTCTTCTAGGGGATCCTGTCATTTTCTTTTGCGTGTCGATTGCCTCCTCCTAATTTTTGAAACTGCTCCTAGGGACGCTCTCAGGACTATAAATACTTTAGGAAATTTCTTATCTTTATTTTTTTTTTATTCTCTTCTGATCTTATCCGCTTTTTCATCAACATGTAACTTCTCGCAGAGAACGCGCTTTCCTTTTGACAAACGCATGAATAACACACACACACACACACACACACACACGTACGCGCATTCACTCACTACACATACTTTGGACCAAAACGGTTTCGCATTCATTTGTTACACACATTATTGTTTTGTCGCTCATATACCTTTGTTGTTAATACATTCTCATTTGTTTGTACTTATATATTGGTTCTTGTCGTTTCTTACATTTCTTTACGTGGACTCTCACCTGAGTCTGCCATGTTTGTTATAGGTATTTCAAGAGACACACGTGTTTATCTCTCAACGCATACACCGGCCCGCATCACGTGTTTGCTATCAACACAGTGACGTCTACATATCTCATATTGTTAAGATTACACCGACCGATAATAAATCCTGGTAGCGTCTCTGATTCCCTTAGGATAGCGTCTCTGTAGAGATTGAATAAATCTGGAGAGAAGGCACATCCTTGTCTCACGCCACGTTCTATTTTCACGTAGCTACTCAATTCCTTTTCTATCCATATGCAGGCGGTTTACTTTCAGTATAAGTTCTGGTTTATTCTAACATCTTTTCGAAATAAATCTAGTTTTCCCAGCAGTTCGAATATATCCTTGTGTCGTACATTCTCAAATGCTTTTGCGTAATCAAACATAAGTACACATCCCTCTACACTTATGTCATTCAGATCATGAATATTGTATTTCTTGTGCCGGTGTCCCGGTCGCACTGTTCCTGTCCTATTTCCGGAAGTAGTAGTAGTAGTAAAGCAGAAGTGACCGCCATTATTAGGACGGAACTCCTTCCTAACAGGTAGGTCCCTGAAGGCAGTCATTAATAGCCAGTCCTCCGGATCCTTAACGGTCAACGCAGGCGTCCTCTAGGGGCAAATTATTCTCCACCCTTCAACTCCTCTCCCACAGACGGTGTATGGCAAGCCTCTCACTGCTCTACCGCTACTTCCATGGAAAGTGCTCTGGCAAACTACATTCCCTGGTCCCGCCAAGTCAAATCTTCACGGCAAAAACACGCCATGACTTACATAGTAGCAAACCCTCCACATTCCATCGGTGAGAAGTAAGTTCCACTCGAGCAGCTTCTTCCCTCGAACCACTGTCCTGTGGAACCGACTCCCAACAGAATGTTTCCCCGATCAATACACTCTTAATCTGTTTATGGCTAGGGTTAACCGTTATCTTCCACTCCTATACACACAAATGGCCCCCTAATGTAAACCTCTACCTCGAGTGCCCTCTGAACCTCGTAAAGAGTGGTCTTTACTGTCTCAATCGCAGAAATAACTAGCTGACTCGCTTGAAATTAGACAGGAAATTCGGGTGGACGAAAACTAGGAATTGCTGGAAGATATACTGGATAAACAAGACGGTGTTTGATGGGAAAATGGAACAGTTACTGGATTTAAAGCTAAATTACGGTTGAATGCACGACAGATGTTCTGCAAATCACGTCCAGTATCATATACATTGTGAGATACAATGAAAGTGGAGCTGGACTGCATGGAAAATAAAAATAATAATAAAATAATAAATGTAAAATAAAATAATAAATGTAATAAAAAAGTGCGAGTAGTGATTGGGTCTCATCAATTGTTTGTGTACCCAAGAAAAATGGCGGTATCCTTATCTGTAGAGATTTTAAGGTGACCATAAATCATAATCTGCTAAACACTACATATCCACTACTAGAAGTTGGAAACATGCTTGCGTGAAGGAACTGTCTTCAGTAAAGTGGACTTGCCTAATATGTATAAACAAGTTGAGGTTGATTAACGAAGTCAACATTATTATATTATAAACGCAGACAATGGACTGTACACATATAAAGGACTAACATGCGAGGTCTCAGTGTCATCCTCAAGTTTTCAATTATTAATGAACCAAACAATCAGGAATTTGAAGCAAACTGTGTGTCGTATAGACAATACTTTGATAAAATTATCACCCAACGATCACCTGGAAATTTTAGAAATCGCGGCTAGAGCAGTGGGGGGGGGGTGAAAGCAAATCGATCGAAATGCCAGTCTGCAGTGGACTATATGGGTCATCGAATTAATGGAAAAGGAATACATTCACTGGAAAAAAAAAGGGGGAACTTATTCGATGGGCTCGGAAGTCCAACATATATTATTTGGTCCTACTAAACCTTTATTAGCAGTTTATCCCTAATTTCTTAATAGAGTTATATCCCTTTCATCGGTTGCAGAATCAGGAAGTAGTTTGGGAATGGAGAGACAGGTATGAATAACATTTCAATGGTGCAAGCTTCAGCTAACATCTGATGATGTATTGGTACCTTATTCATCCACGCGTAAATTGATTTTAGAGTGGGTTGCATCATCATATGAAGTTGGCACAGTTATATATCATACTATGGATGATGGAGTGGAGCGTTCAATTGCGTTTGCATCACGAAAAGTAAAAAAGAACTATTCTCAGATAGAGAAGGAGGCACTATGAATATGTTTTTAAAATAAAAAGATTCACAAGTTTCTTTATGCACAGGAGTTTCTTCTCATCACTGATCATTAACCTTTGGTCAGCATTTTTGGTCCTAAAACAGGTATACCTGCTATGGCCTTGGTCCGACTACAATGTTCGGTAGTAATTATGCAGACATATCACTATCGAGTACAGTACATATAGTCAAAGACAATGCAAATACTGACGAACTATCTAGGTTACCATAAATTCAGGAGAATTCTGTTGAGAATATTTTATTCTTCTCAGGGTTGGATGAGCTGCCAATAGAGATACGTGATGTAGCACAATTCACATGGAGAGATCCAACTCTCTCTAAAGTGTTACATTTCACACAAATAGGATGGCTTATTAAAGTGAATGAGGATGAGCTCAAGCCATATTGGATTAAAATAATGAATTGTCTTCTGAACTAGACTGTGCACTGTGGGGCATTCGTGTGTTAATTCCAACTGAATTGAAGAATGGGATCGTTTACTTAAGGAATTGCACAAGATGCATTTAGGTATGGTGTCAATGAAGTTTTTTTTTTTGCTCGCAATTATATGTGGCGACGCAATTTAGATGCGCAGATTGAGTTTAAAGTCTGTACAAAATGTTAAAGACAAATTCGAAACAGCCAGTCCCTCATCATCTCTGGAGATGGCCAGCAAGAATATGGCAGAGAGTGCATATGGGTTTTGCAGAAAACGATGGGAAAAACTACCTGGAAGAAGTGATGCTCATTCAAAATGGAGAGAATGTGAGTTCATGTGTGAAAGGACACTATGTACTACGTAAATGTTTTTCCGGCCTATGCCTACCGAAGGATTTAGTGTCCAATAATGGACCACAGTTTGTTTCAACAGAGTTTGCAGTATTCTACAAAATATATTCTGACCCACCTTATCATCTTGCTTTAAACGGAGCAGCGGAAAGGAGTGTGCAGATAGACAGTATTTGCGCAAGTCAACAAGACAACACCAAACAATATCTAACCAACAACGAGCAGCAAACTTTCTGATAAAATATTAAATCACTCCGCATTCAATTACATGTGAGACCCCAGTTAAAATGTTTCTAGACAAAGTTTGTTACGGCTCAGCATGGTACAGGATGTTTCACACCACCAACAAAAGCAGATAGAACAGCATAATAAATGAAAAATTCGGGAGTTGGAAGTATATACACAGTCATATACTTGTCAACACAGAATGGCTACTTGGAACAATAGTGAAAAGACTAGGTCAACTTACATGTTTGCTTAAAGTAGAACGACATTTGAAACAGGTTCATGGTGAATATTTGGTGAAAATTGTAAGGAGCAAAATTCATTAAAAGCAACAGAGAAAGATAATACCTCAAATATAGAAGTGTTAGAGATCCCTGGAGTATATCTATAATCAGCACCACAAACAAATAAACAAATAGTCTACCTGGATTTTAGGTGGAAAAATAACATTCGAGTGTCATGTCCACAAATTACAATACAAAATTATAAACAACGAGAAGAAATGATCTTCGCAAAAAAGGAAGAACAAGTTAAATATGACATCATTTAAACAGTAAATACAGGTATTTACATATTAAAATTCAATTGTCTTTGTTGTAACCATGAAGAGACCAATAGTTCGAGTGTTCCAAGTGAATTGTTGCAAGTGAGTCTGCAAAGTTCGAAGTTATTTTGTTGCAAGTGTGTCTACAAATTAATATGTATGTCAATATGTGTGTGTGAAGCACACGTTAATGAAACAGGTGTGTGACTGCTGACAGATTTCGCGCGATAGCAGTGATTTCAAAACACAGTGAACAAATAGAAGGGCATCTAGAACTTACTTTCGTTTCGTATGTAAAAGTTCATCGATAACTAACGCGTTGTGTTGGTAACATGTGTCATGGCTGAGCCTTGTTTACTGACTGTTCCTTTTCACAGATATGCCCTGACTGTCGCTGACAAGCCTTTTTATGGCTTATGGCGAGTCGGTGATCAGCTCACGAATTCTGAGTTTTGCGTGGGGATGTAATTAATAACAAAAGCTATGACCTATTTCCAGGTCATTTGGAGCTCTACTGCACGGACGTCGTAGAGAGCTCATCCCCTGACTTGTCATATACAATCAGCTTACAGAAACCACTTCCTTAATTTTGGAGCCGTGTTTGTACAGAATTGTTTTTCGTATCTACTGAATTTAGTGAGATTTATTTACTTGCTTGTGCTTCACTTATTGGCCGTAAAATATAGGAGTTTATATCCTCTTACGAGCATTATCAACATCTTCAAGCAGATATCCAGTAAGGAAAAGACAGGTCCTTAAGAAGTTAAATTCATAAATCTATGAACATTATTTTCGTTTTCTTATGTTTCATGGTGAAAGTATTATTTTAACGATTTTATAAGAAGGATGCTTTAATAGACATCAAAAATAAATTTGCGTGATACAAATTTTGGACTTTTAAGAATTTAAGAGGTGTCAAAGTTTTAATAAAGTTAGTTATTGCACTACTTATTTAGTAGGAGGGTAATGTTATATATTATCGCTCCATTTCATTTCGTGTTAATATTCCAATTTCCAGTGGAATTTTGGGTAATAATGAATGTGGCGTTTGTTTTAAACAGAATACACTGACTTCGTCTGTCATTTCATGGCTGATAAAATGTGATTCATTTCCGACTAAAATGCGCAAACATTATTAACGCGACAGTTAACATCTTGATTATATTATTTTCTCTTCTAAGTACATGTACTATCCAATGTTGTTATGCTGCTGCTGCTGTTGTTGGGAGCTTTCAAGCGATGGGGTTTATGTTTATAGTTCTAGTCTAGTATTGTCTTCTTTAATAATACATAACGGATTTATTCTCTTATGAAGCTATTTTTAATCATTGATCTGAAAAAACAGTTGTATACAGAAGATAGTTTTTTAGTGTTCGTTCATCACTAGGTGCCTCATACTTTCGGCCTTGTGTCACAACTAAACTACGCTCACCACCAAGCAACGAAATATTTGAAGTGTTTAGAATTTATTAATTTTGCATTCTAGATTTTTTATGATGGATTCAGGGTATGTGCTTTCATTCCAATTCTAGATCATAGTTTCTATTTTAGCGAGGTTTAAGTTCTACTTGTAACACTTGGTAAGGAATGTTGATATATTTTTTGTTTTGTTCAAGATCATTCTTATGCCAACAATAAATAGTTACGTCACCAGCATATTCCCCACCCCTTCATCGTCAGTGCTAGTTGATAACAATATCCGGGTTGCTTAACATCTGCACGTAGCAAGTGAAAAGCGCATTCCGTCAGCACTCTAACGATCAGTGGAGGATTAAGCTAGTGCGGAGCTGTACCACATGTTACAAAAGGCACCTAACTTTAAAAAAATGTGCTAATAAATCATAAATTATAGATTTACTAGCACAGCAATACATATAGTTTATAAAACAGGTAAATATTTAACTTCTATCAACATAATGAACACGCAGGAAAATATGAAACTGATGATTTTAACAAGATATTTGAACAGCTTCGATATAATGTTGCCTGAAATGCTTGGAACTGTTTCATTTCAGTCCCGACTGGATGCTCTAAAATATACAAATACGTGAAAATAAACGTAATATTTTTTATAGATCTCACAAACAGAAAACATTTTTTTCTTACTTTCATTTGTGTTTTAGATTTTCGAAAGTTTTCTGGCATTCGTTTATCGAATGGATCAAAGGTTTACAATCTATCTAGAGTAGATATATAAGTACCTACCATAGAGAAAAAAGAATGGGTGGATCTCTTACATCTTTTTGAGAAGAATCTATATTCGGAGAAACCCCAAAGCCACAAACTCACTCGCCGATATTCCGGAGCTGTATAAACAATAATTTTACGCATGAGATATTTAGTCTTGTTTATTCATTTAGTCTCTATAATGACAACATTACATATGTACCCTCTTATTTTTATCGCTGTTTTTCCCCTACTGTTAAGAAAAGTATCCTGAATCAGAATATAAAATAGCCTTTGACGAGATTTGAATTTGCATAAATGAGCTGGCTGTTGCGATAGAAAACAACAAAAATAAGATGAAAACTATTTCACTAACAAAAGACTGCAACTCCTTCCATTTAACAAATGAACGCTCCCGCTACCACGTCGACCTACCAACCTCTGAACGGCTCAACAAAATTTGATAATCTACATTATCTCTTCAAGGGATCGTTTGAGCACTTCGTGAACAGATCCTTCACACTCTCTATCAAGGACCTTTATAACTTTTACTACTACTGTAGATCCCCACTGTTTTATGAATATTTTTCTTTACCTATCTTAATTTCTTTAAACACTTAAAAGAATATTTGGAACAAACGTCTACACCTATCTTCGTTTTCACATAAAAATAAACAATTTCTTTCAGCTTTAATGTTACGCTGAGTAAAAGTTCTTTTTCATTATGCACTTAAAAAGTTGTTAATTGACTTTATTTTCGTATATGGGGAATTCTACATAGTATGCGTCTGCATTTGTATAACATTTGGTCACACCGCTCAGGCGTAGGCTGCCATAAAGTTTAGGAGAGTAGATTGTGTTTTGAGGTTTAAAAAAGTAAGTCCCAAAATTTTACAGGAGAAATAAGACGTCAAGAGTAAAAGGAGCCTGAAGTCGCAAAAGTATAAACATTTATATGATAAAAAAAAAGAAATGTACATTATATAAAAATAATTAAAGGTAAATAAAAAAAAATAATCCAATAAACCGAGTTTGTTCATTACCCTTTCTTTTGCGGGGGTGTTTAAAAAACACTTAAAAGAATAAAGTTACAAACACGTCTTCTTTAAATTAAAAAAAACTGCTAAAATGAAACCAGACGATTAGGAAAAAATAACTTGAATAAAATTTGATGTGTAAGAATTTGTAAAACGTATCTCAGAGCTGATGTTGTAAAAAAAAACAAAAAAAACGCCAAAATGAAGCCTGACAGTTTATAAAAAAAATACGTGTATAAAATTTAGTTTTCAAAAATTTGTACAACGAGAGGCTCAATCTGATGGTCTTAAAACCCGCCAAAATAAAGTTTCCAAAAGAGCGTAGTTTAAATATACATTTTGTGATTTTTTAACAAAAGTAAATTACACTCCATATATTTCAAATTTGAAACCAACTTGTGGCTATTTAAGTAGTCTGTTTAGTCTAACGACCAGAAAGGATACGGCTTCTACATGGGTAGTTTCTGGGATCCGAACAATGAAAAACTAAAAGTTACCCACGACGAAAACGAAGTAACAGAAGGAAAGAAAGAAGCAGAAAAGAAAGCAGAAATTTTAAACATTTAGACAGATATACGATTATCTTTCTATAGTTATTTCAAAAGTTCGTAACAAGAACCTTGATATTGAACTTTTTTAGGAAAATACGAGATTTATCTCATTTTTGAATCTCAGTTTGTAAAACTGAACTATTGTTTAAAAAACCCAGTGAGGCCTGAGAATTGCCATCGACAGTCGAATGAATCAAAGTAATTGCACATTTTGTGGATAATAATCATAACTGTTTTTAGAATTTGTTATCTTGCCTAATTGCTTGGCCTAGAAAGGAAAATCTTGTGCAATCTTGTTTTGTAAATATTTTATTCTGTATTATTATTATTTCTATTTGTTTGTTTCTGTTTTTTATTATGTAAATTTCACTTAAATTTCAAACCGAAGTAAGAATTTTTTTTCTTTTCTTTTTGGTTTGCACCATTCGTAATACTCGAGACAAGACATTTGACGTTCTCTCTTCTTCACTTAATCCCAAAACATCCTTTTAAAAGAAACGAGGGATGCTCGGAGAACTGAAAATGACTGTTGGAAAATGCTAGTAAATTGGCCCATAGATGATTGAATAGAGAATAATTATTATCAATAATTATTATGCAATATATACATATATATATATATATATATATATATATATATATATATATATGTGTGTGTGTGTGTGTGTGTGTGTGTGTGTGTGTGTGTGTGTGTGTGTGTGTGTGTGTGTGTGTGTAAAGAAAAACAGAAAAAACTATGTTTTAAAGGTCTCTCTCTCTCTTTTCTTTTCTCTTTTGATGCGGATACTGGACCTAGAGAAGCTTTATTAGGTCGTTGCACCAAATTTATGGTAACTTTCTGTGCTGTCCTTAGGTTGAGTGTAAATATCTTGATAGCTGAAATAAATTCTTTCACAACAATAATCACACTGAAGACTGACATATATATATAATTTTACATTACGGAAAAAAGATAAAAATTTAAAAAGGTAGCAGCATACAAGACGACGTAAGAAAAATGGAAAATACAACACAATAAATGTCCAGAATGATGTGTACATAAGACAATCAATGCGTACAGAAGACAATAGAATACGTACAGAAAGCAGTGTCATAAATATACATTCAATGCAAGTTAATATATATAATTGGTATAGCTACAATTGGTGTTGTTACAAGCCAGTGAAGTTATGAATTTAGAGGGAAGTCCATGGATGCTACGAAATATTTTTACAAGTACAAGTATGTGCAATGCCATGAAAGCTTCTGTAATCTACTGGGAGTCAAGAGAAGGGTGGGTGTTGAGTGGCCTGATCAAAATTCAATAGCTAGACGACAGATTGATTTATAAATATGGTGTGATAAATCCTGTAACTGTATTAATTTCACCACTTTAGATGATATTAAGTAAAAACTATATTTACTAATCATAAATTGAAAAGCTTAGTACAATTCATCAAACAAGAATATATTTTTTTAAATTTTGAATTTTGTGTATGCGTATAAACGTGCCGAGTTTCCTAGATACAGATGTTCATAAGAGCAATAAATATTGTAAATTTAAAGCCAAAGTATCTATAATTCAATAAAACATTAGAATACGGAGGATATTTTCCTAAATTTTTTAAATTTATGAGGATTTAAAAATTATATAAAAAGGCGCTCACGTTATTTCATTTTCATTATTTTTTTTTACAGAAAAATCCCTCGTAGAAAAACTAGATAAACATATATCTTTTATCAAGCAGTCAACATGCTGACAATATGTTAACATCTTAAATAAACAGCTAAATCTATGTTAAAATTGCATTTTGAGATATTTTAAACTAAATAATATTTGTTTCAAATCAGATTAATTATTCTTCAAATCAGCTAATAGTTCTCAAATACAGTTTCAGAAAAGCATATTTTATTTCTGGAAGATTTTTAATAAGAGAATTACATTGTGCGGGCTAAAAATGGCGCTGAAATAAGATTTTTTTTAGCAAAAAGAAAAACAAATCCTCCAAATCAATTTAAATTAGTTTTGAAATAAAGCAAAGTATTTTGCTTATTGGAAATATTAAATTTAATCTATTAACTTGAAATTAAAACTAAAATAAAAGCTTCAAGAAAGATTTTTAATTTGTAAATATTAATTTTAAACCTTCGGTATCACGAATCTGTGAAAGTGCCTACTTTAACGGATAAATTGCACATTCTTCTCGGTGTTGATATTTCATTCTTCAGTCAATACTTATAAAAGTATGGGAGAGTATATCATCAGGCAATGTAATGTTTAATGCAACTGTCAATACTAATAATAATCATTATATAACAAATCATTAATATTTTATAATCATGGGTAAATAACAGGACAGACTGCGGAGGGTTGTTTGGGGACCTTGTGGCACGTAGTGCACAATGTTTCTGTATTCGGCCCTTCAAAAAGTATGGTTGGTTCTGCACAAAGCCTTCACCACTATAATCAAATCATGTGCTGGTGTTTGGGTGTCGGTTCCTAGGAACTGAGCTGCTTGACCCTCATACGTCGAGAGAGTCCACCATATATATATATATATATATATATATATATATATATAAGTATTTATTTAATTTTGTTCACGTTTCTTTATCTTTATTATTAATATCGGAAATTGATTTTCGTCGAATGCAAATTTTACTTTTAATTGTGCAACTTTGGAAGTCATTTTTGTACTCGTATTTTAGTGTTATATCTTACAATTAGCAAGTAGCCATTGTTACAAATGACTACTCTATTCATAATTGTCGGGAATTCGTTTATTTTAGCATCATAGTATCAACAAACATCTGAACAAAGTGATAACGGTTTTTACAGGAACTTTTTTCTTGTTACTTAACTATGAAATGAAGGTTCGTTCAATGATTTACCATAAATTGCATATGTTGTATTGAAATATTTTTAACGCTATTTATTTACATATTTGCATCGGCAAAATATGAATTTTCTGAAAAAATAACCAAGAATAAAAACTTCTCCCATCTGTCTTCATAATGACAAAGATTTTGACAATATTTTTTTTATTAAAGTTATGAGTATTTTTTTTTTTGATCACGTATCAATTTTTCTAGCTTTTTTTCAAAATTAAAATAGAAAAAATCTTACACGTTGATATGTAATGAAACTCTTAAGTCTATGCTAGACTAATTCTTCCATATTTTTGGAGTATGAAGCAGGTTAATGAGTTAAAACAAATATGATGGTTACTCATTGTTAAAAAGAAATGTGGCTGTGATTATTGTGCAAACGTTGAATCTTTAAGCATCAAGGGAACCCTTCTTTCAAAAGAATGGAGAATTATCGAGAACAAATAAAATTGCCCAGCAGGCATCTCTCCGAAAAAAAATGATAGCCCATTTTCTATCAAAGGTGCATGATATATGTGCAATGCAACTGAAGAAACAAATACAAAAATCACTGATAAAATAAATGAAAAATAAACATCACATGTTAAATTTTGAATACTGTATATGTGGTTTGGTTTTAGATGTCACTTCCCAGGTGATCACTGTGGACAGATGCAGAAAAAGTGGCGTGATAGAAAAGTAACGGACGAAAAACAATTGAAGGAATCATACTGGCTTATTCATGTGCTTCAACATCGAAACGAAACGGTTGCTTTGGAAAAAGTGGAAAGCGAAAAGTGTCAGTGTTCATTCCTCATGGTGCAAACTAAGCTGGAGTGTTGCCAGCGAGTAAAACCGTTCCTCTTTTATTGAGGCTGAACTCATTCCTCTTACTGGCTTAATTGGTAAAAGCCATAATTCACAATTCCCAGCCTACACTCGTCTTAAGTTAAAATATTTTGCTCGAGACTGATCGAAGTAGTAAGAATGTCGTCTACAAGTGCTTAAAGCTGTTACACCCAATTAAAGTGCCATTCTTCCACTCCCAGTTTGTTTAATGTGCAAAATCGTATATCGCTACGAGTTAAAAGGACAAGATACAGAGAATATATATATTTCCGTATGAAAAATCTGGATTTTACAGGATTTGAACATGAATACCGAATAGATAACCTGATTGCAGTTTGTTCTTATCGAGTAAGAATTCAGTAAGGATTGGCACGAATTCAAGAATGAATGCGAAATTTAAGAGGATTTTCCTGAGATCATAACTTGGTATTGCTTGAGTAATCATTAGTAACTTTCTTTATATAAAAACGTCGACAACTTTAAAATATTTATTGATAAAATATATAGAGAAGATCTTTCACCAGTCAGATGTGCCTTGTTCAAATTTCAAACGAGGTCTTTGCATTCGCTTTCACACTCTTGAGTAGTTCTCTAGCCTTGCCTGAAAATGAGTCTAGCAGAATGAATTCAAAATCGGTTGGACGTAGAACGAGCAACTTCATCCCGTAAAACCTACTTGCTACAGAAATAGCCGCAGCGACAGTTCGTGTGAGTCTGTATCCCTATGCTCCACATTTGAGTCTGCAGAACTTACATAAAATAATAAATGCATTTACGAATCACGTAGAAACCAAATGGAACTTAATATCATTCCTGATCATCTTGGATTAGAAATCTTAAATATTGTGAGAGTTTAGAGAAAATAAACCCTATTTCCAACACAATTATATATCCACATACATAACATATTAAAACACGCCCAAACTTTATTTTCTACCTAATAACAATTACAAACACGCCAAAAAGATTCAACAATACGATACACATCGTATATCAAGGTTTCTATTGGTTAGAAATTAACATCACCATGTGAAATATTTGACCGATCAGAGAAAACTAAAAACCTATTTTTCTCGAGCTTGCTTTCGGAAAAAAATATTATAAAAACCTACAGATTTCGACTTTCAGGAGCAGAGATGCCACTGGCTCCAATAACTTTGGCTAAAAGAAACATGTGTTGGCGACTTCAAACGAATCATCTCCAACAACAACAAAGATGGTCAGTGAATCTTCGTTAAAGATAAAAGTTTTTTCAACCATATCTTTTTCTGTGGACCAACTATTTAAAAGTCTTTTCTAAACTATAGATTTTTCTGTATACAATCTACACGAAGACTTTAAGTAAACTAAAAACTATTTTTAATACTTTTTAACTCTTTTGAATTCATATACATATGTTTGTAAATAGAAATTATTTATTTAAAAGCGTGCTTTATTTTATTTTATTATTGTGTGGAATACGGATGTTGGGATTTTAAATACGAAAACCGGGACGACTGAATTTCCTACAAGTTTTTCAAGCTTTAGCTGCTCCCAACTTTAGACCCGCAGTACTATTATGTCGTGTTTATCTAGCATTGTATGAATATTTTACTTTAATGGAAAAAGTATACTGAAATGACTGTCCGTCTTTCTCACATATTTTTTCTAGAAGGTTTAGTTATCATGTTAGATGCACTTGAAAGAATATATTTCTTGTCAAATGCTCTTCAAGCAAGAAACTGAAATCTACCATGAGCTGAATACGGGTTAAAAGGTTAATCAAGTTTTTCGAAATGCTTGTAGCGGACCGTGGGGTGAAGATGTGAAGAGATATCAAAAGGTTCAACTTTCCTGCTGGCCGGTCCAGCTACATGGGAATGTTGGACTTTAATTAAGTCCAAAGAAGACAAAGAAAAACAAACAAGACCGATATATATGGGTAAACAAATATATATTAATAACAAGTTACACAAAGACATGAACAATTACATAGTGTTTGTATGGAGAAATTATGTGTGTATGTTGTGAGTGTTCGTACGTACGTGTATTGTTCTTAGCGTGTTCCCAGAATTTGGGAAACGCTGTATCTGTGAGAGTTCACATATTGTAGTTGGTTGAAAAGAGAGATTTTACAACACCTCCGCGCGAGGTGGCGGCCAAAGGCCTAAGTCGAAAAAAGAGAGATTTTACCTCATCTCCACGCGAGGTGGCGGCCCAAGGCCTGAGTCGGGAAAGAGAGAGAGAGAGAGAGAGAGAGAGAGAGAGAGAGAGAGGGAGAGAGAGAAGGGTCAGCCAGTATTTATAGCCAGGAGAGAGAGACCCCTGTTGAAGGATTAAAGAACTGAGGAGGAGCTAACCCGACATGCTCAAAGAAACGAGCGGTACCAACGAAAAGAATATAGATTAAACTATTTATTTGAAACCATTTAAATGTATTGAGTTTGTTGTTCGCCAAAGACTACTGTGTATGTAGTAATGTGAAATGGAATAGAGTCAAATAGATAGTGATATTATGGGATAATGATATATACATTCTTATATATCAAGAACAATGTTGGGGGAAAGATGTATGATAAAGTAGAAAAAAAGCTTTCGTGTGACGCGTTTCGTCCTTTAGGACTTCATCGGACTAAATTTGTTTACGTTGGTGCGATTGCACATGCGCACTATCGAGAGACGCTGGGAATTTTAAATTTAAACGTAACGAGACTGACCACAATTTTGATATAAAAATGCTACTCTAATTAAAAGAGAAAACAATTCACTGAGACGAAAGTGTTTAGAAAGTGCTTTAATCGCTAGATCCTCCACAGCACATTTCCGTCCAGGTTCTTATAACGTTCTCCATTCTTCGGATCTTCTGTTATCACAATGTGGGATAATTAATAACAAAGGTGATGGAAACAAAAAGAAAAAAGAATCTAAATGAAATCGGTTAGATTATATGCTCAAAATACATAAAAAACATTTAAATTTAAAATTCCCAGCGTCTATCGTTCGTACGCATGTGTAGTGGCACCAATGTAACAAACTTAGTCTGATGAAATCCTAAAGGACAAAATGCGTTGTAGTGATATTATAAAAACAAGAAATAACACCCAAGAAATTAACAGAATTCATGAATTGGTAAATATTATTAACCCAGATTTGTGTCCCCAGAAAAATGTTACAGAATAAGTAGATGAATTTGTAGTAATAGAAAAAATCATTATTTAAAAAAAAAAGAAAAGTACAGAATCATTTTGGTTTGCCATAAAGAAATAGAAACAAAGAGATAAAAAAGAAATAAATAAAAGTGTCCAAAAAAAGGGATAATCAAATGAGTCACACCTGTGAGCCAATCAGAAAGCAAGAGACAATTTTGAAATAAATTCCCTTTGTCCCAGAAAAGTGTATAAACACAGAGCTGATGAGACAAAGGAACTAGAGCATCGATGAAATTTCGTCCGTTCTCCCATGCCTTATTTTACCTGGACCCTAAAAACCACAATGAGTGTAAAGGATTACAACTACCAACTGAATACATACATACATACATACACATTAACATTACAAGGACTCTCTCTCTCTCTCTCTCTCTCTCTCTCTCTCTCTCTCTCTCTCTCTCTCTCTCTCATACATGTACTAAAGGACTTAGGTGTTCAACACGTGAACCTTCTGATATGAAGTCTTGTTGGAATTTAATTTGAGACCAATATTGTACAAGTTCACATTCTAGCTACTTTTTCTTTCCTTTCTCCAACCTCTCTTTTTACTTTCAAAACCGGCTCACAAAGCCTTGATTATTATCAGAGATAATAATATATTTTCTGACTAACGAGAGAGCCTGAAAATATAAAAAGGAATTCCACCACCATTATTCTTTCCATGGTGCCTTAAAGTCTGTGGGAAACTTCACAGCTTGTTCACTCCAACCTGTTTTCATTAATTTCAAAACCGGCACCCAGAGCCCTGATTCTTATCAGAGATAAGAATATATTTTCTGACCAATGAAGGGGCCAGGAAATTTGTTGAACAATTTTGGAGGGAAAGGTCCCCGATTCTTCTGAGCCTACCAAATCTCCATAAATTTGGAGAATCTTTGCCTATTTGTCAGTGAGAATTCAGCCCACCGTCTGTAAGGTCGACGATAGGGAGCTCCAGTCAACTGCAGAACCACTTTCAACCAAAGAAGAAATTCCTGCCGGGCTGGAGTGACAGACCGTCAGCCCACTACTAAAAACGAATTGAAAGCTGCATCCCTTCACCACTCCTTCTGTCGTGCCCATTGGACTTCTGTCGTCGACCTACGAACTCACTCAACTGCCAGATTCCTATATCTACCAACATTTTCCTACTCTACAAGAACAGTGAGTGTTTCTAAACCTTAACAAAATTCTACTCGCTTAAAGAACTTTTTAGGCGCTCAGAGAAATATTTTGAGCAAGCCTTTTTTCTGTTATGAACATTTTCTCTTCCCTTAAAGGACATTTTCTCTTTTCCTTTTCTTTCACTCCTAATTGTCTTTATCCATTTATCCTTTTTTTTTTATGTAAATAAACACTTTCTTCTTTTATTGCTACACACCGACAATAATTTTTCTTTATTCGTCCGCGCCTAAAAGAGAGAGTTTGTCCGTTCTAATCTTGCTGTTTTTTACTCACGTTATGTCGGAATTTTTTAACCTCAACCCAATTTTTTAACCTAAACCCTTTGATGCGGGAAAGTCGAGACAAATTTCCCCGCATTTTGCTCAAAATATATTGTATGTGCTGCTAAGTACAACATATTTGTTTTTTTGTAAGACTCTGGTGCTCGGTGTGTGCGGTAACGTGGAAAATTTGTTGGGATATACTTCGTTTCCTTTCTTTAAGTGAATTGTTGTTTTGGTGGTTCTCTCTCCCTTTCTGGATATTTTTTTGCAGAGTTTGGGGAATTTTGTAGTTAGTATCAGACTGTATATATACCTGTGGGAGTCTATCACGCACGAACATACATACATGCATACAAATACAAATCACATATAATGCCATTGGTTAATTAATCACCACTACGTCATTATAGACAATTTACAAATCGCAGTAATGCGACTATTTTGTAATTGCTCTATTTTCATGTAGTCAATTTTGTGCATTTTTGGGAGAAACGGATCACAGAAGCTTTCTTAAGTCTCCCCAAAGCTCGCTCGCTGATTGGTCTATGCCAACCAATCAGATCGTCTGCACGTGAAGAATAATTCTTCCCGCGCAGCGATCTGGAGCCTATAGTCACTTATTTAAGCAAAAATCTTTCTTAGCTAATTCGTGAGAATTCAGCTGCCAAACGAATCCACGACAGTTGAAACCATGCGCCAACCTTCTCACTCACACACACCACTCACATGCTGAACATACCTTGTATATACTCACATAATCTTTTCTAACACGGCAAATCTTTTAAGAACAGTCATTATAAGAGACTCTCAATAACATTATTCCAGTGAACTTTGAAATACTAAAATAACAGTTAAAGAGGGACAACTCTTGTTTATTTCAACATTTTCTTACTTAAATGCATGCTTTCTTTTGATAGAATCATCCGTATTTGCTACTCACCCCTGTGGAAGAATGCTCTCTTCTCCCAAACCAACTTTAACCAATCAGCACTTCACTTTTTCAATCTTGACTTCTCATTGGTCAAAACAACACAAAAAGTGTAGCAAGTTGCGACAAATCTATTTTCCTGCTCACCGATCTGGAGTCGGTTTGAAACCCAGGAAATAATTAAATAGGATCGTTTGATCCGATTCAAATAGTCAGTAACATAATCTGACGACATTTCGTCGGGTATTTTTAACGGGGGATTGGAATGCCGTCCTTGACCCCGATATGGATCGCATAGGGCAACATCCGGGTACTAACAACCGGGATGTGAAACCATTTCGGGATTTTATCGACGAGTTTGATCTTGTCGATAAGTACCGGAATGAGCACCCTCGGGAGGTAGCATGACAACTCGGCTCCTGGGACGCTTGCTACCTACCTCGAGCGAGTCTTAGTTAGGAGAGTCGATGTAGGGCTCTTAGAGTGTCCAAGTTTCTATTATATAGTTTATTCGGATCATAGGCTTGAGGTAGGTTAGGTTGGCTGGTTACTGGAAATTAAACTGTTCATTATTTAGTGAGCAGGATTTCCGGAACCAGCTGCTACTAATGATGCAGAGGGAATTGACAGGGGCGGTTTTAGGGAACGCCTGGTGGGATAATTAAAATCCAAAATTAGAACGTTTGCTGCCGATTTTAGTCGTCGACTCAATCTAGATAGATTAGCGGCGCAAACGGCTTTAGAAGAAAAAGTTGATCGGGCAGTTAAATCCCGTGATAGTGGGGAAATAGCTTTAGCTAAGGCAGAGTTGTCCTCCTTGCTTAACAAGAAGGATCAAGCTCTGGTAGTTAGGGTTAGGTTAAAAAGAATGTCCTCTGAGGCGACGAATATGGCAGCTGAATTGCGTGCAGAGGAAAATCGGAGCGCTGCTCGGCGACATATCGCGTGCGTCACGCGGGCATATGCGAGGCCTTTTGGGATTACTTTTAGGAACTTTTCACCAGGGAGCCTGCTCAGTTCGACGCCTATTTAGCTGACTTTCCCTGCCTCGAGGCAGCTGAAGCGGCTGGGTGCGAGGGTCCCATCACAGAGTCGTAAATCTGGGAAGTGCTGAAACAGGTTGGTCTGGATAAATCTCCAGGACTAGATGGTCTTCCCTAGGAAGTTTACTTGAGGCAGTCGCCCGTTTTTGTTCCTTTGCTGGAACTGATTTTCAACAACTGGGTGAAGCAGGGGTCTATACCTCAACGCTTCACCAGGGATGTGATCAAGTTGCTGCGTAAGGACAAGAACGGTGTGGATGGGTTAAATAACTTTCGCCCTTTAACTATGTTAAACACAGAGTTAAAGATTTTGGCGAAGATCTTAGCCAACCGTTTGCAGCTTGTCATGTCTAGTCTGATTGGCCCCGAACAGACTTGTGCTGTGAAGGGTTGGACTATTCAGGACTATCTTCATATAGTACGCTTGATCTTAGAACAAGTCGTCAGTGAAGCCGCGCTGATCAATTTAGATCAGTCCAAGGCCTTCGATAGAGTTGACCATCGTTTTATGGAGGTGTCTCTTCGGCGGCCGGTTTCAGACCGGACTTTCGCTCCTGGATCCGAATTTTGTATGCGACCCCCGGAGCGCTGGTGGAAGTTAATGGGGTAAGATCGAAGCCTTTCGTATTGTCTCGCTCCATTCGTCAAGGTTGCCCGCTTTCGCCTTTGCTTTACGTTCTTGCGTTGAAACCTTTCCTTCGCAAATTAATGGCGAATCCGGTACTGCGCGGAATTTCCTTGCCTGGGGCTACTACCTCAGCCAGGTATTCTGCCTATGTTGATGACGTTTCGGTTCTTGTGTCGAGCAGAGCCGAGATTGACGAAGTCAGCAAAGAGATCAGTGGTTATGAGATGGTGACAGGGGCCAAGAACAACCGCAATAAGTCTGTTGGCTTGCGGTTGGGTGCGTGGAAGGGAGTTTCTCTTCCCGGATGGGCCGGTCAAGATACTCGGCGTCTGGTTCGGTCCTGATCTCCAGTTGGAAATGAATTGGTCGGAGGTACAAGGGAAGGCCGAGATCGCGGTTAATCTGTGGTCTCGGAGGAAGCTTTCCTTAAAGGGGAGTGCGGAAGTATGTGTTTCACACATCTACCCGATTCTCCTTTACCGACTCTCTGTACTTCCAATTCCGTATACCACACTAATGTCATTAGTAAGTCTCTTGTTCTCTTTCTTGTGGAGAGACAAGGACGGTATGGTATCTCGGTTGATCTGTTGCCTTCATCTATCTGAAGGCGGTCTGGGTATGCCTAGCATTGAGATTCGTCAATATATGCTTCGCATCGCCTTCCTAGACCGAATGTGTCGCGAATCGGATGAGGAGAGCGCCTTCTGGAAGGAAGACACCCGTAAAAACTTCCCATCCCTTAGAAGTGTGCACTCGAGCGAGGAGCCCGCCGTTTACCCAGAACCGAATGCTCCTTCTATCGTGAATGTCGTGTTGCTCTGAAACGCCTGTTATGGACGTCGGATGGACTCTCTAACGCCCCGGCGTTGTCCCGTGGGGCATTGTATCAACTATTAGTCAGGTGTGGGCCGTTCAGGATGATCTGATTGACGAGCTCGGTCTTACGAAGCGGGAGTCTCGCTCAATATGGGCGCCTGGGTTGAAATGCCGCAATAACGATGAGGCATCACTCACCTAGCTGGTGATTCGTGGGACCCTCTAGGACTTCCAGGAGCAGCTAACTAGCTTAGTGCAGCGGGAGCTAGTGGGGCGGTTATCGGGAATAAGTGGTGGGAGAGACTTAAGAGTAGGATTAGGGCGTTCACCATTGATTTCAGCAAACGGCTCGCCCTAGATAAAGCTGAAAAGGTGAAAACACTTAAGGTTAGTTTTTTCCCGGGCGGTGGCTGGGGGGATCCCCTAGAGATAGCCTTAACTAGGGAGGCCCTGGAGCGTTTGAGTAGCGAGCGCAGATCTGCGCAAGGAAGAGATCCGTCGAGGTTCCGATCGTTACATTCGTGAAGTCAAATCCCCGGAGGGGCATACTCTTCGGGCCACTGACGACATGTGCGAGGCGTTTCGGCGGCATTTCGAGAGCCGCTTTACCAAGGAGCCTGGTCTTCGTGAGGACGAGTTTCGAAGCTATTTGGCTGATTTCCCTCGACTTTCATCGACTGAAGCTGCTGGCTGCGAGGGAGAGATTACGCGGCATTGAAGAATGCCAGCAGAGGCAAGTCGCCCGGTCTCGATGGTTTGCCCTATGAATTGTACTTGAGGCTGTTGCACATCTTTGTCCCGATTTTGACAGTTGTGTTCAACAACTGGTTCCGGCAGGGGGCCATCCCCGACCGGCTCACCAGGGGTGTGATCACAATGTTGAAAAAGGGCAAGGGTGTTGGGGGGCACTTAGACGATTACAGACCCATAACTCTGCTAAACACAGAGCTAAAGATTTTGGCCAAGATCATGCAGGAGCGTTTGCAGTCAGTTGCCGAATCTCTGTTGGGTCCTGAGCAGACTTGTGCTGTGAGGGGCCGAACAATTCAGAGCAACCTGCATCTGATCCGCACGATCATAGAGGGTTTAAAAGTCCTGCAAAATCTGTTGGATTAACCTCCTGTATCTCTCCCCCAGTGCTGTGGTACAGGTGAACGGGAAGCTGTCGGGCGCTTTTGCGCTGTTTAGGTTGGTTCGTCAGGGTTGTCCACTGTAGCCCCTACTTTATGCTTTGGCATTGGAGCCTCTCCTTCGCCGACTGAAGGACAGGGCGTGCAGTCCGGCCCTACGTGGAATCGCCGTTCCTGGAGGGGCTCGAGCCAGGGTTTCCGCGTACGCCGATGACGTATCTGCTTTCGTGTCGTCACGCAGCGACATTGAGGCGGTACGAAAAGGTGACAGGGCCCAAGATAAACCGCAACAAGTCGTCCGGCTTGCGTTTAGGTGCCTGGAAAGTGGTCGATCTTCCTGGCCGCTTCGGTTGGACGGACGGTCCTGTCCGCATTCTTGGAGTGTGGTTTGGACCCGACTTCCAGCTGAGGAAAAATTGGTCTGAAGTACGAGCAAAGGTCGATGCTGCCGGCCAGTCTTGGCATCGACGGAGGTTGTCCGTGAAGGGCAGGGCGGGGCGGGGGTGCTACATACATTTTCCCGGTTGTCCTTTATCGATTGTCCGTACTTCCTCTATGTGACGACCATAGGAAGCCGCTCGAGCGCTTGCTAACCTCATTTTATGGAGGAGACGCGAGAATCGGGTCGACAGAGGAGTCTGCGCACAACATCCGTGTCATGGGGGGCTGGGAATGCCAAACTTGGCGAGCCATAAACTCGCCTCGAGGTTGGCTTTCTTACGCCGCGCATGGACAGGAGATTTGATTATGGCGGGGATTGTTAGGGATGCGTTCCCTTTCCTTACTATCAGTCCTCCCATCTCGCGGGTTGAGCGCCGTCGTAGGCTCCGGGATCAATCGGATTTCCTTCGCGAGTGTCGGTACGCTTTGACGATCAGTGACCTTTCACAGCCTAGGAAGGTCTTCTATCGGTATTTAGTGGAGAAGGTCGCGAAGGATCCTCTACGTGAGCGGCTCGACTTGTCGGAGGAGGAGCTTCGCTCTTTCTGGTCTTGGGCGCCAGCGACGGATTACCTCAGTAACCCTGAGTTTTCGCTTACCTGGCGATTGAATCGGCTGTCTCTCAATGACAAGGCCTTCATATGGGGCTTGGCGGATTTGCCAGTCTGTGAACGGTGTGACCTTGGTTTAGAAGAAACGGCTTCGCACGCCTTCTACCATTGTCGCCGGATCCACCCCTTATGGGACCATGTCGGCGAGTTGACGGCTCGTCTCGTTCCCGAGCAGCTCGTGCTCATTGATCGCGCATACACGTGTGACAATATGTCGCCTCCGTGTTCTGGGGTGAAACGAATGGTGTTTCTCATGCTGCTGGCCACGGCTCGAATGGTGATTTGGACGACGCGACAGGAGGAAGTCTTGCAAGGCAACTGTCTTTCTCATCAGGATCTAATCCGATTCTTTGAGAATCAGCTCAAGATGAAGATTAGAACTGATGAAAAACGATTGCATTCGACAGTCTTCAGAAAGGTGGGTGAAAGAGGCGAGCTTGGTTCGTTTGAACGGGGCTAACCTTGATTTTCTCTTCTAGGTCAACCTATGTCACATCGGGGTGGTTTCCTGCGGAGTCCTCCCCTTGGTTAGGATAGACAAGCTTTTGTGTACCTAGTTAATGTGAGTAAATGTTGTTCCAGGCCTGTTCCCGGTTATATCTTTGGTTATGATCAAAGTCGAGATTCCCAACCACCCCAGTTTGTTTTGGCCCCCTTTTTATCTCAACTGGGTCAACTTTTATCGCCCATGTCCGTCTATGTTTTCTCCTTTTCCCACTCGCTTAGCGAGAGAGCTTCTTGATTTTGTCCCCTGGGCAGGATACAGCGGCCTCTCTGTTTTTGAGGGTTGGACGGGACCTACTAACATCAGTTATGTTTAGTTTGTTTTTTGTTAATTTTTTATTTTTTTATTGGGTTAATCTCCGTTCCCCCCCATTTTATTCATCCATAAAATTTTAAGTATATATATATATATATATATATCATTATATTTTCATGGTGTGGGGCGCGTTTTGTAGGTTTCCCCTTGAGAGGATGTGGTATTGTGGTGGGTGGAGGATTGATTGGTGACGGACGAGTTCTGGTGGTGAATGTGGAAACTGTAATATGTGAATGGGTCGTGAATCAGATTAGCTAGGTATAAGATATTTAGCGATGACTAGCCTCAACCTCTCCCCATTTTGGCCTTGTGCCCTAATTGTATTCTAGATACAATAAATACACAGTAACGTAATCTTCGAGAGATGCCAACTAACTCCACGCGCGTCATTACACTGACTCAACGAACTTTTCGCGCGTCAATCTGCTGACTCAATAATCACCATTTCTCTTTCAAGAACTCAATTTACAATTTACTAAAAAAAAAGTGATAACCTTCACTACCAAGTAGTAATTGTATACCTCAGTCAATTAATATCAATCCAGTCTAAGGTGCATAACTCCTTAAGACTTTAAGCAAATGTTTACGACTATAACCCACATACACACTAACATCTGAACACACACAAGTGACATTTTTACCCTGCTAAATATAATTTATTTAAATTTATGGACAAATCTGAACTGTAAACTCTTATACATCAAATCTTTGCATGGTTATTCCTTAAATGTTTGTCTAACACATTACACTTGATCACTTGTCACTAATTCACTCTGTGTATGTCAAAACGTATATAAATACACGTTATTTGTTGAAATCTTTAAATCTATTGTTTCTCCTTGATTTCTTCTAATTGATTTGCCTTTAAATGCTTACTTGTATTATTGTTGTGGATGAATGTTAAACGAACACGCCCATTTCTAAGCCTTCATACAATTAAACCTTCTGACACATCCAACTCATTACAAATCCGCAACACTTGCACATATTGTACATCTTGTTAAATACATATTTTATGTGTAACAATGTCTTTGGCTTAACCTTTTCTGCGTCAGCCCTGTTTCCAAATCTAAAGTTAAATTAATGTGGTGAAGTCCGCCACACACCTTTCGAAATGCCCATGTTTGTACACTAAGGCCTCCAGAATCATAGAATCCAGGCTGGAATTGTTCCCTGGTTTAGGCCCACGAAGTCGAAGAACTTTGGTCTCTGAATATGTTAAGTTTAATTGTAAACTTACATTCAATTTGTCTGTTCCTTTCTCTGGCAAGACTTACTTAAATTAAAACTTACGCGTTCTTAGTAAGTTCCCTTTAATAAAATTTCAAATGTATTTGCTCGTTGAAGCAAGTATTAAAATTTTGATTTATACCCACGAAGTCGAAGAACTTTGGGCCATAAATAAGTAAAAGTTTAATTGTAAACTTGCATTCGATTTGTCTGTTCCTTTCTCTGGCGAGTTAGGTTAGATTTACTTAAATTAAAAATTACGCTTTGTCAGTAAGTCCCCTAAAAAGGTTTTTTACATTTCCTCATACCCGAGTAAAAAACAGCAAGATTAGAGCGGACAAACTCTCTCTTTTAGGCGTAGGACTTCAAATGTGTGATAAATTAGATTTACTCTTAAAAATAATTTTAATATTAAAATTACATTGTTATTTTATATTTTTCCCTGATGGGATTGGTTTTAATTGGATTAATTCATCCGTATCTTACTCCATGCTAGCTATCTTGTGGGTGGAAAAATAGGATTTCGTTTCTGTAACAAACTGAAGTTTATTGCATCTTTGTTTGGGGAGAAAGTGTTGGAATTTAATTTGAGACTAATTAGTACTAACAGCAAGGGTGTATTTTTTTATTTCATGGTTTTTTTTTATGTTGGTAGATATAGGAATCTTGCAGTTGAGTGAGTTCGTAGGTCGACAACAGAAGAAGAGTGGGCACGACAGAAGGAGTGGTCAAAATGCAGCTTGCAATTGGTTTTTAGTAGTGGGCTAAAACCCACTACTAAAAACCAATTGAAAGCTAATATTGTCTGTTTTAGCTTTTAAGATATATCAAATTTTATCATTACATGCAAAATATATTTTTCATTTATTTTTACAAGGTAAAAATTGGTGCATATTTGAATAAGGAGGTTAATCTAAGATAACCACCCGTAAACTTACAAAACCCCGACAAAACACATTAAATCCAATATCCTATGTACCTCACAAATAAACAAATAATCATCAACCCTATAGATTCTATGAACAATTTCACTTTATGATCAGTGTAAATGACTTCTGGTATTATGTTGAAAATCTTACCGGAAATTACCATCATAAGATCCCAATAACGGTACAAAAAGCAAAGAAATATGATTAATAATACCATCGCTCTAATGTTTTAGAAACGGAAAGAGAATTTTCGATGACAGAACATTACATTTTTTGATAAATGGAATGGCCTTGAAGTAAAAAAATGTGTAAATCTTATGGTAATTAATTTGATTGGAATCGTATGGCAATTAATTTGATATGGAATTTTAAAGTTGAAAGATATATAATAATTATTCAATTTGTTTCCTCGTTCAGTAAATTGTGTTCTTATTATTTGTTCTTGTTTGGTGTTGCATAATTTGAACGATTTCTCTCTTAAAAATTGTTTGTGGAAAAAAGTAACACGCAAATTACCAGGCCTCATGATTAAACCCTGTGTATTCATTGATTATTATATAAATTCATTGATCTTTCCACTACAAGGTCTAGGGTGATTTTGATTGAAATATTAATTATGATTATATAACCTGGAGAGCAGCATTAAAATAATACATTTAAGAACGAAAGAAAATGCATGAATCTTTCTGATATTGGCCAAACGAAGGCAAAACAAAAGGGATAGATGAATGAAGAAGATGATAAAATGTTTACCGGTGAATAATGTTCTTAATTACCGGGACCAGAAAACACGACCTCTCTGCCAAGGTTTTGTTGATCGAATGGACTTTCAAGTCACACATTTTTGGAGGGAAAAGTATTCTACATGTATACAGGTCAAGGAGGGCAGGGAGAAAAAAAAGAAGTGATTGAGGTCTAGGTTAAAGCATGGTGATTAGTACTAACAGCAAGTGGGTATTTTAGGAGAACATAAAGATTTTATGGTTTTATTTGATGCTACTAATCACCAAGTGACCGGTAGTTAAGTTCATTCACTTTCTATGAAGACAGTCTGGCACCAGTAGATTTGTTCGGGTTAAATATGGGGGAAAAGGGCCACCCATTCATAACACCTATGCACAACAATTTATTAAATGTATAAGTCATACATAGAAATAAATTCAACCACAACTTCGATTTAAAGAATGCCACAGTTATTAAGATAACGTAACTTACTTAGACGGAAAATTCTTGAGGATGCCGCTATCGAATCTTGCCAACATATAACTCTACGAATGATTCATTAAATATTTTGGGGGTGTCCACGGTGTATGGACTATCCCAACAACCTTACTTCTGTTATAATCTGTTTTTGTTAAATAAATTAAGTGAAAATTTACTTTCATCATTTGTTTTATTTTACATTTGTTTATTTTTGTTTCTTTGTCACACCGTGACGTAAGTTCCATTTTGTGTTCGTAGATACGTTTATTCAAATTTCTGCAAGTTTCTCAATGTACTATGAGGAAATGCCGCACAGTTTATTCCATATATATTTGCTGCTTCAGAACTACCATTGTTATTGATATTTCTATTTCAGACCATATCTATAACAGATTTGGATGTGGTTTTAATTATTATAATATTGTTATTGGCTAAATTGTTCTGGACAGTAGACGTCAAGGAGCTTGTAGGTAATAGGTAAATCCAAAGAAAAGCGATAATTAAGGTTTAAAATGCATTTTTAAAAAAGAAAAATTATCCTTGAAGCTTTTAGTTCAGTTTTAATTTCAAGATAATAAATTTAATATTTAAGCAAAATAATTTGCTGTATTTCAAGCTGAATTTAAATTGATTGGAAGGAGTTTTTATTATCAGTAAAAACAGTAAAATCGTTCGACGTAATTCTCGTCATTAAAAATCTTTAAAAAATAAAGTATACTTTTTAAAACTTTATTTGAAGAAGATTAGCTGATATAATGATTAATTAATAATCTGATTTGGTGAAAATATGTATTTTCGGTGATCCGTTGGATCGTGTCATCATAAGACAACCTTTTCCATTTCTCTCGTTAACCATTTATTGATATAGACGTTTTTGTCTATGTTTTGTCTTCCTTTTATCTATATTATTTGCTTTCTATTCTATGTCTTCCTGATTCTACTATTACCCGCCTTCATGTCTTTTTTTTTGTTCTCTGTATTCTTTGCTTTCTATCCTTTGTCTTCATACCTTCCTATTCTCTTTCTCTTTTATCTTCCTATTCTTTGTCTCCCATTTTCCGTCTCTCCATTCTCTTCACATTTTATGTCTTCCTGATTTCCTATTCCGTCTTCATGTCTTCTGCTTTGCGTTCTTTATCTTCCTATTCTCTGACTTCTTTGCTTTCTATCCTTTGTCTTCATGTTTTCCTATTTTGTGTTTTTGTTTTTTATATTCTCTGCCTTCCCATTCTTCCTAGTCTCTGTCCCTTTTGTCTTTCCATTTTATGTCTTCTTTCTCTTCCCGTTCCCTGTCTTCTTTGCCTCCTCTTGTATGTGCTCTTTAAATTCAGAGTAAAGTTATTCCTTTATAGTCTCATATGTATGCATAGTACAATGATGTATTGCTGCTATATGTGGGCTGGAGCTGTTCAATCATCCATTTCCAACCTCGACAGTAAGTACTCATTTTCCACCCTACAGCCTCTTTCCTACAGGCATAACGTCGCAAACCTATCGCTCCTCCACTACTATTTCCATGGGAAATGTTTTAACCAGTTACATTCCCTAGTTTTACCAGTTCAGGTCTTTACAGCTAAGAGCCGTCATGCCATGTACAAAAGAGCCATCCATCCTCATTCCCTTCTTCCTCCATTGGTAAGAAGGAACTTCAATTCGGATAGCTTCTTTCCAAGAGACGCTGCTTTGTAGAACAGATTCCCAAGAGGATGCTTCCTCAACCACACCAATCTTAACCTCTTCAAACCTAGCGCCAACCGTTATCTATCCTACATATCCTCATAATCTACTTTTTTTAAACAACCCTGTTCATTAATCTTCTGCTTATATTGAGTGAACAATATCATAAAAATAGAAAAAGAAAACATCGAAAAACACTGTCATTAATATTCTGACGATGGTGTACAGAAGAAATGATCTATAAACAAGACAAACCTTTCTTGTTGATTAAATTTTGATTCGTGCATTTGTTTTTTAGCGTTACATTTCTGGTTAGCTTGTTACTTCAGGAAAGAGGCGATCATAACTCTCAACAGATTTTTTAAAAAATATCTGAGAATTGCTATGACCCCTTTTCTAAGGAGTCATAGCAATTCTCAGATATTTATCATAACACACTAGCAAGGAATTTGAACTCAGCTCGCTGGTACCATTTTCCGTGTCAATATCCACTACCCTACCCGCAAATCCATTATATGTGCACGTGCGAATGTGCGTATGCATGCGTGTGCGCACGCATGTGTTTGTGCGTAAGTATGTGTCCCAGGATATAATAATAATAATAATAATAATAATAATAACAACAACAACACAGACAGAACAATCAAAGCTAATCGCCCTGACATCGTGATTAGAGACCGCAAAGACAAAATTTGCCTCCTTATTAACTCGGCAGTGCCTGCAGACTGCAATGTATCTTTGAAGATCTTCAAAAAACTATCAAAATAAAAGGACCTTTAAATCGAAATCTCAAAAATGTGGCGCATGAGGACATTGACAATTCCAGTTGGAGTTGAAGCCCTCGGATTGATTGGAAAAGATTCCAATAGACTCATTGAAGGAATGCCTGGTAGCCCATGCCTTAAAGAAATACAAAAAATTGAACTCACAAATACAGCCCACACTTTACGAAGGGCTTTATCTATGTAAAATATGTCTCTTTTTTTTTTCAAAACTGCTCAGTGAAAAATGTTATGATGCCATTTCTGACCTTAGGTCTCTGGTCGGGATCCGGAAAGAAATGGGTATACACCAAAAATCAAAGGAAATAAAACAACAACAACAATAATAATAATAATAATAAACTTTCTTTGAATGGGGATAGCTTGGCTCTTTAGTTCAAACAAACAATACAGTAACTGTTAACAAATTAAATATCTGTGTATACAAGTAAGTACATGTGTCGTCAGGGGCAACCTTTACCACCAAATCCAATATTGACTAACCCTGACACCCAGGTGTCAGAAAGAAAAGAAATATAATAATAATAAAATCTACTTCTACGACTATTACTTCTCTCCGAGTGTAAATATATTTTAATAGAAATATTTTTATAGTAATAGAGAGTTCAACTAAACGTGCCATCAGTGGACAGGCATTAAACTTTACACCTTGTTGGAACATGTCTACAAACAAAAGAAACTTGTACGTTAGAAAAGCAGGAAGAGTTAGCGACAGGAGTTGCTTGTTGCTTGTTGGTGACTGTCGAAAGCCAAAAAGGTACCAGCACCTTTCGTTCCTCGTGCTGACCTGACGATGTCACTTTCGTTTAGAAATTAACTTTGTATTTACCCGAAACATCGAAAAACACTGAAAAAAAAATCAACAGCCATCTTTTATGTATTTAAATCCATTCTTTTAGTCTCTAGTCCCGTTTTTTCTTTTTCTTTTTTCTTTTCATTTTTTCTTTTCGTTTTTTTCTTTTCGTTTTTTCTTTTCGTTTTTTTTTCCGTCTTTTTTTTTTACTTTTCCGTCTTTTTTTGGTTTCCAAAATGGGTCAGATTGATTTTTTTTCTCTCACCTTGATTGATATTTCTCTTTTATTTACCTTTACACATGTATTTCTTTTATAAATTTTTTTCATATTTCCTTCAATTCGTTTATTTATTTATTCCTTTCTTTTTCTCATTTCCTGATTTAAATTTTTTATTCTCTTTTTCCCCCGACTAGAACGACTGGAAATCAACATTTTTTATTGCTCATTCTACACTACTAAACTCATCAGTCACATTTTCATACATATCCAACACACACACACACACACACACACACACACATACACACACATACACACACACACACACACACACACACACACACACACACACACACACATATATATATATATATAAATGAAGTGAGAAGCTTCCGATATACATAGATACGTACATATAAGCGCACAACAAACCACGTCATTTTAATAACATGCGTTTGGTTTCATTGTTTCGGTCAGGGCTGAAGACGCTTGGTTAACTTAACGTTAAAAAGTGAATACATCATAAAACATAAAACAGAGGTTTTATGTAAGTCATTTATCTTCGAATGATAGTGATTTACAGAAACATTTGAGGACATTTACCACAGAAAACATTCATTTACGTTTTACAAGATTCTAGCAACTGGAATTTTGGGTCATTATTCATAACCAAACCATAATTTGGGATATTATCAACTTCAATCAAGATACTTCATCTTGGATAAAAAAAGGTAATCCGTTTGATTTTTTTTTTTTTTTTTTTTTTGCTTAATATGATGTGTAATGGGAATTGATAACATTCTTTGTTTGGTAAAAGATTTTTCATTTGTTTTGTAAGCAGATATGGGTATCTTGTGGTGTTAGGTATGAATAATTTTAATTTTTAAATGTTCACAATAAAATAAAAGAATATATTTGCAAGACATGACTTCTTCGTTATTCCTAGTTAACCAAGAAAATTGCTTGAATCAATAAGTGAAATAAATAAAACAAATCATCATAGATTTTCTGAGTTATCTGAAATATTGTTAAATCTTAAATGGTTTAATTGAAAAGTAGTTTAGAGTTGCTATTTTTATGACTAGAGGAAGTACGGAATTAGTTTAGGCCCTAATGGTTAACAGTACAGAAAACAGAATCGGCAAACTGTCTGAAGTAGATTGTGCATAATTTGACATAAAACGTTTACGGAAGGCATGAATCCACTTCTATCATTAGGTCAGAATAGAGAGTCCATCCAGCGACTGGCATCATGTAACCTAGTACAACTTGAGACAGATTAAATTGGAACGAGAGTGGGGACGTCCAGATAACATAATAATTGTGTGTGTGTGTGTGTGTGTGTGTTTGTTTGTGTGTGTGTGTGTGTGTGTGTGTGTGTGTGTGTGTGTGTGTGTGTGTCCGTGCGTGCGTGCGTGTGTGTTATACCACATTTAAACGAAATTTCCAATTTGGGGGTCTGTGCGCGAAATCTTTTTCAGTTATATAAAGATAAATTGAGTAAAGCATTTATCAAGTGTGAACATATTGAAATTCGTCCCGAAGCATCCCAAAAATATTTCAATAAAAACACTTTATTTCGGGACGACAGGAAAAAATAATCTACATTAAATATTTATTTTTTAAAATGTACTTGTAATATTTCAAAACGATTCTGAAATTCATCCCAATTCTGTTTGTAACAACATTTGTTTTATTAAGTAAGGGCATGTTTGAAGAAGCAAAAATGTCAAGTAAAGTTTAATCCCATTTTTGAATGTGAACTTTTTTTAAAAAGAATTTTAAAATTCTTACATTTTAACAACTGTTACATTATTTCTTGTACGGAAGTTCACAATGGAAATAATTCAGAATTACTTTCTTCTCTATTGGAAGACTAATATAGTAATTCAATAACTCATAAATTCAAAATAATAAAAAAAATCACTGGGTATAAATAAATATTTTATGGCATCAAGCAAGAAAGAAAATTGTTAAAAAAAAGCGATGAATTAAACTCAAATGTAACTTTCCATTTTTAATTAATTTCTTTTTTATACTTCTAATGTACCATAAAAATAAAATTATTCATTGTATTATGTTTCATAAATCCATCTAGAGTAAAAATATATATTCTTAAAGTATTGTTTATATCAGGTTAAAAATAATTTATGTTGAAAGATAAATACTAATTCTTTGATTATTGCATTGCTGATGTTCCGTACTTCTTTAATTTTCGCGCACTTTTCAAGGAATGCAAGTAGAAAATTACTGTTGTTAATATACCGTGTATAATTAAACGTTATTTTCATTATGTTTTAAGTAAAAAGTAAGCATTACAAAGCCCAGTTAATAAATTCTTAAATTTATCAATTTACTTTAAAACACATCTATTGGATATATATATATATATATATATATATATATATATATATATATATATATATATATATATATATATATATTGAATAATATAGATATATTGTGTCTATTTACTTTTATACTGTTTCTTTCCAGTTGTCTAATCAGTTTCTTGGTGTTTAAGATCAAATTCATCTTGGAAAGGATCAGTATAAAAATAGACACAATATGTCTATATTATTCAATGAAACATGTCTGAATGAAGATATGCTACCTAAACACACACACACACACACATATATATATATATATATATATATATATATATATATACACGAATTGATAATATGGATGATTAAATCCGGCAGAATGATTGAATAAATATGCATTTAGCTTCAGCAGAAATGTTGGAAGTGGAATGATTCAAAGTTATATTTCAATAAAATAAACACTATAGAATTTAAAAAGTGAAATATAATTGAATCATTCACTCATAAAATAGTGAAATATGTCAAAATTTCTTACTTTTTTCCTTTTACAATCATATATATATGTGTGTGTGTGTGTGTGTGTGTGTGTGTGTGTGTGTGTGTGTGTGTGTGTGTGTGTGTGTGTTGACAATGGAAAGATAATGTAGATTACCCCAATTGATAAACAAATGTAAAATACATGATTTTTATTGGTTTCAGCAAAACGTATTGGATATTTTTTTAACTAATGTAAAAGACTATAAAAGTTAATATTTAACTGAAAAAAAATCTACTAGACATATATTGTCTGCAACAAGAAGATACAGTCATCTATAATGAAGATGCCTTAACTCTAAATGCCTTGCTGCTTCTTGTTCTCCTGCTTACTGGAAATCCTTTTCTGTAGTTCCAGTCTTTAAGAACTCAGACAAACCGTCTGATCCTTCTACCTATCGGTGTTTTACCTCTTCTTGGCAATGTAATAGAGGCTGTAAAAACAAGTCCGAATTTATTAAGCATCACAAGGTCTTCTTTCAAATAAGCAATATGGCTTTTGCTTCCCTAGGTCAACTGATGGTGTATTAACGTTTATTATTGAAAGAGTCTATCAAGATAAGAACAGTGAAGCTCGGGCTGTTGCTTTGGATATTGACAATGTTTGGCACACTGATCTTCTTCACAAGTTGAAAAGTAATAGTATTTCTGAACGAATTTTTTAACTGATTCAGTCTTTCTTACCAAATCGCGATGTGAAAGTTGTCTTGAACAGCTGCTCTTCTAGATCTGTATTAATCAATATATCCTCTAGGGTTCTACTCTTGGGCCTACGTTGCTCCTAATTTTCATCAACAACATTCCTGATGTCATCATTTCCCAATTCGGTATTTATACTGATGACACAACTATTTACTCCTGTCTGATTTGTTCGATAAGATCAATTTGGCAACTGAGCTAAAAAAAATAACTGAAAATCTGTTGTTAACTGAGACAAGAAATGTTTTGTTAATTTTAACTGCCCTAAAGCAAAGTCGATCTCGTTTAATCGTTTGAGAGAACCTATTTTACCTTCCATCAGCATGGTTGATACTAACCTGCAGGAGGGTGACTTCTAGCGACCTATCGGTCTAAAGTTTCCGCTGATATGAAGTGGAAAGATTATACTGAATCAACTGGTAGGTCTGCTGCTAGGAAATTTGGTTCACTGTATGGAGCTAGTTTTTCTCAACAGAATCTATCTTACACATTGATAAGTCTACCATTTGCCCATGTATTGAATATTGCTGCCTGGTGCTTCTGCTATGTATTTAGAGATTCTTGATAAAAATTAAAAGAAGAATTTTATTTAAGAATGTTATTGGTGCTGACCTGGCATCTCGGCTTCAGTCACCTTTCGACCGCCATAACATAGCTTCCCTTGTCTTTTCTATAAATATTTTCGTGGCACTTGTTCTGATCAGCTTTTTTTCTCTTTGGTACCAATATATTATGAATTTAAGTGTTCTATTAGATTGGCGGCAATGTCTCATCATTTTTACAGTTAAAATGGATAGATGTTACAGTTAGTTCTCTGATAACCGTTTCTTCTCTCTCATTTATTGCTTGTTGAACTCTCTTCCGGCTACATGTTTTCTAGTCAGCTTTGATATTCAAAAGTTTAAATGTAATCTCAATCGTTATCTCCTGGCTTCTTAATTCCTGTTCTTTTATTGTTCTCTCTCCTTAATAATGTTTTCTTTTTCTCATATTCACATAGTAACCCCTTGTGTCTTAGTGGGTTTGTTGCCTTGCTTGCTGTGAAATGATTTTAAAAATAAAAACGTAAAGCATTTTTCAAGTACACTAGCCAAGATTTGACATTTGAGGTCGTATTGCTGTGACTTCTGTCGCCAAATATTCTTGAGTAAGCATTTTTTTTGGTAGACGTTTGATTTGTTTCATTCACTAAAAGGGAATTACTCCATGCAATAAAACGAAGAAAATAATGATTGAAGTTTTTAAAACTAAAACGCTGCCAGACTTTTCTTCCTTTTTGAATAAGCGAAATAATAAGGGAAGTAAGAAGTTAAAAGAAATAGACAAACTGTTCAATCATTGCATGCCAGTTGCCAGACATTCTGGAAATAAGTTATGTGGGACAATGTTCTAAAACAATACCTAAATTGAAATGCTGAACCAGGATTTTTTTCAGAGGCTCTCACAGGTATCTGACACTTTTAATCTTTAACGCTGCTTTGAAGTGTAATTTAACAGGGTCCGTCTTCACCGAAATGAACACTTAGATTGCAGAGGAGATACATGAACAATGGACAGATATAACTCTTTTAAGCGCAAATGCCCTTGGAAGGGATATGCATCATTAAAAAACTGCTGTGAGAAGTCTAAAGTAATTTTCCGCTCGTTTCTTTTAAGATAATAGAAGGTATCGCGACTTATATTAAGTTAAAACTTAATAATAAAGACAAATAAATGAATAATTTACTTTCATAAATAGGCCTCTACCCCAACAGTAACACCAACACCGATAGATATAACGGAAGAAAAGGAAGAAAAATATCTCGATTTTATTTATTTTTTTGACTACCAGCTATGAAACTGTGACTGCAGTTGAATACTATAAAATGAAACCCTCTTTCACCATTCACTTGAAAATCAAAATAAATCGAATTTATATAGGTTGTATAGGTAAGTATATTGCCTACTGTTCGGGGGTCGGTTACCCCATTTCAAGTTCTTGCGAGTGATGTGGGTTGTTAACAAGCCTGTAAGATGAAAGATAAAACCTATCAAAGGGCGGAATAATTCTTGACGAGGCAACGGCCAACTAACTAGAAGTGGAGAACCATTTTACCACTATCCATCCTATGGCATCAACAAACAAAATATGAAAGCTAACCGTATGAAGTGGACCAAGTCTAGTGGAATTAATCCCTGGCCTGGTAAGGAGCGACATCTGCAACGGGTGTCACTTGATCGCCATCTAACGACTATTAGCATAAACGGCGTATAGGGGACGAAGCTCATGGAATTGATTTCCTCGCCCGATAATTGAAGACATGAGCGACAGGTACCACCTTGACCGTCATTTAGTGACTGTTCGCATCAAACAAAATATAATTCTCGGGACATGGAATATTAGAACACTAAATCACTGTGGACAGTTAGAAAATATAAGAAATAAGCAGATTAAATGTCAATATTTTAGGCGTATGTGAAATAAGATGGGCAAACAATGGCGACCTTTTCAGTGACAAACACAGAATCTTATCCAACAGGCAAAAGACCACAAAATAAGAAATCGAGATGACGTGGGTTGTAAATTGGATGTTAAAGGTGCAGTTAAGTCAGATGTTAAGTTTTAAAGATCCCTGATTTCATATTTGTTTTTTATTTAATCATCTCATAAAATAAACAGTTTTCGATATACTCCTCTACTGTAAATTTTTCTTTTCTTTTCTTTTGATCTTAAATACAGATTTGTACTGTTCATTTTTACTAATATATTAAAGTTGATCTATATTGTTATTATTATACTGAACTTCTTCTTCTTCTTCTTCTTCTTCTTCTTCTTCTTCTTCTTCTTCTTCTTCTTCTTCTTCTTCTTCTTCTTCTTCTCTACGCAATGACCATTCATGGCGTGGACTATTATAGCTCTCCACAACTTCCCATCCTTTGTGGCGTTTAGTAATATTTGTCTTTTTGCTAACTCTCCTAAACCCTGTTCTGCTAACTAAAACCAATTACACAAACTTGTTAGGTAAGTTATTCGTTGCTTTCCTCTATCCCCCGTGCCTTCAATATGCCATGTGAGTATCATATTCTCCAAACACTCATCATGTGCCTTAGAAGTTCCAATTCTCACTTTCTTATTCTAAATATAAGTATTATTTTTTTCCATTATCCACAAAGCTTCCTCGTTACACACCTGTTCAGTTCATGGTATTCTCAGTATCCTTCAGAAGAATCACATTTCTGTTGCTTCAAGTTTCTTCCCCATCTGGGAGAAGATTGTTCAGCATTCACTGTCATATAAGAAGACTGTTATTGCATAACAGTTCAGTACTTTTTTCTTTGTTTTTAACAAAATTTTCCCGTTTCTTAATACCTTGTTTAGCTTTTGGAAGACTTCTTTCATTATTTCAATGCACCTTTGGAATTCGACATCGCATTTTTTGTCCTCTGTTATTATCCAAGATATATAAAAAATTTAACATGCTTGATTATGGTTTCGTCAATTTTCATCTTGGGCTGTTCTTGCTGACAACCAGACATTCTATCTTCTTACAATTGATGGTTAGTCCTTTCTTCTCGCTTTCCTTTCCTACCTTCTGTAAGAGTTCCTGTAATTTTCTTTCTGTGTCTTCTATGAAAATCTTATGTTACTATCGTAGTCGCCAATAATAAATCCTGGTAGGATTTCTACAGCTGCCTCACCGTAAAGGTTGAAAAAGAAGAGTAAGAAGACACATCCTTGTCTTATACTCCCTTCTATTTTTGTGCATTTACTGAATTCATTTTCTATCCGTATTCAATCGGTTTGTTTCCGGTACAAGTTTTGGATTATTCTAATATCTTTCCTAGATTAATCAAATTCACCTAACAGTTCAAATAATTCTTTGTGACATACTTCGACAAACACCATTGTATAATCTATAAAATATAGGTATAGATCCTTCTGCATTTGTATTGCTCTTCTGATATCATTCTGGGCATATAAATATCGCATTCATTGTTCCGGTGTCTTCAATGAAACCGAACTGTTCTTGTCCTATTTTTAGTCTAATTCTACTGTTCTGTCCATCCAAATTCGGATGATAAGTTTCGTTATGTGGCTCATTTGGCTAATTGTGGCTAAAGCTGCCAGAATCTCTATTACAATTCTATCAGTCTCTGCTGATTTGCCCCTGTTCAATTTGACCAGTGCAGATTTCATATCAAACTTCTGGTCCTTATTTTTGTGTATTGCGGGTTTTCCTCTTTCGTCCTGGAAAATTTCACCGGTGTATTCATTCCAACTTTGAAGTATTTTTTCTCTATTATCAGCGTTCCCGCTTTTTATTTTATGCATCTTGTCGATGAGCATATTTTTTGTTTTGTTAGTTCCCTTATTGTTTTATGAATACCTGCCTTATCTGTGATGCGCATTCCTTCTGCGCTCGTTTTATTCCACTTTTGCAAGACTGCTTTTGTTTCTACTTTCTTTATATAATGTCCTGTATACTGCACCACGCCTCATTTAGTTCATTGTATATGCTTTTATCGCTGTCAGCATACATCTCTTTGCAATTTGGTTTATTCGGCAGAATGTCTTATTTTAATCTGGGTGCTCTCTCTTCAATTTACGTAGTTTCACTTTAAGGTTACATATCACATATCAAGGTAGTCACTCCCGTAATCGACACTCGGGTATGTAAAACTGCATTCCTGAATCTCTTATTGACTGTTATTTAGTTGTGCGTTTCTCCCCTGGCCTCGTGCTTGCCTATGCTAAAAGCGTCTTAGATGTACTTAAAACCAGGCGTTGACTGCTACGTGGCCGTTAGCCGTACACTATTGGACCCATTTTTCTCCATCTTCATTACGGGTTACTAGTTCGAATTTATCATCTATTTCACCATCTAGCTCTTTACCTAGTTTGGCATTCAGGTCTCCCAGGAGGAGTTGCAATTTCCTGCAATTTACATTGAGCCTTGGTGCTGTCCAATGTGGAGCAAATCTTTTCATTTTCTTCTTCCGCCCTTTGTGCTGTCGGTGTATATACAACTACAAATGATATATTAAAAGGCTTCACTTTCAGTTTAGCTACAAGAATCCTATCAAATAATTGACAGTATCCAAAAACATAAATGTAGAATTAAACTTTACTCGGTCATTGGCGAGTATTGTATTGAGATTCTGACCCAACCGGGCCTGGACGGATCAATTTAATATTAGCTCACGCTCCAAGGGTCCATTCCCCACAAGGGACCATCCTCCAAGCAGTATCCTTCCTTCGGGAGGGTATCGTTACATGGTTCCCAAAAGCAATTAAGCAAGTTTTGCTCCACTCCAGAAATCCCATATTAAATCAAATGTGACGTGGGTGCCTGAATAAATCCCTACAGATGGCGAATAATTTAATAATTTTTACTGTGTCTGTGTTTGCGCATGTGTCTCTCTATATGCGTTTCTTTTAAAGTGACAAAAGTGACTAAGATTCATAATAATTGTGACCTGCTCATAATTTCAGACTGCTTTCTGATTGTAATATTCTTAATATTGTATTTAAGTTCAATCAGTTTTTACCTTTCTCCTTTCTTATTATGGCTTGGATTTTTTTTCTATGGCAAAAGGATATTTTTGTTTGAAAATAAAATCAGTTAAACTCGCGTTACGATTATTAATTTTAATATAAAGGGAATATGTTTGCGGATGGGAGTTGTTTAAATTACTGAGGTATTGTACCTGTGTTGTTTTCTGTAATCTAATAGTACAAATCTTGTTGCTATCGTATGAGTGAAACAGCGACTTAAATATAAAGTTTATTAAAAAGGGGGGACATTTGTTCGAGAAGGGAGATGAGATTGTTTTAAAAATGCAACTTTAATCAATACATTATTATAAGACATTATATATATATATATATATATATATATATATATATATATATATATATATATATATATATATAACCATTGTTAACAGAAATACATGGATATTCCCAAACTTTATTATATAAGACCTAATATGTATATATGTGTATCTCATCTCATCTCATGTAGGATTTGAATGTTTCGTCTACGTTTATCTTTCAGATAATGGCAAATAGTGGGAAAGTAAAAAAATCAGAGAATGAAGAAAATATGAACAATGCCAAAACCCATGAATTTCGAATATGTTCGGACTCTGAAAAGGACAGATCCTACCCCATTTCAAAAGAAAGCTTGCATCTAATCAATCCAAATTCGTTGAAGAAATGTCAGAATGACTGTCTAGTCAAGAACCAAATACCTTGTGAATTCTGTTCTCTTTCCGAACAATTACGACATTTTTACGAATGGTTCCCCAGACTCGGCGAACAGAACAAACGAATTTGTCTCCTTGGATTGGTACATCGTCTTGTTGATAATCCGGTTCTTTTGCGACGGCTCTGTGAAGTTCTCTCACCGACGACACGAAAAGATTTCATGTATGCAAGCAGCAAGACAGCGCCTAGTCTGGAGACAGATTCAAGCACCGTGAGCAGCGATCGAACCCTAACAACTACCTTTGTCAATAAGGCTGTGCTGTTGATGTGGGATTGGTACGAGAAGGCGTTTATTTGGTCTAAGGTGAATTTTCTGATGGTTGTATTGCAATCGTGTGACGTCCATCTTTTGCATATTGTTAACAATTATGCCAAGGCTTTGCTGGACAATCAACATGAACAGATAACTACGGCGCCAAAACAGGATTCAGGTAAATTTGTTTTTGTAGCATTCCGATCCAACGAGGCAATTATGATTCTTTTTAATTCCATATATCATCCTTACTAATTATAATGATTTTCCGGTTACAGTTAAGGTTCACAAAGTCACTCCGGTGCTCGAACGAAAACAGGCGTTTTTAGCCCAATTTGACCGTAAGCCCCAAAGGTAGACATCGGTCCAGTTTGCACGAGTCAAAAACATAGACATAAATATGGTTTGCACGAGATTAAAAAAATCGAAGGATAGTTCTTTTGTAGGGAGTTACCTCTAGACCCCAACCGACAGGATGAGGACCTGCCAGTCGATGTCCCACACTCTAGGGTGCCTCTGCTCTACTATTGTTAAATCCACATAACATCAAACAACATCCACCCAGCATTACATTAAAGGTTTTAGGTTCACTGATGCAACAATGTTCGTTTATACTGTTTATGTTTTTATTATATCTCAATTAAATAATACGTCAATTAATTATAGGACAGCATAAATATATATATATATATTTCTCTGAAAGATACTTAAAAAAGAAATATGTAAATATGCGAACTACAGGCTCAACAAAACGTCATGAAGATGTTTCCATATTTAAAACTTCTTTATTTTAAATTTACAATACTCCACTATCATATACAGCAGGGGTCCCCAAACTTTTTGCGCTACTGACCGAGTGTCATGCAAGACAATTTTTACATGGAGCGGGTGGAGTCGGTGGCGGCCACGTGTATAACAAAATACAATAAACAAAGACTGCGATAGTCAATAAAATGGGAAAAAAAGGTTTTATTCTATCTGTGCGGTCCGGTACCATATGGTCCA
Source organism: Acanthosepion esculentum (assembly GCA_964036315.1). Taxonomy (NCBI): domain Eukaryota; kingdom Metazoa; phylum Mollusca; class Cephalopoda; order Sepiida; family Sepiidae; genus Acanthosepion; species Acanthosepion esculentum. Next base: position 74,026,036 of record OZ038484.1, read on the forward strand.
TGGCCCGGTCCTGGGCCCGGTCCCGGTTCCTGGAAGGGTGGTTGGGGACCGCTAATATACAGTAAATCACGTTGAAATGATCCCGTACAATCACCAAAGTTAAGCCAAGTACTGTAAGTTTCGATGTGCAGGTGGTATAATGAGCTAACGGCCACATAACTTTGAAACACCGATTCCAAAAGTTAAGCAAGGTTGAGTCTGGTAGGTACCTAGATGGGGGACCGCATAGGAATACCAGGTGCTGCAAGCTTCGATGTACAGATGGTATAATGTGCTTACAGACATATCACGTTGAAACACCGGTTCCCGTACGATCACCGAAGCTAAGCAACGTTGAGCCTGGTCAGCACGTAGATGGAGATCGCATGGGAATACCAGGTATGCAAGCATCGATGTGTGGGTTGTATACTGAGCTTACGGTCACATCATGTTGAAACACCGGTTCCCGAACAATCACCGAAGTTAAGCAACGTCGAGCCTAGTCAGTGCCTAGATGGATAACCTCTTGGGAATACCAGGAGCTGTAAGCTTAGATGTACAGGTGATGTAATTGTTAAACTAGAGAACCGAGTTCCATTTCCCGTTGGGTTCGTTATATTCACTTCCAAAAGGTATGAATCCACCTCTTCTCCACCCAGCCATGTGTCAAGTATTAAGACTTGTATCACTAAAATCATTATTACCTCCAAAAAATAAAATTGCATACAAACTATTTAGATTTCGGCATTAAATAACCCATAGAGTTTGATATGCCGCTAAACAAAACCAACCAACCAATTGTTGTGAAAAATCTCATCTCATAAATAATAATCAATTAATTAAAAATAATATGAAAATTTCCGACCGTTTCGTGACTTTGGCCTATCCTGTACAATAGAATTCTATGGTTCGTAGTTTCATTCATTCTCCAAGTTCAATCAAACATACAAAAATACAAACCTAACTTGTCCAAAATCATGTTTGTTGTCATCGCATATATAAAAGTAGTGCCAGGAAAAAAATATTGTTTTAATGCATCGACTGCTGTTTGTTTCCAATATTCTCGGCTGTCTTTTTTCTTTCTTTTTTTTTTTTTTTTACTCTCAAAACAGATGAATCAAACATCCAGGAACGCGTACAGACTTCACTAACTGAGGTTGAATCCTCGAATCAAAACATCCTATGCCAAGACGTTGCATCTCGCAAAGATATGGAAGCCAGAAGTATGAGGAATATGAGCCAACCTCGCAAAATGAAGTCGACAGTCGGTGAGACCTACAGCGCCACATGTCAGTACAAAGATTTCATTTATTGTCTTCCGGCGCATTTGTCAAAGTACATCCTCAGTCTTTTAGACGAGGCCAGTTTAACCATTACTTTAAAAGTGAGCCAGAAATGGCGCCAGTTGACCAAAGAAGTCATAGACGATTCCATTCTTGGGCAGCAAGTCCGCGAAGAAGCCATGGTTCTTCAGGTATGGAATTTTCGGTTAGTTTCTTTATCCCTGGTTTTCCTTTAATACAAAATGGTAACAATTCAGTAACAAACAAGAAAATTGTTTATAAGATTATGACCAGGAGTGAAAATTCTGATTATTTTGCAATATGTACATCAACATAAGAAATAAATACAGTGAATGGAAATCATTAATCGAACAATAAAGCATGAATGAAATAACGTTTAAAAAATAAGTAGAAATAAAGGTAATTATTTCTGAATAGAAACTATTTCGTCGCTCCTTCACCTTCTTTCTTTGGAATGAAATAAATTACTTTTTATTATTAATTTCCAGAAAAGAGAGATAGATAGATAGATAGAGAGAGAGAGAGAGAGAGAAAGAGAGAGAGAGGTGATGAAGTAATAAGGGTAGTTCTGTATGACTTATGATCATGACAAATTGTAATAATTTCTGAAACAGTTTAAATTTTCTCACACGGATAAATAATGAGATTGAAAACACCCAGGCAAAGTTATTCTTTAAAAAGACATTATTCTCGCTCATCAGTATTTGATTATCAAACAAGGAATCTGGTTTTAAATTTCACAGTGCCTGTATTTTTATCCAAATGAACATCGGACAAATGTAAAATGGAACTGAACACAAGAATTCTTCTTTTCACGTCACAGTTAGTGTAAAACGATAAAAGTAATTAATTACGCTTAGAATACATACCATTGTTTTTTAGGATGTCAGTAAATATTTTGCTCGTATTTACTTTACGTTAAACAAAACTGGTAATAACCGAAAGTCCACCCCCAAAAACATTGATGAAATATTCAGTATATATATATATATATATATATATATATATATATATATATATATATATATATAAATTACATATAAAAGAAAATCAAAGATATCCCATATGAATAGACCTTTCTCCCCATAAGAATTAACCTTGCAAGGTTTGTCAACAGCAAGGGGTATATTTTATATTATTAGGATACACTTGGATTATTTACACGGATATATATATATATATATATATATATATATATATATATATATATATATATATATATATATATATATATATATATATATATATATACGATTACTACAAATAAACGTAATTTGTCACTTGATTGATGTTATATTCACCTTCATCCGCACCTAAGCTCTAGATTTCCGTAGGTAAACTCTTTCTCTCTTGATAGTGTGTGTGTGTGTGTGTGTGTGTGTTTAATACAAATATAAAATTTGTGACTTAGCTGATTGTTATTATGCGTGTGTGTGTCTGTTTATATATATTTGTATGTTTGTATACATAGAATAGAGACAGAGAGAGAGAAAGAGAGAGAAAGTGAGGAAAGTACCTGGTGACTGTCAGTTTCACTTTTCAAGTGCTCTTCAGACCATATATCTTTCTTATATCTACAAACGGTCTACTTTGGTATTGAGCATTCATAAATATACATGTGTGTGTGTGTGTAAATGTATTCTTTCACAGTTAGGAGAACGGTAAAAAACATTGAAATGCAACAAAAATTAACTTTTCTTTGCAATATTATAATCATCATTATTATTAACAATAAAAACAAAAGTACATCATGAAACAAAACTAATTCATTCATTATTCAAATAATATAATATTCTTGACGAAATACTTATTATGTCAAAATCTAAAGAAGTACTCTACTGCTGTCGGGTTTTGATCAGCCGTGTTTGGCATAAGGCAGCTTTAGTTTATCACGAGTTTTAAGATTTCATGATAAACAAAAGTTAAGACAATCATAAAATCATTATTGTGTAAAATGAGTGAAGAGTGAATGATCTGATTTAGACAGTTGAAAGTTTATCACTGCCAGAAAGACCCAGCCTTTCATTCAGTCAAATTGTTAGACAGAGACGATCTACTTCAACATTATTATTCGCTGGATTTCATTCCGATCGTTAGAACATTTTTTACATGACAAAAGTGGGAAAAGATCAATTCAGTACAATCAGAATGCTTTACGTCATGAATACCCAATTCTTTCAACAAGAAATAAAAGAATTACTACTTTCATTGGGGGCTTTCACCGTCATTGACAATTGACAAATAATTTGACTTCTTTTCTACATTGAAACGTTTCCTAAAATGCGACATTACTTTCTAAACAAACCGACGTTCTTTCTTTGTTTTCAATTTGGCGTTGTTTCTAATTTGTTGCTTCGTCCAACCTAATTTGCTTTATGTTCATTACAACAGTTAACCTGTGTTGGCTTCGTGCCAAGATGATTTGTCACCAAGACGGCGGAGTTCCAACTTGTGTCAGTGGTAATGCAATAATGCCTGTCTTACAGTTCAGACTTGTACGGGCATGGTTATCATTAATAAATATCCTTTCTGTGACGTACATTCTGTGCGCCTATGTACAATGGCCGCTGACGTGTTTAATGACATATTAGAAATAAAAATGTTAGCCTCATATTCGGAATATGCATTTCAAGATAAAATCTTACAAATATCCATTGTCTTCTCAAATGTGTTAAAACACATGTATCACCATTTATAAACACATAGAGGAACTTGGTGTTCACAAACAGAAAAATATGCACTTTTAAACTCTGTTAAAGAAACTGCCCATACCTCCTGGGTTTTTGTGAGTGTGTGTGCGTGCGTGCGTGCGTGCGTGCGTGCGTGCGTGCGTGTGTGTTCTCTCGCACATGCGTCAGCAGCGGGATAAGCCGATATAAGCTGTAGGACTTTCTTGCAACGATTGCCTTCTTGTTTTCAGGTGGATCCCCGATGGTAGACGAAGATATTTTGGATTGTAAGAATAATTCTTTTTTGTTTTTTTGCGAATGAATATTGCATTAAAATTGTTTGGGAATAACAATGATTTTTCCAGAGACAATTCATGCTATTTAGCCTATAGCTGGGGGAGGGGGCATATGTGAGTAAGTGAATGTCACGAACTCAACTGGAATTCGAACTCAATTCTCTGATTTCTCAGCTATCCATAACACCACCCACACATCCAGCCAAAGTTTAATAAATACCTATTATGAAATTCTTATTTGTTACATACGATGAAATAATTTGGAACCTTAATATACAACTTTTACTTTCTTTCTTTTTCTCTCTCACCACCCCTTTCTTTCTTTCTTTCTTTCTTTCTCTCTCTCTTTCTCTCTCTCTCTCACTCTCAACACAGGTGCCTTTACGCTGATAATCAGTATGTGTTTAGTGACGTTAGTAATTAGTCAAAGTGGAAATTAAAATAGTAAATTCCAGTAGTTGTTATAAAATTCCAAACTGTAATTTACATTTTTATAACAAAGGTTTTGTATGTAAAGGTATGTGTATCGTATATACTGGCGTACAAGGCGACTGAGTGTATAAGACGACCCACAAATTTCAAGTTAAAATGTAGGTTTCGGGTTATATTCACCGTTCAAGACGATCCCCACCACAGCAAAAAATCGTATTTTAAAATGTATTACATTGAATTTATTAAATTCAGTAATCATATACTTTCTTTTCACTCAAATTCTAATGAAAAAACGTTAGGGATATATTTTCAATTAACTACTGCAATCTACAATACCTCATGAGTGGGTGCTGTGTTTTCGGTAGGCTATTTTACGGTAGCCTGAATGAATTTTCCCCCGCTAACCATCCATTGTTCCACTGTTCTCGAATGCGATCTTTAAACAGCTTGTTGAGACACACATCAAGTTGTGTTTTTGTTCAACATCATCGAAAAAAGGGGGCGAGATATTCTCAATTAACTACCACACTCTGCACTTACTGTTATCCCTACCATAATGATGGGAATTGTTTCAGCACAAAATATTTGTGTCGATAGTTACCAACGCTGGGGTTAAGCCTAATGTCAAAAATTTCCCATGCTAACTTACCATAAACCACAGGATTTAAGGTTCACATTTTATACCTGGAGTATACGACGACCCCCTATATTTCAATGGTTTACTCAAACCAACAACGATTTGTTGAAAATTCTCTTTATATAATAGAAACAAACCTCTCATCTACGGTACCTCCATCAACGGACTTCGAATGAAACGGACAAAATCTGCAGGCAAAATAGAAAAAAAAATCTGCAGAAAAGAAAACTTCCAAATCGTCAGCGATGTATTTCAAAATTTGAGGGTTTATCGGAACGAGTGGTATTAGTTCTTAACGTGACCGTTTGGCGGCGATAGCGGGCCTTTCAATTGTAAACAAAGACGGAAAGTACGATACATTAGCGTGTGTGTGAGAACGTAGCTGAGAGAAATTTATTATTTTTGTTATTTTGATTAATATATCTATGTTAAGTATATATTTACTTATGCCATATATACATGTTTATAGTATGATCATAACTACTGGTAGTTACTATAGTGGTTTTATAACTCAAAAATAAAGTTATATGGGAGATATCCAAAGAACTTTGCAGAGATCATCAAATGATAAAGATGGTTGCTTAAAATAGTAAAAGTAAGTTAAGAACTCGAAGTAAAGGAAAAGGCTTTAAGAGCTTGCTTCCTCGAGATGAACGTAAACTAAAGCGAGTTATAGCGAAATAACCACTTTTCACCAGTGCTCAGATCTTTGAAAAGGCTGGAATTGAAGGAGTCAAGAAGGACAAAAGGTGTAGAATACTTTGTGAATTGGGATCTGTAAAAACATTTCCTAGGCAAACTCCACTCAAAATTGGGCCAAGAAATCCATGAAAATTGACTTTTCTAAAGTAATTTTCATGGACGAATCTCGAGTGACATTTGATGGACCCGATGGATGGCCCAAAGGATGGATTTTATCGAATTCAAATGTACCTATGGCTAAAAGTAGGTAACAAGAAGGCGGTAATGTTATGATATGGACTAAAATTGTCGACCAAATCATTATTGAACCATTCAAAGTCGATGAAGGAGAACAGATTACGATTTTATGAACAAGACTTTCTTTGCATGTTACAAATCCCAATCTCAAGTGAAGTGTGTATTTATTCATGACAATGCTACTTCTCATGTATCTAAGCTTACCTCTGAATTCTTTGTGCATAAAAGATTTACTGAAGAGAAGATAATGGAATAACCAACAGCAAGTTCAGACCTGAATCCAATCGAAAATCTATGGTCAATTGTGAAGATGAAATTATATGAAGGTGGCAAACAATATAACAGCAAAGCAGGCCTATGGGAAACAATTAAAAGTATTATGTCGGAAATTGAACCTGCTGAAGTAAAAAAAAATCAATGGATAATAGATTACTGGCTGTTATTGAGAAGAAGGGTAACTATATTAAAATGTAAAGGATTCAAAGACTTATCAGATGTGTTTGTTATTTGTTCTATTATAGGTGTTGATCAATTTTTGATGATTTTATTACCTTTTTATAAATGTGATTATTTAGTTTTGCCTAATAGTTTCAGACGGCAGTTTTTTTTAGAACACATCAAATAACTTCAATAACTTCAATAAAACATATTGATATTACCTAAAATGTTAACCCAGGCTTTGTTTTGACATTTAAATTCATTGTTCAAAATAATTCATTTTTTTTTCAAACCAAATTTGAATTATTGTAGGTTATATGATTTGCTTAATAACTTCAAACAGAATGTAGATTGGCTACTAGTTATCGCCGTTTTACTGTTGAACTAGGTAAATGTTACTGTGTTCTGTGATATAAAAAGTAATTAGTGAATAATATATTTAGAATTACTGATATTGGTTACATCCGGGTATCACGGATGTGCCCCTTTCTGTTGTTGTCCTCGTTAATAAATGGTAAAATGAAACGCACGTATCATTGTCCTTAACGGAGCCGTTATGAAGCCACACGAATTATTATAAATATTGTGTCAGAAGATTCTTCATAAAATGAGATTTTTTTCTGTCAGTTAAAAAAAAAATGTTTAAACTACAGCCACCTGAGCCTTTCGATATTTTGACTTCAGAATGGTCAGCATGGCGCCAGAGGTTCGAGGGATTTCGTCACGCATCCTAGTTGCAACTAGGAGATTGAACCCGTCCAAATCAGCACCGTACTGTGAGTAGAGAAGCAGAAAATGTACATAAAACAATTGCATTTTCAAAGAAGGAAGTTGAGAATTACTTCGACACAGTATTAGCGAAATTCAAAACTCACTTAATTCCGAAGAATGTCACCCACAAAAAGGTGACATTCCATGCAAGAAAACAACACCCCGGAGAATCGATAACGGCATTTGCAAGAGAATTATACGAACTTGCTGAACGCTGTGACTTCGCCGTCATATACGAAGAAATCAAGGACATATTTAGGGAGTTTCACTACTTACTGTGACGTTGTACTGAGTTTACTAAGCGGGGAAGGCTTCTTGCAAATCAGTGAAGTGGCAGGGAGGACCACTACGTTGGTTCATATACCACCAAACACTTCTCCGTCTCCCGTTTTTTGTCTGTCCGGATGTGAATTTATAGGTTGGTAATTATCCAAATTTGGATGACGGGATTTTCTCGATCCTGGTTGGCGGGGGGGGGGGGCAACAATACCGATGGACATCAAATAATCAAAGCAAAGCAATGCATGTATATATCCATACATATATTTACATAATGACAAACATTTATCAACACAACATATAAAATGAATAAAAGAGCAACACAATCATAACTATAATAAAAGTCATAAAGTTTATATCTATATAGCCTGGCCAAGGCTAACGTCTTTTATCTTTTATATATATATATATATATATATATATAGATAGATAGATATATATATATATAGGATCCTTTCTTTTTTTTATCTTCCTTTTTTTCTTCTTCTTTAACACATGTGCATTTACAGATCTTCTCTTTTCCCTTTTTTTTTCTTGGAAAATAAATTGAGTCACTAGGGTTTCGTTTGTTCTATTTTTCCTTCTCTTTTTCTTTTCTAAGGCTCGTTAACCTTTGCATAGAATATAATTTCGGAAATGGCAGTACTTATCTTATTCCCTTTTCTGGGGGGCATTTGTCTTCTTTTTGGCGAGTCTTCTGACGGGGCACTGGGTGTGCCTCGGAGTTACGATATCTTCGACCCTGCCTCGGCGAACATAACTGATTTTTAACTTCCACAATTTGCCCCACGTGGGTCGCTTTTTGGCGCCAACATTATCCCTCTTCTCGGCTGGCCTCCATACACACTAGTCCAACTGGCTGCACACTATTCGCGAAGAGCGAGTGAGGATTTGTTTCTCTCTCCTCGTTCGCCTAGGGTTTGTATGGAGAGGACATGATAACTTTTACCACTTCCTTTCCCCTCCCTCAACGGCCGCCACACAACTGACCTCCACTGTCCGTGGCCGATGGGTTGCAGAGAGGGTGGGGGTGTCTCCGTTTCTTGCCTTCTACGACACCTCGTCACACCCCTCCCTTTAAGAGAAGAAAAGGGGAAATTAAAAGGTTCGTTCTGTTACCTTCTCTTCCTCCTTCTCCTTACTTGTCTTTTCCTTTCCTTCTTTCTTCTTTCGTCGGCGCATTTTCTTTCTGCGTTATTTCACTTTTTTCTTTTTTTTTCAGCACCTCGAAAGGCTGTCAGCTACCACATTTTACGTCCCTTTAATGTGGGTTACCTCTAAATTGTATTCCTGCAAGCTTAAGAACCAGGCCTGCAACTTTCTATTCTTGTTCTTCATTCTCTCTAAGAAGGTTAGGGGGTTATGATCTGTATATATTTTGGTAGGGTGGGCACTTGCTGTCACGTAGATTTCAAAGTGTTGGATGCTATTTATTAGGGCGAATAATTCCTTTTCGACCGTGGAATATACTTGTTGGTGCTTGTTCAACTTCTTGAAGTAGTAGCTCACTGGGCGTAGCTTTCCTCCATTATCTTCTTGCATCAATACTGCCCGATTCCTTCATTACTAGCATCGACAGCTAAGTGGAATGGTTTCTCGAATTCCGGAGCCATCAACACCGGCTCCGTGCTTAGTGCCTGCTTTATCTCGTTGAAAGCCCTCCGACACTCTTCCGACCATTTAAATCTCGTCCCCTTTTTCAGTAAGTCGGTTAGGGGCGCTGCCCTTCCAGAAAAACTTTTACAAAACCTTCTGTAATAGCCTGCCATCCCAAGAAATCTCCTCAGTTCTCTAACTGTTTTTGGGGTGGGATAGTCCTGTATGTCTTGGGTTTTCGCCTCACTTGGCGTAACTTTCCCGTAGCCAACAGTATGCCCAAGGTACCCGAATTCACTCTTCATCAGATTTATGGTTAAGTTTGCTGCGTCCAGCTTCTCAAATACTTTCTTTAGGGTGTCCACATAGTCTTCCCATGTGTTGCTGTAGACAACAATGTCGTCGATGTAGGCGTCTACTCCTTCTATGCCGGCGAGACATTTGGTTATTAGCCTCATAAATGTAGCCTGGGAATTCTTCATCCCGAAAGGCATTACCCGATATTGATAGGCTCCACCTGGGACTACAAAGGCAGAGATGGCCTTGGCTTCCTCGGTTAAGGGCACCGCCCAGTAACCCTTCAACAGGTCGCATTTCGTGATGTACTTAGCACGACCTATTCGGTCGATGCAGTCCTCCACACGGGGATTTGGGAAACAATCACCGCGTTGACCTTCCTGTAGTCCGTGCAGAATCTCATAGTCCCATCTTCCTTTCCTACCAATACACAGAGTGAAGACCAAGCGCTATCACTTGGTTCTATGATCTCGTTTTTTAGCATGTACTCGATTTCCTCCTTCATCAACTTCATCTTCCGCGGGTTTAGCCTATAAGGATGTTGTTTTATCGGCGTTCCTCGAGTTAACTCGACGTCATGCTGCATCATCGTTGTTTTTCTAGGGACGTCTGAGAACAGTCCTGGGTATCCCTTTATCAATTTTTCTAAATCGTCTCGCTCAGAACCTGACAAGTGATTCAGTTTTTCTCCAAGGTCATTCAGAATCGCCGAGTTCGAGACTTAAGGGGTGGATCCTTCCCGGTCTGCCCCTCCTCCTTCGTCTCGACATCTTCAACTGACCGGTCTTCACTGGTTACCGCTAAGACGGGTTGGCTCTCTCGGCGAATATACTTCTTGAGCCTATTTATGTGACACACCTGCGTCTTCCTCCTTCCTTCGGGAGTGTTAATTCGGTGATTTCTCTCATCTATCCTCTGCGCTCGTGACAGATTCTTCCGCGCTAATTCTTGAGCTCCGGCTAGGTTTCTTTTCAGCCGATCCACTTTGTCGATATGTCAGCGACTTCTTAAATTATATCGCTCCCTTGGCTCTGATGCCCCTTTATTTTCCCCGTTTGGGTGCCTGGCTTGGTCACCCCATTTGGCTTGCTCTTCTCTGCCATTGTCTCGTTCCCAAGTAGTAGGGAGATGCCCATCATTGGTAGTTTATCCACTACCCCCACCTGGATTGGTCCAGTTCTCCACTTTGACTCCAAGGTTACCCTGCATAGTGGGATTTTCATCCTTCTCCCGCCAATGCCTTTGATTTGCACCATCTCGTGTGCCGCTTTTAGGACCCCTTTCGGTACCTTTTCTCTCACCAGCAGTGATTGGGACGCTCCTGTATCCCTCAATATCTGTACTTCCACGGGTTCTTTATCGGGACCCTTTATGATCCCTTTCCTCGTCCATGGACGATATGACCCATTCCCTCTGTCCGTCGTGACAGCCCCTTGGGGTTTTCCCGCCGGTGTGCGGTTTGCTTCTGGTCCTTTTCCCAGTTGGAACCTTATGGCTATGTGGCCCGCTTGCCCACACCTGTAGCAGACCACTGTTCTGCCATCTGTCTTAAAGATGCCACTATTTTCTTCTTTCGGCCTTGGGGTTGAGTGCGTGTCTATATTATCTTTTATTCTGTTCCCCTGGCTCCCCAGGTAGAACTTTCCTTTTACCTTCCGATGTGTGATTGTATATTCATCAGCCAGTGCAGCCAGCTCGTAACCCGTATCGGTTCTCTTCTCACTAAGATGCACTCTGATTTCTTCCGGCACACAATTTAAGAATTCTTCGACTAATATTAGCTGTCGGAGTTTCTCAAAGTCGCCTTCTATCTTTTTGGCGTCGCACCACTTTTTCAGTGCGTTCTCCTTGTCACGCACAAATTCCACATACGACTGGTTTTCCTTTTTCCTCTGCAGTCGGAATTTCTGCCCGTAGGCTTCTGGGACCAACTCAAAGCTCTTCGGGACTTCCGCCTTTACTATTCCATAATTGGCGCGGCCTTCTGGTGGCAGGGTCGCGTAAATTTTCTGGGCGTTCCCCGTGAGTACCGTCTGGAGCAGCATGGACCAACATTCCTTTGGCCATCCGAGGTTCTGGGCTGTTCGCTCGAAGTGTGCGAAATATTCGTCGACACTGGCCTCGTCAAATTTCGGGACTAGCCGGACTTGCTTCGCTACATCGAAGGCTTCATGGCTTTCCCTACGCCCGTTTCTCACCAATTCGATCTCTCGCCGCCTCGCAGCCTCGTTTCCTGCTCAATTCGTTTTTTTTCCAACTCCATTTGGGCTTGGATTCTTGCCTTTTCCAGTTCTACCTGTTCGGGGGTCATTTTTATAGGTTCGATCGATAGCTCCCCTAAGATCGCCTCTTCGAATATATTTTCGTCTACCATGTGCTCGGCTATTACTCTGATGAGTTTGTCTTTCCTCATCGCCTTTTGCACGTTCAATTCCAGTTCCTCGCCAATTTTTATCAAGTCACCTAATTTTTCCATGGAGGGCTCTTCTAAAAATGCGTCGACTTCATCCATTTTTTTCGTTTGGGCCATAGGGTTAGATGAGGTTGCTTCAGAACACAGCTTCCGAATAAGGGTATGGGAATATTAGGATCGACAAATTGAAAAGAGAGAAAATCTATTCCCGGAACGAGCCCCCAAATAAGTATATGTAACGTTGCACTGAGTTTACGAAGCGGGGAGGGCTTCTTGCAAATCAGTGAAGTGGCAGGGAGGGCGACTACGTTAGTTCATATACCACCAAACTCTTCTCGTTCTCCCGTTTTTTGTCTGTCCGGATGTGAATTTATAGGTTGGTAATTATCAAAAAATGGATGACGGGATTTTCTCGATCCTGGTTGACTCGGGGGTGGGGGGACAAGGCAACAATACTGATGGACATCAAATAATCAAAGCAAAGCAATGCATGTATATATTCATACATATATTTACATAATGACAAACATTTATCAACACAACATACAAAATGAATAAAAGAGCAACACAATCATAACTATAATAAAAAAAATGTCTTTCTCTTTCTGTCATAAAGTTTATATCTATATAGCCTGGCCAAGGCTAACGTCTTTTATCTTTTATATATATATATATATATATATATATATATAGGATCATTTCTTTTCTTTTTATCTTCCTTTTTTTCTTCTTCTTTAACACATGTGCATTTACAGATCTTCTCTTTTCCCTTTTTTTTTCTTGGAAAATAAATTGAGTCACTAGGGTTTCGTTTGTTCTATTTTTCCTTCTCTTTTTCTTTTCTAAGGCCCGTTAACCTTTGCATAGGATATAATTTCGGAAATGGCAGTACTTATCTTATTCCCTTTTCTGGGGGGCATTTGTCTTCTTTTTGGCGAGTCTTCTGACGGGGCGCTGGGTGTGCCTCGGAGTTACGATATCTTCGACCCTGCCTCGGCGAACATAACTGATTTTTAACTTCCACAATTTGCCCCATGTGGGTCGCTTTTTGGCGCCAACATTATCCCTCTTCTCGGTTGGCCTCCATACACACTAGTTCAACTGGCTGCACACTATTCGCGAAGAGCGATTGAGGATTTGTTTCTCTCTCCTCGTTCGCCTAGGGTTTGTATGGAGAGGACATGATAACTTTTACCACTTTCTTTCCCCTCCCTTAACGGCCGCCACACAACTGACCTCCGCTGTCCGTAGCCGATGGGTTGCAGAGAGGGTGGGTGTGTCTCCCCTTCTTGCCTTCTAAGACACCTCGTCACATTACCTAAAAAAAGAGCGTACCCTGCTGAAACTTGATAAACAGTTTTTTTATCGTCTAAATATTTATGTTATTATTAAGAGGAAAGACCAATGTATTTTATGATTATTTTTTACATTTCTTAATCCTTCCTAGCACGTCCGTAATTTTAGTTAAAAATCTTTTTTTTTTGAGTCAGCAAAATTGCTATATAATCGATCATGTCCGCCATTTTTGCCATCTTTGTAACAAAAGTAAAATTCTCCGATTGAAAATCTTATAAAATTCAATTATACTTTTTTCAAAAGTTATTTGAGGGAAATTAGAAGATTTTGCAAAAATTACTTAATTTTTTAGTAGAAAAATTTAGTTGGAAATAAGAGAAGCATAACTGTGATAATTTGTTTCGGGGTGCGAATTGATGTTTATCGATAACTAACGTTAAGGCAATTTGTAAGTGAGAGTATTTTTGAATTTTAGGTGAACCGCCTTATTTAACTATTAAGTAAGTTTAAAAAATTAAATACCATCAAAAGGTACTTTTTTTTAACGAAGATGTTGCGGATTTGTGATGAGTTGGATGTGTCAGAAGGTTTAATTGTATGAAGGCTTAGAAATGGGAGTGTTCGTTTAACATTCATCCACAACAATAATACAAGTAAGCATTTAAAGGCAAATCAATTAGAAGAAATCAAGGAGAAACAATAGATTTAAAGATTTCAACAAATAACCTGTATTTATATACATTTGACATACACAGAGTGAATTAGTGACAAGTGATCAAGTGTAATGTGTTAGACAAACATTTAAGGAATAACCATGCAAATATTTGAGGCATAAGAATTTACAGTTCATGTTTGTCCATAAATTTAAATAAATTATATTTAGCAGGGTAAAAATGTCACTTGTGTGTGTTCAGATGTTAGTGTGTATGTGGGTTATAGTACTAACATTTGCTTAAAGTCTTAAGGAATTATGCACCTTAGACTGGATTGATATTAATTGACTGAGGTATACAATTACTACTTGGTAGTGAAGGTTATCACTTTTTTTTAGTAAATTGTAAGTTGAGTTCTTGAAAGAGAAATGGTGATTATTGAGTCAACGCGAAAAGTTCATTGGGTCAGTGTAATGACACGCGTGGAGTTAGTTGGCATCTCTCAAAGATTATGTTACTGACAATATTTATTTCAGTAAATGTACAGAAAATGTGGCACAAGGCATAAAAAGGGGGATGGGGATAGGACGGTCATCATTTGTCTTAATTTTAAAACTTAGCTAGCCACAACCACTGACCCAATCATACAAAACAATATTCCTACCACCAAAACAACACATTCATACTTACCTTTCTTACTACATCCACCAAAATACCTCATTGTCTCAATGAAAATCCTAAATAGTCCCCATATGTACAAATCGTTGTCTGTGAGGGGAGTGGAATAAAAAACAACAAGTTAAAAATCCCCAATGATTATATACAATATGATTATAAAATATTTACAAGAAATTAAACAAAATCATGTTAGTAATAAAAAAACCCACAAACCTTAAATGTGGCAGAAATATCAGTTAACTGGTGGAAATCAATGCGGGACTATGAGAATATAGAAAAACATTCATCCATCCCAAGCATTTACACAGACACGCACTCATTCTGACACAACAACAAATACGAAAGACACACACGCAAAACGAAAGGCGCCCCTCATCCACCAGAGAACTGACATCACTGACCACCTAACGAGGGAGGGGATGGGGAGTTAAACTAAAGGGGGAAAAAAGGACAAAATAAAAGGGGGCCAATGAACAAACACACCCTAGCTAAGTTTACAGACAAAGAAAAAGAAAAACTAAAGAATCAAATACAAAAAACCTACTCTAGCCTAAATCCAGGGATGGGTTGCCCAAGTTCAACCCAGGGAAACAATATTCTGATGCATAACCGGCATCAAAATGCCACTCCAGGTCAGCCCCTTTTACTCGGCACAAGCGCGCAAGATTTATCCACCTTTTGCCAAATTCTGATGAGGTGTGCCGCCGCTTTTCCGTCCTAATCTTGACTTTAAGCTGATGCTTAAAGTACAAGATCAGTTGGGAAGAGGTGAACCACTCGCCATCATAGAATACCTTCTGACGCGTCGTCCAAATCACGACTCTCATAACACCTAGTAAGCAAAAGAACACATATTGTTCAGCCTTCGTCATCTGCGGCACCACATTGCTACAAAAAGAACTGGCTTCAAGGACAAAGAACTTTCCCTGCAGCATGCGGACCATGAGGCTTCCAACAAACTTGCACAACGGCGCTACCACCCTGCAATGAAAGAAGGCGTGACCAATGGTCTCGACTTCCCCAATACAGCGTCGGCAGTTTGGAGATTTCTCCAAGCCTGCTGAACAAAGTTTTTTGGCGACCCAAAGGGCCCCAGGAATCACCAGCCAGGTGAGTGATGCCTCGTTGTTATTGAGGCATTTCAACCCAGGCAGCCAAGGCCATATTGATCGAGACTCCTGCTTCGTAAGACAGAGCTCGTCAATCAGATCATCCTGAACGAACCCCCTGACCAATAGCTCATACAATTCCCTACAAGACAACGCCTGGGTGTTGGAGAGGCCATCCGATGCCCATAAGAGGCGTTTCAGAGCAATACGACATTCACGATAAAAGGAGCATTCGGCTCGGAGTAAACGGCAGGCCTCCTCCTCGCTCGAGTGCACACTTCTAAGGGATGGGAAGTTTCTACGGACGTCTTCCTTCCAGAAGGCGCCCTTATCATCCGATTCGCGACACATTCGGTCTAGGAAGGCGATGCGAAGCATATATTGATGAATCTCAATGCTAGGCATACCCAGATCACCTTCAGATAGATGAAGGCAACAGATCTCCCGAGATACCGTAGCGTCCTTGTCTCTCCACAAGAAACAGAACAAGAGCCTTACTAATGACATTAGTGTGGTATACGGAATTGGGAGTACAGAGAGTCGGTAAAGGAGAATCGGGTAAATGTGTGAAACACATACTTCCGCCCTCCCCTTCAAGGAAAGATTCCTCCGAGACCACAGATTAACCGCAATTTCGGCCTTCCCTTGTACCTCCGACCAATTCATTTCCAACAGGAGATCAGGACCGAACCAGACGCCGAGTATCTTGACCGGCCCATCCGTCCAGAGGAAAGGTCCGGGAAGAGAAACTCCCTTCCACGCACCCAACCGCAACGCAACAGACTTATCGCAGTTGATCTTGGCCCGTGTCACCATCTCATAACCACTGATCTCTTTGCTGACTTCGTCAATCTCGGCTCTGCTCGACACAAGAACCGAAACGTCATCAGCATAGGCAGAATACCTGAATTCGCCTTTAACTTGCGAAGGAAAGGTTCCAACGCAAGAACGTAAAGCAAAGGCGAAAGCGGACAACCTTGACGAATGGAGCGAGACAATACGAAAGGCTCCGATCTTACCCCATTAACTTCCATCAGCGCTCCGGGGTCGCATACAAAATTCGGATCCAGGAGCGAAAGTCGAGTCCGAAAATGGCCGCCGAAGAGACACCTCCAGAAAACGATGGTCAACCCTATCGAAGGCCTTGGATTGATCTAAATTGATCAGCGCGGCTTCACTGACGACTTGTTCTAAGATCAAGCGTACTATATGAAGATCGTCCTGAATAGTCCGACCCTTCACAGAACAAGTCTGTTCGGAGCCAATCAGACTAGACATGACAAGCTGCAAACGGTTGGCTAAGATCTTCGCCAAAATCTTTAACTCTGTGTTTAACATAGTTAAAGGGCGAAAGTTATTTAACCCATCCCCACCGTTCTTGTCTTTACGCAGCAACTTGATCACATCCCTGGTGAAGCGTTGAGGTATAGACCCCTGCTTCACCCAGTTGTTGAAAATCAGTTCCAGCAAAGGAACAAAAACGGGCGACTGCCTCAAGTAAACTTCGTAGGGAAGACCATCTAGTCCCGGAGATTTATCCAGACCAACCTGTTTCAGCGCTTCCCAGATTTACGACTCTGTGATGGGACCCTCGCACCCAGCCGCTTCAGCTGCCTCAAGGCAGGGAAAGTCGGCTAAATAGGCGTCGAACTGAGCAGGGCTCAGACCTGGCTCCCTGGTGAAAAGTTCCTGAAAGTAATCCCGAAAGGCCTCGCATATGCCCGCGTTTGTAGTCACGGTCCGCTTATCCGGCAATGTGACGCACGCGATATGTCGCCGAGACGCGCTCCGATTTTCCTCTGCACGCAATTCAGCGGCCATATTCGTCGTCTCAGAGGAGATTCTTTTTAACCTAGCTCTAACTACCAGAGCTTGATCCTTCTTGATAAGCAAGGAGGACAACTCTGCCTTAGCTAAGGCTATTTCCCCACTATCACGGGATTTCACTGCCTGATCAACTTTTTGTTCTAAAGCCGTTTGCGCCGCTAATCTATCTAGATTGAGTCGACGACTAAAATCGGCAGCAAACGTTCTAATTTTGGATTTTAATTATCCCACCAGGCGTTCCCTAAAACCGCCCCCGTCAATTCCCTCTGCATCATTAGTAGCAGCTGGTCCCGGAAATCCTGCTCACTAAATAATGAACAGTTCAATTTCCAGTAACCAGCCAACCTAACCTTAGGCTTATCTAAGTTTACACGGACCCGGACAAGCCTATGATCCGTATAAACTATATAATGGAAACTTGGACACCCTAAGAGCCCTACATCGACTCTCCTAACTAAGATTCGGTCGAGGTAGCTAGCAAGCGTCCCAGGAGCCGAGTTGCCACTACTTGTCCAAGTCCATGCTAACACACTTCCGGTAGTTATCGAAAAGATCAAACCCGTCGATAAAGTCCCGAAATGGTTTCACATCCCGGTTGTTAGTACCCGGATTTTGCTCTATACGATCAATATCGGAGTCAAGGACGGCATCCCAATCCCCCGCTCAAACTACCCGATGAGATGTCGCCAAGAGCGGCCCAATCTGCCGAAACAAATCAGGCCGCTCAGAATGGTTATTGGGCGCATAAACCCCAATGAGACGCAGAGCCTTATCCTTTATGGTAACATCCAGCACGCAAAGCCTGCCCACCGGATCTGCGAAGACAAGAGTACATGCAGCCTTCAAAGACTTGCTCACTAGCCAAGAGACACCCCTCGAACGACCATCAAAACATGCTGAATAAATGGAGAACCCCTAGACAGCACGTCCTCACGGTCATGAGAAAAAACCGGGTCTCTTGCACACAACAGACATTCACCCCGAGGCGCTAATGGTCGCGAGGGAGCCTCGACCTGCGAGACTCCGACCTCAGGCTTCACTTGCTAACCTGAGTGCCATTATCAGACCGAATATGGGTTAAAGTACTGGTTTGAACAAGGTCGGTGTAAGGATACCGACAGCTTCTCCCATAGACCCATGGCCCATCTCAGTCTTGATGGTACCGTCTTGGGAGATTCCGCCGATATCCCAGGGAAATGTCAGTTTAAGGGCTCTATATAGGGAGGGGTGAACAAAAACCGGGACCCTCCCAGCATAAAATTGCTTCATTTTTCTCAATTTCTCGTTCTGGACGATAGCAATGGGTGCGGTCATTTTGAATGAAGCTATAGCTTCATCCAACATTGACCAAACTTGTTTTGCTCCTGTCTCAGTTCTCATTACAGTTAGAACCCTTTGTGCGTTTGGGAAATTATGAGGTTCTTCAATGTCCTTGTCTCTGAATTGCTTTATAGATAACAGGTAATTTTTAATCCTGTTTCCATAATCTCTGGCTTTCTCAGCTTGAATGGGTGAAATTTTGCAAACGTCTAAACCGGGATTGCTGACTTTTGCTGACTGGATGTAGAGGCCTGGGGAGACTGTGCAGTGGATTTGGAAGGAAGTGTTTTCTTGGAGGGAGAGGATTTTGTTTCCTTTGTTGGTCTAGCTTTAGCTTGAGGTCTTTAATTTTTTCTGTTTTTTCATACCCTAGGTCGTATCTTTTGTAAGTCTTGAATATTCGGTACTGTTGTCAAAGGGAGTGGGGCTGTATGTGCCTTTAGTCCTAGGGGCTTCAGGGGACTGAGGACCCGCTGTCTGACGCTTCCCTCTGGCCCTGTCAGCAACCTGTCATTCTCCCTCTCCCTTCTCCTCAACTGCACTTGCAGTGGAAGAAAGCTCTTCGGGAAATGGGGGCTTTGATGATGGCCCAACCAGGGGTTTGACCACTCCGGTCCCGGTAGCCAGCATGCCCATTACAGGTGAGGTGGTTTTTAAAGACTCGGTCAGAGGGGGAGTTTGGTCGACTGGGGCCTGACTTCCAGAGGCCTTCTTCTCTGGAAAGGAAGATGAGAGGTGACCAACCAGTCTCTCCACACTTCCAACAAACTGGTTTACGGCCGGCAGCTTCAGGCCACCAACGTCAAGACAGTTTGGGATGGAGACGAAGGCCTTACGATCAAGCATAATGTCGAAGCTCCACCTCCCAGTCAGGCTATCACACGAAGCACCCAGAATCTCACCGTACTGGGAGAAGAAAACCTCTAGGTGCTCCCCGTTACCCTGAGGAGGGACCTTATATAATGCTCTGTACGGAGAATTAAATCCTTTGTGATTAGTCCTCTACTTGTTGCTTTTACGCAGTCTTCGGCGGTGGGTAACAGCACGTCCCACATGAAAAAGCCCTTTCCCATTACGATTCGAAGTGACTCAAATGCTCCAGGGCCTCCCTAGCTAAGGCTATCTCTAGGGGAACCCCCTCCCAGCCACCGGCCGGGAAAAACTAGTCTTAAGCGTCTTCACCTTTTCAGCTCTATCTAGGGTGAGCCGTTTTCTGAAATCAGTGGTGAACGACCTTATCCTACTCTTAAGTCTCTCTCACCACTTATTCCCGATAACCGCCCCCACTAGCTCCCGCTGCACTAAGCTAGTTAGCTGCTCCTGGAAGTCCTGCCTGTCCAGTAAAGACGAATTTAACTTCTAGTAACCAGCCATTTTAGGCTTACGATCTAACGCCATCTGGGCACAAACGAGTTTGTGGTCCGAATAGCCTGCCCAGTGGAACGTGGGACAATCTAACAAGTCCACGTGGGCTCCTCTAAGTAACATTCTGTCCAGGTAGCTAACCACCCAGTCAAAAGGCCAATTAAGTGGCCACGTCCACATTTTCCCCACGAGGTGATCGACCCGGTATCTATCGACGAGACCAAACCCTTCGATCAGATCAACCAGGCTACAATCGCCCCTACACCCGCTTGCTTCTCGCCCCCTGTCTAACTTGGGGTCCAGGATGGCATTCCAGTCCCTCATTAAAACTAGGCGCGTTGAATCCACCAGGAACGGCTCAAGCTGCCGAAAAAACGAGCCCCTCTCCTCCCGGTCGTTGGGCGCATAAACCGCAACGACTCGGAACGAACCACTTTTCATGGCAATATCGGCCACGATCAACCGGCCCTCGGCATCAGTATGTACAAGGTCCACCTTCGCATCAAGAGTCCGCTTCACCAGCAAAGAAAATCCTCCGGCATGTCGGTCCCCATATGCTGAATAAACGACAAAGTCGCTCTCCAGCACACACGCATCGACGCTCCAAACAAAGTGGGTCTCTTCGATCGCGGCGACATCCACGCCGAAGGACAAGAGATCCCGGAGCAGGCGTTCACATTCAAAGTAACTATCGTAATAGACATCTTCTAGGCCTGCAAAAAATAAAAAAGAGTAAGAGTAAAAATCCTACTCACATACCGGCCGGAAATCTGCAGATATAAGGACCCCGACGGATTGTCCCAGGCTCCCTGTTCCCAACTCCGTCGTCATCCGACCATCCAAGACAATACTACCGACGTCCTTGGGCTAAATTAACTTAACTGCCCTATATAAGGAGGGATGGAGTAACACAGGGACCCTCCCAGCACAAAAATGCCTTAGTTTTCTCAAATTAGAGTTTTCTAACTCGAAGACTCTAATATTAGGGAAAGCTTCCCTAGCCTCAAATAAGTGGCCCCATACTTTGAAATACCCCCTCCAGTCTCCCTCACGCAGGTTATTACACCTGGTGCTTGAGGAAAATTTCGGGGGTTTTCTACACTTTTGCAGTCGACGGAGTCTGTTTTATACAATAGACCTAACAGCGCCTTTCTCTGTTTCGACAGGCCCTTTTTTGTACTCCTCCCTGTCCACCTTGCAAATGGATTCAGGGCCTGCGAATATCTTTTTCTTTTTCTCCATTGCACGATGGGGAGGGGAGGAAGTGTATGTATGGGGTAGAGTAGCTGATGAACTTAGGGAGGAAGTGGAAGGGGGTGAAGCACGGGAAGGGGAAGTAGGGAGGCTCCTAACTTTGGGGGAGCTAATAGCTTCTCTTGTCGAAGCAGTGATGGAGAGTGACCTGGTTCTGTCCATTCCCCTCTCCGCCCTGCCACGGCCAGAATGGCTTTGCTGTTGTTCATCTGTATCTTCCTCCCTGCTCCTTTTCAGGGACCAAGCTCGAGGTGGGGGCATTCTATCCATCTTCATTGGCGTCTCTGTTTCTGACAGCTGCTTCTGTTGTTGGTGGTGGTGTTGCTACTGCTGCTGTTGTTGTTGCTGCTGCTGCTGCTTTTGTTGCAGCCGCTTCTGCTGTCCCTCTTTAGGTTGCTGCCCCTCTTTTTGTTGTGGCCGCACCTCCTTCGGCTTTTCAGGCGGCGATTGCCTTTTTTCTTGGGCTACCTCTTTTTGAGGGGGAGACGAGACGCTTGCTTTTTTTTCGTCCCTAGGTGACTTCTTTCCACTCTCCATCTGATTTCGAAGTCCCCTCCTCTGCTTGTCCTGCTGCTATTGTTGCCGTTTTAGCTGTTGTAGTTGCTGGACGTGCTGGAGCTTGTGCGCCTTTTTTTTTTACTGGGGCACTCTTTTGCCATGTGGCTCGACACCCCACATGACCAACACCACGGTTTTCTGCCCTCCACTACTACCAGCATCCTCCTGTCGCGGCAAACCAAGATGTTGGGGATCTCTTGAAAACCCTTCCTGTTCAGGGTTATTTGGATCTCCATGTCCCTCGTCTCAATGCCGGCTTTGCTAATGAGGGCCTTCATTTCATTTACCTCCCCAAATTTGGTGAAGAAGGCCCCCATTCAGTCATCTGGGATATCTACAGGCACACCATGGACGGTCACTTTCGTCGTACGGGTGTCCATATATTCTGTTTGAAGTCTCAAAGACTTTATGCTTAATATACTCCCCGCCAACTCTTTCGCTTTGTCTTCAGTTTGGAGAAGGATATCCCACAACGCATTTGTCCTTCTTGCAAGTATCCTCGGGTTGATATTCAAAGCTTTTAAAGCTTCCTCCATACTTTCCCTGCTGACCCCGATCTATTTTCGGGTTTTCACATCGGAGGTCAGCAGGGATATGGTGCGCCGGCTTACTTTCCGGAATTGTTAGGAACTCATTGTCCTTGAACGACTCCTCATACTTTTTCCGCTGATTGGCGTAAAAACTGCCATCCTTTTTCAGCGACCTATTTTCTGACCAGGCCGTTTTGGCTGGTGACACCGGATTTGGTACCGGTGTATCCATAACATGATTGTTTTTGTCGACCACGGTGGCGTAAAAAAACCAGCACAGTCGACCAAATGAATGGTTTCTTTTTTATTTTTAAATGTTTTTAAGCACAGAAGGAAAAAAACAAAAATATTCAAAATAAAATACAAACGGAGCAAACCAAAGACAATAAACAATTCAACCAAATACGAAAAATACAAATAAAAACAGGGGGAGGATAAAAATACGAACAGAAAAGAAACGAAAAAAGTGTATAGATAATAATATGTACTAAAACCATGTAAAAACTAAAAATTTAAAAAAGGTTTTCAAAAACAAAAGAAACAAAAATAAAACTTATCAATTTAAACACTCACTT
Source organism: Acanthosepion esculentum (assembly GCA_964036315.1). Lineage (NCBI taxonomy): Eukaryota > Metazoa > Mollusca > Cephalopoda > Sepiida > Sepiidae > Acanthosepion > Acanthosepion esculentum. Next base: position 74,049,251 of record OZ038484.1, read on the forward strand.
CTCAAATGCAGTAACGCTGGTCGTAAATCCTCTAATGAAACAAAAGCCAATAGTGCGAAGATTGTGTAACTGACTGTTTGAATCGGATCAAACGATCTTATTTCTTTCTTTCCTGGGTTTCAAACCGGCCCCAGAATGGTGAGCGGGAAAACAGATTTGTTGCAACTTGCTACACTTTTTGTGCTGTTTTGACCAATGAGAAGTCAAGATTGAAAAAGTGAAGTGCTGATTGGTTAAAGTTGGTTTGGGAGAAGAGTGCATTCTTCCACAGGGGTGACTAGCAAATACGGATGATTCTATCAAAGATATGCCCAAAGCCTGCACTGTTTCCGTCCCTAAAACTGAATCTAAAAAAGAAAATAATTTATTGCAGTATTTCCCTCACTGAAAAACAATAAATTAATTATATTTAAAAAATGAAATTAAAATATTTAGTGAAAATGTATGTAAAAAAGAAAATTTAAAATTTTGAAAATGTGACGATGATAGTAAGTCAGAGAATTTCATACGTGCAAGCCAGAAGGAAAACAAAGCAATTTATTAAGGCCTTTCTCTTAAAACACGTGACCTATTATTTCTAGATCGTGCATCCATAGTTTTAGACAAAAAGTTGTTAATACATTTTTTGTATATTAAAAAATATTTAAAAAATATTATCGTATCGCATATTTTAATAAGCTTTCAAAGTTATGATCTGTAAAATTAGATCTTTTTAATAACAGCATTTCCCAAAATACACGTATTTTAAAATATTTAACAACTTTAACACATTTTGTTCTAAAAATTGAAAAAAAGAAAACAATTCTTGTAAAAAATCATTTTTCATCGGAAAAATATTTTGCCTTCAGACAATAGTTTCCTTAATATATAAAAGCCATTAAAAGCTTTTTTAATTAAATAATGTTTTAGTTTTATTGGGTTTTGTATTTTACAATTCAAAGCTGAATTTTAAGTAAAAACGGTTTATAAAAATGATTGAGGATTTATGTTATATATATATATATATATATATATATATATATATATATATATATATATATTCTTTTGATTTCTTGATATAGTTAAAATGAAAAGAAAATAGTTGAATCCGTCAACACAACAATAAAAACAATATATGTATATGTATATATATATATGTGAGTGTGTATGTGTGTGTTTCTCCTTTTGTGATTTTTTATATGTCTATAAAATCTTTTCAAACTAGTTAGTTTAATTATTATATTTTGAATGTGACACCATGTAATCATTGTATGATTTCTTATAAACTTTATTTCAAGTACGGGATTCCATACATCAATATGACACAAACGGGCTTTACAAATGAGCGTCTATGTTTTAGGAATCATTGTTATTTTGAATACATTTTAGAGAAAAAAATGACGGGTGCTTATATATATGTTTGAATATGAATATACAAATTTTGTGTATGTTCATTTTACTTATTCATTGTAAAATCTAATTTGTTCATCCTTCACCTTTCTAGATTTGGCGACTACATTATGCTTCTTTTTCTTGCACAAAAAATAAATACGACGTTTGTTGAAAAGTTCTCAGTTCGAGTAAGGAGCGTTTTTTTAAATGGTCAGATTTTGATCCCACCATCATAAAACGGAATATACCAAAAATAAATAAGATAAAATAAATTTCCACAATACAATTATTTTTTATACTAATGTTCACCCAATACAAGGCCCAAGTGCCACTCAAGGTAGAGGGTTACTGTGCGATGTTGTATGAGCGTAAGAAAAGGCAAGAAGTGAAGTTCATGGGGTTATGCAGGAAAGATAACGGTTAACCGTCGACGTGAAGAGGGCAATAGTGTCGTGTCTGGGAAGACATCCAGTCGGAAGTCTGTTCTACAAAGTAGCAGTTCTTGGGAAGAAGCTGTTCTAGTGGAACTTACTAATGGAATACGAAGGAGATAATTCACACTTGTGTACGTGGCATTGTGGGTCGCAGTTGTAAAGGTCAGGAGTAGTGGGCCTAAGGAATGTAGCTCGTCAGAACACATGTCATAGAATAGCGATAGAACAGCGAGAGTCTCACAACGTCTGTTGGAGGGAGGTTGTATGGTTGAAAAATAAGGCGCTTTTGATCTCTATCAAGCCAGGCATCAATACTCCATTTTTGGTGTGATCTTGTAAAGATAGGGTATAGCAAATGGAGTCAGGGGTGGTACAATGAACTGTCCATTTCCACATCATCTTTAGCAATAGATTGTATATATGAGTTCCAGTTGAAGTCTGGAAATTGCTTGAGTCCAAATAGACGCTTAAGGCAAGAAACATCATTGAGAGAAGTTTCATCCATCAGTGAAAGTTCAGGGTCTTCTCGTTGATGGTGGTGGAAGGTTACTAGTTTGGTTTTGATCGTATTGAATTTTACATGCCAGACCTTCCCCCGTTGAGCCACCTGGGCGGGGTCGGAGGAGAGATGAGCTGTTAGGTTCTGGTCTTCCAGATTTTTTAGAGGTGTCCCTATAAACTGTTGCATTGTGTTCAATTCTAAATAAATATTCTCACCATCATCGTTATTGTGTCAAGCCTGCTCTGATTTGAGTGACTTGCCATCCTTCCCAATAAAATAAAAAATCTATGGCAAATCCAACTGTTTGCTAATACTATAGTCGTAACAGTAATTCGTTTTGGGAACTAGATGAGTCTAGAATTTTTGAAACTGCTAGCATGGTTTGTGAAGCACTTCTACTTATATGTGCCGCGTCCCTTCAGTACATGCGCGGTCATGGTTCTCCAGAACTTCCTATCCCTTGTGCCCCTAAACAGCTTTTCCGCCTTTGCTAAAGCTCCCGCCCCCGTTCCGCCATCCATTCATACAAACTCGTCGGGTAGTTGGCTCTTCCCTACCTCTATTGCCCTCAATATGCTCTGTGAGGATTAAGTTTTCTAGGCCCGCCTTCTTAATTATGTGCCCAACAAATTTCAACTATCCCTTCCTGATTTTGAGTATAAGAGGTCTTTTTGTCGCCATTTTCTTTAAGACTTTCTCGTTGCTTACTGTCAACGCCCATAGAATTCTCAGTATCCACATTTCTGGTGTTTCCAATCGACTCCTCCGCCAAATCAGTACAACCAACATGTTGCGTTCTATGCGTTCTTACGATTCTCATGTAGTCTGATCCCCACCCTCTGTCCTGCCTGGCTTGGTTGGGCGTCCCAATCGTAATACCCACGCTGATATAGCTCTTTGGGTGGCTGGGATATGCAAACCCCACTACCACATCAAGGCGAGAATCATTGGTGGCGTAAGAATAATGACAGTAAGAAGAGAAGCTTAAGAATTAAACAATCAGCAAATATGGTCGGAGGACTCTGATATGTTTTTACAATTTCTGACACAAGTGAACAGCATGAAAGACTAATTTGAGGCGAAACATTCAAATCACTGGCCTTTATGGAATTCAATCCAGATCAGAGCAATTCTACTCATTGCTCGAGCCAATAATACAATAACGATTTTTAATTCATATTCAAATTTCAGAGTAATTGCTAAGACTTACCGTATTTTTCTGTGTATAAAACGTACTTTTTTATCCTGAAGATATGAATAATTCATATATACAGGGTGTATCAAAAATACTTTTACAAAGTTCTAGAACGGGTTCCTCACACCAAATCAAGGACAGAATATATCTGGACGGTCTCCGAAAGCATGTAAAATGTGTTTTTCGTGGTCAGGCGTACAAGCGGATCTCGGTCTTCCTAGATCCAATACGGCGATAAACAGCAGCAAAGATTAGATGACTCGACTGCCTTTGGTCTGGAAACGCAATCTGATACTGCCATGCAGCTTCGCGTCCATACCATTCGCGCGGCCGTATGTCAGATTATATCTGCCTGCTCACGATATAAATATCCTGCCATTGTTAAACGGAACACTTCTCAGTTAACTCAGTACTATACACGTTAAACGTTGAAGACAGACTAGCCACAAATGTACACGAATGACAAATATAACCTAATCTACATGGTAACACAGCGCCATCTACCGTAAACTTTCTTTAAACTTAATAACTCAAAAACGAAGGATTTTCAGATATCTGTTTACATGGACTTTTCTTCCTTTTTTTGGTGTGAGAAACCCGCCCCCAAAGTTTTTAAAAGTATTTTGATATACCCCCCTATATATATATATATATATATATATATATATATATATATATATATATATATATATACACACACATTCTTTGTGCAAATATATTTAAATGGATTCACAGTTTAGTTCGTTTAGATGTGTTTACTACAATAGCATGAATTTCAAATGTGTAATGCGCTAGATCAGTCAGAGTGCTTCATGCAGTTAACATCAGTCGTCACCTCATCGGGATTTCAATATTCATTGGGTAATCTTCATAATAAGGATGCGTCTTATACAATGTTGCATCTTATATTCCAGGAAATACGGTACTCATCTAAAAATACTTAATCTATCAATGAACTGGTTAAAATCTAATGTTGGTTAGCAGTTATCTTTTTAATCTTCATTTTTTTCTTCGGTGTTAAAAGTTGTCAAAAAATTCTTTTTGCCAATTTGTTTGTATTTATAACCTTTCTTTTTGGCTTCATCTTTTTATCTAGGGTACCTCTTCCCAGGGTGTCAATCCAACATATGCAAAGGATGTTGATGTTCCAGTGCCAAATGTTACTTCCAAAACATGGAACGTAATACACACTGACGAAACCATTATAAGAACAAATTATAGAAGCGAAGCTAATTTTACAGTTGCCTACAGTGGAATTTCAACCAGAAAAGTTATCATGGAGGAACGAAACATCTATTGTGGGGCATACAATGTAATGGTTCTGAAAAATGTGTGAGTTATTTATGTGGCAAGATTTCAATATCTTTGGCGATTATGAATTATTTTTAATTTATGTTTGAACTACTGGAATGGGGAGTTATCATTATTCACAATCCTCATATTTTTTTAAATCGTGTTCACCCAAGCAAGGCAACAAAGCCACTAAGACGCAAAGGGTTACTGGGTATAGAAGAATTAGAAAACAGAAACATAACTAAGGATCAGGAACAAAAGAAAAGTAACCAGGAGGACAGTAGATAGCCATTGACATTGCATTTAAATTTTTGAAGATTAAAGTTGACTGGGAAGCATGGAGCCAGAAGAGAGTTCCACAAGCAAGAAGTGAGAGAAAAGAAACTGCTAGCATAGAACTTATGGTTATATCTAACCAATTCAACGGTAAATTGGTGAGATCTAGTACTGCGCTTAAATTCATAAAGTCTAGATACCATAGCAAAGAGCTTATCTGAAATGTTGCCATGAAAGTATTTATAGAAAAGGCACTTTACTGCGATGGGAAAGTGACTGAAGTCAAGACGCCAGATCAGGACCAATAATATTGCGGATTCTTCTTTGGATTTTATAAAGGATCTCTAGATATATAGCAGGAGCACCCGACCATATTTGGCAGCAATATTCTGAGCATAAACGAATGGTAGAATTATAGATATGTAAGATAGACTCTGTAGAGAAAAATTGTCTGGCACGATACAATGAACCAATTTTATTAACAGCTGACCTAGCAATGGATTCAATATAGTCTGTCCACCGAGAAGGCGCAACGAGTCACTCTCCTGGACGTTAGCCTTCAGCCATGGTGATAGAAGACAGAGAGTAGTCTCTCAGGTGATTATTAGAGAGCAATTTAGTTTTAGAGGCGTTAAAATTAACAAGCTATCCTTTGCCCCAGTTAACAACGGCCTGAAGGTCGTTTTTGACATTAGCCACTAATTTGACCTTATCGGACTGATCACACTTACTATTGTCTTAATTTTTGCTGTTGTTATCACAGTGCTTCGGTCGTTGTGTCCCCCGGCATTCTTCATGTGTTTGCCAATTCCAGTAACCTTCAGGAAATTTCGAACTGAACCATTTATTCAATCTACGGCGTAGAATTTTCTCATTCCTCTGTTCATGTTTACGAATATCGTGTCTTTTTTTTCTTTTCAATTTTTTAAGTACCTCTCAGTTAATGCTTGTCTTGTTTATACTTAGTTCGTGTCTATACTACCTGGCACAGGGATTGAACTTACATTTAATATGTCGTCAAATTCACGAAATTTCCTGGAGTTACCAGTGGATAAAATAATAGTAATAGTAACATAGAAGATCAAGATACTAGTCCGACTGTAAATAATTAATTACTTTATTTTGTGCTTGAACCTTGAAAAAGGATCGACTATTACCTTGAATATTTACATCCATAGAAAATACACTTTAATTTTAATACACTTTTTTAATAGTTTTCTGAATTTATAAAGAAGGTGAGTTTTCTAAATTATTAATTAACCTCTAAATGCTCTACGACAACATATACAGTGTCTTCATGAAAGGCGTATTTATTACATGACCAATTAACTACTAAATTCGATCTCAACCTCATAAACCACTAAATACTTTGGTTTTTAGCTGTCTCTTTTGAAACAATGACCATTCAAAAATGTTACTCGCTATATCCATAGATTCAGGTAAAAGCCTTTTCTAGTTTGAAAAGAAATGGTTGTACACAAGTGTGGATAAATGCTGATGATATTTGTTGAATATTGAGCTGAAATTCTCACTATATAATATTCGATCTATGCAATTAATATTTATCACTGAATTAAATGTATTGACAAAGAAGGAGGTTATGTTGAAAATTACTATTTACTGTGTAAAATAAATGGTTTTGTTATCATTATTGTTATAATTAGGCTACGGACAGCGTATATTATGCAAGTATCGTCAGATTATAATCTAAAAATATACGAACAATTCGGTCTACATTTTCGTGTAGTTTATTTCTTTTGAGGTAACGGGAACAATTAAGAAAACAAAAAGTGAACATTTCCGTATCAATTAAACAGCCTTTGCTTTTGTTGCTACCATTTAGTTTGGTCACTGGATCGCTCTACTCGCTTCCGTTAAACAACACAGTAATCGTTATCTAAATGCAAATTGGTAAAAGGGTCTTTTTATTGCTGCTATTACAGAAAATGCTATATAGTGAGAGAAATAGGTGATCTATAGTGGCGTGAGGTGTAAGGGTTAAAATGAACAGTTGATTTACCCATGCCAAGAAGATTAATGAAGGATGATAATGACGAGGGAACACACGTTTAATTTTAACAAAACAAGATAAGAAATTTATTCACGAATTTACACGCTTGAAATAGTAGTTTCAGTAACTCGTTTCAGGAAAATAAATCAGAATTCTTAAAGTCCATAGTTTTAACGTATTGTCATGAAGAGGAAATGTTCATACAACAGATTAAATGATCTGACACAAAATAATATTCAGAAATGACGAAGGTAAGCTAGTTCGTTGCTAACCGAAGAGATATATCGTTTGCATACGTTCAAAAGTAGACGAAGAGAGATAGTTTGAAATACATAGCTTTCTTGGATTGTTGAGAGAAAATTCTTTGATGTGTTGATTAGAGGCCGATAATATATTGAAACGAAACCCTTCATATGACTTCAGACAATATTATCTGATTAATTTAAATTTTCTCTTCATCTTATATCAAAAGGAATTTCGCGTAGGCTCACGAATTTATTTCCTTCTTCTTTTTGGCTGACCGGCTAATTTCTGTGAAGGTAAGGTTTTATTGGTCCAAAAACAATTTCATATAGGCTTTCTTTCCTCCTTCTTCTTCAGCTCACTGGTTAATTTCTGTGAAAGGCAAAAATCTCACATAGGCTCGAAAATGTATTTCCTTCTTTCTCCGTGCTCCGAATTTGAAAGGAGTGAGTGAAGGGAGTAATTATTATTTCGCATTCACTACAGATCCACATTATCACCATCTAATTTCATTGCAGCGAGGACCATCACCGCGTGGTCCATACGGATGGTGGAGAGTTGGTTGCACTCGGCTCCAAGGACAGAAAAGTCCGTTTCATTAACAGCACTTCCGGTAAAGATGTAAGTCCTGTGATCAAAGGTCATGCTGGTTCCATTAAATGTGTGTGCATTTGTGAAAAGAAGAACATTGTTTTAAGTGGCAGCTACGATACCAGTATACGGTAAATTTATCAATGCATATTTCTAATTAAATATTCTTTTAAATTAAACAGCTTAACATTTTTTCGTCACTCTGAATTTCAGAGTCTGAAACATTAATGGAAATATTTTTAAATTTGAAAATTGAAGTTTTTAAGTCAACAGCTAAATGGGGATTATTTTCAGTTCAATAATTGTTCGGGCAATTTTTGTGTTTCTAAAACCTTGTGGTGACAACGAAAGAAATTTTTAAAAAAAGTTCACTAATCTTAGCAACTCTTCAAATGATAACAGTTTTAAAAAATTATATATATATATATATATATATATATATATATATATATATATATATATATATATATATATATATATATATATATATATGTAGAGAGAGAGAGACAGAGAAAGAGGGTATTATATATATATATATATATATATATATATATATATATATATAATACCCTCTTTCTCTGTCTGTCTGTCTCTCTCTCTCTCTCTCTCTCTCTCTCTCTATATATATATATATATATATATATATATATATATATATATATACTAGTGTATATCTGGGCAGCAACCTTTCTTTTAAACAGCTTTCGTTAAACTGACAGACAAGGAAAATTTAATTAATTTTTTATTTAGCTTTTTTTTTCCCCGCGTTTTTGCATTTTACATTTGGTAGAAGTGAAGGAGTTCAAAAATTGTCCGTATTGTCCATTGTCCCAAGTGTTTTGGGCCACTTCTTTAGCCGTTTTCAATTCACGCCAAGGCAAGGCGATGATGCCACTGGGAGTGAGAGAGAATGAAATAGACTTTAGAAGGAACCGTGAACAGAATCCTAAAAAGAAACAAAGGGATAAACCTTTACTCCTGTTCAAAAGACTGGGGAGAAATGTAAACCGGACGATAGGCGAACCTTTCTACTCATTGTACATAATGAAGTATATAATGTTTGTTAAAACTAATATAGAAATAAATAATGTTTGTTAAACAAATGAATAGAAATTCCAATTTGAATTAATATAATTAATAAACTTATGTCTAATAAACACGCATTTTATATGACGGGCGAGACGTGCGTGAGCATGTAATTACGTTTTTATATACTTTCTAAAAACTGCATTTCTAAAAAGACTGTTCTGTTGTAGGGTTTGTGAAGAAAACTATAAATATCTATATAAATAAAGATTTGGTAAAATGAACAAATTAAACAGATTCAAAGTTTATTAATTAATCAGTTTCAGACAAAATAAAAACCTCCTTTTATTGAAAATTAGTAATAAAATACAATATTCCGATTAAGTGAATCCCAGTTTGAAATAAAATTTAATATACTTATAATTTAAGGAGAAAGATAAAAATTACACAGCATTTAAAACGTATATCAAATTAAGTTTCAGCTTTTAAGCATGTATGATTATTAGGTTATTAGAACATTTATTCTCTTCAAGTAACACATTCAAATAGAGCCGAGCATTTTTCGTTAAATATTCATTAGCCCTTTATATCTACTACTACGTCCGCGCTTTAGATGTAAATTTTAAAACAATGTATCACGAAGCCAGTTCGATTGAGTCGGCGTAGCAGTGAGGATAACAGTTTCAGTTGAAGTAATAAGAGGAGTCATTAAGAGATATTCCTGTGTCTAGATTATTTCCTGTTGTATGAAAACTGTCTTCATAATAAAAAAAAAAGTAGACAAAAACAAATTGTAAACCACCTCAACTATTTCTGGAATATACATTTTTTGGATTTATACTTTATCTGCTCTTTTCTTTTGCTTTTTCTTTTTTGTGGGTGAGTTAAAGATATATAGAAGACCAGATTTTCACCAGTCTTCCACACTGTCATTGTTACTAATTGTGGAAGTTCAAACGAGAAAGCTTCCATATTTGCTTTCATTATTACGGTAGCGTGACGGATATCGGCGCTGGAAATGGAGTCGGTGAGCCGAGTTCAAATTCTGCACTCGTTTTTTGCGCTCACTTTCGCACAAATGGCCCCGGGAAAGGCATGAATCCGTCCCTAGCTATGAGTTAAATAGCAGGGCAGACTGGACTCTCTAGCCTTGGATTGTAATCAGTCTAAGAGAAGGAAAACTCTGAATTCCAGACTAGGGAGATATCAACGGAAAACCACACCCTATCTTTCCCAAGAAGGTATAACGAACCACAGATAAAGAAAAGGAATCTGAAGATATCCATGATCATCTACATCCTGGAGGTACATGGTATTTTAAAAAATGCCCCTGCTATTTGATTACTTGACGCTGTTGTAATTTTGTGTTAATGCTTTATAGAAATTAAAAACTATGCATCTTGTTCATTTTGATACAGTTTTATCATCTGCATATCACGGCGAAATATTATGTGATCAAGAATCAATATTACTCAAGGTACCTTCTCGATAATCTATTCTATCACACAAGAAGCATTTTTCAATATGCTGAATAAAAACTTTACTGGCAGCTGCTTATTTAAACTAATTTTTAAACCGTTTGGTATTGATGCCATTTAAACAAAATGGAGTAATTTACTTACAGGTGATTGATATTTATTAATCTTAGTTTAATTTGACGCAAAGCATGAGGCACCCATTGAAAAGTGAATTTACTTCAATAATAATCGTCTGCCATTTGCTAATCGTACGAAGGTGGATTGTGCGCAAATCCTAATAAAATATGCCACGGTAACATTTATCTAAGATGTGGATGCTGGTTAGAAAATTCAAATATTATCGGAACTTTTTCTCTGAATAGAATGAACAACATTGTCTTGATGCGTCATCTAAGGATCAAGTCTTTTCTTGGCAACATGAATAAAACTTAAAATTCCAAGAATCGTTCGAACAATTGAACTTTTTTTTATCAATTTCTAGAGAGCTCTCTCTTTATCTCTTCTTTATTTACGGATTGTACACCTAAATAAATTTGCAAAATTGATAGTCTAAAACAATAAAAAGAATAAGTTTAATAATCTAATCAACTCTTGCAACAATAATAATAATTCTTTTCAATATTGTAGAGAGTAAAACTTATATTTTCAAGATTTCTCCTAAGATATTATTAATTTTAAAGGTTCGAGAAGTTGACATTAATTTGTCTTTCAAATGTTAATTTTTTCCGGTTTTGAATTTGAATAAAATTACTTTTATTTACCTCTCTAGGTGCTGGTCAATAGACACTGGTCAGTGTCTCCGAATATTTCGTGGACATCGAGACACAGTAGTCGCTTTGCAGCTTCTAAAGAATATCTTAGCTTCTGGATCTAAAGATGGATCTTGCAAAAGTCAGTAGAATTTTGCACTAATATACTTATTTTAAATTACTTCCCTCAGTCAATATTGCTTTTAGTATATATATATATATATATATATATATATATATATATATATATATATATATATATATATATATATGTCAAATGTGAACCACATTTCAAATTCCAGTCTTAGCAAGCTTCCTGCTACAACTGCCAATTTCGTGATAACTTGATCTGCAAGCACCAAAATTAATCAAGTAATTTGTGTGCCTGAAGATCAGGTTATCGTGAAACTGACACTTGTACCAAATAGCTTGCTAAGACTGGAATTTTAAACGTTTTTATGAGTGATTTTAAATGTGTCGGTCTATATCTGTTACCAACCATAGTGTCTCTCTCTCTCCCATATTGACCACTGTTATTAAAAACAAGTTATATTTATTGCAACAGTTATTTATTTCACACACACACGCGCGCACACACACACAGACACACATATTATCTTTTCGGTATTTTGAATATAATGTAATTCCGGCTTTTATGAGGTAAGTACCTGACTCCTGATACTATCCTTTACCTTTACAAGGTCCAGTTCAGGCCAAAAATGGAGTACTGTGTCGATAGAATTCAAAAGCGTCTCCGAGTCCTTTTGGGTGACAAATTATTTTCCGCCCTACAATCTCTCTCTCTCACAGGCGGGATGTAGCAAGCCTCTCACTGCTCTGTCGCTACTTCCATGGAAAGTACTCGAACGAACTAAATTCCTTGGTTCCTCCAGTTCTAACCTTCACGACTAGGATCCGCCATGTCACTCACATTGTAGCAAACCACTCACATTCCTTCTGTATTCCATCAGTGAGAAGTAAGTTCCACTCGAAACAGCTTCTTCCCGCGAACTGCTGTTCTGTGGAACCGACTTCCAAGGGGATGTTTCTCCGACTACTACAATCTTAATCTGTTGAAGTCTATGGTTAACCATTGACTTCCCCTCCTATCCGTATCAACTGGTTCTTAATGTGACCCTCTACCTTGAGTGGCCCTCGGGCTTTGTACAGGGCAACCTTTCTGTAAAAAAGGATCAATAAATATGTAGCTGTGTTTTGAACTTAAATTTTGTTGGACTTGTACACTTGTCATTGCGACCTTAAATAATAATTTTTCTCATTTTTCTTATATTATTATTATTATTATTATTATTATTATTATTATTATCCTCCAGATAACGAATGTAGAACAAAATTATTAAATTTTATAAATGCTAATAGAGGAGTCCAGTTTTCTATATAAATTCAATGTAAATTGATCCCCATCTATAAAAGTCAAAACAAAATATGCTCATACCACGTGATTTTTATAGATGTAAACAAATAATTTTAAAAATTACAATTCATACTGGAAGCAAACCGCCTGAATAATGTAAAATGAATTAGATATACAAAAATAGAAAGAGACATAAGACAAGGACGAGTGTATCTTCTCGCCGGATTTATTCAACCTTTACAGTGAAGCAATCCTGAGAGAATTAGAAATCCTACTAGGATTCATTATTGGCGGTCACTATCTTAACAACCTCAGATATGCAGATGACACAGTGATGGTAGCAGACACGGAAAGAAAATTACAGGAACTCCTACAGAAAATAGTAAAAGAAGGCGAGAGGAAATGACTAAACATCAATTGTAAGAAGACAGAATGTATGCTTGTCAACATGCCAACTACAAATTGCGAATACCAAAATCCAGCAGGTACAAAACTTTAAATATCTAGGAAATGTTTTAACAGAAGACGGGAAATGTGACAACGAAATCTGAAGGCGCATTGGGATAGCGAAAGATGTTTTCCAAAAGTTAAGCAAAGTATTAAGAAACAATAAAATTTCGTTAGAAACAAAGAAAAGAGCATTGAACTGTTATGTAATGCCAGTCATCTTATATGGCAGTGAATACTGGACAATCTCATCACAGATGAAGAAGAGACACGATTCTACAGAAGGATTTTGAGAATACCATGGACTGAACTTGAGAAAAGCGAAACAAAAAGGACACTTATACTTCAGAAATTTCTAAGGCAATAATGAGGAAAGAGGGCTTAGAAAATTTGGCACGCACCGGACATATGGAAGGCAAAAAGGACAGAGGAAAACAGTGCATAATCTACCTAACGGGCTTGTGTAAATGGTTGGCAGAACAGGGATAGGAGAGATAGCAAAAAGACAAACTTTACTAAGAGTTACACACGACAGGAAATTGTGGAGAGCCATGATCTCCCACGTCCTGAAGAGACACAGCACATAGAAAAAAAATCTTCTTTTTTCATATATTACTATCAATTAAGCACTCTAGGTTACGAATTTCAATGTTTTTGTACATTTTAAGAAATCTTCATATATATATATATATATATATATATATATATATATATATATATATGAGATTCACAACTAACTGACACACGCACATACGAGTACTAATACTTTAGATCAGCGGTACAGACCTATAAAACCAGAACAGTTGCAGCATAAGATTTTTAATATATTTAAGCAAGGTTAAATTGAAATCAAAATATCTCCTTTAGCCTTTCTAAATGTATTTCATCACCCTAATGATTCATTTTCTATTTGGAATACTATTTAATCTGGACTTCATGTCTCGATGCATTAATTTCTTAACCACTTAAAACGATATACTGTACACCAAGCGGGTCATATTCCATTAAATTCATCCTAGGTGCTTCCAGAGATGAAATTGCGATTTCTGTTGCTGTTGGCTTATCGTCTGCATCCAGTCATTTTGGAGTCCTTCCCTTATCTCAAATCTTTTTTTAAATCATATCACCCCAAGCAAGGCGAGACAGCCACTATTATATAGGGGGTTACAGTGAGTGAAAGTGAAAACTGAGAATTGGGAGGATTGAAGAAAGGAAAAAGATTAACAGGGTTCAAGAATACAGAGGATAGTGATTGACGTTGCATTTAATTTTTTGACTATTTTAGTTATCAGAGAAGCAAGGAAACGGGAGAGAGATCTACAGGTAGGAAGTGCGAGAAAATAAACTGTTGGAGTAGAAGTAGCGGTTACATTCAGCTATTTCAACAGTAAAAGGGTGGGATCGGTATGCCAGTATAGTCGTATGCTTAAATACGTGTGTTGGTAGCACCAGGGAAAAAAGCTTGTCAGATTAGTTGCCATTGAAATATTTGTAGAAAAGACAGAAGGAAGCCACGCCACGTTAGTGAGAAAGTGACTGAAGTCGAGATGTCGAGTCAGGATTGATTAAATTACAGATCCTTCTTTGAATTTTATCAAAAATCTCGAGATATACAGCAGGGCCACCCGATCAGATATGGTCACAGTATTCAATGCACGGACGAATGGTAGATTTATAAATGTGCAAGATGAATTCTGACGAGAAAAAATTCTGGCACGACACAGTGATCCAATTTCCCTTGCAATAGACGAAGCAATTGATTCGATATAGTCACTCCACTTCATGTCAGTGGAAAACGAGAGGCCAAAAAGTTGTAGAATATTTCTCTCCTGGAGTTTAGCATCAGCCATGCCGATGGCAAGCAGAAAATGTTCTCTGTGGTGGTTCAATGAAAGCAGTTTTGTTTTGCAGGCGTTAAATTTACAAGCCGTTTCTTGCCCCAGTTAATCAATAACTGGAGGTCCTTTTGAAGAGCAGCATCGCAAGTGCAAATGATGATACAAAAACATCACTTTCATAACATTAAATATGACTTATTCAGGCTTCCTTTTGCTTTCTTTAATATATTGTGTTTGATATTAAAATAAAAAAAGAAAGCTGGCGGTCTCATTGTTTGCAAAAAGCCTTTGAATTTGTTTGTTGAAGCTATCATCGTTCAATGAGATTTTTTGTGGTATAATAAATGAATAGATTTAGGTTTTACATCCTCTTTGTTTCTTCTCTACCAGGAAAAATGAAAACGATGTTAGCATCATAAAAATGTCTTCAGATTATATTTCAGCCCTTTAACATTTTTCACTCAACCAAACTTGGCATTTTTAATCGTACCATATGGCACTAACCTATACAAATATTTTGAGCACCAACACAAAGCAAATAAATTCGTTCTTTATCGTCTCTCATATAAAAGGTTGGTAGATGTACTGTTTCTTGCATCCATACGAAAGGATCTTCAAATAAATAAGAAATCGCTAGTTTACAAATAAAAAGATTAAAATTTTAATTATAAAAAATTATTAGAATTGCCTTCGGCCATATCATAAGAATATTTCAATTTATTTCTTTGCAACCACTTTTAAAGGCTATGAAGAACCAATCGGAGATATCTTTACAATCAAACATAAGCCTAACTCGATAAAATTAAGATTGTGAATATTAAACTGGCTACTATCACAAATGGAAGATCGTCTAAAACAGTCATCAAAGCCACTCAAATACTTGCCTACATTTTTTTAACTAATAAAGAATGATGGACGAGGTTTCTTCGATTCGTACTTGTCGACAAAAAAATGTAAGGATTGAAGTATTCGCCAATCATTTCGATATCTCAGAGACTGTAGAAATCTTTCATCAATGGTTTGCTCGACAAAAATAGTAACCACTGCTGTGGGGTAGAAGTTTAAGTAGATATTTATAAAAACAAATACGACGTTAACAAAGGGCCTTAATCGGGAAGCGAATTTTGAGGAAGGAACTTATTAACAATGGCTTGAGAGATGGTTAGGACGCTAATCACTGATCTGTGCAGGTATTCCAATTATTATTATCCATTACATTTTATTTTTACACCTAAATGAAAAGATGAAGTCATTCTCTCATGTCTGCAGTTAATACCAACGTACCGTGAGTCATTTCAGAAATACTCACATTAAAAGAACGTGTCTCAACTTCCTCACTAAATGAAGATCTGGAAAAATGCAAAATACATTATCTTTTTTAATAATGAATATTTGTTACACGCTCAAAACATTAGGCGTGTTGTTAATTTCTTTTACGGATAATGTTTTGTTTTTCATTTTTACACTTTAGTTTGGGATTTGGAAACGGGGAAATGCCTGCGAACATTCCGTCACAGCAGCCCCGTCCGTGCAATTGCTCTGTCAGCCAATGTGGTTTTGAGTGGATGTGATGGCGGAAAAGTAAATGTATGGCACAAAGACACTGGACAACTCATAAAAGTAAGCAGACTAATTATTTCTCATCCAAAATGATGATTTCCTTCAACAATCTTCAAGGTGAATTTCTTTTAAAAGGCATTGTGGAGGCAAATTTAGCATCAGCCTGGTTCAAAGGCCCTTCATCTATGTCCCAAAGGGAAAGGGCATCATGTCCTTGAAAGCTAGGAGGCAGACTTAGCCTCAACCTGTTTCAAAGGCCCATTCATTTATGTCCCAAAGGGAAAGGGCATCATGTCCTTGAAAGCTAGGAGGCAGACTTAGCCTCAACCTGTTTCAAAGGCCCATTCATTTATGTCCCAAAGGGAAAGGGCATCATGTCCTTGAAAGCTAGGAGGCAGACTTAGCCTCAACCTGTTTCAAAGGCCCATTCATTTATGTCCCAAAGGGAAAGGGCATCATGTCCTTGAAAGCTAGGAGGCAGACTTAGCCTCAACCTGTTTCAAAGGCCCATTCATTTATGTCCCAAAGGGAAAGGGCATCATGTCCTTGAAAGCTAGGAGGCAGACTTAGCCTCAACCTGTTTCAAAGGCCCATTCATTTATGTCCCAAAGGGAAAGGGCATCATGTCCTTGAAAGCTAGGAGGCAGACTTAGCCTCAACCTGTTTCAAAGGCCCATTCATTTATGTCCCAAAGGGAAAGGGCATCATGTCCTTGAAAGCTAGGAGGCAGACTTAGCCTCAACCTGTTTCAAAGGCCCATTCATTTATGTCCCAAAGGGAAAGGGCATCATGTCCTTGAAAGCTAGGAGGCAGACTTAGCCTCAACCTGTTTCAAAGGCCCATTCATTTATGTCCCAAAGGGAAAGGGCATCATGTCCTTGAAAGCTAGGAGGCAGACTTAGCCTCAACCTAGTTCAAAGGCCCATTGATCTATGTCCCAAAGGGAAAGGGCATCATGTATTTGTAAGCTGAGGAGGCAAATTTTAATTATTATCGTTCCAACGAATCTTTCTTAGGAAGTGTTGGACGAAAAAAGAATGCACTCTGTCACATATATATATATATTCAGTATCCTTTGAAAATTTTCGTTTGATTATCTAGTTTTTGTGCATCAACCTGTATATATATATATATATATATATATATATATATATATATATATAAACGTTACAAATTCTTCGACAAAGTGAAACACATATACGACAAAAAGGAAACAATCTGTGAAGGTGATAAATAAAAAGATCTTATAATGTCTCTAAGAGGTACAGCTCGGTGACATGTCTCAGGTTCCTATTAAGTATATATGGGAATTGTGCCATCTGCCGTGGTCAGCTATACAGGAACTGGCTACCATAAGCGCTTCCGTCATGAGCTAAACAACAACATACTATCCTCACCAATGGATTGTCACGCAATTTTCATATGAGTCAGTCCTTCTTTCTAAAAGGGAGATAACTGCTTATAGTTGAGTAATGGATAGCGGCGTGGATTGAGGAATCGGAGAGCAGAGTTCGAATTACATTCACTTACGTGTTAATACCCTTGGGAAAGATATGAATCCTCTTCTCCCCACCCCCGTGGGCAAATAGCAAGATAGACCGGGTTCTATAGCCTTGGATGGCAATTGGTCTACCTCAGAAAGAAATGGCAACCTACTGCGGGAAAAAATCTGCCTCGTCAGTCATGTATTGAAAGATACATTATCGCCTACGCGTGTATCACGCATGTCACATAACTGTTGGTTGTTTCCGATTTTCTTATGCCTTCTATATTTGGACAGAATTAAAATTTCCAAGTCTCTAGGAATTATAACTTCTACATCATCATCCCAAGCATGATTCAGACCATTTATACTCGTTCTTTATGCTGTTTTTTGTGACGGCAATATTTTGGCTGATCCAATCTACATCATTTTTTCTTTTTTCCTTACGAACAACAAAAGTAACATAAATAATAATTTCAAAAACCTTTGAAATGATAGGAAATCTTCGCAAAATTATTTCTATCTAATCTTGTGGAGAAAAGCCTTTTTCTTCTATTTTTTTTTCTTTTGCTGTTGGTTAAACTCACTGCATGTTTGTGTATATTTATTGCAATTGATAGATTGACAAATATTCAAATAAAAATATTATCATAGCTTTTACAAACCGTACTTGTGGAAATTCTATAAGTTTATAATTTTTGCATATTATGAAGCGATTCAGATATTATAATTATATGCATTATGCAAACATTCTTAACAAACATATTCTTAACCCTTAAACGACGGGCAACTGATCAGCGGATATCATCAGCTAATGATTGACACTTTTTCCAACGATACAGATATCACCAATTCATGGCCAATTGGCAATTCTACAATTCATGAGGTTATGTCATTTCCTGAAGTATGTGTCTGCAAATAAATCTGAAAGAACAAGTCAAAAATGGTGCTGTATCTGAATGCATACTTCTTGAAGGTAAAAGAGGAGAAAAACGGTGACAAATTCAGTGTTCATGGAATGCTTCAAAGAGTGTCATACTGCTAAAAATTTGTTCCTGTCATATCAAAGAACAGTTCAACACTTAAATTTGTAGTGAGTTAGCCAATCTGTATCGGTGACAAATACAAATTAAACTGACACTCTAGTATTTTTACTAAATCAAATGCAACAAAGACAACAAGAGAAATAATCAAATAGGCAGATATTTGTTTTAACAGAAAATATTTTTTATGTAACAAGTACACACAATATAATAAAGTTGTTTAAAACACTTTAGAGTTCTTGGTTGTGTGATCTAAGGTAATATAAATGGTGTTATGCTATAGATCTGGTAAGGAATTAAACAGTTTATGTTGATGGTGAAATTGAATGAAATAGATTGCTTGACTTACTGTAGAGTTGTCTTGCTTCGACTGATATAGTTACGATTTCCTTTATGTTGTTAAAATATTGAGTGAGTTATTTTGAATCTCGTCTTGTTTGAATTAGTCACTAGATGAGTTGAAAAGAAATTGAATTCCACAAAAAAAAAATTAAAATTAACTTTTAGCGAGGAAGTTGGGTTTCATGAATTCGTGTGGCGAATTGATTATCTTAAGGACTCACTAAGTCGTGTCGAAGTTTCATATTTATGAATTTTTTGATCACATTGGGGGCTTGAGAACGTTTACTAATTTTTGGCGTTTTGAACTCTGAACAGGTCAACTTGAGATTAACCGAGAGGACGTAGGCAGAAACATAACATTATTATTTATGGACCAATCAGAAAGCATTGTTTCGTACTGAACCTGTAGCCGATTTTAATAGGTTCAGCACAAACTTTGAATACTTAGCTGTGATCCTCTTTTAACAGGTTTAAAACAGAGACGGTAGAAATCTAAGTCTACAAACTGTAGGCATTATCACTTGATGATTTAAGCTTTTTCTAATGATACAGACATTATACACTCATGATCTTAATCTAATGAATAATTGACAACTCTAGGATTCATGATGTTAATATTTGATTCATGAAGTTACGTCACTTTCTGCAAATAAATCAGGAAGAACAAGTCAGAACCAGTGCTATATCTGCATGCATGCTTCTTGAAGAGAAAAGAGGTGAAAACGGTGACAACTTGGTGCAAAGAATGCATAACTCCATTATGCAAGGAAAGCTTCAACGAGTATCATACTGCAACATTTACCCGCCGTTTAAGGATTAATTATATCCAATAACGAATCTAAATATTGAATAAAACATTGACCTTAATTTCTAAAATTTTAACGAAATACAATAACAACTGTGAAATATGTCTCTTCTTCTGTTTTACCGTTTTCCTAATATCTTAAACGTGAAAAAAAAAGTTTTACATATATTCCGAGTTTTTGGTAAATTTCCTGTGGTTTATTTATTGTCATTGAATAGCAGAGAATTGCAAAACGGATCCGTGGGTATTAAGGCAAATTGTGACAGGTAAGTAAATATGTTTTTTGTGTATCTAGCTGGAAGAGATATAGAAAGCATTGCATATATCGAGATTGTAAGTAGTTTCATAGATAAATACGAACAGGCATATCCATAATTCTTTTTAGTTTAAACTGAAGTAGAGATTAACAAAGACAATATACATTTTCTCATTTCAGAAACTCACGGGACACTCAGGACCCATAACTTCCATCAAATATGACCGCTGGCATATTGTCACGGGGAGTAAAGATGGATACGCAATGGTCTGGAGTTCGCTTGGGGATCACGCTCGCTGTTTGAAAGCCTTCAAACACCCAAAGTACGAACCTAATTATGTATATTAACACACAAAAATACATTATCATGATGCAGCATCTGTCTAATTCACAATTCATATTGCTTCCAATTTAGGTGTAGTTCTTAAGTTGTTCGGATCCCTTAGACAAGCAGGGCACCGGAAAATAAAAGCCGGGGACGAGTTGCTAAATCAAATGTTGAGTTTTAAAGATTCCCTTTTCTACATTTTTTATCTGATGTAAAATAAAATAATAAAATCAAATTAATATTTTTTACATTTACTATCCTACTGTAAATTTTTTTTTTTGCTTTGATTTTAAATGCACCTATTTTTTCTTTTCCCTTGTACTTATTTTCTGAAATGAGCCCTGTAGAATTTTTCCGTATATAAGACATCATCATCATCCGGTCTCACTGCTTGCACGGATTCCCGTGACTCTCTGTCACCATCCAAATCTATTGTTCAGGTTCGAGGGATTGCAGTTTATGTCGTAACATATCTACTTGATATAGGTTTTGACATGTCGTCCTCTAGGCTTCCATAAAAGAACTTCATTAACAATTTTGTCTTTAGCTCTCCAGCAATGACATGCGAATATGACTCCATACTCTTTGATGATGTCTGATACTAGACGAAGGTCCACATACAATTGCTCATTGGTCAGATGACCTCTCCAAGTGACATTCAAAGCCACTCTTAGCCTGTGAGTCTAGGCTGTATTCAATCTTCTTTCCAGTTTTGAGGTAAGAGTGCAAGCTGACCAGCCATACAATAGAACAGAGGTGACAGTTGCTTGAAAGAGGCCCCTTTTCATGCTGTCTGCAAGTGCAGACATTCACACTAGAGATAATTTGTCAACAGCACCCCAAGTTTTACCAATGCGTGTGTTTACATCGCGTTTGCAGGTAACTAAATAAGTAAATTCTTCTACACCTTCTTACTCGTGCCTCTGACTGCACCTTATCTAGAATGTGGCCTGACTATATAAACCCATGACTGGAATTCCCTACCTTCTGACCTAGTGGCACTTGATTCCAAAATTATATATTTTCTTTTCCCTACTTATGGACAGTGGGTAGTTGCTCTGAAAATTTCACATCTCTGTTTTACTGGTGATGTGGTAGGTAGCAATATGGTTACTTCAAGTCTAGATAAAGCCATTTACAGTTCACTTGACTATGTGGGTGTCCTAATCAATCGAGCGGGGACTCATCGTATCATACAAATTTAAAGTCAATATGTAATAGACATAACATCTTATTTATTGTGTTGACTAAGTTTTAGGATTAAATAGGCCTTTTACAAGTTTTAGTGTTATATATTTTACACTCATTTTGTCACTGATGAATGCATTAAGAATACTGGACCTGGGAACTTTTATCTATATATACAATGTAGATTTGATTCTTGATGTTATAAGGAACAATTCTTGAAGATTCCTCATTCCTCGTTTTGATTGCTCTCTCTTGGTATAAGTGCAGTCAAGAGCATCCTGTAGTTTGTAGGTTCAAAGAAAAATACCAAAGATTAATATTTACTATGGTTTTGCATTTTCAAAAACATGTATGCCTAATTTGGAAAAGTGTTCCTGCAACAGAAATCCTTGTTCCAAGTCTGGAATGGTTTCAATCATTGATCACTGGTGTCAAAAGCAAACTCTCGTCTATAGGGATAAATAAATTGAATTATAGACAAAAATAGGTTTACAAAGTATTGTGATACTGCAATGCATATGCTCTCTCACAGTGGGAAACAGGTGAAAAAGCTCATGCAAAAAAAATCAACATTGAAGAACCTGAAGAAAACAAATTTCATGACTAGAAAAAACAAACACATGCAAAAGATTACACAGTTTCTTAGGCCTAAAATGTCCTCCTGATTTAAGTCTATTCTGGATTAGTGAGGGTGTCAAGACCTTTACTAAGCGAATCTTGGTCAGTATTTCACAATGTTATTTTTACGCTAATTCATGAGTAATATTCTCATCTTGGCTGATGTTGAAATTTGTTTGCAAGTACAGCCTACCTATCATCAAGTTTTGTTATTCTTTTAAATATCATTGCCTATACAGGTAGGACAACTCAACTCTTGAAGAGGAGAATTTCTCAGCATGTTCCAGCATTTATCAGGAGAGGTCAGCTGAGTGATAATTTGCATACATCTGTTGAATTTGGGTCTGCTATTGCGGAACACCTGTAAAACTCATCAGTGTGCCAGTGTATTTTTTTTTCCTTTTTTAATCGCTATATAATTTTATTTTACTACCGTCGATCAAGTTTTAATGGGTGAGGAGCGAAGACCGGTTAACTCCTAATATTTTTCCTGTATTAAATGTCAGTTTCTAGGTTTTCTCTTGTTTTTAACCCCATATATACGTCCATTTTCTATGCCATCATTAAATTAACCACAAACAAAATCTTTAAGCCCATTTTAAAAATTACAATTTTCTCCAGCAAAGCTGATAAAAAATCTCAAGGATATTTCATTATTTACTATAAACACTTATATAAGGAATGGGTCTTTCTATTGGGATGCACACGCAAGAAATTTAGACATCTAAGGCAGTTTATGCTTTCTCATCCCTTTTTACATTTCTATTTCTCTTCCTAGATTCAATGTGATGTTCAAATAATAATAACGATGAGAACTTGATAATATGGGTAATAATGAACACAATAAAAATAAATTAATATCCCTTTTAATGAATTAGTTAACATTATTAATGAGAAAGATGCATTTGATAAGCATTAACAAGAGCATTGATAATTGGTCTTAAATTAGTAAGTTTTAGTTACAAGATATAACAATTTATTTATTGACACCCAGACATTTATCAACCCATTGGATAGTCCTATCAGCCCCCATGGGTCAATATCAGGAATGTAGAAACCCCAGAGGCAAACAATATAGGATCTTTGTGATAATACTTTACACTGTATGGAATGACAGAATACAACTTGCTCATTATCATTGTATTACAACTGAGTGTAAAGCTATTTTTTTTTTGCTGAACCCAGTAAAATTTTGAGCAAATTTATGACTTCCCTATGAGGTGAGCACACAGAAATATTTTCCAAGTAAAGAAATATTCTGCTAGAGAATGTAAAATTTTATTTTAAGTGGCAGATATTACTTGAAATACAGCTTTGTTCTTGTCAAATAAATAAAGAGAATTTTTTTTATTATCAGAGAAGTACGGTGTGTGGATCTTGCTTACATTCGTGTCATCACAGGATCCAATGATGGAAGGATAAGGATTTGGAATCTTTTGACTGGGCATTGTTGTCGAATTATGCGTGGTAACAGCTACAGTGACCCTATTTTGCACCTCATCCCAATCGAAAACAGGTATAAAGATTTTATTCAACCTTACAGGAAATCTGAATAGTGTTATTACTAGTGCTGACAGAATTGTCCAATTTAAAGAGCTTCGATATTTATGTCTAATCCAATTCCATGCATCACTTTTTGGCAAGATTATATGCCTCTTAGTTTATTGTGGCAAACTCCTTTCTAATTCATATCCAGTTGACATTACTATGGTTTCAGTTGTAACAATACGATTTTTCATACATCCTTAGAGGATAAATAGATAGATTCTTTTTCCTTTTAAGTTAATTACCAAAGTTTCTTAGGAATCTCATCTCCAGTCCACCATTTAAGCCAATTTAATGACCAGAGTTATCAGGAGCCCTGTTTGCAGCCACCTTTAATTGGCAAACATATAATTTTGTTAGTGATTTTAGATAATCATAAAAGTAGAGTCCTTTGAAAAACTGACCACCCAAAAGCAGAATGTGTGATCTCCTGCTCTGGAACACAAAGGGACAGTCAGGGATGGTAGGACCCCAGCTGGTATTCATATAATGAGTAGTCAGTCAGTGAGCAAGTGACTGGCAATCAGAGAGGATGAGAGAAGGACCAGCAGTGAGTCAGCATTTGCCGAGACCACAGTCAGTTAATGTAAGGGTCCTCTTTCCATGGCCAGAATTTAGTAAGATAGCTGTTCACCTTCTCAAAGCCGAAGGAAGACAATACCATGGTTAAGTGAAAAATCATATTGATTGCTACTTTCCAATCAGTGTCTTGAAAAGCATTTGTCATTATTCTTTGTTGAATTCGATCATGGCCAAACCTGTGCACATAGTGAGTTGGGTGAACACAACCAACCGTGGCCGTCAAAACAGTTATACAGTGATGGACGCACGGAAGGCAGCATCACACAGTAGTAAGTAAAATTTTTACAAGGCTAGGTTGCTTAGTCCAACACCCAAGATGGATTGCCTTACATGACTAAACAGCTCAAAGTGCCTATCTATCCAAGGCTGAGAGGGAAAATTTGATTCATGCCTTTCATAAGGACGAGCACAAAGTAAATACAAATCTCAGTTAGTGTTTGAACTTGGGCTGCCAATTTTATTTTCCATTCCATTAACTGTTGGGCCATACACACTTCTGTATATGTTTGGTCATAATTTGTTAAAAAAGAGAGATTTGACCAATTTCTCATTTAGTACATAAACATTTTCAAACTCTGATTTTACATTAGATATTTAATGATTCCAGTAACTAAATGTTCTATAATTCTTTCTAAATGAAATATTCTATAATCTTCTCCATATAAAATGTTCTATAATCCTCTCTAGGTAGCCATAATATACCCAGCAGAGATTTGATATACACATACTACCCATTTCATCACACTGCCATTTCAGGAATTAGACCTGCCCACACAGACACCACAAGACATACACAGAACATTTGTGGATTATTCCACTTGACTGTGCCAAAACACCTGCTAGCGGGTGCTCTTTAAGCCTATAAATAGGCAATGATATTCTCATTCACTCTCTTTTTGGTCTTTTTAGCTCTGGCTTTCAGGTGCAGTTGCACATAGATAGGAATGCTACCAATAAGGCATGTTCGCTTCTTTGGTCCTTCTTTTAGTTTTGAACTCTCTCACACATGCATATATATATATATATATATATTATACACACACACACACACACACACATACATACATACATACACATATATAACACACGCTTGTTACACACACACACAAACAAACAAACAATATTCTTATAACTTGTTTTAACTTTTTAATGTTTTTTCGTTACAACTGTCTACACATGTAATTCCTTTTGTTAATAACATGCATTGTCATTTGTTTTATATTGTTTTGTAATTCTTATTTTTGCCTGGGCTGCCAATATTGTTTGCAGAATATATATGTTCCAGGAGCCCATACATATCTAGTATCCAAAGCATTGACTCTCACAACATAATGGTGAATAATATTTGCCCAAACATACTAAGCAACCCGCAAGACATCCACTAGAATTAAGACACATGTAGATGCATACTAACGCCACAAAAACAGTAACATGTGACATCTACTCAATCAATAAAAACAAACATAGAATTCAAAATATTGAAATATCTCTGCATTTTTCACATTCTCTCAAGAAATTTCTGATGAAGCTAAAATAAAATAGTAAAACAATTTCAAATTTATAAAAGTTTTCCTATTTGTTCCTTATTTAATCATCTTGACAGATTTTATCCGTGTTTTCAGTTCCATCTTCTCTATATAAAATAGTTATATTTCAAGTAATTTTAGAACTAATAAAAACACTTATTGCTCTTGTTTTTTTTCTCTTTTCAGAATTATGGTGAACACGCATACTAATTTACTCGTGCTACAGTTCGAGGATATTGAATGGAATTACGATTTAGAGAATGACAGTCTTCCTCCACTGGTCAAATATGGCTCCTACTCAGATGTGCCAATCCAGAAAAAGACTTATTCATATGTAAGAGCCAAACGAATGGAAAAGGTAGGCGCTTCTAACACAAAGATTCTACACCATGCTCACTCTAAAAGAGTGAAAAGTTGTTTCTCCTTAAATAGATATGGCATGGATGAAGGGCATGTTACTCAAAATGTCTGCCACCAAATACGACAACTGGATCACAGTGCAAGAATGTTGAGTGCCAAAAGTCTTGCAAAAGCAAGGTTAATTCAACAATTTGGAATTGTTTACAATAATCAGAAAAATGCTGGTTCACTGAGATGGTCAAATAAAAGCTCCCAGTCTTCTCGCAGTTTTATCACAGAACAGAGTTTAAAAACTGACTTGTGCAGATCAGTCTCATCAACAAGAATGACTGATATTCCATGTAGTAATAAGTTGAAAGATGATTCTATAGTTCCAGAACCTAATCATCTCACTTGTGAAGATCATGTTCAATGCTTTAAGCGGAGATCTTCTTGGGCTTTCGATAAGCCCAAAGAAAATAAAGAAAAAAAAGATGCTTCTTTGTCCGAGACAAAAAACTTGCTCAGGTCCCAAATTCGGGCCAAAGGTGAGGTGAAAGTTCCAGATTTTGTTTATGACACAATAAAGGCTTATCACAAAGACAAAAATTATCCAAATGAGAGTGAATCATTTGAGAGTAGGAGACGACCACGCTCTTCGCCAAGCAAAATTGATGCTAGAACCAAAGTTTGGGTCAGTCATCTACAGTTGGCACAACTGAAAGATAAAGACGTGGGACAAGAAGACCATCGGCATACAAACTGTTCAGAAGGAAAACCAATTGATGCTAATATCACTAAAGCTATGTTTGAAGAGACAAAGAAAAAAACAATAACAACAAAATATGTTGCTTGTTTCACTCAGACACAACCACATAAGAAAATAGAAACTGCTAAGGTAAAGTCAACCATTCCACAAGGATGGACATTGAAACCTGTGTCAACATTCTGGTCAACAGAGATTGGTAATGAGACCCAAAATCTCAAAAATAGACAGCAAACAACTTTTGCTATTGAGAGATACACTGGTAAAACTCCATTTTCCACAAAGAGGATGTCGTCATCTGCTCCTCATATACGAGAACCTCTTAAATTGATTCAATCAAGTGACTACACAGACAAAGTGGCCAGGTTCCTAATGGAAAGGAAAGTGACACATCAGAGAAAGTTGAAGGAAATGCCGCACGGTAAAGTAACTCCTTCCAACGATCCAATGAGAAGTCACATAAATTTCTATTTGCGAACACAAGAAGAAGAAGAAGAGGTAATCGGTAAAATGCGACAATGTGAAACGGGAGGCAAGTTACAAGAGGGAGAACAACAGAAGGAAAAATGGCATCATCTTTGGTTAGAACTCAATGACAGGAACTCAGAAGCAATAGAAGACATGAAGTCAAAAAGTAATTCAAAAAATGGCACCAGTTCATTTTTAATTACTGAATCGTGAGGTTATTTAGAAAAGAAAAAAAAAACAAAACAAAAATATTGACACTTAATCCAACAGTTAAGTATAACAATGAAAACAATAGTTTGTCAGTGGAAAACTAATGACAACTACAAAAGCCCTAGTTTAAAATTGGCGTTTTCCTTCTTCCAGATGAGTGTAATAAAAGACTTCCTAATGGAACAAAAACTCAGATTTTTCAGCTATCAGGCTTCTTCTCTACACTTGATCTACACTTGCTATGTATTTCTGATTTAGAATTTGAATTTTCATCTTTAACTGATCAGCACTATCATGATATATTATTTTGCCACTTTTTATTTTGATTCCCAATGACTTTTGAGAGGAAGTATAAATCCTGCATGCACAGACACTGAGTGTCACACATTGACTTGAAACAGAAATCCAAGCCTGCTCACAGTGATGTTAGATTGTACTAATGTTTAGGGAGCAGGCATGAAATTGACTTTCCTGTTTTATTCAACCTTGACAGTGAACTTTTTAACATACCAGTATGCCAGAGAAGGTTATTGCTCAATAGTTTTCAATCAACAAGTAAACTTTCATATTAGGAAGACTGATATAAAATTGAAACGCAAATCAAACACCATATACCTATACAAGAGATAAAGAAGATGAAAATATCTATCATATCTATCTTTAGTGTTAATGTTTTGGCTGCTTAATCTTCACAAGCAAAATTGTTTCCTTCCATCTACCCACACATACATATATGGGCCTGTACTAATTGATTTCCTTACTCAATATATGTTGACACGTGCATATATGGGCCGAAATTAAGAACAAAAAACATCGAAACAAAAATTTAATCAGTTCACAACTTCCTTTCTTTAATCAAATATACATGGGAATTATTGGCATTGTTCCAGACTAAACTGTGTATATTGTGGATAAATAGCTTATTTTATATATATATATATATATATATATATATATATAGCACACTTTAAGACTATATATATATATATATATATATATATATATATATATGTGTGTGTGTGTGTGTGTGTGCATGCATGAATGCATAATATATATATATATATATATATATATATATATATAAGTTTGATTTTTACTGGATGCTCCATAAATATAGCCACATTTCAAACTAAATTTAGTAAATATCCTGGTAGGGATATTAAAATTTTTGAGCCCACCAAGAAACTCTTAAAAAATCTTATATTTAGTTATTTAATCAATTTTGGGAAGTAGGTTGTGCCAAGAACTTTTCAGTACTTCCTCATATATGAGGGGGTGTATTACCCAAATGTTTGTACATTTTTATGAACCCCCTTTATACTTATGTGATGGGGGTATTAATCAAAATGTCATATTTACTGAGTGCACTTAAAATTGTATCTATTAATACTAACAAAATAGAACAAATGACTGATTTCTCAGAAGAAAAACCTTTGAATGACATCAACATTTATTCTTTTACCTGCTGCAGTTTTTATTGACTTTTATTATGCTTTTATTCATGTCTATCCAGGTTTTTATTAGACCATAAAATAGATGTTACGGTAGAGAAATTGTTTCCATCTATTTATAATCACACAAATAGAATCAAATGGTATTGTTGGCAGATTTAAAGTGAAGTGAAATTCTCTTCTAAACTTTCCTGCTCTGAAAAAATAAAATAAAGTAAATTTATTATAGCCATTAAAAGAGACATTTTTTAAAACAAATATCAAAAGAAAATCATCTATAATTACCGTTGATGCCAAATTGAAAAGAAAGAAAAAAATGACCCACTTTTGTTCTTCACTTCATATTCGTCTTTGAAAATTTAATGGCTATAATAACATTTTGTACACCCAAGAAAAATTTTAAACAAAATAACACAAAAAGTGAGCTTGAAATACATACTTCTAGGTAATAAATATATGAGTGACAAACAAATAAATTATTAATAATACAAGTTTACATACGCCATCAAAAATGACAAAAAAATTGAAAAAAAAAAAAAAAAAAAAAAAAATCAAGTAGGATTTGAGTTAATGTTCCTCGATGAAGTATTCAAGAAAGATAACTCGCGTAAGTCAAGAAAAGAGTTGTTGGCCTTATGATGCTCACAAATATTTACAATCATTAGCTATATGTGTGATGGCAGAAAATTAAAAAAATATTTTATTTTTATCGATTTAATTGTGAAGACTTATCGGCGAGCAACATACAATAAATCCTTCTTCTCTACTTACGACATTTTATTAAATATTATTTTGGAAAAGCCGATTATCTCTGAATTTCTACCAACTTACATAATTCTGCAACAAATTCTTCAAGCCACTCTTACTTTTTTTAGTTCAATAAATTACATTCTTTTCCATTACAGTTTCAGAATTTAAATCTTGAATAACAGAAACCAAATGTAAAAATTGTTAGGTTACAAATTATACATTTTCAGGATTTTATCAATTATTTTCAGACTTATGTTGCAAACTGAAGATAAAAATGTTTCAGAAAATTTAAATAATTTATATGATTTAAATGCAGTCCATGAAAACTAAATATTTACAGAAGGTAATGTTTGGAAAGCTTGACTAACCATTTTGCTAGAAAAATATTTCATTTCAGCTCTCAAATTATTTTATATTGTCACTTGATATTTTGCTTTGTGTAATGTTGAAATTAAGAAAACTTCTGCACATGTTATAAATTGATGGGCAACAGTCTGGCATACTTGATGCTTTTTAAGAGTTACATTTCCCTCCAGAAAATGGCTCCAAAAATATCCCCCGTGTTTTATATATGCTTACCTGCAAATACACTAGAATCTTTTTTCTGAACATACTCTTTTGAAATGAGAGAAAGTCATTTACAACTATGACCACCACATTTTATAATTTGCAAGTGGACTGGGATTTGGTCTTTACTAATAATGCTTTTGTGCCAAGATTACACTATTTACATTGTTTGGACTGTTGCCCTCATCTTTATTGCCATATTCACAATATACCTTCATTTAATCCACAGAAGTAGATTGTTCTAATTCCACGTGCAATGCCATCTCAGTTAATTCCCTTTAGTAATTGTGGCCAGATATTGACCACCCAACTCTTTAGGTCAAGTCACTTTTTGGATTACTTCAGCCAATGCTTTTTATCCACTGGGCCACGTCCAAATGATGCAAATAGTTACAATACCTCATCTCAGAAACATGGACAGATGTTAAGCCAAGCTTAGTAAATAACTCTAGTATAACTTGGCTTGTGATGAAAATATTTGCAGGTTTCATACTGGTGCCAGGATTCATTGTTCATGAGTGCACTCTTTTTTTTTTTTTTATATGAAGATGATGGCTCTCCACATCTTCCTATCCTTTGTAGCTTTCAGCAATGTTTGTTTTTTGGGGTTTTTTTACTATCCTTCCCAGTCCTCATTCTGCCGAGCTTGTTAAGTAGGTTACTTACTGTTTCTCCACTGGCTGTTTTCACTTCAGTAAATCCTGTTAGTGTCAAATTCTCCAAGACCTCTTTCCTCATTGTGTCCTCCAAAATTTCAACTATCTCTTTCTGATTCTTAATATTTTTATGTGTTTTGGGGTATATAATCTAGCTGATTTCATTTAGATTCTTTTTTGTTTATTTTTTCATCACTCTTGTTATTAAATAAAAAAAAAAAAACAATTTTAATTCCCCATGTTTCTCATTCGTGTGCATATTTAGTTGCATCAATGTAAACATAAACTTAGTCTTATGAAGTCCTAAAGGATGAAACGCGTCACAAAACCTTTTTCTACTTTGTTGTACTTCTTTCCCCATATATATAAGCTAAAAAATATACTACCATCAATACAAAGAGATAAAATGCTGACCAATGTGATTATTTTTGCAGTTAATTTTCAAGAAAGAATGTAAAACAATTACACAAATAGCAAATACTGAAAAACTACACATTATTTGTATAGACTGTTTTATTTGGAAAGGAAAAAAATTGGGGAAAACTTGGCATAAATGGTGAACAAAAAAAATGCCAAAGTTTGCAATAGCATTAAGTCTAATAATAAAAAAAAAAAAAAAAAAAAATGGACATACATTCCTAAAAAAATAGCTTACTTGTACCAAAAGTGACAAAATGAGTGAGAGCTGTTGGTAAAACAGCACCAATCAACTTGCTTAACACAGAATTGCTACAAACATTCCATTTGTATAAAAAAATAAAAGGAATAATAAAAATAAAATGTAATATCTGTGAAGCATAATAAAACATGATATGCCTGTTCCTTAAAACATAGATTAAATAAAGTTGTAATAATGGCTGCTTTCAAGCTTGAAATTCTGAGAAAAGTCAAAAAAGAAAAAATTATTCTTCAAAATTGGTGAGCTTTAAATGACAACAAGAATTGTGACAAGTTATATTCTTATACATTAATGAATATGTAATCAAAAAAATATAAATAAAAAAATTAGTCTTTATTTGATATTTAATTTTTGAAAATTTAAAAATAAGAACATTTCTTTTTTTTAACCTGAAAATAAAGATGAAGCATCTCCTCAAAATCTTAAGTTTTGGTCTTTTGTTCTGAATAAAAAAACAAAGAACAAAAGATAATAAAATAACAATCTTAAATTACCAAAGTATTACAGAGTTAATATTTTTCATTTGGTTGAAATTAATATTGTGAGCACCAATTTAGGCTTTTAAAAGATTTTAAAGAAGTAAGAAAAAAACAGGCGAAAAATAAGGCACACATTGAAATTCATTTTATTTTCTGAGAAATATTTAAATGTTATTAAAAAAAAACAAAAAAAAACTTTAGTCATGCCCTGGTAACATAGTGAAAAATTTATTAGAAAGAAATTTATTAAGAAAGATTTTATGTATGGATGTGCAGATGTTAGCATCTCAGAACAAGAAATTAGCAAGCCATGTTCAAATTCTGGTTAAGTTCATTACATTCACTTTTGCACAAATACCCTTGGGAAAGATACGAATCATTCTCTTCTCTCCACAGCTAGTTTCTTTAGCCAACATTGGCAACAAGTCTAGGAGAAGGATAACTGATATTCAAAACCAAATGTTGGCAAAACACATACTACACAGTCATCAAAAAGATTATGCAGTTCACAGTGACTATGATCTCAATTGCAGTCGATGTAACGAATGATACTTAATAGACAGTTTATGACAAAAAAAAAAAAAAATGTGCTAGGATTATTTGTGCTGAAAAGTAGCATCAAGAAATAATATAATGCACTTTTCAAAGCTTTTTAGGAAAAAAATACAGTAAAAACTGAAATAAGAAAAAAATATGTGAAATATTCAATTTTTTAAAAAGATTTAAGTGAAGTAGAAGATTGCATGAAATAAGAAAATATACAATAATACAGCAGATGTTAAAAAACACTTTATTAAAAAATTATTCAACAGCATGATTAACAAATATGTTTGTTTAAAAAAAATACATTCCTCAAGATTGAGCAGAAAACCGTTATTCTTATATTATAAACAATATAGGAAATTTTCCACAAAAAAGGTTCAGTTGAAAAAAAAAAAAAGAAATTGCAATACATTTTTTTTTCATTTTTAATAAAATCTAACTTAAATATTTTTTAATTCTTGAAAAGGTCAATAAATATTTCAACCAAAACAGACAATTCTAAATCAGGTTAAAGGGTATTACTTCATTTGGAATCTTTCAACTTTCTTGTTTAACTTTAAAAGAAGATTTTTTTCTATTAACATATTTTATGCAAAATCACTAACAATGCAGCAACCAGATTCCTTGTTCTTGATGAGACAACATAAAATGAGGAACATAAAAATTATCTCTTTTCATCCAATCAGATTTTTGTAATTATTTTTAATGTTCGTTAATCTTTGCATGCAGCCTGGTCACTCAGGATTCAAAATTAATAATTCTCTAAAATCTAACTTGTAGATGCAAGATCACTTCATTTTGGCAAAATACTTTTTTGTCTCTTATTACCAAAACAAATATAAATAGTAAATAAAATTATTCTTGAGAAGACAGGAAAGTAAATGGTAAGATTTGAATAGGCTAAAATAGTAGAAATCATGAAAGTTAAAGATGTGAGAAATATTTTGTTAGCAAATCAGAGTTGTTAAAATTTGATAAGAAATACAAAACAAGATGAAAAAGAAAAGCAGATTCATGCAGGGCCAAAATTTTCTTATCATTTGGAATCTTGTGAAAAAGAAATAAAAAGAAATTGGGATAACTTTATGTCATATTCTAAGCAAAAATCTATGTCTATATCTACTGTTTGAAATTCTCTATCAAAATAGTGAAGCTCATAAGGAGAACGATGAAATGAAATTAATTGAATAAGACTATTCTTTGTGGTTGCTTTTAAGACATAATGTACAAATGAGAAGATTTTTAAGGTAGATGCTTTGATGTTTTATATAAAATCACAAATTAAAGAATAATCTTCAAAATTATCTTAAAATGTTTTTTTATAATATGCCAATATGTAGCAGTTGTATGTATAATTGAATAGCCTCCAAATACTACCAGAACCATGATGGTATTTGAAAATTTTCTTTTCTTCTTTGATAGTAAACATTATACCATTTCAAAAGTTTTAATTTCTCCAAACTTCAATTGTTCATCTGCAGCATTAAATAAAATAGCTATAAAGTCAGTTCTTTCTATTTGCACAAATCCTCAATAGAATAACAATAATTTTGTTCGATGTATACAAATTAAAAAGAAATAAAAATCAAATCAAGGCTTGTCAATGGAGTAGGACAATTAGCATCTACCATATAAACATCCATTTTGAAAGAATCAGAAGGTATGACATTCAAAATATTACTGGTGGCATTCAATCAATATAAAATGTAATTAAAAAGTCTAGTAAATTATTATCATTTTTAAAAAAATAAATTCATAAATACAGTATAATAATGGCTATGTTCAAAATTCCAGTTTATTGCACATTCTATAATTAACGAAATTAATTTATTTTCTAACAAAATGTTGTTTAAAACTTGATGCTTTTTTAAGTATGAAAATTACAAATAATATCTGTTGAAATGAATACAATATGGGAACCAGTAATAAGGATTGCCAGAGAAAAGCGATAATAACAACAAAAATTGCAATATGAGCTCTGGTAAAAAGTATGATATGATAACAGCAAAAATTGCAATATGAGCACTGGTATAAAAATGTTGCTGAAGACATTAGGTTTATAACACCCAGAAATTCATACACAGATGTCCTCGAGGACACATGGCACAGTGGATAAAGGCATTAGTTAGATCTACAGGACCCAAAGAGTGTGAGTTCAGTACCCGATTAAGGCAGTGGAGAACTTGGAGGGGGGAATTAACAGGAGATAACTGATATCGATTAAATATGGCACATGGAACTAGAACAGACTAAAGGTGAGCAAAATAAAGGGTTCAGTTCGACATTCCAACCAAAATTTGATATGGAGCATTTTATTTTCATCATCAAAGGAATTCCTTAACTTTGATCACAAAACATTTTAATATATAATTTATTTATCCACTGGAGAAATATATGAATGATTTTTATGCTGGAGAATTAAAAAAAGTATATGGAATTAAAGATATTATCCTTCTAGCATGGAGGCATGCACAATTTATTCCCATGGATAGGGTTTTGTTAGAAATTTTTTAGAATGTTCCCAAATATGACAGGCACCTAAAAAAAAAAGCAAAGAGTGCATTAACTGAAATGTTATGGGGAGAACAACAGTTCAAAGAAACCAATGATTTACAACAATGATAATTCTTCATCCCAGAAATTTAGACATAAGTGAAGCAGTGGTTTGTATTAGCATTAAAGCCAGAATAGATCAATAAAAAGAGTTTATAGTTCATAGAGGATGTTAATTCTTTAAAATGCTTCCTTGGGGAAAAAATTAAATGTGAAACTCACTAAAATATTTTGCTCTCACTAACAATATTTACATAGTGTGAAAAAAAAAAATCCAGTGAGAATGTTGTAAAATTTTTTAAACTTACAAAAGGATATTAATATAGTATAAATCTTACATTAAAATGTGAAATAACATCATACAGTAAGCATAATTAAATTTGCCAAATTCTCTTTCAAACAAAAATAACAGTAGATATATCACTCTTAAGATTCAAGATTGTAATTTGGTTAAAATTATGTCAAAAATCTAAATCCTTTTTTGTGCATCATTTAAGCATCAAAGAATATGGCTGCAGCAAAGAAAAAAAATAAACATCTATAACTGCTGATTAGGGTCAATTTCATAGGTACAGATTATTTCAGTTTTTATATAAGGCATCCCCCCACCACCACAAAAAAAAATCACGTGCATTATTTTCTGCTTCTTTCAACAGCAGCAAACCATGACAAACATTATTTACATGATGTGTTGTTAGCATGAAAAACATGATTAAAATTTGAAGTTGGTTATTATAAAGAAAATAAATTTCACAAATATTGAATAATTTGAAGATATTTTGGTGTTCACATTCAGTTTGATTTTTTAATAAAATCAATTTGTATTTCTCTTTTAACCCCAGTTTGAAAAGGAAGGGAACAAAAATATTTAAAAGTAACTTATTGTAAAGTGTGGCTGTGATTAATGATAATCATTTGAATATTAGTACTGAAATGGCAATTTATTAAAATTCTAGTGAATGAAAAAGGCCTGAAGAATGTTAAACAGGAGGTGAAGTTTCTTTAAAATACAAAAGGCATAATGAATAGAAAATCACTTGAAAATTCAACATTTTTCTTATAGATTCTTATTTCTCCTTTTTGACAGATATGACTTAAATTTAAATTCTATAAGAAGCACTTCAAAATATGAATATTGCTTTCATGTAAAGAATAACATTTCATTAAAAGAAATTTAATATAGTGTCACATTAAGATGTTGATTTGGTGAGAAATACCTTTTGTGCTCCTATTTTTTACTTTCATTTACAGTAATTTTCAATTAAATGCTAAAAATGTATTTGGTGCACTCAATATAATTGACCTTAAAAAACAAACTGCAAGAAGGGACATCATTATCCCACAAAGTATCAAGATTTGGAGAAAATAATTGATTAATATTGTTCCTCAATAACAAGTGAGCACCACAAAATGTTTTCATGGAGCAGTATTAATTATTATTACTATTATTATGCAAAAGTAGCAATACAAGGTGAATGTTGTAGGTTTTGAGGTTGAATACAAAATATTCAGAGAATAAAAAATAATTCTCAAATGGACGGAATATGGAGAAAAAATTTAAAAAAAATCTTCAGAACAAATTGCATGGATTTCTTCAATGTGTGACCAATATGGCAGATTCAAAAATAAAATTCCCCTTCAGCAGTAATTAAAAAGTTTGGGGGAAAGCAGTGTTACATAGTTTACAAACAGGAATATAAAGTAAAAATTAAGAAATAATTTTTAAAATAACACTCTTTAGATAACATATAAAGAAAATGTTTTTCTTTTCATTAAACATTTAAACAATTCAAAAGGAGTTATGGATCAATAAAAATGATAAAAATCAACATTGTAGACAGAAACATGTATAGCAGCATTGCTTAATGACTAATGTGACAGTCATACATGAAAATACACATTACTTTAAGGGTAATTGTAAAACAATTCCATTCTAAGCATTTTTACTGATTCTATTGACTATAAAACCTTTTTAAGAATTCTAGCTGTATTTTTGTTGAAATGATTATTCAATAATTTTTTGTATAATTTCAGAGAATATAAAATATGCTATATAGTAATCAAATATTTTTGCCAAAAAAATTATTTCAAAACAAAAATGACAAATCCCTTTCATATGAAATATTTATGTTTTTGTTTTTATAGGAAAATATCGAAGAGTCTAATTTCAAGATCTCAACTTATCTCCAGGGATACATATAAAACTGACAAAATAGCTAAGTAGTGATGGAATTTTCCTTTCATTTGTATTTTTAAACATGTTTTATACACTAAATATTTTAGTGTCAAATAGTATCAGATAAAAATGATTCAGCAAAAAAAATCCTCTCATTATAGAATCATTCAATTTAAAAATAACTGATTGTTAATTGAAATACTGCATGTAAAAAAAAAATCAAAGTATTGCAATTCAGACATTAACTCTTCAGAATATGTTTTCCTTATATGAAAAGGAAGCTTAACAGCCAATTCTCGTATGGACACCCCCACAAAAAAAAAATTCAACAAAATTTGGCTGTTTTTGAAAAAAAAACAAGGTTCCTAGCAAAAATTGGTAATACTAAATGTTTCAAGCAGCAACTCATCCCAAAGTGAATTCAACTATTTTTAATTACTTAAAATATCGTAATTATAAAGTTTGACAAGGAGACAATGTGAATGACTTATCACCAAAATTTATAAATTTTATGGTTATCGTTTATCACTGTAAAAGATTTGAATGATTAATTTTGAATTTAATTATGATTTTAAAGATGGCTTGTACAATTCACAAAATAATCTAAAAAAGGTAAATTAGAATAATGTTATATAACATTTTGACTGTTTATATATATATATATATATATATATATATATATATATATAAATAAAAGAAAGAACATATAGGAAGCATTTATCAATGTAACATGTTTCACTTTTATTAAAGCTTCATCAGAAAATGAAATATGGAGAACATGTTATAATAATAGTACTATTATAATAAAACATGTTACATTGATAAATGTTTACTATTTGAAGAGGGCAGGAGCCAGTTCAGGAGCACATTTCTTCAGGACTATGGCTGGTATCCCATCGCCACTGCTAGCCTTATGTGAGTCTAATTTTAAGATGATGTCCAGTACCAATGATGTGGTTATGTGAAACTCGCTCAATAGAGCCTCGGTTTTACGGGGGAAGTTTAATCGGGAGTGTGTACACTGGATGAGTCGAGCGTTGAGTTGGAAGAGAATTTCTGGGCAAAGCACTCACCCTTATCAGCTGAGGAGGGTCAGGACTTCAAATTGGTTGACCAAAGGAAGTATTGGAGGTTTTCTGTTAAGTACACTCTTGCAGAGACGCCAATAATCCTTGCAGCCGAATTTCTGAGATGCAATACATTATTTCATTTTAGCAGCAAATAGTGACTTTGCTTCATTGAGGACACGCTTGCACTCGTTACGGGCTGAGACAAAGAGACGTCAGTTGCAATGTGACATGTCACTACGATATAGGCAGAAGTGATTCCTATGGGCTGAGCAAGCATCAGAGAACCAAGAGGAAGAGCGCGATTTAACTTTATATTTCCTAGCGGGGAATATATATATATATATATATATATATATATATATATATATATATATATATATATATATATATATATGACAGAGATAGATAGATATATAGCAATAAAAAATGTAAAATATAAACATAGTACTACTCTAAATATTTCTGGCAATTGAGAGAGAGGACTTTCACCATCTATTAACTGGGAAATTGCTTCTGGGGCAAAGGCTTTTAATAGGAAAGGTGGCAATTGTTGTTTAGATTTATTGTATATAAAATACAATTGTGGCACAAGGCCAAAAATGGGGGGGGATGGGCTGAGGCTGGTCATCACTTACTATCTTATACCTAGTTAATCAGATTCACAACCCATTCCCTCATTACAATTTGCAGATCCACCAAAAGAATTTATCCATTATTCAATCCTCCATATACTACAAAAATACTCCATGACATAAAAATTAACGATTATAAAATTCTATATACAAAAATCTGTGGATGATATGTAATGAAGGGGGGGGGACTAAAATATCAAAACAAATAGACAAAATAAAAGGATAACTTATGTTAGTTGGACCTGTCAAACCTTCAAAAGAATTCAGAGAGTATTCTGACTTTAGACAAAATCAAGAGGCTCTCTCTCACTAAGGGAGAGGGAAAGGATGAAATAAATATGGCCATGGTGAAAGAAGAAAGCTGACCCAGTCGAGATGAAAAAAAGGGGTCAATTGTTGTCTTTGTTCAACTGAAAAACTAGTTATTCTAAAAAACTTAGACAACCCTAAATTATTGAACCAGGAGTTAATTAATAAGTACTTGCAGACACAAAAATAAACATCTCACCAGATTAGCTCTTAAACCTTTATTAGTTCTTTTCTACCTTTTTCTAATATATTATATATCACTTCTTTTTTTTTACCTTTGTTTCTTGGTGATTTTAATTACTCCTCACCCCTTGACCATTATTTTTTCTCCTCCATTTTCTTTTACTTTACTTTAAGTTTAAAATTTAATTTTTATAATTATAATTTTCTTCTCTCCTTTCTTTTCTCCCACTTATTTTTGTTAACTTTACTATTTTTAAGGTTCAATATTAAAAATTTGTAATATTACTATCACCAAATCAGTGTCATGATAGCCAGATATATTTTGATTCAAACCATAAAACAGTCAATTTGAGCTCAGCACCCAAAGACTGTGTCATGAGATAGTATGCATGTGTGTATATATATATATATATATATATGTAACATCCTTATAACAGCCACAAAAATATCTATAAAGTAGGTATTAATAAGAATCAAAGATACAAATTTTAATACAGCCTTAGATGGCTGTATTAAAATTTGTGTCTTTGATTCTTGGTAACTTTTAAATTGGTAACTCTGAAAATGTCTATGCATTTCAAATGTTTTCATTATTATGAAATCCTTACTGAGAATCCAAATATTTCACCTACTTATTTACTTTTTTATGTTTGCTTGTTATAAATTCATCAAATTACTACTCTTATTATTCTTATTTTCATATTTATTTTTTAACATGTAAATACATCCAGCCAAATTTATGTTAAAAATAACTACTATACTTATAAATAATGTTTATTTCTTGAAACCTTTTTTCAGCAACAGTGAATCAAAAGGTTTACACCAAATGACAATGCAAACCCTTTTTTGGATACTAGACTTCATATATTTATTAGGACCATAGTCAAATTGTAAAATGATTATTTTTCAGTTTTCTGAAGTTCATACATAGAAATGGCTCACATCCATGAAAAAATACAATTTTTGCTGTCATTAATATTATCAAATAATTATAAAATAATTTTAAAAATAGTTGAGGTAAAAATATAGCACTCGGACGCTATTAGATTTCTAATAGCCTTTACCACTGACCATAATTGTGTAGAAATGTCATTTGAGGAGTTTAAGTAAAAAAAAAAAAAATTTAAAAAAAAAAAGAGATGTAAAGTGAACAAATATAATGCCAGAAATAACTGACTTGTAAAAACGATGGGAACGATCGCATAGGACGGATTTTTTATTAGTATATAGATTAAAAAGTTCATCTGTATATGTGTGTATAGGCACATGCGTGTGTGGGATACATAGATAGGAACTGTTATAATGCAGTCATAATAGTTACATTTTTTCATTGTGTAAACAATATATTTGATCTATACTAGCAACAGCATTCAGTCAGAATCCCATTCAATCTCAGGTGGCGTGAATTGCTTGTTGGAACCCATTGATCCACTTGCGGAGATGGAACTCACTGCTTACAAATAGAAAGATAAAAAAAATGTCAGAACAAACAATTCTAGAGAAAAAAGAATCAACTTCAGATGATAAATAAAAAAAAAAGCAAAAAATACCATATCAAAATTTAGCAGTCTTATAAGATTTGAGTAATATTTCAATATACAACCAAATTCTTAAGCTTATTCAAATTATTTTTATATAAAATTTCCAACCCCAAATCAGAAAACTGACAAATTTTGAGCAGAGAATTTTTAAGTTATAATCAAATCCCATTTCTTGACTGATCAAATTCTGGTAGAAGCAATAGAGATGTGATAGAATAAAGTGCAGATAAATTAAGCAGCAGCAGCCATGGCTAGTCTCCTGTCGGATAAAGGCCTTTCCCAAATCCTTCTGTCATGACCATGTCTATTCTCCACCACGTCTTACTAACAAATCCCTCTATTTCATCTCCATTTTCTATTGGGACTTTTCCTATGTTTGCTATCCACTGGACACAAACCAAGCATCTGTTATTTTTACTTCTTGTTATGTCTCACTCACCACCATTTTTATCTTTTAAACACGTCTATCATGTCTCTATGGTCTGTTCTTCTCTCATCCATGTTGACCTCTTTCTATTCTCTAGCATTACTTTTTACATTGATCTTTGCATATTCCTAAGTTTGTTTACAAGTGATTTAATTAATTTCCATGTTTCATATATATATATATATATATATATATATATATATAGTAAGTGGCATTATGCATTCATTAGGTTTTCAGCCGACTGACAAAGTGCTTTTTAATATATCTATTTTTGTTAAATGCTTTCCAACCAATTGTTTTAATTCATTTTCATGGTCTTTCTTTAATATTATCACCCACACACACACACACACCTGAACTTTCTCCATTACCTTTCTTTCAGCAAAGATGCCTGCCTGTAATACCAATCTCTTCCTCTCTTCTTCCCCTTCAGTTATTTCTTATAATATTCACCACATTTTCATCAAATCTGTTAATACTTTGGCCCAATT
This sequence comes from Acanthosepion esculentum, assembly GCA_964036315.1. NCBI lineage: Eukaryota > Metazoa > Mollusca > Cephalopoda > Sepiida > Sepiidae > Acanthosepion > Acanthosepion esculentum. The sequence goes on from OZ038484.1 coordinate 74,091,646, forward strand.
CTACTTAATTTTAGCATTGACACCTGTGCCTAATAATTTTCTCTTCTCTCCTCATGCTAATTACTCTTAGTGATGATGATGGCTACTGCCTTCTTTTGTTGGCTGGCTAGCAAACACACACACACACTCCTATTAGTTGACTTATTTTGCTGGTTTGACTATCTTGCATTAATAGCAACCTCTCAAGTTTGCATACACCTAGATGGGATATAATGGCTGCTAATGGACATTGGATCTCTGACATAACCGATTGAAATTAGTGGTGACCAAAACTCCAAATTCACCAGAAATTAATCATAACAAGTCACCTTAATCAGCCACTATCTTCCTAAAACCTAAAATGGTGACAAAAAGAGAGAAATTAATAATGAATTCTTTTCAACAGAATTACTTGCACAAAATTAAGTTTCATTTTAATATAAAATATTAAACATATTATTACTACTGTTATGTAAGTACCTGATTTTGAAAATTTCCACCAGACATAATCAAATCAACTATTCATCGCTGTAAAATTTCTGTGCTATAATATACTGAGGTTGCAGAATGCTGTCATCATAATTTTATAACAGGCTAATGCTGGTAAAATACTTATATGAACACTGCAAAAGATAGCAACTGATTTCTTGTTAAATTAAGCCTTTCATGCACAAACGATAAATGCCAAATGGTTCCTGGCATATGTCAGAAGAAAAAACATTTTCACCTGGATTAAAACTGCAAGCTTTCTTCTACAAAATTTAGGAAAATGTGAACTGCAACTTTCTGAGGAATCCTGATGTTTATGGTAAAGCATGGAAACATGGTTGCAAGAAAATGAAGAATACCACTTTACCAGCTGTGAGTTAAATCATTTGTAGACTCAACAACTAAAATAGATATCACATGTAACTCTAAGAGAGAATAATGACATAATCAAGATATTGTTGTTTCACACTATATCAAACAAAAGGTTAGGAGGGAAACCTCAAACAATACTGGAAAGAGTGAACTTGAGAAACCAATCATGCAGAAACATTTTAAACATATTCCACTAAAAATTATAAAATATTTACAGTGTTTTATAATTTCTGGATGGAGTATACAGCATAAAAACGATCTTCCCTTATTATTTATATTAATCATGTATTCTCTTACCTTTCATGGTCATAAAAATGAATATTCTGTTTAGTATCAATATAGTAAATACCTTTTTAACTTGCTTACTTACTAAAGTCTTTTATTCACATAAATGGTGAGAGAGACAAAGTAAATTATAAGATTACTTGCAAAAGCCTTCTTATCAATGTTTTTGAGAGAGAAAACTATAATTGGCTATTTCTTGTCTTATCTCCCAATAATTTAGGTTGCTCTTGTAATTCATTTAGTTAAATAGGAAATTATTATCCTATCAAATATCATATGTAGAAGACAAAGGTAATCTTTAACTGTAAAAGGAGCAAATGTCATACTATTATACCATAACAAATAATAACACAAACGAAAAAAACTGGACTGAATTTTTATCAAACACATCAAATCTTAATGTTTTTGTTTCTTCAAGTCAATATAATATTTACACAAGTGTGTGATGACTATTAAGTATTTAAGAGAAAAGGATGATTAAAATGATGGTTACAAGTTACCTTTTGATGAAGAACCCCAGATACCAGTGCTGTATGTATTAGATGAAGCATCAGTCTCAGTGTGACCCTTTGATGCTGGTGTGGATGAAAATCTAAAACAAAAAAATAGAGTTAAAATGTATTTAATTAATCAGACAATCATGTAATAAAGTTGATTTACAGACTTCATTTTTTTTTCTATAATAATTCAATATTTTTACTATTCCTGTGTTAAAAAATGAATTTAAACTATATATATATATATATAAATATATTATATATATATATATATATATATATATATATATATATATATATATATAAACAAACATTGTTTTGCAAAATCAAATTAAACAGTCAACCAGTGTATTTCTAAATGATAATGCTTTTAAAGTAAACATTCTTTGTAATTAAAGTGCTCAGTATTAAGAGCTAGAACATTAATAGCAACAAATAAAATTAAATCCAACTGTTCTTTCCCAATTCAAAGACTTATGGACATGGTATCCACTTGTTAGGGTTTGGATAGTAAAATTGAATTTATTTACAGAAATCATAATTCCTGATTTTCTCTGAAAAAAAGTTAATTTTTGATGCCAACTTATTTTAAACTTCTGTCTATATTTCTGAGATGTAACTATTTACACTATTTACATTGTTCAGGCTATTGTTTGCATCTTTATTGTCATTCTACCCCAATGAATTAAATAAAGGGTTCAGTTCGAAATTCCAACATATATCACCTGAAGAAGTCCGGAGCATACAATAGCTGAAATGTCATGAATATGACAATAAAGATGAGGTCAACAGTCCAAACAATCTAAATAATGGAAATAGTTATTTTAAATTTGTTCTTTCTTAAAGATGTTATTGTAGAATGTAATCTTATTAGAAATTATTCAATTTTATTATTATTTATTGTGTTAGATAAATTTTATATAATTGAACTTTTTCCATTATGGATAGGAGTGCGCATAATTTTTTTTAAAGTAAATTGTTAATATTGAAAGTTTATCGGATGTTAGATATATTTAACTTCTCCAAAAAATTGCTAGGGATTTTTTTTTTATATATATTTATACTATTGTATTATTTAAAATCAGGCTTGGTTTTGATGTTAGTATAATGATAAATATGCTTCTCTATAGAAACTTTAGAATTTAGTATATTTTATGGACATCAAGTTAGAAAAATTATTTAATAGTGCTAAAAACCAAAAATAAAATAGCAAACCATTTTTGTATCCACTGATGATATGAATGAAGTATAGTAAGCCACTCTGGCAAATACATTTATAATTGTAGTAGGTTCCATTGAAATTGCTATTACTCTTGGGAAAGGCATTAATCCTCTTCTCCCTCCAGCTATGGGTAAATAGCAGAACAGACTGGGTTCCATAGCCTTGGATGGCAACTAGTCTAGGAGAAGGACAACTCTGAATTCAAAACCTGCGGAGGGTCGTTTGGGGACCTTGTGACATGTAGTGCACCAGGTCTTTGTATTTGGCCCTTGAAAAAGTATGGTTGGTTCTGCACAAAGCCTTCACCACTATAATCAAATCATATGTGCTGGTGTCTGAGTTGTCGGTTCCTAGGAACTGAGCTGCTTGACCCTCATACGTTGAATACGACAGGAGAGTCCACCATTGAAATTTACTAGAGATTACTGCTTATCCATTGTTTTCATTTCGACAATATATTTTAATTTGGGGTCTGGGCAATAACAAAACAATAATGAAATTATAATGAAGTTAAATAAATAATTTACAATATGGTATCATTTAAACCATGAGATTTCTTATAATGAAAAGATTTTCATAAAACAATTATACATCTAACAATATAAAATAAATTATCATAAATATGTGAACTAGTAGAGAAAAAATATCTCAGTCAGTTAAAAATGATTAAATTTTACAATCAAAATGAAACAGAAATTTCTTTAGACTTTTCTGTCCATATTTTAATCAAATACAAATAATTGATTAACATGGATTTACATGCTGATACTTCTCTCGACAGCCTGTCTGAAGTTATTACACAAATCAAATAAACCTCAATAACTAAAAAAGTTCTGAATGAATATTTGTCAAATTTAAACTTGTACATTTCCACCCTTAGTAAAATATTAAACTAAATTTTCTGCCATTTTTAATGGTTATTTTTTGAGATATTTAAAATTTACAAAAATGGACTGACTGAAGTTAGTATGCAGATAAAACTAATACTAGCTTAAGACAGGGCCAGTGCATCTTACCCACCGACAGTGGGGGAGGCGTTTTTAGGGGGCCCATTGTGGCCTCTACCATTTTTTAGCACTGCCAATTTTTTTATTATTTTTTAAACTGTAAAAGATGAAGTTTAATGTCTTATGCAGAACACAGATGTAGTTTATTGTCATACCCCGGACAAGGAGATATCAAAAGAGCTTTGCAGAGATCAACAAATGATAAAGGTTGTTGAAAATATAAGTAAGTTGAGAACTCTAAGGAAAAGGCTTTAAGAACTTGCTTCCTTAAGATGGAGATTAACATAAACTAAAGTGAGTTGTAGCAAAACAACTACTTTTGACCATTAATCAAATCTTTTAAAAGGCTGGAATTGAGGGAATTAAGAAGGACAAAAGGTGTAAATTGGGATATGTAAAAAAATCTCGTAGTCAAACTCCGCTCTCTAAAGCAAATATTTTAAAGCATCAAAATTGGGCCAAGAATGAAAATTGACTTTTCTAAAGTAATTTTCACAAACAAATCTTGAGTGACATTTGATGGACCCAATGGATGGGCCAAAGGATGGTTTTTATCAAATTCAGATGTGTCTGTGACTAAAAGAAGGCAACAAGGAGGCGGTTGTGTCATGACATGGGCTAGAATTGTGGACCAAACCATTATTGGACCATTCAAAGTTGATGAAGTTAAACTGAACAGTACTAACTATTGTGATTTTTTGAACAAGACTTTCTTTGCATGATACAAGTCCCAGTCTCACAGTTTCAAAGTGAAGTATGTATTTATTCATGACAATACTCTTTTTCATGTATCTAAGCTTACCCGTGAATTCTTTGAGCATAAAAGATTTACAGGAGAGAAGATAATGGAATGGCTATTATCAAGTCCTGATTTGAATCTGATTGAAAATCTATGAAGATGAAATTATATGAAGGTGACCAACAATATAACAGCAAAGCAAATCTATGGCAAGCAATTAAAAGTACCATGTTGGAAATTGAACATGCTGAGGTAAAAAAAAAAAAAAAAAAAAATTAACAAAATCAATGAATAAAAGATTACTGTCTGTTATTAAGAAGGCTCACTATGTGTTTGTGATCATATGTGTTTGTTATTTGTTCTATTATAGGTGTTGATCAATTTTTGATGATTTTATTACCTTTTGATAAATGTGATTATTTGGTTTTGCCTAATAGCTTCAAGCAGCAATTTTTAGAATACATCAAATAACTTCAATAAAACATATCACTACAACCTAAAATGTTAACTCCGGCTTTGTTTTGACATCTAAATCGATTGTTTAAAATTTGACAATTTTTTCAAACCAAATTTAAATTACTGAAATTTAATAACTTCAGACAAGGTGTAACATGTAGAAAATTATGGAATAGTTTGATTCATACCTTGGGTTTTGAGGTTTGTTATCAAAAAAATCATCTTCCAAGGATGAAATTTTGGAAAAATCTGAATCATCAGCCTAAAAAACAAAATTCAATTATGAATAACAGAAGCCATAAATCCTTGAATATCAGGTTTGGATACAGAAGATATAAAGTTCAAATCTTAGTTGCAAATAAATAAAGTTCTGCTGTACACTAAATTTAAATGGAAGTAAAAAAAATCTCTAGTAAAGATTAACACTACTTTCTAAAGTATTTATGTAAATCCAAAAAAAAAAAAGCATTCACCTTTGGTGTCTCATTTTTGTTTAATAAATTAACAGCTCCAGCAAATTGTACTGATGGTCGATTCTGAAAATGTAATATTAAATGAAGTATTACATCACGTTGACATTTGTTTTTGTTTTCATTTAAGCTGTAAGGATTTAAGCTAATCCAAATATTCACATTTTATAAAGTATATCTGCTTTAATAGCACAGTGATGACTGTTTCCTGCATGAGTCAGAGAGACAAAACAGTATAGTCATTTCATTCTGTTGAATTGTTCACTATAAAACAGATGCAGGCTGGATTAAAAGAGCAAAAACAAACACTTCTCAGTTTTACAATTATGCATTGGATTTAATGTAATAAAATTTTATTTCCAATATCAAGAAAATTAAATATTATGCCACTTAAACAGAATTAAAAGAAAAGACAATAAACAGCAACAGGTAATCAAATAAAGGTTAATTTGGAAATATTGGAAATTTCAGCCAAATTTCTACTAATTTCAATAGGATCTAACCATCCAAAATTGAATTCGAAATTTTGTGACCTTAAGTCAAAATAACATAAAATTCCATACATGGTTTACTTTTCACTTTAAGCTGGTAGATATCACTAGTACTGAAATTTCATATAAAATACTATACATAGTACTATTTCATAGTACAAATTTACTATATCCTCTAAAGTGCTAATGCTAAAAGTTGAAGAGAAAATATGAAAAAGAAATTTTTCTAAAAACTAACCATCAATTTATCTTCAATTATATTCCCGAGCCGAGTAACATTTGGTTCTCTCTTTGGTTTGTAGCTGGAATGTGGAGAGGAGGATGACTGAGCTGGCACTGTCCTTCTGCCATTAAAGTTCTGCCAATTGTCACTGCTAAATATTTATTAATAAGAGAAAAAATATAAAATAATTTTATTTTTCTCATTTCCTTTATGTCAACATGTGATTCTTGATTCCTTCTCATTAATCAATTTGCTGACAGATTTTGTAGGTTCTGTAAGCATTTGTAAAGATGTTCCTTTCCTTATTTTAATCTCTTTAACAGTGTTTCTGACAAGGATAACATTTGAGACTATGTGCAACAAATTTCCTTTATATGATTCTCATGGTTCAATTTCAAAAATGATATTCATTATAGGATGTATCAGTAATATCAGTAAGTAAAAAATATATGCAATTTTCTATTTTGAAACTAAAAATCTTATTGATAAAACTTTTGAGACATATTTCTGAAATTGAATTGCATATTCACAAATGTTTTATTTAAACTAGTCATGGGAGTCATAATCTAAAGCAGGGTTTCTCCAATTGGGGTACATGTACTTCTAGGAATAATTTCTGAGAATATAAAATCTGTCTCTTACACTGTAGGCACCCTGTCCCTTTTTATAATTCGAAGAGTTCATAAAACTGATAAAAAGAGACAATCTGCTTTCTCTATTACTGTTCAGCTCACCCCTCCCACACTCATCCCTAAATGTTTAGCACATCTGACTGAGTACTATAACCTGCAACTTCCACATATTCAATATACCAATACAAGAGTGCAGATTGTCTGAAAGTGCATGTGAACTACAGAAATAGTATAACCTCCTGCCTTTGTGGAAAACAATCCCAAATTGAAAGCCAAACATTCTGAAGCAGCATTTCTCAATTAATCATAAACATTTACACTCTTATAAACTCATGTAAATGAATTACATCCACATTTTCTAGATATAAGTGGGCTGATTTCATGCTACATCCTTAGCTAAAAAGAAGTCACTATAGTTTCTGGACTATAAGTCAAACTCAACAATTTTCAACTTTATACATTAACACAAGCAGGATAAAAAGGTAAAAAGATAAAACCATTGAAAAAAAAAAAAAAAACAGGTGTAAAGAGAGATTAATATACCAAATGCACTTTACCAAAGTAATAGCCAGATTTTAGTTGCTGGGTTGAATTATTCTGAACAGGTTCACAACAGAAAAATGATGGAGAAGAGTTCAGTTAGTGTAATATAACTGCATTTGTTGTTCTATCTGATCTTCCAAATTGGATGTAAACACATATAGAGAATGAACCTGCCCAATCTGTCAATGGTTGTAGGTTAAATGCCAAAATAAAATGTAACTATTACAAAGAAACATAATGAATTGAAGAATGAAAAAAAAATGATCAATATTTACTTACTCATCATCATCATCATCATCAAGATCATACATATCTAGTGCTTTGATATTTGGCATAGTTCTTGGGAAGGGCACCGGTGGTGTTTGAGCAACTGCTGCTTGTTGTAACTGCTGCTGCTGTTTATGCTCAGCCAATGAAGTTGATTTAACAGGAGGCTGTTGAGGATTTGTTTGAGATTTGTTCAACAAACTTTGTTTAATGGGTGGTGGTCGAGCAGGAGGAGAACTTTTGGAAATGATTCGAGTTGATTCTTGAGGTGTTCTCACAAAGTCATCTTCATCGTCATCATCACTCCAAGTGTCACTCTTACCATTGTCATTGTCATCATCCTCACTATCTTGTTTCCATAACTCTTTAGGCCACTGCTTTGAGGGAGAAAATGCTAATGAACTGCAAAAGAACACAAATAACCATGCATAAAGCATTGTAGTAGCATTCACAAGTTTGGCCGATTATAAAAGATTATTAAGCATTCTTGTTTCATTAATTTAAAAATCAAAAACAAGAAGATATGTACTGTTCTTCCTAAGAGAAATAATGTAATTACTAGGCTTATAGTGTAAAATTTTATGGTCTTAAATGAAGAACAAATTATTTAAAAAAAACATTTAACAACATTTAAGAAAAACAAAGCAAAAACAAATTAATACGCATACATTGAATAAGTTACAATGCTCATTAAATTACAATTTCAGGATGGAATACCAACTGTCCAAAAAATTAGGACATGGTGATGGTTTATCAAGATTGATACCAAAAAATATTGAACCTTTTGAGGACACTGTTACTGCAGTATTAAAAAGTGAAATAGAAATTAAAAATAAAGTATGCAATGTAGTATGTGAACTACCAGTTACCCTGGAAGAAATAAAAGTAAAAGCAGAACAAGACATGTTTATTTCAAAGTGCAAAAAACCAACTTCCATGTTTACAGTGAATTTTTTACATGAACTGTTTGCAAGATATGGTCTTCCAGATACCATAGTCTTGGATAATGGTACACAATTCACTGCTTATGAATCTAAAGAATTTTGTAAAATGTTCTCGATTGAACATATGCTGTATCACCCAAGATCAAACAGACAAGCTAAGTGGTTTGTGGGTACTTTTAAGAGATCTTTGAAAAAAGCAAGTAATGAATAAGTGAGAAAAGAAGCACTACAAAAATTCTTGAGAGTATACTGCACAATGCTCAATACACCGACAGGCATGTCACTGGCAAAATTGATAGTCACAAGAAAAATTAAATCAATATTTACGAGTTGTTACCAGGTTAAAAAAGAATAAGAATGGATAACAAAAAGGACACAAAATTGACAAAAAGTGGTTTTAGAGTATATAAAAATGGAAAAAAAATGTGGGAAGATGGCAAAATAAGGTCACAAATAGGAAAAATTATATATATGATAAAAGGAAAAAATCGGAACACAAAATGCACTGGAATCAGTTAAAGAAAATGTTTACTGAAGAAAGGCCTGCAAGAAAGGAAGAACCTATGCAAGTACTGTATGATATTTTTGACATACCAACATCCCAAGAATTTGTTGAACATACAAGTATGATTACCAGTAAAAGGAAATGTACAGATAAACTAGAGGTTGACCCAAAATGAAAAAATACAAAGTTCAGTATGTGGTGAACTCACCAGAAAGAGGAGTGGGTGAATACTAAGGAATAAAATAAAATATTTACTACTAAAAAAAAATCTCAAAATGTTGTGGAGTGAATAAGACACCCCAGGTAACACAAATGAACTAGGTAAGATGCCTTAAATAAAGAACTCAAAGTGAGTCAGGGGAAATCCGTTGGTCAGTTGGGAAGAATTTTAATGATGTCATGGTGAGTAGCCTCAATGAGGCATAATATTATAACTGCTAGGAGTGAGTTATAACAAACCTCAAAGGACAGTTGCAGCTTTGCAGTTGCAAACCTCTTTTTCATTGCCTACTACGACCAACCCATGGCATTATTACTTTGTGCAGAGGTTAAATCATTTAGTCAAAAGAAAATTAGTAAGAATTTTTTTCACTTACCTTTGAGATTTAGTTTCTAAGGTATTTTGATGCAAAGATGTACTTGGAATTTGTAAATTTACACTTGATTGCTTTTTAGAAATGATTGGACTTGGAGGTTTTGTAACAACTAAAGGTTTTTTCACATTGTCTTTTGGCTGCTGTTTCTGCACAACTTTAACTATACCCTGATTGGTTTGTGCCTTTTCCATTGCTTAAAGAAAAAGTAAATGTAAAATGAAGAATAAAAATTACAATTGCATCTCATCTTTTATTATGCTCCATCTATCATAGTTGAGTATTTTAATCTAATACAGTGTTTAACAAGCATGAATGCTATAATCTTTTGGGCATGGAGGTATGTTTTTACAAATAAAACTGTATTGTTGATGCTGTTTCTATTAAATAAATATTAAATAAATACAGATTTATAGTAGTTTTTGAGATTTTAATATTATATTTTTTAAAATATATATTTCAAGTAAGAAAACTTGAAGCTGTTTAATAGTTTCAACTTATCAGAAGGGTGAGTCTTGTGTAAAGTAAATATTACTTATCTATAAACAGGAACAGCTTTTTCCAATATTACAACAACATTTTATATCATTTATTCCAAATTAAAAAGAAAAAAATGATTTTGTAATATTTTACAACAGAAAAAAAAAAACAGAGACAGACTTGAATTTTCAGAGTCGCACATTTTTCACATAAGAAAATTTTATTCCACATTATTCAAACTGCCAACAGTTGTACCCTTCATAATTTCTGGATGAACATAATTAAAATTAATTTATTATTAACGAACAACAACTTATGAAAAGTTTCAGTTGTTGCTATAGAATAAACAGCATCAAAGTTTAAAAATAAAATATTTTCTTTGAGAAATAATAAGGTCATCATTATACAAAGAATTGTATGAAAATCAAGTCACACAAATTTTAGAATTTTTGTTTAAACAATTACCTTTTGGGGAAATAAGAACATAGTCTTTGGTAGAATATTCAGTTTCCATTTTCTTTTGGGCAATCTTCTCTACTAATTGGTTTAAATGCACTCGTTCTTGCTCAAAATTTGGAAACCTCTGCAATGAGATAACAAAAGTAAAAAATAGCTCAGAACTATGAGAACTATGTCTAAAGAAAGAAAAGGAAACAAGTCAAAAACCTAGGTTCTTCATGATTCTCTTTTAGCAAAAGTTATATAATAAAGAAAATTATGGAACATAAAACCAGTTTAGAGAAAATTATCAAATAAGTAATTTTATTCATTGTATTTCCTGGTGTCAAGGATGCTTCAACTTTTAAAATGCAACATTTTTGGAAAAAAAAGAATAAATAAAAAAATTAAGTAAAATAAAAAAAGTAACTTTTAACCTGTTGTTTGGGGGAGGGGTTATATCACTTTTGACCCGAGATAATATGGCAATTGACCAATGTAATTAGATGTAACAGTTGATAAATGTAATTTTTGAATATTAAGATCTTACTAAAAACTTATTTGTAATAAAATATCTCAAAAAAATATGAAAGATTTATGAAAAGTGAACTCAGTTTTACTGAGTGATATAGATATGACGCATAAAGGCAGATAAAAATAACAAAATTGACTTAGTTTAATAATAATATTTGTGCTGATTTGTCTAATACAAATGTCTGGTAAAACAAATCATCACAGAACAATTAAATTAATATTTTACCTTGGATTTAGACATCCTTTCCTTCTTCATGAGGGATAGTTTATCAGTGAGAGTTTTTTTTGATATTCCTTTGGTACTCTAAAATACAAAGCAACAATAATTGTTATGGAATTCTTTTCTATTGCTATTCAATGGTTGAAGTAAAATATTTTTTATGCTTATTCCCATTTAATCCTGAATATTCTCAGTTTTTTAAATTCATTTTTAAGTTTTTCATTTTATATAATCATTAATTTGATATAATTAAAAAGTTATTTTTAAAATACATTCAAAAGATTATATGCTTTATGTTTTTTTTTGTAGGAAAAATTACTAATGTTTGGAACTTTTGTAATTTAGATATTTATTTTTTTTTCTTTGAGAAAGAAAATTTTTAATCCTCTTATATAAAATGCAATGTTTATCCACACACACATATCCAAACAACTGAATATATATATATATATATATATATATATATATATATATATATATATATATATTATATATATATATATAAGTGAACATAGAAGTCAACACTTAGAGGCGACATTCTGTTTCATGCTAGATGCAATCATCAAGTGGCCTGATGATTGCATCTAGCATGAAACAGAATGTCGCCTCTAAGTGTTGACTTCTATGTTCACTTTTATATTTACACACGCTCTATCTCTGATATTGAGCACTTTATCCCATAAATATAGCACACTTTAAGACTATATTTCTTCATATATATATATATATATATATATTGTGCAAAACTTTTCACAAAATGCACAGATACTACACTGATCCAAGGCTGCAGTACCTAGGGAGTAACATTTTAATCTTAGGGTGTAGATAATACACTACACACAAGACAGAGGGCTGGTTCAATGTGGAGATCCTCATGTGTACATATAAGTAATGCCAGAAATTATAATTCCCTCAACACTTTCATTTTAGTATACTGCACATATCAGATTGAGTCTGACCTTGCCTGTCTTAGTGCAATGAGGAGGAAATAGGTAAACCAGGAGCTCGAAATTTGTTCCTGACCAAATTGTTGACAAACCATGCAGATACTCTGATCCAAGGCAGAAGTGGTAATCCATATACAATACCATCATTTTTTATAGGTACTATGCTAGTATATTAAGGTTTGAAAACATCCATTCATTTAATATTAACAATAAAATATTTACTAGATTAAAATATATCTTATTTGATGTGATTTTTTTCCATTTTTTAAAAAATTATTTTAAACATTTTGAATTAAAAAAAAACAAATCTAACAAAAAAAAAAATAAATCTTACAAAAGACTTTTTTTTCAAAATTCATGTTACAGGACTAAAGAGACTGACATTGTAAACAATGGTTTTCTTGATTTTTTTCAATGATATCTTCTAATGTAAAATTCTTAAATCATAACATTCCCTAACAGAAATACCAAGACAATCTCAATTTGAGTTCATCATATCAATATTTAACAAAATAACACCTATGTTTTGTTCTTGCAAATGACCAGAGAATGGTCAAAAGTAGTAGCACTATGGGTAATTTTTCCATTTTTAGAACCAACAATTCATTTCCTTATATGAAAACAAGAGAAAATACACAACACAAACCCATAAACAGATCAATTAAAGAGAACTTGATGCCAAAATATAAAATCCTCTTAAGATTTTTGATAAGAATCAAATATATTTTGAATTGTTAGTTCAATCTCAAATGTAAAAACATACCTACAAAGAAAATTAAACTAACTTCACAATTGAAAAAAAAAAAAAAAAATTAGACACTCATTCTCAAAAAAAGACAAATGCATGTTGACTGTCATCCTATAATTAAACTTGCTTTGTTTGTGTTTTACGGCATATCAACCTTATTGGGTTATTTAATGCCAATAATAGATATCTGGACATTGATAAATAAATAGCTTGTCATTCCTACTTCGATATAAAGATATATATGCTGATATTTACACCTTGACAAACAGATAGATATTCTGATATTCCGGCCTTAGAGGCAAGTACTTTAGCAAAACTTAATCGTAGCATTGGGTTAAGTTATAAAAAGGAAAAAAAATTTTTTTTTTTTTAAATTTGTTATGGATACCGATTTCTGAAAGGAAACTGTATATCTTGTCTGTCTCTTCAAAGACTCTTTTGAGGCTCTTATGGTTATAATATTTTCGTCTTATTTTGGAGATGGTTCCACACTTCAACATGAAGTGCTCCACTGTGAGTCTGCTTCTGCAGGAGTATTTTTCTTTTTTCTTTTTATATATATCCATCTCTTCTAGGGATGGTGGGGTATTCTCAGTTGTCATGTTGCTAAGGTTTTTGTTTTGTTTCTTTTTATCTGGGGAGGATTTTGTTTGGCTTTTTGATCTGTTCTTGGAAGTTGATCATTGGCTTGGCTGGCTTTTCTTATGAGTTTGTGTGTCTTTTTGAGTTGCATTTTTTCCATGGTGTGTTCTTTTCGAAAGTTCAGTTGTGGTCGTGTTTTCTGATTGTTTTTGTTCTATTTTGGTGAGAAGTAAAGATCTCTTTTGAGTTTTCAGGTTGTTTGCTGTAGATTCTTTATCTTGGTTTTACAGGTCTGTTTGTCTTCTGCTGAGGCTTTTGGTTTCCTCTTTTGGAGTTTGTTTTGTGGTATTTGATGTGGAGTGTTCAGTTGTTTTTTGGTTATTTTTAGCTGTTGTCATCATTTCAGGTTTGAGTATTATGGTTAGTTCAGTAAGTAGAATTCTCAGGTTATCTATTAAGGTTGAGATTTCTTCAGATTCGTAGTTAGTTTTTTCTGTTGTTTCTTTTTTTGGATATTCAGGACATTGATTTCTGAGGTCAGCATAGAGGCATATGTTATTGTGGGTGTCTGCATTTCGACAATTTTTCTTGCTTCGAAATAAGAGATATTTTGTGAATATTTTGTTTTGTTGATTTCGTTTCCTTTCTGCCATACTTTACATTCTCTTGAGCCTGCAGTGTGCTCCTCTTTGCAGTTTGGACACCTAGGTCTTTCCCTGCAATCTTCTGGATGTTCAGTCTCTGTATTTCCACATCTTCTACACACTGCTTATTTCTTTTATTTGATTAAAAATCTGTTTAACTTAAGGTATGAATAAAAATGAATTTTATAAATCTGTTAAGTTAAGCTTTTTGCAATATTAGGTAAATTTACTAACTTAATAGTGACTGACAATTCTAAACATCTTGAAAAATATTTGAAAATCATTTTACTTTTACAAGGATGTAGAGAACTTTTGTGGTATCCTTATCTTTGGTATCAGTAACACCTAAGTGGCATTGGTATGTAGGTCTCCATTTTTGCTATTGAATATCCAATTCTTATGTCGCTGGGCATTACAAGGGAGTTAAAGGTTAATATATATGTGTTGGTTTCAATAAGTGTACCATTTTTTTTTTAATTGTTATTCTTTTGACATCTTTTACTTGTTGGTTTTGTAGGTTTGTTTTTATCTCTTCCAGGGGCCATAATGAGAGTTTATGGCTTCTCACTACTCCTTTGGATGAATTTAGGGTTTCGTGTAGGTATGTTTTGATTTTTAACTTGTCAAAGGTTGTCTAGTTTAATATTTTTTTTTGCGTGTGTATTTTTATATACTTCGATTAGTATTGTTCCATTCTTCATTTTTTTCACAGATTCTGGTTTCTGGATGTCAGATGAGATAATTTTCTCTATTTTGAAAGGAAATATTTTAGTAAGAGGAGTATTTTCAATAGATTCTAATACTATGAATTGATGATGCGTTAGTTCATGCTCTGACTTGTTGTCTGAGCTTGATTCGATATGGGGTCTTTTTTTTTTCTTTTTTTTTTCCATGTCGGTTTGTTTTTATCTTCATCTCTTTTGCTCCCTACCCTCCTCAGAGCCCGGCAGTGGGAGATATATGGGGAGAAGCCCATTCGCCCTATTTTCTCAGGGATACAAAAGAGGTATACTCATATTAGTAGTATTTTTGCCAACATTTCCAGTGTTTTTGTTTTCTTACCCCTGTTTTTATGAAAACTTCTATTTACTCCTTCATGTGGCTGATTTTTACGTACTAATTGATTGACCTTTGCCACCGCCTTCTGACACTTATTTGGGGAATATCACATTGTTTTGAAATAGAGTTTGAAAGATGTTTATTTTAGTTTAGGTGTTAAGGCTTGACGGGACTAGTCAATTGGTTGGATCAGGCCACTCCAACCTCCCATCTAGCGCAGGTAAAGGCCACAATGATGTGTTGCAGAGTCGTGACAACTTTTCACCTGGGTCACGACCTGTTCAACCACCAGGATCCCATCCCCAGACATCACGGGTTGCCACCCACAGCCAAAAGGTGGTCCCGTTGAGGGACTTTTACCCTGTGCAGGGGTGCAGTCGGCGTATTCTGAAGCCCCACCGACAGGGCCGTAAATTTGCTTAATTTTCATGTTTACTATGACAGAATGAAAAAAAATTGAATCTTTAATCTTCATGCCCACCAAAAAAGAAAAAAAAGAAAAATTTGTCAAAAATGATGTTGTTTTTCCTTGACACTGCTATTATTTTAACTACCGCCACTCCTCAGCAATGTTTAGTGTTTTAAAAAGTGATGATTAGAATTGTAATAAAACCTAAACATATGATGAAAGCAAATTTATACAATTTTTTTTTTGTTCTTGAGAATTTACAACAAAAATAATAAATGCTATTTTTTCTAGGTACACAAATATTTTTGTACTGTGCTGAATAGACACAAAATATATAACAAACCTGAGGCAAACCAATTTTCTCCATTTTTTCAGAAAGAAGGTTAGCCATTTCAGCCCTCATTTCTTGCTGGATCTTTGAATTCTGACTGACTTGTTGATAAACTTGTTGCACTCTTTCAGTTAAAGAGCTAAAAAAAAAAATAATCTATTATTAAAACTGATTATTTTGATTTTATATTTGAAATTGATTTTGGATATAAAAATCAAAATGACATTTTCATAAAAAATTAGCAAAAATTGTTTTGGATAACTTATATGCCATTTATCAGGAATGCGTAGGACTAATAGTAGTAGCATATTAAAATATGAGTCTCAGATTGCCCATAAAAGTTAAGCAATGTTGTCCTTGGTCAATTAATGAGATAATATCAGGAGATCCAAGCAAGAAAAAATGTTTACAATGTCTAATTTATCTTTGGCCACTTTCTATCACTAACCATTTCCTATAATCAAAGTGACTCTCGAAATATCTACCAATCATATCATATTTACAGCAATGCAAGCACAGTTACCCAGCATTGCTCAGAGTAAAAGACCTTCCGGGGTATCAATCTTTTTATTTTCATCAAGTTCTCATATAGTTGATATCCACTGTTTCTACTCTGACCTCTGGAAGTTTTTACTTTCATATTATATCAATATTCAAAGTAACATGATAATTTATACCTAAGTAATTTTCCTCTTATGTTTTTAAGGAAAGCAATTTAAAACTTGAGAGATTGTCATTTTTATGCCAGAAATGATTATAGCACAGTAAAAAAAATCCTTTGTCTAGTTTTCTTTTTTCAGAATCTCTGACAGTAAAATGATTTTTCAACTAAATATTTGCATTTTCAATATTATATATTGTCTATTGAATATTATATATTCCTAATTTAGATGCAGAATCAATGACAGATATTGTTCTGAATGAATGACATTTTTTGGCACAATTCCAACATATGTAGGTAAATGAATAATTCTTCATCCTAATGATGAAAAAAGCATTTATTTTACACAACAAATATTTATTTTTCGATGTAATCTCTTTCTTTGTCAATGTACTTAATTCAGCAGTGAGAATTAATCACACAGATCAAATATTGTGCAGTGAAAATTTCAGATTAAAATTTTATTAATATCTTCATCTAAGGTTACAGACTTATTGATCCACTATTACATAATATTTAGATTTTGCAAATTTTTCTTTAACCTTAATCTGATAATATGATTACTTGTCTGGCTTTCGCTTTTTTTATCCTTTTTCCTTTTACGAGAGAGTAGCAGATTGAGGCTTCATTACAAATAGGCTGTTAAATTACTTACCCAGTGGTGCTCATGGTATATTCCATAGTATGGTCTATTGAAATAGCAGAAAAAACAAATATAGATAAAACAAGGCACAATAAAATCATTCAATAAAAACAATAATAATCATAACAATTTTATGAACTAACAGTTGATGATAATTGAATTTAATTGAATAAATTCCTCCAAGGACACAAAGATATAACATAGAATTCTTTTTAATCTTTGAAATTGTTTTCTTTGAATTAAAACAAAAAAGAGACATGAAAAACTGGTTTTACATTCTTAGTAAAAAGTAATTTCAAATCTAGAAATAAAAATTTTTTATTTTGCATAAACCTGTTTTAATTGTTTTATTGCAAATAAAAAAAACATTCATTTATTTATTCATTTATAGAAGCAAAATTAGGTTATAGTTAATATAATGAACACATCTCAATGAAAAATTGATAAATATGACAGTTTGAATGATAACAGATTTACTAGAAAACAAAAACATTACAGCCACAAGAATCAATATTAAAAGTTTATATATTATGACAGTCAATATATAATAACTGATTTTAGAAAAATATTATTAATATGCTACTATTTTAATTATATACTGGTAATTTAAAAAACTGATGTAAGTTATTAACAATGGAGTTAGATATTGTTAAAAAATGTGGATTTTTCTGTTTTAGAGTGAATTCAATTATGTTCCAAATGATCACAGTATTTACCTTACTATTAAAAAGTCTTAAATTGCTGTGGAGATAGAAAATGAAGATAGGCATGAAGTGGAAACAGGAAAACCATTATAAACAAGCACATAAAGACAGAACAGAAAATAGTTAACCAAAAAGGCACTGATGAAAGAGAAAATTGTGTACAAAACAGATGAATTCCAAGTTTAAAAAAAAATTTTTTAATATTTTAATTTTAAAAAGAAAGAAAATTGTTAATTTTTATACATTATATATATATATATATATATATATATATATATATTATATATATATATATTATATATATATATATATACACACACACACACACACACACACACACACACACACACACACATATATATATACCTACACGAATTTGGTATACATAAGGTTTAAAATGAATTTTTAAAAATGAAAATGCTTTCTTCAGCTTTCATTTTAGCTTTAATTGAAAGCTAAACGATTTAAAATTTACTATTTTCTGTAGTTTATTTCAAAGGGAAATCAATTTTTTTCCAGTAAAATTGATGAAATCAACCATTTTGACACATTTCTAAATAAAAGTTAATTCTTGGTTTTAAAAACTTTGCAAAAATAAAATATGCATATTTTTGAAATGTTATTTGAGAATTAGCAAATTTAAAGTAAAAAAATTAATCTGATTTGAAACAAATATTACTTATAGCATCAAAATGTCATATACAAGCATTTCTTAACTACAGTGTCTTGCTTTTCTGATGTGTTAATTGATTTATTGACAGCTGAATGGCTGCCGAATGTATTGATAGTTATGTATGGTGGAGCAGACGATAAAGTTTATATAAGGGGTTTTTTTTTCATAAGGAGGGGGGCAACCCTTAAAGCATGGGACTTTTTAATGATAATGTTAGAATTGAACATCCATACTTAGAAATTTTGACCGTATATACACATAAAAATGAAATTCTTTTAAAAATATTCAAGGTTGTCAGATTGCAATTAGTTTTTCAATATATGATTAAATTGCGTATATTTTCACAGCCTGTTTTCATTAAGAAATGTCTTATTGAATAATTTAAACAAGTTTTGTCTACTTATTTTCAATAGGATCCTTTTTTTTTATACCAAGATTGTCTAATAAAAACTATTTAATTCATTTGTGAATAAGTCCTAAAAGTTTCATTAAAATCCAACAATTATTTGATTTTTTGCAAGAATTTCCAAATTGATATGACTGTCAACACAAAAAAGAGGTTAAAATTTGACATGCTAAAAGTTAGTAGATCCACTGGTGCAAGAAAAACAAGTTGGTTTTTTTTTTAAATCAAAATTTCGAATATTATAAAAAGGAGTAAAAAATTTCATTAACTATTCAAAAAATACTTTGATCCTTCCTCTTAATAATAACAAAGATTTTGCCAATAAAACTGTTTTCATCACAGCATGATGATTTTTAGCGATTTTGTGGAGGTTGAGAGAGAGAGAGAGAGAGAGAGAGAGATGTAATTAATAAAAAGTAGATAATAAAACAGTAGTTTTAAAAAATGTTTAAAGGAGTTAAAAAAAAATTGACGCACTAAAATATTTCTTCATTTTTAATAAAAGTGTCATGTTTTCAAACTTGGATACACATTACCTGAGGAAATTTCTTTTACTTCATCCCCCTTTCTTTCATCATCATCTCTTTCATCTTTATCGTCTTCATCAGTTTCCATGTCCAGTACATCATCATCATCACTAAATTCTGATTTTTCAATTGGCATCACCTGCCTAATTAAAGTCACCTCAGGAGATGCTTTTTCTCTCTCAGGATGCTTCATCTAAGAAAAAAAAAAAATTGAGAAAAAATATTTTATTTTCTACATTTCATACATGAACACACACACATATATATACATATATATATATATATATATATATGGACACAAAGGTCAACAGCGAGTAACAACAGTCGATTTCATAGCCCTGAAGATGTTGATCTCAATGTCTACTTTTATATTTACATATACTCTATCTCTGATGTTGAGCACTTTTGCCTATAAATAGAGTATACGTTAAAACTATATTTTTATCATTTATTATATATATAGTATAATATATATATATATATATAGTATAATATAATATATATATAGTATAATATATATATAGTATAATATATATATATATATATATAGTATAATATAATATATATATAGTATAATATATATATAGTATAATATATATATATATATATAGTATAATATAATATATATATAGTATAATATATATATAGTATAATATATATATAGTATAATATATATATATATAGTATAATATAATATATATATATAATATATATATACTATAATATATATATATATATATAGTATAATATATATATAGTATAATATATATATATATATATAGTATAATATATATATAGTATAATATATATATATATATATAGTATAATATATATATATATAGTATAATATATATATATATATAGTATAATATATATATATAGTATAATATATATATATATATAGTATAATATATATATATAGTATAATATATATATATATATATATAGTATAATATATATATATATATAGTATAATATATATATATAGTATAATATATATATATATAGTATAATATATATATATATATAGTATAATATATATATATATATAGTATAATATATATATATATATAGTATAATATATATATATATATAGTATAATATATATATATATATAGTATAATATATATATATATATAGTATAATATATATATATATATAGTATAATATATATATATATATAGTATAATATATATATATATAGTATAATATATATATATATATAGTATAATATATATATATAGTATAATATATATATATATATAGTATAATATATATATATAGTATAATATATATATATAGTATAATATATATATATAGTATAATATATATATATAGTATAATATATATATATAGTATAATATATATATATAGTATAATATATATATATAGTATAATATATATATATATATAGTATAATATATATATATATATATAGTATAATATATATATATATAGTATAATATATATATATATATATAGTATAATATATATATATATATATAGTATAATATATATATATATATAGTATAATATATATATATATATAGTATAATATATATATATATATATAGTATAATATATATATATATATATAGTATAATATATATATATATATATAGTATAATATATATATATATATAGTATAATATATATATATATATATAGTATAATATATATATATATATATAGTATAATATATATATATATATATAGTATAATATATATATATATATAGTATAATATATATATATATATATAGTATAATATATATATATATATATAGTATAATATATATATATATATAGTATAATATATATATATATATATAGTATAATATATATATATATATATAGTATAATATATATATATATATAGTATAATATATATATATATATATAGTATAATATATATATATATATAGTATAATATATATATATATATATAGTATAATATATATATATATATATAGTATAATATATATATATATATATAGTATAATATATATATATATATATAGTATAATATATATATATATATATAGTATAATATATATATATATATAGTATAATATATATATAGTATAATATATATATATATATAGTATAATATATATAGTATAATATATATATATATATAGTATAATATATATAGTATAATATATATATATATATAGTATAATATATATATATATATAGTATAATATATATATATATATAGTATAATATATATATATATATATATATATAGTATAATATATATATATATATATATATATAGTATAATATATATATATATATATATAGTATAATATATATATATATATATATATATAGTATAATATATATATATATATATATATAGTATAATATATATATATATATATATATAGTATAATATATATATATATATATATATAGTATAATATATATATATATATATATATAGTATAATATATATATATATATATATATAGTATAATATATATATATATATATATAGTATAATATATATATATATATATATATATAGTATAATATATATATATATATATATATAGTATAATATATATATATATATATATATATAGTATAATATATATATATATATATATATATAGTATAATATATATATATATATATATATAGTATAATATATATATATATATATATATAGTATAATATATATATATATATATATAGTATAATATATATATATATATATATATAGTATAATATA
>OZ038484.1:74119104-74134104 GCA_964036315.1 Acanthosepion esculentum
TGAGAAGTAAAATTATTCTGCTATAATTTAAGTGGAAACAAGAAAAACAATGAATTGTTATGGAATATAATTTAAGTGAGAACACCAAATTGGAATGATGTTGCTGCCCATTATTATTATTATTATTATTATAATAAAACAGCTTTTGACTATCCAATTAATTTTGTAGACTATACCAGTGATAGCTTATAATAACAAAGTGATTTCCTTTAGAAAATGAATGCTGAAAGATAATGTTGGTCATTCTAGTCATCTATAATTTTTTATCTTTTTCTAATTAAAGAGTTACATTGTTTAAATTTTTTTCTTGAGAATTTGAATTCATGTGGTGGTGATTTATTTCCAGCCTATTTTCATTAAAGACAAAAATTGAAAAAAGGATTAAAAGAAAAAAAACAAACATTTGCCTTTTTTTCAAGTAATAATTCTTCAGAAATTTTGGGTTCCGCTTTTTTCTCCAAAGAAATACATGCAACATCCTTTTCAGATACAACCACAGGAAGTTCATCATTCTCATCATCATCACAGATCGAGCCAATGTTTGACTGCTTGACTAGAAAAGAAAAAGCTTAAACATTTTTGAAATACATAACAGTTTACATAGTGGGGAAAAATTGCAATTTTTATTATTTTGTTTTTATAGGTTTATTTAGAATGTTTAATAGCTTTAATAGTCTTGTTATTTAAGCAATCTCAAATAAACAGGTGATTATAGAACAAAGACTACACATTCATTCTTGCCAGAAAACTAGAAAGATGAAGGAAATAATACAATTATCATTCATGATCTAAGCAGGACAAATAGAGAATTCAACAAATCTTTTATTCAAACTTTTAATGCAGAGCAAATAAAATAACACTTTAAATTTTCTTGAATTTAAAAACTTTAATTTCAACTTTTAGGATTTCTGCTCTTACTCCAGGAATTGTTCTGAAACAGTATCTTCTCATTGTCTAAGTCAAGGTTTATCAAACTGAAGTTTAAAACTACAATTTTTTTTTTCTTTTAATTGTTTTACCCTCAAGCAATATAACGATACCGCTAGAATGCAAGAGTTACAGGGCGTGAAAATGAAAGAGAATGAGAAGACTTTAAGCGGGAGGATTGAGAAAAAGACCGAAAGGAATAGGGTCCAAGAAAACAGAAGATGGCGACTGATATTGCACTTAACTTTTTGAAGATTCTATGTGGCAGGGAACAAGAAATTGGAAGGGAGTTCTACAGATGAGAGGTGTGAGAAAAGAAACTGTTAGAGTAGAAGTGGTGGTTGCATCTAGCTAGTTCAACAGTAAAATGGGGAGACCAGGAAGCCAATCTAGTAGCATGCTTAAATTCATGTGATTGGGGCACTAGGGAAAAAAGCTAATCAGAACAGTTGCCATGAAAATATTTGTAGAAAGACAGAGGGAACTCACATCATGCCAGTGATAAAGTGTTTGAAATCAAGATGCCTGGTCTGGATAGATTACATTACAAATCCTTCTTTGGATTTTGTCAAGAATTCTAAGATGTACAGCAAGAGCACCAGACGAGATATAGTAACAGTTTTCAATGCATGAACGAATGCTAGATTTATAAATGTGCAAGATGGATTCTGATGAGAAAATTTTTCTGGCACAATATAGTGAACCAACTTTCCTTGCAGTAGATGTAGCAATTGATTTGATATAGTTGCTCCACTTCATGTCAGTGGAAAACATGAAGCCAAGAAGGTGTAGAGTATTGCCCTCCTGGAGCTGATTTTGATAATTTAAAGGAGCATGTGCAAAGAGAAAATTTAACATATCCATAAAAATACATACTTAAAATTTGTTAAAAAGTTCACACTTTCAACACTCAGATGCATTTATGCAGTTAGACACCATCATAAACACACACACACTGTAAGATACTAAATGAACCATAACTGCATATAATAGCCAAACAATTTATCATCAAACTTGTTTTGGTTTAGTATGACCCTAAATAAATATGTTAGAGAAATGTATTTCTCCCAATAGAAAGCAATAGATTAGCAAAACGAAGACAAGTTCAGACATACTTAGCTTCCTACGTAAATCCACAAGGTCAGCTTCATATTGGTTATCTCTTTCTTCAAATAGTTTCTTTAAGTTTTTTATTTCAGCCTGTCAGCAAAAGAGAAATTACTTTTATGTACACATATATAAAAACAACCTATATATAAGTAAAAATTAAATACTATGACCATTTTTGTCTCATTTATAACTTAATGAAATTAATAATCTTTTAAGAACTACTGAATAAGTTTTAGATTTTATGATAAAAATTCATCAGCATATATATTTTGCTTTCAAATACAGATTGTCCTGCATCAAACACTATGTGAAACTTACTGTTTACAACAACAAACTATGTACATCCATTCTGTTTACTATGTAGTAGCAATCTGTCAGAATTCATAAAGTAAAAAGCTCAGTATTTTCCTGTTCATAAAATTAATAAATATGTAATTTGAATTAGCATGTTTATGTTTAGAAAGTGACGAGTAAAAAATTAAAAAGTACAAAATAAAAATGTTAAATGTCAAATAAAATTTTCTGACAAAATGTCATGAAATAAAAAAAGTAATAACTATGAATTGCAAAAAGCCATTTTACACACACACACACACACACACACACACACACACACACACACACACTTTGTTAAAGATGACTGACAAGGCACTGTAATTAAGCTTTTTATTTAATTTGTTTTGCACAAGTGTGGTCTTTTCTGGACACAAAGTATGTAAAAACTGTCCAAATGTTTTGCATTTCCAAGTGCTTTTGGCTATTCTTTTAGCCATTATCAAGGAAGATTTTTGTTTTTTAAACTAAATATATGAGTTTTTTATTTATGCGTCTAAAGTTATAGGAATGTTTTATTTTCCAAATATGGTCAGCACATTGTGGCTGTGTTTGTAGTTAATGTAATTGAGTGTTGGCTTTTCCTTTTTTATTATTAAGGTTTTCATTATTTTTAATCTTTTTTTTTACATGGATGATGCTATTATACTTGTATTTTCTACTAGTATGTTTCAAATGGTATCTGATAGATTTTTGTGTGTGTTTAAATGAGTCCTAATGGAGTTGGGTAGGTGTAAGGCAAGTCATTTAGATAGGCATGTAGTAGTGCGACCAATGTAATTATTCCTCAGTTTGGTTTGATCAGGAACACAGTTCATTATAAGGCATTTGATCTTGTAAATAATGTTGGTTCTTTGTAATTTATATTTTTTTTCTTTGAGGATACTTGGTTTGATTTGGTTTCTACCTCCATCCATCAAACCAAACATGCCTGCATAACTAAAGTATCTTTCTATGGCCATAATGGCAATATCTAGACCCAAACTAATGGTGTTAGTATGGGAGATCCTCTCAGCCTGCTGTGCTTCTCCAACTACTACATGTCCTACATAGAAAACAATATTTAAACAAGTCACTAAACCCCAAATATATGTCTGCTATGTAGATGATATTTTTATTTTAGCAAAAAATAAACAAGAAATTGATAATCTCAAAACCACATTTGAAAAAAAAAGTCCTTAACTTTACCTATAAAACAAGTCAAAAAATGAACTCCCATAGAATTCAATAATAACACATTCACCACTTCATTATATAAAAAAAAACACTAGCAAAAACTTTGCCACCTTAATTTTAGATATAAAATAGCAGTTATAAAAAGTTTTCTTACTGAGAGCACACAAGAATTCATCCACTTGTCCACTTTTCCTTAAAGTAATGTAAAATAGACACTAGTTAACAATGGTTTTCCTAACTACTTCATTGGCCACAAGATTAGACTATTTTCTTGTAAAAGTAGCTAATAACAATACTGAACGTATGGATAAAAACAATATCGTTAACATCTTCTACAAAAGCCAAATACATGTCAACTATTACCAAGATGAATTTTCTCTTAGAAATATCAAAGAAATATACAACCCCAGTTGACCTGAACATGAAAATTAAATTATCTATTGCAAAAAATTTAAAACAACTAATCTTATCATCAAAAATAACAACACACTAGCAAAATCAAAACTACAAAGAACCAACATTATTTAAGAGTTCAAATTACCCTTAAGAAACTGTGTTCCTGATCAAACTAAACTCATAAATAATTACATTGGTCACACTACTACGTGCCTATCTAGACAACTTATGTTACACCTACCCAACCATTAGGACTCATTTAAACACACACAAAAACCTACCAGACTCCGTCTGAAACATACTAGTAGAAAATACAAGTATAATGACACATGTAAAAAAAGATTAAAAATAATGAAAGCTCTAATAAAAAAAGAAAAGCCAACACTCAATAACATTAACTATGAACACAGCCACAATATGCTGACCATGTTCAGAAAATAAAACATTCTTATAACTTTAGACACATAAATAAAAAACCCACATATTTAATTAAAAAACAAAAAATCTCCCTTGATAATGGCTAAAAGAATAGCCAAAAGCATTCAGATATGCAGAACTTTTGGAGTTTTTAAACACTTTATGTCAAGAAAAGAAGACACTTATAAAGACAAGAAAAATTAAATAAGAATTAATTAATCGCAGTATCTTGTCAGTTATCTTTAATGAAACATGTATAAAAGAGGGATTGCTGCTTAAATACACAATATATATATATATATATATATATATATATATATATATATATATATATATATATATATTAGTGGGTAATTGAATGAAAAAAAGAAGGTCTCATTGAAATTGGTTGTGCTACTCATACACTAACAAAAGCCATAGCAAAAATCTTAACTTTTTGGAAAAGATATTAAAATTCTGGTGACATGCTAAAAAGACTAAAAGGCATAAATATGAGATGACTAGTTTAGATATAAAATCCCTATACACACTATATAATACATCTGTTAACAAATGCTTGAATCTAGTACAATAAAAAATTAACCTTTCCCTACTGACAGATAAAAGCTTTGTTGACTCTTTACAAACCAATGTTATTTCCCTTTTGACAATGACTTTTGTAGACAAAGATTTGGATTGCTGATGAGATCCTTTCTGAGCAGTATTTTGGCTTGTATTCCCCTTAATCCCTTGTAAGGTGTTTTACCTAAACAGTCAACAGGTTTCTGATATTTTGATGATGCTTTGTTAATATATCACTGCAGAGTATTATTACCTGCTTGTGTGAATGGACATTGAATATAAAGTTGAGTTTGCTTGTGAGACAGAAACTTTGCCTTTCTTTTATATCATGTTGGACCATACTGATAATTATCAAAAACTGAGTGTCTAGCAAGGATCCACTGATGAAAATGATCTCTTGGACTCATGCACCATAATAGCAGAATGAAATCCAGAATAGTTTTATTTAGGAGCACTTAGAATTGGGTAGGTCTCAATATTTACATAAAGAAGAGAAATACATTGAAAATACTTTTAAATTCCACCAACATCCTAATTATTTCATACATAATGAAAAAATGAAAGCATATAATATTCACAGAGTTAGAAAAGTAAATAATATTTTTATCCATTTATTTTTTAATCATTTCACTCCAAACAAGGCAATAAAGCCACAAAGATGTAAGGGGTTAATGTGTTATAGAATATGAAAAAAAATATGATTAAGGAGAGAGAACAATAAAAGAACAAGAATTAAGAAGACAGAAGGTAACAACTGACATTGATCTTCAATAATTTAAATGCAAAGTTGACTGGGAAGCAAAAAGCCAGAATGGAGTTCCCCACAAATGAGAAGTGCAATAGCATAGAACATATGGTTACATCTAGCTATTTCGACTGTAAAATGATGAAACCTTTTCACCAATCTAATACTGCACTTAAATTCATAAAATCTAAGTACCATAGAGGAAAGTTCACCAGAACAATTACCATGAAAGTATTTATAGAAAATGCAGAGGGAAGTTACATTACAGAGGTGGGAAAGTGACTGCAGCCAAGATGTTAGGTCAGGACCAATAACATTGCAAATTCTTTGGATTTTATCAAGGATTTATATATATATATATATATATATATATATATATATATATATATATATATATATGTGTGTGTGTGTGTGTGTGTGTGTGTGTGTGTGGCAGCAATATTCAAAGCATGGATGAATGGATAAATATAAATAAATATGTAAAAGAGATTCTATCAAGAAAAACAGTTTAGCATGACACAATGATTTTGGTGGAGCTAGACACATGAAGCTACTTAATGGTAGAGTAGGTCAAGGCACATAACAATGGTTTCCCTCTGCCCAGGGGATGCAGGTTTGAATCCTGCTGGAGAGCATATATTTTTCTTTAATAAGATTTCTCGAACATTCAGGCCAGCAGACAAAAATAAATAAACTGTTTAATAAATAAACAGAGCATCTACTCAATTATGAGTATACACTAAAAATACCATTTAAAGTTATTTATATAACTTACACACACACCTACCTCCTTTTGTAGTTCCCTTTCTTGCACAATCATCAAGTCCTCTTTCATTGATTTGAGTTGATTCTCAAGAGCAGAGATGACATTTGTTCCAGGGATACTACTGCGACTACCACTTCCATGCCCACTGCTTGTGTCTCCGTCTGCAACTGGTGTGTTTGTTGCCTTTGCAGCATCTGCATGCCGTTTGCTTATATGTTTCTGTAGATAGGATTGATGAAGAAATGCTTTCGGACAGAAGCTACACTGCAACCAGAAAAAATAAAAAAATATTAAAAATTTAGTATATTTTGTATCATGCAAGCAAAATTGCAACCAATAATTTATCAAAAAATATATGTGTGTATCTCCCCTTATTTTGAAATATTGAGATTAATTTCAATTAAAATTTATTATGTACACACTGTATAATTTGTCTGAAGTAGAAATGTCAAAAAAAATAAATAAATAATAATTATTTAACCATAAACTCATAAAAGTTGACAAAAAGAAAAGAAAATTTTGAATGTCATAAAAGCATATGCTAGTTTTTTTTTGTTTTTTTTTTTAGAAATTTATATTTGATCTTAATCCCCCTAAAACTAATATAACTTTTTGAAACTTGTCATTTGCAAAAGCTTGCTCATGCTTACATATCTTCATTTTGAGCTGAAATCAGAATCCTACTTGATAAATATTTTATTTTAATCATGTTTGGTTACCTTATGATAGTTACCAGGGACTCCATGGATTAGCTGCTGCTGGGCCATCAACAGTTTCTTCCTTTTGTGACTTTCTTTGGTTACTTTTGCCATTTCCTTCTGCAGGTTGTCACATTGGATCTTAGCATCCTCTACATTCTGATATATGAAACAAAGGACAACTCAGATAAAGATTGTTTGGTAGCAAAACAAAATACAGAGGATACACAATACTAGATTTAGACACTAAAGTCACACTGTGTGTATATGGATATATAAATCTATATATACCGAAAGAGAACAACAGAGAGTGAAGCTAAGACAAGACTTACTTTGATATATTTTTAAAATACACACTGAAAATATTTCTAAATAAACCAAGACTAATATGAGTATCACTTGACAGCCTGGATGAGAAACAAAACTAAAATTTTATTACTGGTTGAATTAGATTGTTTTACCATATTAACAATAATTTGCTGTATTACCCCAGTTTTGTAAAGCTCTATATTTAAAGGATTTCTTAGTTGCATTATGTTCATAAAATAAGAAATTATCAAGAGTTAAAAAAGGCTTCTTCATAGATTTATATTTAAGTTCTGTTTTATACTCGTTCATAACATGAGAGTTAATAAGAACTCCTTTTACAATAAGTTCCTGAAGTGTCAATAAAAAAAATGTTTAATTAAAAAAAAAAGTATTTCCTTTAATTAATACTGCAGCTGTTTATTATATTCCATGAAAGTGAGGAAGACAAAGAATGCATGACTTTTACTTGTTATTTCATTTCAGGAAGGCAGAAACAAAAAAGAGAAACTATCATTGGCAAAAAATAATTTGTGGAAAAAAGATTGGAGATAGTTTATGCATTCAGAAAAAAAGACTTAAAAAATTCTAACAGGCCACAATAAAGAATAATAGGAAATAGAAAAGAATTGAAAGAAGTAGAAGGTTGCTCAAAGTAGGGTGGGTTAACACTCATTATATATGTATAGAAAGAGAGAAAAAGACGCACACACAAGGTTGTATTCATGAAATTTGACCATAAAAGAAAAAAAAAACACTTCATCCTTCAAAGTAGTATTTTACTTGCTTTTTGCATGCTGCTTCACAAAGGAGAGAAAATTATACATTTGGTTTGCATGTGCTGGTCTAAATCAACAAACGTTTGGATAGCACTGTGCGTGTGTTTCTTGGTGGAACAATAAAGATTGATTGAGATAACAAATCTTATGTCCTTAAAGTGCTTCTACTTCATTGATCTGCAATGATTCCTTAGATGGTAACTACATCCGGCAGCAAGGCCTCTGATCAGGAGATTGGAGGTTTTGAGGAGTGTGGAACCACCTCTTAATTGCTGTTGTTCCCAGGTCTACTCTGACCCAGGGTGCTAGAAAATAACCATGGGCATATAGTGAACCCCACAAACAAAAACAAAACACTATGAAAGTATAAAAATACATTATTATAGTAAAAATACCAGCAATACATTTTATAGCTAAATGACCAACAAAACATTTTATCTGTAGTTGAAGGCAAGTAACTGCGTTCAACATATATTAAGCTGAAGCCATAAATTTGTGTCCAAAATATCTAGATTTTGACATTAAAAAGGAATTTATATCGTACCTTCAAAGTTTTTTTTCATTTATTGAAAGTTTGTTGAATATTGTATGTCCTTTTTATGAGCCAATAATTCTATATTTTGAACTTGTTATCTTGCTTGAAATTTTTGTGCAAGATTTTTTGCAAAATTTGAATTTTGTATATGGTTTTGATTAGGATGTGTGGGTGTTAAAATGGTTAGCAATGTGAAGAATGGAAACAGTGAGGTGAATTCAAATTCTGACTAAAGCTGTTGCATTCACTTTGTATTTAAGCTCTTAGAAAAGGCATGAATCTACTTCCACCAGCTATGAGTAAAATAGTAAGGCAAACAGGGTACTTTAACCAGTTGAGAAGCATAATTCTGAATTAAACACCATGTTCCATAGGGAACAGAAAATCACTCCACTACCTTTTCCAAGAACAATCATAGCAATTCATTAATATCAAAGAGGGAGCTGTAGAGATTCATGATCCTAAAAGGACATAACATTAAAGAAAAAAGGCTTTGATATTTTTTAATGTATTCAGTTAAAATGTACTATAACAATATATATTTTTAAAGAATGTATTTTTAAATGGTATCTAATTTTTTGGTCTTTTTTTTAAATATCATTAATTTGGATGACATAACTTAATTAGAAAAATAAAGTATATTAATTGAATAGTAAATATTTTTTACAGTAGCATAAATAAAAAACAAATGAATTTGTACAAATGAATAGATGTATATATTGTAAGATAATTTTTCTTGTAATTTTATCTCCTTTTTAGATTTTATGACAGGTTGTAAGACAGGTCAAAGTAGTTTAAACTCTTTTTCATTAGTTCTTCAGTCTCTCTCAATTAAGACTAAAATTTATTGAGTAAGTATTTTATGAAATTTAGTGCAATATAAATTCTGTCTTTAGGAGTTATCATTATGTACATTTGGACTATTCTTATCTTTGTTGTTATTATCACAATATTTCAGTCATTGTGCCCTCTGATCTACTTCAGGTGTATCTAGGTAACCATCAGGGAATTTCAAACTGAACCCTTTATTTAATCTATGAGGGTAGATTGTTCTTATTCGACTGTTCATGACTAGGGATATCTTATTTAATACTGCTCAGTTATTGCTTACCTTGTTTATACTGAGTCTAAGTCTGTATTACTAGCCCCATGGATTGAACTCACAATTATTACGCCACCAAATTTGTGAACTAACACTTTAATTCATCAGGTAATCCTGAACAAAGTTCTGAGAGCCTTAATGTTCTTCTATCCACCTGCTGCAGTCACACTTGACTGCATTCACTGTGACTTCTCTTTTCTTACTGCTACTGAAGTTTTGCTGTCAAATCTCTTATTTATTAATGACTTCCATATGGTATTTATTTCTATGCTAGCCCTACTAAGGAGGCCTTCATAACCTAGGTTATGTACTAATTCCTTTAGATGTTCGACTCTCCAGTGTTATTCTCAGTTTACAAGGATTTGTGACAACACATTTCTCTCCATCAGCCATGCCTGATTTTATTGTCTCACTCAATTACAGTTTTTTAATGTCCCTCCAGCCTTAAACACCCAGTTAAACCATTATATTCTTTGTCACAACTGCAAGGGATGAAATACACAGAGTCCTAGGTAATGATTTCCTCTGCTTTAGGATTGACACAACAGAGATATCCCAAGATATAGAAAGAACAAGAGAAATCTACCCCTAGAGATTAAATAAAAGGTTCACTTCAAAATTCTCTGAAGGTTACCCAGATCAACAGACATCTGAAGAAGACCAGAGAGCACAATGGATGAAACATTGGGATAACAACAACAAAGATGAAGGCAATAATCATAATATAAATAATTAGTGCAATGTATTTTGAAAGTTGAGGTTCATTTTTGGCTAATTTCTTTATAATAAGCAAATTTGGCTAATTTCTTTACAATAAGCAAATTGAATATCTTAGCTTTTATATACTTTGTTCGCATTCAGTTTTTCAATATGGAAATACCAAAAGTTTCTTGTTTATATTTAAAATAATCACATTCTATTTCGATTTGCTTTTAAAGTCTTGACTTCATTATTGGAACCACATTCTTACAAAGACAAGTAAGAAGAAGAATTCAAGGGAGAAGATGAGCACCAGTTTTGTCAACACTACAAGAAAAAAAGAAAAAAAAAAAAAAGAAGAAATTTATCATTACATTATATACAGATCAAGGACAGGTATTAGAAATGGAGACTGAAGATCAGCTCAGGTAAAGAATCATCAAGCAGAAACCAGATGATGCATCAATGATTTCCAAGTGTAGACAAAATCTATAAATACTAGGTTGCACCCAGAAACCAAGGATTTGATGAAAAACAGGAAATTCTACACCACCATCTGGAATCAAATACAGCAGGCATTTTGTAATTATTATCAATAAGATTTAGGCATGCGTTTGATTTTTACCAAAACTTCCCCCAAATTTTAAAAGTCAGGTTGCTTACCAAGAGATTGATTCAGACTGAAATGGGAGAAGTAGAAGCTAAGTTAAAGATGAAAGACAAAAAAAGAAAAGAAAAAAAGCTGAACCAGCACAAAAGTTTCAGAAACTGAATAATAATTAATTTTCACATTTTAAAATTAAAACAGGTTTAAAATGAAATGAAAATATAAATATGAGAAATACTATTTTTCTTCACATTAGTTACCTGTTGATATTGTTTAATATTCTCTTCTAGAATACCAAGTTGATGAGTCAAATATTCCTGAGAATTCTGGAATTAATGAAAAGACAATATAAAAACCAAAATATTCAATATTTTTCACAACCCTCAAATTTGTTTTTATCTATTTTTCTATATTACAGTAAAATTTTGTTTGGTACAGTCTGTTGAAATTCCCATATATATATATATATATATATATATATATATATATATATTCTATCATCTATCCTATTCTATTGGTCTGGTACTTTTTTTGTGGATTCACCAAGTTTTGCCTACAGTCAAATCACACTGAAAACACCCAGTTAACTTTCAATCATCAAAGTTAAACAGCATTGAGCATATTCAATGAGAGACTGTTTGGGAACACTGGGTACCATAAGCAACCTCCTACAATCTGAAATATGTTTCAGCTTTAAATAACCTACAAAAGGTTGATAAGCTGTAAAAAAAAAAAAAAAAACAAATCACCGAGTTTCATTTTTGTTGTAGTAGTATTCAGTACCTTGTCAGTTTCATTTTTATTTTTATGTCTGCTATTATAAACAAATTCCATTGTACATTCCATGATGCAACATGGCTATTAAAAGATAAATAGTTTCAATTTCATAATTTAATTTTGTAGTAATAACTAATCAATTGCTGAAAAATTATATATTAATATATATAATATACAGTGATGGATAAATATATGTAGGTAAATCAATAAGTCCATCACATAATGATGAATAAAGCATATTTTTCAACATAATCTCTTTCCATATGAATGCACTCAATTCAGTAGTGAATATGAATCACACGGACTGAGCATTATACAGATCAAATTTCAGCTAATGTCTATGTGTCAGGCTGAAAGATTTATTGATGTTCCCTTGTACATGCCAAAATACATACATGTGAATATATTATAAAAGTATAGACAAATACATAGATCTGATTCAACAAGTGTTCGGTTATTTATTCCAATAATTGAAAAATACACATACCAAAAGATATTCAATTGTTAGTTGAGACAATTTAAACAGCTTGATGTAATTAGGGTCAACTTGTCTCATATCCTGAAAGCAAAGAACAAAAAATTTAATCTTTATGGTAATTCAAAAATGAATTGCAGTTATCAGTTAATTAAAATGAAAATTATCAATAATATACCAATCTAAATCAATTTTTTCTTTAAAATGATTAAAGATTATCAGGTGAGACTATTCTGCTGAAACATCCATATATTGGCTATCTTTGATCGTTTCTTCAAAAAGTCAGGTAAATCAAGCAATGTAAATTTTCTTACAGGTAGAATGTGTTGAATAGAGTTAATTCTAAATTTAGTTAAATACTTAAATTCTTTTGCTGAAGAAATGTATACCTTGGTAAATAAAACAAAATGTATTTGCTTCTCTAATGTTTTTGGTAGTACACTAAGATTTATACTCCAAATTAGAACCAAAATTAACATAAATGCTAGAATATACTAAAAGAAATTGATATTCATTGATACACCTTAATGTTCATAGAATAAATAGGAGTAATCTTTGTGCTTGAAATCTGAGAGTAATAAATGCAAAGATCAAATTTTTATAAAGCTGTAAATAAATTTGGCTATAATAGATTCAGGATTGTCCTATTTCTAACTGTTTAAAATATGTTTAGCTCGCTGTGAGACTAGAATGGTAACTGTAAACCACTGTTACCACAAATAAGTATGTACCACAATTGATTATGCATAAATTTTACAGCTGTAAATCTTACCTAACAACTTAGTTACATTAAGCCACAAACCTTTTAGAACAAAAGAAAAATATTTATATGAATAAAAAGAGACAAGAGGAAAAACTATTCTTAGCTGACACGTTTCATCCTCTGAGAGACTTTATCAAGGCTTTTAAATTTGAGAACATTCATGAATGTTCATCAGGTCGTTGAAAGGTCAGTCAAAGCATGTGGAGGACACAAAGTGCATAATTCAAAGTCTGGCAAAAAGTAATGTCAGCAAGTAATATATAATATTCAAGAATTTTTTTTATGAATATTGTTTAGTGATTAAATTGTTATGGTATAAGATGGGCATGTGTTGTACATCTTCAAAGGGATGAGGTGATGGATTTAACATTTTGCTTTTGATTTTTCAACATATTTGTGGTTGCATATGTTGGGTTGGGAAAGTTCTAATTCTTTCAGGAAAGTCAAATGCACATGAATTCTGATTAACCAATGAAAATCATACAACATAAAAATAAAGATACCAGAATGTCTTTCTACTTTTTTTATCCATATCTTATTCTTTGATGAAGCTTTAATGAAAGAGAAACATGTTAGATTGATAAACATTTCTTATTTGTTCCTTATCCTTACAAATAAACTTAACCTAGCGCTGTAACCTTTATATTTGATAAAATTCTTTATGCAATGAAAAAATTGAGTAACAGTCGGTAAAATATAGTTTGAATCAGATTTAAATGATAAATTAAATTTCTTGTAAATAAGAAAAGTGTATAAATTACCTAAAAAATGAGGTTATGTTGACCATATTTCTTACAGAAATTAAATGAGCTTAATTGAATTAGTTAAAAAAAATGTAATGGAATTATCTTTCTATTAAAGAGGTAAATTTTATAACCACCTTTGTTAATTATATTGAACATATATTGTTACTAAACCCAACCTATTCTTTATCTAACAAAATAACTTCATTGAAAGAAGAGTTCTGTGGTTAAACATTGCCAATGTTTTCTAAATAAATATGTGAATCTGTATGAATGCCACATTTATTTATAGATTATATACACACAATTAAATCCAGATAAAACTGTAATGTATAAATTGTCTAAAATGTTGAACAAAATGTCTTATTTTAGATATTCCTAAAAATAAGCTAATCTACAAAAATAAATAAAAGGAAAACAATTATGATAAAATTCGAAAAATAATTTTATAAAAAAATGTGTAACTTTTAAGTAAAGATTTAAATTTTAGGAGCTGAAAAAACTGTGAAAACGGAGAATATAGTCCAGATTATTTTGAAGAATATTTGAAAGCTTTTATATAAAAACCAACTGACATTTAACAGATTGTCTTTTTTTTTTTTTTTTTTTTTTTAAATTGGTATCACCCCAAGCAAGGCAGAACAGCCACTAGCATGCAAGTGGTCACAGGTTGTGGAAGAATTAGGAACAGAAAACATTAGTCATAAGAAAGAGACACGAGCAGCCCGGAGGACTGTAGATAGAAATTGACATTGCATTTAAGTATTTTGCAGATTTAAGTTGGTTGGAAAGCAGAGAGCTGGGAGGGAGTTCCACAAGTGAGAAATGCGAGATAAAAGACTGTTAGCATAGAAGTTACAGTTGTATCTAGCTAGCTCAACTGTAAATTGATGAGATCTTGTATTGCGCTTAAATTCAATGACCTTATTTATTTACCAGATCACAGAAATCATTTCTTTTCAATAATATATTTCAGGGGATAAAAAGGTAAAATACAATATGAAATCCAAGTGAAGAAGTCAGTAAGGGAACAGAATACTTGCCACTTCTGATTCAATATCACAGAATGTAATGCTATAAATGTT
>OZ038484.1:74142550-74605050 GCA_964036315.1 Acanthosepion esculentum
AATCAATATATTTATTTCATATTTTTTTGTTTTTAAATAATGTTATTTGCTGATTATTTAATAAAAATTCAATTTCCTTTGAATAATCTACTGATTATTTTTTTTCAGCAGATATGGAAAGTTTTTTCAGTTTATGATTTTCTAATTGTATATTTGCAAGAGTTCAAAGTGAGCAATAATGGAGCTAAATTTAAAAGAAACATAAATTCTGCATCAGAAGACAATACTGTAAGTGAATGAATAATAAAAACATAAAAAAGAGATCAGCCGAAACTGCTTGTGGAATCTTCCACATTATCCTTCCACCCCTTACAGAAAGATGTATTATTCCCTAAAAAAAGCCTTAGCCAATCACCACTTCGTTTCTGTAAATTCAATTTTCTATTGGTTAAGAAAGACTAAACTGTAGCAAAGTCAAAACAGATCCTTTTTCCCGCCCAAGCTCCCTGGAGCCGATTTTAAAAGTCTATAAAAACGATTGCATGACTCAATTCAAGTCAGTCAGTCATCGAGTTTTTTTGGTGGACTCTTTCTGACCTTTTCTGACTGGTGTTTGCCGCCTGACTGTTTTTTGGACTTTATGCTTTTTTTCTGAACTTCATTTTTGGTTAAGTTTGATTTTATTACCGTCTTTTGTGAGGTTTTTTTTACGACTGTTTTGCAAAAGATTTTGATTTTTTCTTTCCCTTTTTACCCACCCCATTTCTTATTTTTACCCCTTTTATTTTTTGCTATTTTCCTTTTATTTTAGTTTTCCTTTTTGATTTTCATTTTCTTTAATTTCTGTTTTAAATATTTTTTCTTTTTTTTTTTTTACAACTGACTTTAATTTCTTCCTTATGTGTTATTTCTTTATTTGTTTTTTTCCTTCTAATATCCTTTAAGTTTTTCGGGTTTTGTTTTTAAATTTCTCTGTGCCATATTTATTCTAATCCTTGTATTGTCTAATTTGTCTATTTATTTTATCGGGTTGACTCACTTTCGTGGCATCAGCCATTTTCTTTTGTGACTAACTGTCTATTGTTGTAAGTTTCATATTTTCTTTGTATATCGTTTTCCTTTTCTAGCATTTTTCGTCTTTTATTTTGTTTTTGTGCTTTCTTTTTTAAAAAATTTTTTTTGTTTCGCCTTTTGGCGAACTTTGGTTTTTAATTTTTGTCTATTGTCTAATTTGTCTTTTGTTCACTTTGTCTATTCATTTTCTTTTTTTTCGTAGTGTCAGCCATTTTATTTTGTGACTAGCTCAGTCTATTGTTGTAAATTTCGTATTTTTTTTGTCTAGCGTTTTCGTTTTATTGTGTTTTCTTTTTTGAGTTTGTAAATTTACTGTTTTGCCTCTAGGCGAACTTTGTTCTTTTATTTTTTGTGAATCTTGTTTTAATTGTCCTCTTTCATCATTTAATTTTTTTGTGTATATTTATATATCTTCTTTGTTTTTTGTATTTTTTTGCTTGCTATCTCGCTTTGTGTTTTTATTTCTAATATTTGTCTGTCACCTACTGTTAATTTTTCTTTTCTTTTTTAGTTTCACCTATAAGGCAGAATTTATTGACTATTTTCTCCCCTTCTCCCCTTGAAGTACCTTCATTTTTAGTTTTGAAAAAAAAGCCTAAAATGGCTTCCTTCAGGAGATCGATGAGGAAGCATCTCTTTAACCCAAAAAAGGACCCACCCAATAAGGATAACATAGAGGAATACCCAGTCTTATCTTGTATTCCAACAAATGAGGAAGTTATAGATGCTTTAAAAAAAAGCTTCTAAATCTACGGAGGCCGAAAAGAGCCATAATGTAGAATCCAGTAAGGACCATTTAAAAGACAACTCAAGTGAGAATGCAAAGGCCGGGGAATTGGCCTCTTGTTGGAAGTCCCTACCTAAATGCATTATCGATATTGCGGAGTTCTTGGAGCATACCAAGAGTTATGCACACCTTGTGGTAGAAGGTGGGCTCTTGGAGGATCCAATCGAACTTAAGAAAATTGACAAAAGAATAGTGTTCGTCTTCATCGTCGACAAGCGTTCGCACAAAATTTGTCATTCGACGAAAGACACTAGTGAAAACACTGGAATCCCTGGGGTTCAAGCCATTTTCAATCGTTAAGGGCAAGGGCTTTTTCATGTGGGACGTACTGTTACCCACTGCTGAAGACTGCGTAAAAGCAACAAGCAGAGAACTAATCACAAGTGATTCAATTCTCCGTACAGAGTACGAAGGCAGGCAAAGGACCCTAGCAGTATATGAGATCCCTCCTCAGGTTATCGGGGAGCACTTGCCGGCTTTCTTGTCTCAGTACAGCGAGATTCTAGGTGCTTCCTGTGATAGCCTGACTGGGGGATTGAACTTCAACATTATGCTAGATCATAAGGCCTTCGTCTCTATCCCCAACTGTCTTGACGTTGGTGACCTGAAGCTGCCGGTCATCGTGACCGGCCGTAAACAAGTTTGTTGGAAGAGCAGAGATTGGTCACCTCTCCTCTTCCTGTCCAAAGAAGGCCTCTGGAAGTCAGGCCCCAGTTGACCAAACTCCCCCGCTAACTGAGTCTTTAAAAACCGCCTCGCCTGTAATGGGCATGTCGGCTACCGGAACTGGAGTAGTTAAACCCCTTTTGGGCCATCACCAAAGCCCCAATTCCCCGAAGAGCTTTCTTCCACTGCAAGTGCAGTTGAGGAGAAGGGAGAGGGGGAATGGTAGGTGGCTGGCAGGGCCAGAGGGAAGCATCAGACAGCGGGTCCTCAGTCCCTTGAAGCCCCTAGGACTAAAGGCACATACAGCCCCACTCCCTCTGACAACAGTAAGGGTGACGCCCCAGCCTCAATACCGAATTTTCAAGACTTACAAAACAAATACGACCCGACGTATGAAAAAAACGAAAAAATTAAAGATCTCAAGCTAAAGCTAGACCAGCAAAGGAAAACAAAATCCTCTCCCTCCAAAGTCTCCCCAGTCCTCTGCATCCAGTCAGCAAAAGTACTCCTCTTCAAAGATAGCCACTCCCTCCACATCTTCCGACCCACCACTTTCTCCTGATCCCTCAACCCCTCTTTGTAGACAGAAGTCCTCACCTGCC
Source organism: Acanthosepion esculentum (assembly GCA_964036315.1). Classification (NCBI taxonomy): domain Eukaryota; kingdom Metazoa; phylum Mollusca; class Cephalopoda; order Sepiida; family Sepiidae; genus Acanthosepion; species Acanthosepion esculentum. The sequence goes on from OZ038484.1 coordinate 74,145,620, forward strand.
TCTCCTTCCACTTCTTTTGCCCAATCCCCAATCCCTCTGAGTAGAGACCCCAGCCCTTTTAGACAAACATATACACACCGCCACACCCCCAGTCCTTCTCCCATTAAATCCTCGGAAATGCCCCCTCCACTAAACAAAAGGCACAGAAGCCCCACACATGATGTAATCGGAAGCAAAAACAAAAACAAAAACAACACATTTTTAATCCAAGTGAAGACGTTTGTAATACCTATTATCCATAAAACAATTCAGAGACAAAGACATTGAAGAACCTAATAATTTCCCAAACGCACAAAGGGTGCTAACAGTAATCAGAACTGAGACAGGGGCAAAACAAGTTTGGTCAATGCTGGACAAAGCTATAGCTTCATTCAAAATGATCCCACCCATTGCTATCGTCCAGAACGAGAAATTGAGAAAAATGAAGCAATTTTGTGCCGGGAGGGTCCCGGTTTTTGTTCACCCCTCCCTCTATAGAGCACTAAAATTGACATTCCCCTGGGATATCGGCGGAATCTCCCAAGACAGTACCATCAAGACTGAGATGGGCCATGGGTCTATGGGAGAGGTTGTCGGTATCCTTAACCCGACCATGTTCAAATCAGGAAAGCAACCCTAATTGGTCTTCACTATGGCTCTCTGGTTAGCAAGTGTAAATGTCCGAGGCCCAAGGTCGGAGTCTCTCTCGTGACCTTCAGCACCTCGGGGTGAATGTTTGTTGTGTGCAAGAGACCCGGTTTTCTTCTCATGACCGTGAGGACATACTGCCTAAGGGGTTCTCCCTTTATTCAGCATGTTTTGATGGTCGTTCGAGGGGTGTCTCTTGGCTGGTGAGCAGGTCTTTGAAGGCTGCATGTACTCTTGTCATCGCGGATCTGGTGGACAGTCTTTGCGTGCTGGATGTTACTATAAAGGATAAGGGTCTACGACTCATTGGGGTTTATGCGCCCAATAACCATTCTGAGCGGTCTGCTTTGTTTCGGCAGATTGAGCCGTTCTTGACGATATCTCATCGGGTAGTTTTAGCGGGGGATTGGAATGCCGTCCTTGACCCTGATATAGATCGTATAGGGCAAAATCCGGGTACTAACAACCGAGATGTGAAACCATTTCGGGACTTTATCTTGTCGATAAGTACCGGAATGAGCACCCTTGGGAAGTAGCATGGACTTGGACAAATAGTGGCAACTCGGCTCCTGGGATGCTTGCTAGCTACCTCGACCGAGTCTTAGTTAGGAGAGTCGATGTAAGGCTCTTAGGGTGTCCAAGTTTCCATTATATAGTTTATTCGGATCATAGGCTTGTCCGGGTCTGTGTAAACTTAGATAAGCCTACGGTTAGGTTGGCTGGTTACTGGAAATTAAACTGTTCAGTATTTGGTGATCAGGATTTTCGAGACCAGCTGCTACTAATGATACAGAAGGAATTGACGGGGGTGGTTTTAGGGAATGTTTGGAGGGGTAAATTAAAATCCAAAATTAGAACATTTGATGCTGATTTTAGTCATCGACTCAATCTAGATAGATTAGCGGCGTAAACGGCTTTAGAACAAAAAGTTGATCGGGCAGTGAAATCCCGTGATAGTGGGGAAGTAGCCTTAGCTAAGGCAGAGTTGTCCTCCTTGCTTATCAAGAAGGATCAAGCTCTGGTAGTTAGAGCTAGGTTAAAAAGAATGTCCTTTGAGGCGACGAATATGGCCGCTGAATTGCGTGCAGAGGAAAATCGGAGCGAGTCTCGGTGACATATCGCGTGCGTCACATTGCCGGATAAGCGGACCGTGACTACAAATGCGAGCACATGCGAGGCCTTTTGAGATTACTTTCAGGAACTTTTCACCAGGGAGTGCGGTCTGAGCCCTGCTCAGATCGACGCCTATTTAGCCGACTTTCCCTGCCTCAAGGAGAAGTGGCTGGGTGCGAGGGTCCCATCACAGAGTCGGAAATCTGGGAAGCACTGAAACAGGTTGGCCTGGATAAATCTCCAGGACTAGATGGTCTTCCCTATTAAGTTTACTTGAGGCAGTCGCCTGTTTTTGTTCCTTTGCTCGAACTGGTTTTCAACAACTGGATGAAGCATGGGTCTATACCTTAACGCTTCACCAGGGGTGTGATCAAGTTGCTGCGTAAGGACAAGAATGGTGGGGATGGGTTAGATAACTTTCGCCCTTTAACCATGTTAAACACAGAGTTAAAGGTTTTGGCAAAGATCTTTGCAGCTTGTCCTGTCTAGTCTGATTGGCTCCGAACAGACTTGTGCTGTGAAGGACAACCTTCATATGGTACGCTTGATCTTAGAACAAGTCGACAGTGAAGCCGGGCTGATCAATTTAGATCAGTCCAAGGCCTTCGATAGGGTTGACCATCGGTTTCTGGAGGCTGTCCTTTCGGCGGCCAGTTTCGGACCCGACTTTAGCTCCTGGGTCCGACTTATGTATGCGACTCCCAGTGCACTGGTGGAAGTGAATGGGGTAAGATCAGAGTCTTTCGTATTGTCTTGATCCATTCGTCAAGGTTGTCCGCTTTCGCCTTTGCATTACATTCTTGCATTGGAACCTTTCCTTCTCAAGTTAAAGGCGAATCCAGTCTTGCGTGGAATTTCCCTGCCTGGAGCTACCACCTCGGCCAAGTATTCTGCCTATGCTGGTGACGTTTCGGTTCTTGTGTCGAGCAGAGCCAAGATTGACGAAGTCAGCAAAGAGATCAGTGGTTATGAGATGGTGACAGGGGCCAAGATCAACCGCGATAAGTCTGTTGGCTTTGGGTTGGGTGCGTGGAAGGGAGTTTCTCTTGCCGGACCTTTCCTCTGGACGGATGGGCTGGTCAAGATACTCGGCATCTGGTTCGGTCCTGATCTCCAGTTGGAAATGAATTGGTCGGAGGTACAAGGGAAGGCCGAAATCGCGGTCAATCTGTGGTCTCGAAGGAATCTTTCCTTGAAGGGGAGGGCGGAAGTATGTGTTTCACACATCTACCCGATTCTCCTTTACCGACTCTCTGTACTTCCACTTCCGTATACCACACTAATATCATTAGTAAGGCTTTTGTTCTTTTTCTTGTGGAGAGACAAGGCCGCTATGGTATCTCGGGAGATCTGTTGCCTTCATCCATCTGAAGGTGGTCTGGGTATGCCTAACATTGAGATTCGTCAATATATGCTTCGCATTGCTTTCCTAGACCGAATGTGCCGTGAATCGGATGAGGAGAGCACCTTCTGGAAGGAAGACGTCCATAGAAACTTCCCATCCCTTAAAAGTATGCACTCGAGCGAGGAGGAGGCCCGCCGTTTACCCCGAGCCGAATGCTCCTTCTATCGTGAATGTCGTGTTGCTCTGAAATGCCTCTTATGGGCATCGGATGGCCTCTCAAATGCCCAGGCGTCGTCTCGTAGGGCATTGTATCAACTGTTAGTCACCGGGGGGGGGGGTCAGGATGATCTGATTGACGAGCTCGGTCTTACGAAGCAGGAAGATCACTCAATATGGCCTTGGCCGCCTAGGTTGAAATGCCTCAATAACGATGAAGCATCACTCACCTGGCTGGTGATTCGTAGGGCCCGCTGGGTCGCCAAAAGCCGATGCTCTATTGGGGAAGTCGAGACCATTGGTCACGTCTTCTTTCATTGCAGGGTGGTAGCTCCATTGTGCAAGTTTGTTGAAGGCTTCATGGTCCGCATGATGCAGGGAAAGTTCTGTTTGTAGCCATGCAGTGCCGCAGATAACGAAGGCTGAAGAATGTGTTCTTTTGCTTACTAGGTGTTATGAGAGTCGTGATTTGGACGACGTGTCAGAAGAAATTCTATGATGGCGAGAGGTTCACTTCTTCACAAATGATCTTGTACTTTAAGCATCAGCTTAAAGTCAAGATTAGGATGGAAAAAGGGCGGCTCACCTCATCAGAATTTGGCAAAAGATGGGTGAATCTTGCACGCTTGTGCCAAGTAAAAGGGGCTGACCTGGAGTGGCTTTTTGATGCCGGTTAGGCATCAGGATATTGTTTTCCTGGGTTGAACTTGAGCAACCCATCCCTGGATTTAGGCTAGAGTAGTTTTTTTTGTATTTGATTTAGTTTTTTTTTCTTTTCCAGTAAACTTAGCTACGGTGTGTTTGCTCATTGGCCCCTTTTTTCTGTCCCTTTTTCTTTTCCTTTAGTTTAACTCCTCATCCCCTCCCTCGTTAGGTGGTCAGTGATGTCAGTTCTCTGGTGGATGAGGGGCGCCTTTCGTTTTGCGTGTGTGTCTTTCGTATTTGTTGTTGTGTCAGAATGAGTGCGTGTCTGTGTAAATGCTTGGGATGGATGAATGTTTTTCTATATTCTCATAGTCCCGCATTGATTTCCACCAGGTAACTGATATTTCTGCCACATTTAAGGTTTGTGGGTTTTTTTATTACTAACATGATTTTGTTTAATTTCTTGTAAATATTTTATAATCATATTGTATATAATCATTGGGGATTTTTAACTTGTTTTTTATTCCCCTCCCTCCACAGACAATATTTATACATATGGGGACTACTTAGGATTTTCATTGAGACAATGAGGTATTTTGGTGAATGCAGTAAGAAAGGTAAGTATAAATGTGTTGTTTTGGTGGTAGGAATATTGTTTTGTATGATTGGGTCAGTGGTTGTGACTAGCTAAGTTTAAAATTAAGACAATTGATGACCGTCCTCTCCCCATCCCCCCCTTTTAGGCCTCGTGCCACATTTTCTGTATTTTTACAGAAATAAATATTGTCAGCCATCGAGTTTCATGAGATGCTACCAAAATCCACACGTGTCAATTCACTGACTCAACATCATTTCAAAATTCTCAACAAACTCAACACATCACTCAATCACCCATTGTCCGCATGTTAATCAGCTTACAATTGATTTAAAAAGTGAACGGTTTCACTACACAAACAGTAATTGTACAATTCATCAATTTAGCCTATCAGTTAAAGGCAAACAACTCTTCACAACTTAAATTCTAACTAATAAGTAACACGTGCATACACACTAGTATTTGAACGAACACATTTGAGATTTTTTGCAGAAAGCAAATTATTTTAATTTCTCTAACAAATCAAAACCATTAACTTTTATTGACCAAATTTCTGCATGAACAATCTTCATAACCTTGTCTCATTTGCCACAATCAACAAACATTCTGTTGTCCTTGCATGTATATCTATTGTATATATAAAAATCTCTTTATTGTTGGATCTCTAACCACTGTGTTTTTACTAATTTCTTGCAATGCACATTGTCCTTGTATTCTTTGTTTTGACCTACATGTTGTGGGATAATGCATAATAAGCACGCATAATCTTTGCCTTACATAAATTTACCTTCTGATACAATTTTACTCAGCTACAACCTGCAACATGCTAATCAATGATGAAACTAGAAAATTTACAATAAAATTCAATGTACTAACCAATTTAAGTCATTTCAGAGGGATTGGTAACAACAAAAAAAAAAAAAAAACGAATGAAAAGAAAAGACTGATAAATTGTTTCCTTTTTAATTGAATAAGGAACAAAAAAAAAAATCAGATATAAGGAAACCTATACTAATTATGTTCATCAGAATGACCGTAATCTATTTTTGAATATCATCACTTGAAATGAGAAATAGATTGTGCAGAAGTAGAGATTTGCATAATAGCTTAATGTATACAAGAAACCAGAACATCGATTAAAACTATATTATCCCTGGAAATTCATAGCCATCCTTGAGAGTAGATGAACTTAGTTATACACATCAATATATAAACCAGATTGAAATAAGAAACTTAGAATTTAGTATCCAGTTTTGTCAATGAATAGAAAAATGTATCATTTTCATGTGTGTGATAAAACCATTTAATGTTGTAAAAATAATCTCAGGTTGAAAATAGTGATATATTTTATTTATTCACCTAATTCCCCTCCATGAATTTTTTTTTTCAAGTATACTGAACCATTCCTTACAAACAATAATTTATTTGATTAAAAGCAATTTAAAGAAACATTCATAGAATTGATGAACTGTGAAAATGAGATAATAAACAGAAGTCAAGAGGCAATATTTTGATTATATAAACAACTTCATACTATAAATTTTTCAAACTTTATTTTATTTAAATATATCAGGAATTTTAAGCTGAACAATATATTAACTAAAAGGATATCTATTTTGGTCAAATACTGCTATCTTCACAGATCACAAGAAATTTTATTTTACTTATGTAAACTTACATAGGAATAGTTAACAAACATGTAAAAACATTTCACAGCTATAAAACTTTGAAACGATTAGTTCTATAACTCTGGGAATTCAAGAAATGTTAATTTAAAGTTGGCAAGTGCTGCAAATGGAAATTACAATTGTGTATAACTTTGTAAAATTTCCTTGTTCTATATCCAAAAGTTTATCAAACTTTTTTTAATGTTTTACTGAAAACAGGCTGTTGAAAATATCTACAGCAATCAAAACAGATCTTTTGCTGATAATATCCAAAGAAAGAAGCCATTTATACAAGAAACCCTAATGTACTGTAATAAATTGAAGTGATGTGGAATAAAAAAATCTCAATGCTGATTATTTGTCAATACAGTGAAACTATAGTTGATAAAATGAATTAAATTCTTTTATGTGATGGAATGAATGGAATAAATTAAGACTTCATCATCTTGATTTCTATATATCATCTTGAAACAGTTTTTAGTAAACATGGCCCAGGAATCAATGAAATTGTTCAGTTGTTCATTTAATAGAAAATCTATTTTCATTTGTATCAATAAATTGGTAGCTCACAGAGACATCTTTCCAACTCAAAAACAACAACGAATAATCAAGTTATAACCATATAAAAACTGACATTAGCAGTAAAATTTACTTTTCCATTACTGATCAGAGCAGACAGCAAATAAGTTTTTTTTTCTATTGAAAGAGAAAGAAAATCAATAAATAGCTTTAAAGAAAGAATTATTCTGTGTTTGACCTTTCTGTAAATTTTCATTGAGTTTTTTTTTATATTTAATTTTTCTTGTGCAATTTTATTATGTTTTAATATAATTTCTTTGGAGGTTTTTAATCAGAGCTAGAAACTTACTTTACTGTTAATATTGGGATTTTTCACTTTCTTCCCCACAGATGAAAACATTGCTAGCCTCTTGCTATTTTTCTGCCATATATTTGGGTGAACTACATTCCTTGGTTTCCCCAGTCCAGACAGCTAGGACCCATCATGCCACATCCTCATTCCATTGGTAAGGAGGAAGTTCCACTCAGACGACTTCTTCCCCAGAACTGTTGCAATGTGGAATGGACTTACAAAGAGGATGCTTCCCTGATCACTACAGTCTTAACTTCAAGTTGAGAGTCAACTATTATCTATCCTACATATGCTCAAATTGCTCCCTTCCTGTATACCCTAACAACATGCCCATTTAGTAAACATCTACTTTGAGTGGCTCTTTGGCCTTGCATTGGGCAAACATTATTAAAAAAAAATCATGTGAATAGATTGGCACTTGTCATTAGGATCATAGTATCTGCCTAGGAGGATGAAAGGATCACTTCCTGGCACTTCTTCCTAGGACCAGAGAATTTATCCATATGTAAATAAGGATCTTATTTTTGACATTAAATAGCTTACCCATATTGATGGCAATATTTAAGTATTTTTGAATTTACAAATTATCAAAATTGTTTCTTGCACTTTCTTGTTTATGTTCAATAGTTCTTGAATATTAAACTGAGTAAATTTTATTCTGTATAAAATCATGGACTTTTATTTAATGCAAATTGTGACAGATGGTGTGTTTGCAATGACAGCATCAGTTATGTTAACAAGTTGATAATGCAAGCAATAAAGAAAAGAAGGAAATTTAAATGATTGTGAAAGAAAAGAAATTAATAACTGTGAAAGAAAGAAAAACTAAATGATTGCAAAAGAAAGAAGAAAAATTACATTTAAATGATTGGTGATATAAGTAAAGAAAAGTGGAAACTCAAATTCTTACTGGTATAATAAGTATAGACTTTTCCAATCATAATTCTGAATAATGTAAACTGATGAAAATTCTATAAGACTGGAGATTATATTTAAAGAGAATACTAGCATAGTATCTGTCAAAAACAATGAGATTATTTAAGTAAGTGTGGTGAACAGCCCCATAGAAGCAAGCCAGAGTGGCTTGCATCTGGTGCATAGGAAAATAAGGGTCTTACCTTAACATGCGGCACATGATATCAGCAAGTTTGCTCTGTGAAAATGGCATTACTCTCCCGTCTAGCAATTCTAGCAGTATGTGCAGTAATGAGGATTTTTTGTACAATTTGGCGTGCCTCCACCAATAGCAAGTTGTGTGCTGATTGGTCGAACTGGAGGAGGCTATTTGCCTGGGTAACTGAGTATAAAAGCGAAGAACGCTGATTGGTTGGTTGACCGCGGTGTTGGCCTAATAAAAGAGGGCTGAAGCAGTGAAAACGGGAGGAAGGAACGACGGATATACGTGGTGACATGTTCAGAAAGCAAGGACGCGAAGTGAACCAGCGGTATTTTGATTTGTACAAGCGACATTGTCGCAATACAGACTTATTTAAACTACAGTAAGCATAAACACTTGTCTCAGATGAAATCAGATTATCTGTATGTTCTGCCAAGGATCAAAGTCTCATTTCCTGGGAAAAGTATTACATAACACACACATATATATTATATATATATATATATATATATATACACACACATTGCTGGCCAAAATCTCAAGGCCAATGAAAATAAAGAAAAAATATACCTTTTGCATTGTTAGACTTATTTGAGTAAAGTTTTGAAAAATAAAAATAAGAGGAAAATAAAAATTGAAACCTTTTTAGCATATAATAGTTAAAATTTGAATACTGGGAAAATAAGATAAATATTAGCTGGTTAAAAGTTTGAGTCCATATTTAAACAAAGCTTTATGAAAGCTTTTAATGAAATTTAGTCATTTGTGTTCAAGCATTAACATAGTCAACATCTTTCACTGGTATCTCCTGCATTACATTAGGTAAAAACATGGCAAAGCTAAAAAGTTGACAGATTTGTCGAGTTGCAAAAGCAAGGTCTCTCTCAATGTCCCAAGCTGGTGAAATTGAACATAGTGAAACTGCTGTTGCAGTTAAAATACCATGAGGGTTACATAACAAGAATTTCAAAGAGTCTCCAAGAAAATTTAATCAACATTGAGCAAGAGGATTCTATGGGTTTTCCAGCAAGACACCAGCTGATCAAACTAGATTAAAGCCCTTACAGATGCAGAATGCAGCTCAAGAACAATAAGACAGCAACTCTGAGAGAAAGGCTTTAAAAAACAAACATCTTCAAAGTCCATGTCTTATTCCTCACCACAAAACAGTTCAGTTAAACTTTGCTGAGAAGCACCAAACATGGGACATATCAAAGTGGAAGAAGGTTTTGTTCTCTGATGAGAAAAAAAGTTAACCTGGATGGTCCAGATGTCTTCCCACGTTACTGGCATGATAAAGGTATCCTATCAAAGACATTTTCTACATGTCACAGTGGAGGAGGTTCTATCATGATCTGTGGTACTGTCTCTTTCCAAGGAACAATGGAGCTTCATGTTATACAGGGCATCAAACTGCAGCTGTTTACATTAGCATGTTGGAGAGAGCATCCTTATTGACTGAAGGACAACATTCATAATGTCTGCAGGATAACGGACTTTTTCATGGTAAGTACCATGATTATTTTGGACCATCCATCATGTTTACCCAAACTGAACCCCATTGAAAATGTCTGGGGAATGGGGATAGATGGCAAGTGAAGTCTATAGAAATGGACGTCAATTCCAAACAGTGCATGATTTTCATGAAACCATCTTCACAACTTGGAAGAACATTGCAGCCAGCCTCCTGCAGATACTTATATCAACAATACCAAAGTGAATTTTTGAAGTTATTCACAATGACAGCCATGAATTCACTACTAAGATGTCATGTTGGGCAGTTCCTATTCTCTTTGGGATTTATTTTATGTATGCTCTTGAACTTTTGACCAACTCGTATTTAGCCTAATTTCCCAGTGTTCAAAATTTCTCTATTAAATGTTAAAAATGTTTTTAATTTTTATTTTTCCTTTTCATATTTTCATTGGCCTTAAGATTTTGGTCACCAGTGTGTGTGTATATATATATATATATATATATATATATATATATATATATATAGTAAAAAGAAAGAACAGTAAGATATATATAATCCGATGTTCTTATTGGTATTTTTATAAAACAGTGCTCAATGTAAATTTACAGAGCATAAATATTATAAATTAACTGATTTAAAAATATGGTTACTTCACTACACTTCGTTCCTTCATTCACTGATGGAAGCTCCACTCTGTCTATTTTTTAAATTTTTGGAAAGTGGTCCTTTCAAAAATATTTTGCCACAAATTTCTTATTTCAGATAGATAAATGATTCTGTAGTATTACATCCACAGGACATAATTTTACCAGATTCTTCTTAATCTATATCTTTCTTTTACTCCCTACCCTGTTACTATAACTTTCTATAGAATGCTATATACAGACAGTTTTTGGTCATATTTTCTTCCAGTGGAGGTTTAATCCTGTTTCATATAGATATTATGAAATCAGGTATGATTATGTGTTAAGGGAAAAGGAAGCACACCAACTTCTACAGAACAATGTTAAAGAAATACATTACAGGATAAAAAAGTATCAACACATATGCTTAGATAATACAACCAACAGACCTAGAATAAACATGAACACCAGATGGGAGCCTTTAATTAGAGAAGAACAGACATTAGGTTTTTAGTGCCCTAAAATTCCATTGCCTCAATATCATATAGAATATGACCTACTGAATAAAAATACTGCTAAAGCTCATTTGATTCTTTGACACACCTTTCAAAAAAACCCAAATGATCTTTAGCAGCTCAAGCCCTGCGCATGACAATGCTGGATAAGCACAAACTCATCAGCACAGTGAGTCCAGAATGGCAATATTTGGGAATGATTTGAGAAATATTCGTGGCATGATATTGTATGAGGGCTCGTTGGAAGCATATAGGTAACACAAATTCAGTGAAATCAAGAAAGTTGAATTTTTTCATATTTGGTGGTGGGGGAGGTTGAGGGGACCGGATTTCCACATTTGGGTATAACAGTCCCAAAACACAAAAATTGCTCTAATTTCAGTTTGGTTGGAGATAAGAAGGCTACCAAAGGCTTTCTAGAAAGGTATAGGCAACATGATATCAGTGAAATCAACAAAATTAAATTTTTTCATATGAAAAATCATATTTTTGGGGGTCTGGGACCAGATTTCAGTCTTTGGGCATTACAGCTCCAAAACACAAAAAATGCTCTAATTTCAGTTTTGTTGATGATAGAAAGGCCATTCAGGACTTTTTAGATAGGTATGAATAAGCTAAATTGGATGAAATAAAGAAAATTGAAAATATTTTTGACTACATATTTCAGTATGGTATCCTTCCTCTAAAACTCACACAGAATGTTGGAGGCAATGAAGAGACTTTATGGCAGAACAAAGTACCCAATTCAGCATGATCACTGAGACCTATGTATTTGATTAGAGAAGTAGAAAATAATCTTGACCTCCTCAACTTCATGGTCAAAGAAACTGATCATGCTTGGAATGATTTAAATACTAATGGTTTATCAATTAATGTTGGTGATGACAATTCTAGTGTGTCATGTGTAATCAAAGACTCTATGAAAGACCTTAAGTTCAAGAAATTGATTTCTGGCTTAGGAGGTGCAGATTGCATACTGTGCGAGTCTAAGGTCAAAGATTGGACAGACCCAAACAAAATACAAGATGTTTTCAAAATCGACAGGTCAGCTTCAGATATGCAGAACATTCAATGAAGTCCTCAATGTTGATAGAAACACGTGTATTAAACCAGATTTTGGAACCAGAGCTGGTGTCACTCAACAACTACTTTCCGATTCTGACCAGCATTATATAACTATCACCCACTCCTACATAAATGGAACAATGTGGTATTTGAAAATAATGTATCATTATCATGCAGACTACAAGAAATGGGTTGAGAAGGCTGGTTTATATGATAACCTTGACATATCCAAAGATAAGGTGAGGGACTTCATCAAACAAAAAATTGGTCTGTGTCAATTCTGCAGGAGGTAAAGATGGTATGTCAACTGATAGGAAACAAGATTGTTAATTCTATTCTGATGAGTTGATTACTGTTATTGGCAAACTACTCAGCACAACAAAAATCACAAAGAATCAATATTAAAACTGCACAAACAGTTGAGCATTATTCTCTGGATAGTTTTGTGTAACAGAAAGATTGATGCTGTTAAATTTGATCAGCACTGCAAGGAAATGATGCTTAACATTGCAAACAACTTGCCATGGGCTTTGCCACACACTGCATGGGATCATACAACATAGTGCCAAATTTATTGAAATCGTGGGGAAATCTTGGGATGGCTTGAGGAAGGCTTAGAGGTGAACAATAAGGATATTCCTAACTATCTTGTCTCAATAGGAAATGTGACAACAATCAAATTAAAGATGTTCACCATAGATTGTTGGAGAGATTTGACCCTTATCTTATTCATATCACATCAAAATACATTGGGACAAAATTGTGTATGATTTGCAAAGTAACAGATCACACAGTTCAAACTCATGATGCTTAATACATTAAGATAGATGGACTTGAGGATTTTTCCTTGCATAGCAATTTGATGATATATGTTCTGATTTGATAAGTGCAATGTTCAATCATAATTTCTCTAAAATATTGACATTTTTTGACCCCTGAAAGGCCCTTTTAGGGTCCATGGGTCACCAAGAGATGCCAAGTAAATATTCAAATCAAGTTGTGTTCTATTCTCTCAATCATCATATATTTGTAATACCCATTTTTGTTTTCTTGTACAAACAATAATGAGACATGAACAATTTCATAAACAACCCAAACAACAGACTAGAACTAGAAGCTAATTATTTTGAATAATTATCGTCTGACAAAGTTAACTGGAATACTTGATATATGTTTGAGGAAAACAGAGCAAAAAATATTTCCAAAAGAAGTGCTCAAAGCAGAACATTGTCTAACAAAGGTTTTCATTTATCTTGCAAGTGTTATCCAACAAGAACAATTTGTCAGTCAAACTATTTCAGCAGGCTATCTAATTATAGAGAAGCAATTAAGTTAATTAGTGTTCTTTTCTCAAGTGCATTTTTATATACCTATATAAGCAATGCTAACAAGTCTAGGTTGAACAAAGGACTGGTTCCAAACTTCACTTAAATCAATACAAGCAGAATTATTTTAAATTTACCTGTTTTGTTATACTTTTACAATTTAATAACTGTACTAGCTACAATTGGTATATCCATAGCACCTTTAGGTTTAAATTTAAATCATTAAACCTATTTGATTAAAATGACTAAAACAGAAATAAATAACATCTTAATCATTTACATTTTAGAAATATGCTTCCATCTAGTGTCAATGAATTATCATGAACTTAGTCTTCGATCTTTTAAAACCTTACGATACTAGCCACCTCACACTGTCTCTAAAACTTTCTTCTACAGCAATTTTGCTACTGCCTACTACTGTGTGAATAAGAGTTTCAAAACTGAACTGAACTTTTAAAGTAAAATTTAATTTAAAAATTGTAGTTTAATCTGATCTAAGAAACTTATGCAATCCTTTTCTGAGAATATATTTTGTGGTCAAGTGTTCATTTAATAACAACCATTAATAAATATAACAGGAAGAAGACACATTGCTATAAAATAGATGACAATATACAATTGTGATTTAGGGGAACAACAGACAAGTGAAATGTAAATTTTAGCTTTGCTTTAATTCTTGATCCTAATAAGATATATACATCATAAGAAAATATCTGTTAAGTTTTCTTCAAAAGTTGTGTCTCAGGATGTACAGAGAATCATGGTACTTCACAGCTTCCTTTCTTTTTAATATCTGTAAGTAGTGAATTGGGATAAATGTTCTTGAGAAAGGTAATGGACTGGTTTCCTGTTATCTTCTCCATAGTTTTTTCATTGCACCAGAAACAGAGAATTTTTGTTCCTAGCCCGGGTGTACGCACTCAGGCTCCCCACATTAAACCGAACTTGTGTCACAACCAAATTACTATGAGGTAGAGCTGGGGCTTTTTAATCTCAGAATTCGTGGGAGAATTGAGTTCCAATTTCACATTTATTCCTATAGATTCCTAATATATGTTTTACTTAATAAGCTATTATGTCTCTCTAACTCTTCAAATGTTGAATGTATAACTAATCCTAATTTCTATTTTCCCATCGTTACACTATATTAATTTTATCTTATAAATTATCCCCTGTTCTGTCACCCATGAAATAAAAATAATTGTTTATACGGAAAAGGATCTATCTACATCAGATCGTCTTTAAATTAAGTGGCAGCAGAAGAATTATTGTTGAACTTTTAAAAGGTAAGCTTAAACATTAATTCAATACTTAAATGCAGTGATCGATTTTGAGTTCTGTAGTTTATTGATACCTATTGCAACTACTCCTTAGCTATTGTGATGATGTCTAAACCAAGAGTCCTCCACGGGAGTTAGCTTAAATGGGACATGATAGGGCGTCTTTTAAGCTAGTTTATAATAAAATGTGCACTGCAATTTTGGATACAACATTAAAATAAGAGTTACTCTCCTTGAACCATGAAATCAACGTATAATATATTAATATATATTTTTAACCTTGTATAATCTGGCAACCCTGAAAATGAGCTCAATGAAAATTGTTCCCTGCAACTAAATTTTCTAGGGCTTTTGAATGAGCTATGAACCATTGAAATCAAACCAGTGTGAGTGGAGGAGTTGCTTGGACACACATGCACAAACACACACTCTACTTTACATATAAGATGTTATTTTGGGATGAAAATAAAAATCCATTCTGACATAAAAATAAAACAATGATACTGGTTATAAATTCCAGAGAATTATTGTAATTCTTTAGTAGTGGCAAATATCTGTTATAACTATACATTATAACCCATGCCTTAGTCCAACCATATTATACTATTTCTAAATAGGAACTCCCTAAACTATGATGATGGATGAAAAACTTTAACATAAAATCTTCTGTACTTGTATTATTTTGAACTATTGATCTCATCTTTGCTGATATAGATCTTATTATAGACACAATATTTCAACCAAGTACCCTCTGGTCATCGTTAGGTATCCATTGATTAGCTGATATAAGATCAAGTAGTGAGCAGGAATGAACAATAAACATTGAAAACATTTTACAAAAATGGAAATCTACACATTTGCTTCAGGCTGAAAGACAAAATTGAAACGTTATTTATTCTAGGAACAGATTTTTTGTTGAATTGCATCTGATCTTCCATATAAATTTTGAGTTTCCCTTAAATTAAATATTTTATAGGTCTTTTGCTGCAATTGCATCATTATATGGGTACAGCTTGATTCCTGTCAACCAGTTCTAATATAAAACGTACTTGGGTTGACAGCATAAAAGAAATCAATACCAAGTCATTTGGTATAACAGAGCAAAGAGATTAAAGAAATCAATACACATTTTTGTGAAATTGTGCTGATATGAAAACAAGAGAAAGAAATTCAGTTGATACAATTTCAGAAATATATATGAGGATATTTATTTTAACAGTAGATACAATGATATGCTTTTGTTTTTTATACAAAATTAAAAAAAAAATAATAAATGAATTAGATTTTTTTTTCATTTTTAACTCTTATTCAAACTTCTGAGTATTCAAGAATAGAGCATCCAGCAATATTTGTATATTTCTGTATCAAGTAGGTGAAGGTTATTAATCATACTTTCTAAAAAAGAACAGTAATTATGAAAGAGCTTTTTAGCAAAATATCTACTTGATAGTAAGTAATGACAAACTGCATATATATTAGGATAAGTATACCTTATGTGCTAAAGATATTTAGAGTTAAGCAGTGAATATTTAAAATGATCTAAAATGCTCTGAAATTTTAATGTATTTTTTAAAAATCTAATTAATATGTACATGGATAAACAAAATAAGGATAAACAAAATAAGGATAAACAAATTAAGGATAAACAAATTAAGGATAAACAAAATAAGGATAAACAAAATAAGGATAAACAAATTAAGGATAAACAAATTAAGGATAAACAAAATAAGGATAAACAAATTAAGGATAAACAAAATAAGGATAAACAAAATAAGGATAAACAAATTAAGGATAAACAAATTAAGGATAAACAAAATAAGGATAAACAAAATAAGGATAAACAAATTAAGGATAAACAAAATAAGGATAAACAAAATAAGGATAAACAAAATAAGGATAAACAAATTAAGGATAAACAAAATAAGGATAAACAAAATAAGGATAAACAAATTAAGGATAAACAAAATAAGGATAAACAAAATAAGGATAAACAAATTAAGGATAAACAAAATAAGGATAAACAAAATAAGGATAAACAAAATAAGGATAAACAAAATAAGGATAAACAAAATACTCATAAAATTCCAGTTGAGTTTGTTACATTCATTTATGTGCAAACACCCTTGGGAAAGTTATGAATCCATCTCCCTGCATCCCAGCTATGGATAAATAGCAGAACAGACTGATGGTCTTATAGCCTTGGGTCTAGTCTAGGAAAAGAACAACTTTGAATTCAAAATCTCTATCAGTTAAATAGCCTCATTATGTGCTAGTGAATACAGTTACACCCCTGAAGACATGTCAATCAAGGAGAGAGACGGTCCTGAATTTGGAGTCAAACAAAAATTCAAGGTTTATTGGAAACTGAGAAACCAAGCCTAAAATAATTTGATATTTGTACCAAAAGTAAATATAATTTCTTGGGAAAGATAGTGGAGTGGTTTTCTCTATGATTTGAATTCAAAGTTTTCCGTCGCTTAGACTGGTTGCCATCCAAAACTAGAGAGCACTGCTATTTAACTTATGGCTACAAGAAGAAGAAATGGATTCATGTTTTTCCCATGGGCAAAAGTAAATGCAACAGACTAGTCCAGAATTTGAGTTGTATTCAATTTTTGATAAAAGATGTCAGTTTTTTCTGTTTGGATTCATTGTGTCCAATCATTGTTACAGCTGCTTAAATTTTCCATATTATAGTTTATTTCAATACATGTGAAGTCACTTGAAATGCAGATATTGCAAAATTGTTTGCTCATATTTAAATAGTTTTATTACAATAAATATTTTCATAACTACAGTATCTAAACTCATGTATTTATTATTAAAACAACATCTGGAGTTTTAATTTTTACACATTTTCTTTTTAGATCATTTTTTTTTTATGCAATATTATCAATGAAATTTCAATTTAAAGGCAGAAATGAAAATTAGATCCGAGCAAAATAAATTACTAGCAATGCTAATAGAATTCTTTGTGTAACTAATCTGTTTTGAAGTTTGTTTCCTTTTTATTCCCTATCAATTCAAAACAGAACATAAATCATTTCATTTGCATTCAACTAAACACCATACCATCATATAAATCAATACAAATACCCTGTACATAAAAAGCTCAATACACATATATTCATGTAGAGTTTCATATCTTTTATATTCATTAATTCAAGCATGAGTACCATAGAAACTTGAACTGGCAAAGTGAATTCTAATTCTAGCTGAACCCGTTATGTTCACTTTTTCACAAATACCTTTGGATAAGGAAAGAATCCATCTCTATTGCCCCACAGCTATGGGTTAAATAACAGGATAGACTGGGCTCTTTAACCAGTCCAAGGAGGAAAACTCTGAATTTCAAACTACGAAAAAGGCAAACAATGAGAAACCATTCTACAATCTTTCTCAAGAAGGCATGATAATTTAAAGATAAAATAAAAGGAATCTATTGAGAGCCATGATTACCTATGTCATGAAGAATCAAGACATTAAAAAAAACAAATAAAAAAACCACCTTATGCGGATATTTATCCCTTTATAAGAACTACAGATGGAACAAGTAAAACTACAGAAACTGGTAACATTTGAAAATTTGGGATTTGTACAAAAGTTAAACCTTTTGTCATAGATTAATATGCTTGTTTTTAGATCACAGAAATACATATATGTTATCTTTGGTAACAGCATTTCAATAGCCAATTGAAAAATGAAATAAAATATTTCAATAAATCAATATAAATTCTTTTAATTATGAAAGTATCCATGTACTTTTTAACTTTTACATTTGTTGTTGTTGGCACCTGCTTGCATCTGAGCATCAGATCGTCATCCTCTCTCCCTATTTCCTTTCTCTCCCCTGGGTGGCAGAGGTGGAGATGCCCGGGAATCAAAGAGTTTGACAAGGCCATTTATGTGAATTTGATTTTGGTGGACAACTCTGCACGATAGAAAAGCCCACACACTTGGCCATAAGAGCCTCCCTTGTGGCTCAAAGGGCTGGCAGATGCTTGGTTGGTTAAGGTGCACCTTTGTTACACCAGCCTGACTGGCGCTGCCCTCTTCTGCCAATTTGACAGTCAAGATTGTGAAGATCTGTGCCTATGTTCTGCCATTGGGGTTTCAGGGGTTGGTCACATTCAGTCTGATCATTCCTCTTAGACTTTACCACCATGGATGGCCCTACAGGAGTTGGAACTCCAGGTGGCTTACATACATAAAAGATAAAAGTGAATTGAATATGTATAAGTACAAATCAATAATTAACCTGTAGTCAGTTTTATCTCCCTCTTATTATTCTGACAGACAAATGAAAAATGTATTCTTCTGTTTTCATGGTGAGGAAAGAAATATGTCACAGATGCTATCTAGTTCTATGGGAAAAAAGCAACAAAAGATAAGAAGAGTAAAAGGAAAGGGTGGAATCTGAAGGAAAAAACAAAAGGAAATATTTATCATTTTTTTGCTCAGCTTCCACCCATGTAATATGATTAAAATTTTAAAGAAAATAAAAATTTTATTTTTAATAAGTCAACATATTTTTTGTCATCTTGAACCAAAAAAGTTTAATAAAAGGATGGGAAGAGAGAAAGAGGAAAGTGAATGATTCATGTTTGTGGACATTTTAAATTTCCACTGGGTAGAGAAAAAAACATGGAGAAAGAGAGTACTGAAACTATCCTTCATCAGTTAATTATGACATCTAAGCTTTGAGAAACTTAAAAACATACAATGATTGAAAATTAACATGAATAGGATAATGTGATATCGGAAGACAAAGGTAAAAGAGGTGATAAGTGTATCTATATTATTGAAGAAGAGCAGATTCTATGTCCATCACACACTTTGCATGCATATATGTAAGGAATAGACATCTGTGTTGTCTGTGAGTGACTTACATGTGTGTGCCATTTAATGTATATACAAACACACAATTTGACCGAGTTTGAAATAAGACATTGGAATAATACAGTTTTTAACACTAAAAAATCAGATAAGATTTTAATTAACTTTTTTAGAAATTATTTAGTAATAATGAAAATTATTTTTTTTTAAAATTTTGTAGAAATATTTTGTTGTTAAATTAAAATATACATGTAAGCACACAATTTGAATGAAACTGAAATGGATATCTGTGTCACAAGAGCTAATTTCCCTTTCTGTCTGGTAACAAACCCTGCAGAACAGGAAAAGAGAACATTTGATCAGTTTTTACACACTGTGTCCAGAAAAGAGAACACTTGTTCGAACACAAGAAAAATGAGATAAAAAGCTTAATCACAGTACCTTGTCTGTTGTCTTTTATGAAACATGCATAAATGAAAAATTGCTGCCTATATATAAAGAAATTATATATTTGGGCAGCAATCCCTCTTTTATAAAAGTTTCATTAAAAAAACTGAAAAGGTACTGCAGTTAATTTTTTTTTTTTTATTTAATTTTTCTTTTTTTCTTATAATTTTCTTCTTTTCTGGACATAATAATCCAATTTGTCCCAAATTACATATGTATTAGCTTTCAGCTCAATTGATGACAATGTTAGAATTGTTTTTTTTAATTCTTTTGTAGCAGTTTCAAGTTTTTTGCTATAATTATTGTGAGGTGTGTGATCCTTTAGATATTTTACCTTGAGAAGATCTGAGATTTGGGTAGAGTTTTATTACTTTATCAGTTTCAAGTTGGGATAATGATTGGTGCAAAATTTCAATTTCGGTCTTCTTTGTGAGGAGGTTAAATTTAGCCTGGAGATGGCAATTAGTCCTAGATTTAGGAATTCCTTTTGATCATCTGTTAATTGTTGACTGGATAGGTGTATATATTTATCACTATTGTTGGGAAGTAGAATATTTCCTTGGTATAAGTTGCAAAGCTTTCTAATAATTATTTGTCTTTGTTTAAGTTCATCATCATTAATAATACTCAAGTTGATATGGTATCGTGCGTGCTTCATTACATTCAGGTTTGGTCAAGGTGCTTTTTTAGCATCGCATTATGTTTATGGATTTATTTAAATGTCAGGTTTCATCTTTAGCTGTTTTTATTTGCCATAAAACAAGGTTTTTTTCTGAATGTTGTAGTGTTACTTTCCTTGTTGGTTGCCAGGTCATGTAATTTAAAAATTGTATATTTGGGCAGAAATCACTCTTTTATACAAGTTTTGGACAAATTGGATTATATCCAGAAAAGAAGAAAATTATAAGAGCACAAGAAAAATTAAATAATAAAACTTAACTGCAGTACCTTGTCAGTCATTTTTACAAGTTTCATTAAAAATTTTAATGAAACTTGTGTATGTGTGTTTATCCTCCTTTTGCATGGCTTTCTAACATTCCTTTGAATTCTTCACACACTGGTTATTTTAATGATTGTATAAATATAAAAGAGATTATATAAGATTGCAATAAACTTAATATATTTTAGGAGTAATTATCTGAATATTATTTTTTTAAATCAAATCAGACTTTATTTTGAAAAGGTGAAATTTTCAAAATTTAAAAAAAAAATGTATTAAATGTAATACAAGTGGTCTTGTGGTGAACCCAAAATTTAAAATAAGGTATTTGCTTTCCTTAAAAACCCTTATATAAAACCAAGTTGTTTTTTTTTTTATTTTTTTTTAGTTGATTTGTTTTCTTTGGTAACAAAGCAAAAAATCCTTGAAAACTTTAAAGTTGAATAATACAAATGATTTCTAATAAAATGGATGAATGCTGTCATAAATGCTTGCACTTTTGTGCTTAGCAAATGATGACTATAAATTCTTGTATTTTGTTTATTAAAACACAAAAAACAAAGAGCAAATTTTAAAATTTCACAATCTTAAAGAAAATGTTTAATTAGCTGAATACAATCAAACAAAATCAACAAACCTAATTTTATTATCAATCTTTCATAATTAATTTTTTCTAATTTGTAATTATTTAGAAGCATTAGGTGCATTGCTGAAGTGAATACAAAACATTTTTTTAATTTCCTATGTAATGCTACTATTTTAAATTGTAATTAAATCTATTTATGAATTTTTCAAAATATTTTGCTGCAATTTGTGTTTTTATCATTAAAAATTGTACTTCCATAAACCAAATATTGATTTTAGGGAAAAGAGAAATGTTATATAATCTGTTTATATTTTAAAAACTCATTTTTATTGTAGTTTTCATTTTTACATTTTGGTTGATGTCAAAGTCAAGACAATTCATAACGGTGACCAATCATCTGCTAGCTCTTTCTTATCCATCGAAATTGGTGGGATTATTTATTTATGAAGAAATACTTTCTCAAAATTAAATCATTGAATAATTATGGAGTTTTTTTTTTACTTAATTAAACTTGTTTATGGATTCGAGATGGCATCAATTGTGTTAAAAATACAAGAGGGAACAATAAAAGTTAAATGACTAAGAAAGGAAAAACAAAATGACTGGAAGGAAAGACCAGAGAGAAAAAAATTACAAATATATTTGAATTTCTATGAGATAATTTTTAAAAATAAAAGAAACTAAATAAAATAATTACTGCAGAATCTTTTGAAAATAAATTAGCAAACATTCCCTTAAAAATATATGAGATTTTCACTAGAAGTGTAATCATAATTCTTTCTTACCATTATGATAACTCAGAGCATGTGGTTGGTAAACATGTTGTGAGTGTAGGCAATAAATATAAAGTCCCATTGTTTTATATTGAAATTATTATTTTCTTAATGTTCTTTGAATAGAGAAAGAAAATATTGATAAAGAAATAATGTATATGTATACAAGAGATGTCTTGTTGAGAAACCAGTGATCATGAGATTTGAAATTCAGATTTTCTATAAACATCTCTACCTCTTGACACAGAAGTAGTGCACATTCTATCTAAATGTACTAATGACAATAAGCATAAAATTTCAATCATTATAGTAAACAATCTTATTAGAAATGAACACTTGTTTGATTTAGGAAAAATTAAGTGCCATTTTTCACTGTTTACAAGACAAAAGAAAATATGTTTTGACTTTTGATTTAGAGACTCGGGCATGTAATTTCAGTGGCCAGTGAGTCTTTCGATCTCATGCTTGGCATACATGTTGATGAGCTGATAAGTTGACTGATAACAACTGGTTTCAAAATCTCATATTTATGTTTTTACAAATACAAACTCAAAAAGTTTTTAAAAGTTACTCAAACCAACAGAGATTTGTTGTAAATACACTTTTTAAAGAATTCAATGTTTTTTTACTATATTTCTAATTTTATTTTAGATTTTATTTTTGGTGGGGTTTTTTCCCCTTGGCTGTGTTATCCTCATTTTTGTTTGTATGGCTTTTTGACACATGACTGAAATCCTTACATATGCTAGCTATTTTAATTACATTTTTTTAATTTTTAATATCACAACACAATACAAAAAACATTCTTTCTTTACCCTCCTAATCTCACATAAATTAAACACAAAGCTTCAACTTCTTCATTTCTACCTTGCAATAAATTCTGCTATTCCCTAAAAAAACAACGGTTCTCAAACTGTTTTTAACTTTTTAATGTCGCCGATTGCCTAAAAAGTATAAAAAATGATTAATGCTTAATGAAACACTACACTAAAAATTTACGTATTATATTGTTATTAAATTAGTCACTAATTATTAGTGTCCGGACTTTTAATTGTTGCTAATTAAGAATAATAAAACTAACGATATCATAAAGAAAGGTAGATATTTTTGACATCTAAACTCTGAAGGCGTGAATTTATTATTGACAACGCAAGCTGCAATTCTCCGTCCACGTGTAGATTAACTCGGTATTTTGCTTGTTGCATATCATCGAAAAAAAAAAAAACCTGCATAAGAATGAATATGGTGGGAAATGGGAGCAGGAGCCTTTACTGGTTTTCGATATATCACCTTTTGTGTTGAAATGCACATGGATAATTTTTATTTTTTTATCATTCTCACTTACAAGTATTAGTAGTGGAAATATTTTGACAAAATTCGCTTTTATTATTTTATACAAATTTTTTTTTTTTTTTTTAAGTGTCAACTTCTAGCACTTTGATTTCAATAAAAAAGATAAATAAAATATGGATAATAATATTCTTTAAT
This sequence comes from Acanthosepion esculentum, assembly GCA_964036315.1. Lineage (NCBI taxonomy): Eukaryota > Metazoa > Mollusca > Cephalopoda > Sepiida > Sepiidae > Acanthosepion > Acanthosepion esculentum. Next base: position 74,169,171 of record OZ038484.1, read on the forward strand.
AATGATTTATTTAATTAACTATTAAAAGAAGAATTAGTTTTCATTTTACTAAGACAAAGATTAAAAAAATGTATAAAAGATAGCTTGAGTTCATATATTTTATTGAAAACACTTCTTTCATTGTGTGCCTTTGTTTGAATCTTACCACAAAAAAGATGCATTTTTAAGGACAGTATTGATTGACTTTTTTAATTTTAAATGATGTTTATTTATTTGAATTATTGATTCTCCACAAAGCTAAAAAAAAAAAAAATCGCATAACACGCTGACATTTTATTCGATCAAAATGTGCATGCTCATTAAGAAAAGAAAAAATTATTTTTATTTTTTTTTAACGGTTGATGAAGCGAAGGGGGTTTCGTTTTAAAGTACACGAAAATGGTAGAACAGTTAAAGCAGAGTTTTAAAGTTAAATCTTTTTATTTTAATTTTTTATCGTTGAATAATAGACGAAGAAGTAATCTTTCTTTATTTTTTGCACAATTATTTCAAAACTGATATGAAGTCTTATTTTTAATGTAGAGAACATTTTTCAAATAACCTGTGTAAATAAATTTTCAAATCTTCGAAAGACATTTTAATTTTAACAAAAAAAACACTAAGAAGCGAGTATTAAAATTGTTTTTGACATCAATTTTCTAATTTTCTTTTTCAAACTAAACCTCTTTTTAACGTCATTAAATTAAATTCAATGATAATTTGGCAACCTGCTCACCACATATAATAAGTGAAGTGTCAAAATACGCACTCTGGACTTATTTGTCACTTGTTGGAGGTAAAAAATAAAAATAAATAAATAAAAAAAGCGATGCAAGCAGAAACAAAAATATGAAACTTTCACGAGCTAATAAAAAGTAATATGTTGATTACCGAAAATAGTGTTGTTTTCTTTACTAAAACTCACTTTTAGTGAAAAATGAATGAATAAAAAAACAAACTAAGACTTAGATTTGCTTTTTGAGTTGTTTCACTTGTTTTTGCAATAATTTTATATCCACGGTGCGATATTGTAACTGAGGAACAGTTTTTAAAACAAAAACAAAACTGCACAGTGTAAAAATCGTAATCGCTTTCTTTTCTTTTCTAATTGAATTTTTATACTCATGTAGTGTTAAACAGCAACGAAAAACACAAAAAGTTTTAAAATACAATAAAAATAAGCAATTAAAAATGTTAGTTTCTAACTTTTATGGACCGTAAAAATAAAATGATTCCGAAACAAACATTGTGAAATAACAAGCAAATCGCACAAATTTATAGAACAAGTAGTAAGGCAGATTTCTTACCGGCATAATTTTGATAAAACAATTATGTAAAAGTTTGTTTTATAAATTCTCTAAGTAAACCATCGCCAACGGTGTTGACAACATTTTACGTTAACAACGCCATGTTTGTCTAACATCGTTACCACGATAACGGTGTCAGGTGTAAACATACTCTATTATAATCATTTTTAAAAAGTGTTTTCTATAATTAAAAAAATAATATTCAGATACAATTTAAATCTTTTTGAAAAAATAAATATATCAAATCTTACAATATTTTCTTTTTTAGCATTATTTATTTTTTATGATTCTGCTAAATGCTATCCCGATTATATTTCCGCCGCATGTCGAGTTGATGTTAGCAACCCCTGTCTAGCGACTATTATTATTAGTAGTACTTAGTCGTAACATTGATAGTAATAATAGATTTCTAAATATTTATTAAATTTAATTATTTATAATAGAGTTTTGCTGCATAACATGAGTAAAATCAGGTTGTTAATAAAATAATAATTTAGAAATATTTTGGGTTAATATTATTTCATTGAAAGAATGGTGACCCGGAAGTATATCTTGGCCAATGGCAGAAAAACACGAGTATCCTTTACGAATGTAGTCGTAGTTTTAATTTAGTGTCATCGGCAAAACTTAAGATGACAGGGTCGAATGATATACAACCGCTAATAATTTTACTTTCTTCTTTTACCTTGAAAATTTGTGGTAAGTAAAGAATCTTTTATCTCTGAAGAAAGAGAAGACAGTTTCGTAATAGTTCGTTTTTTAATCATCATTTAATTTTATTTTTAAGGACAATTTTAAATAATGAACAAGAAGACCAAAAAAAAACTAAAATTGACAACAAAAATAATATTACGAAAGGTTTTTCTCTTCTTTTTTTTTAAGAAAAGACAATATAAAGATAAGAAAAAGACAGAAGATCAAATATCATTATTTTGTTTTCATTAATTAATATTTCTAAGCTTTTGTTTTAGATTGTTTAACAAAACTATGGGAAAATAAAACTAGAGAGAGACGCATTTATTTTGGTTATGATTTTGGATTTACCCCGAAAGAGCGTAACATCAAGACGTTTGATTGTTATCATTTTCTGGCTCATCAATATAAATATGGGTCATGCAGTATATACATTTTCCACATTTATAAATATCTGGACGAGGTTATCATTTCATTTGTCTCCTGGATAAAGGTCTTGAAATTATCAGAAAACAAGTCAGTTGTGGACACAATAAAATCGTGTGCATAAAAATGATCGCATAGTAAAAAAAATCGCGTATATCATTTGATAATAATGTCTCATGGTTTAACGAACAGTTGATAAAAAAACAAAAAAGCGAATGTTTCATACCTGGAAGGTGGTATTACTCTCTAACAAGTTTTTCATGCTTTAGTTTAAAACAACAATAATTTATGTGGTAAGATTGGCAAATGTCACCGAGTATCACAAATAGTGTCGATTTCAGAGAAAAAAAAATTTCAAACGCTCATAAAAAAAAGTAACCTTTTTTTTATCATATGAATTGTTCAGTAAATATCTGCTAAAAAAAAACTAATGTTTATATAGTTTTTATTTTATACTTTCTTTTTGACATAAGTTTGTTTTTGTTTTTTACTTCTGTATGTGCTTAAAAGTAAAAATAAAACTTTTTAAAAAGTAAACAAAAAATCTATTTTTTTCTTTGAGTCCCTTGAATGGTGAAAGAAAATTTTTTTTATCAAAATTCTTACGAAAGAAGTTCCACTTTTTTTCTCTTCGACTTTCGCAAAACAAAACATTTTAATTTAAAGTGTTCATTTCTTGTCTTTGTCATACATTTCTTTACTTTAAGGGACATATTTTTTAAAATTTTATGCATAAAGTTTTTTTTAGTTTGTCAGTTCCGCATTTTTTTTCTCACTTTGAACTTTTATTCTTATTTTGAATTAAATAAAAGAAAAGTTGTGAATGTGAGAATACGAACGATATTTATCAATAATCAAACGTTCCTTTCATCGGATTTCGTTTTAAATTGTGTACCACTGTAAAAGAAAAAAAATGCATAAAAATAAACCTGTAAAGATCAAGGAAAAAAGTAACAACTTTTTTTTTTTTTTTTTAAAGTACTTAAATGAAAAAGTCCGCATTATTGTATTGCTTTTTTTGTATATTGTAATAAATATTCTTTAAGGCATTTCATTTGTATGTAATTGTATCTATTATTTAGTTCTATAGAAAATTGCAAAGACTTGGGCGGTGTTTAGTGATTATTGATAATTCGAAAGGTGACGTGTAGCTTCCACATTTTGTTTCGTGGCCAATTCTCCACACGTGTACTACTCACTGGAATTGATGATCTGTATCCTTATCCTCTTATTGGGTTATGACATAAAAAATAGTTGATTCTTTGTATTATCACATTTGATGATTGTTGTTATTATTTCCATGGTGAGTGTTAGAGTTGTTATTGTGGTATTTTGTTGCGTTTAGCGCTTCAAACGATTTCTGCATGTTATACATTGATTTATTTCCCTTACATTCCCTTTAAAAACTCATACTCATCTCATGAGCATGTATTGTAGACCCAGCCTTTATGTTCGTTTTTACAAATTCTTTTTGGTCACAAATGTTGAAATAAGTTTCAGTTTCATCCTTTCATTTTTATGCTTAGAATAACTGAATATGAGGCAGGTAAATAAATGTAAGGTAATTTCAAATTGGTTAGCGAAAAGTGTTCTGGCTCTAAAATGGAATACCCCCCCCCCAGTAAAAGTAAAAAGTTTCATTATTTTCATTGATTTAATCGTCAACTTTAGTTTAAACACACATGAAAATTATTTGTCAATATTTCAAAACATCCCGCAATAATTGAGAAGTAAACTGTTTTTAGTGATCTCTACTTTATTTTTTTTATTTATTTATTCATTCATTTATGTCTTTAAGAGATATGCAAATTTTCAATCAGAAAATAAATTTTAATAATGGATTTGCAAAAATATTAAAAATAAATAATTAAAATATGTCATTCTGACATAAGATTAAGAACTAATAAATGAAAACAAAATTTGTTAAAATAAGTGTTTACAATATTTTGAAAACAATAATTTTTACACTATTTTGTTCATACTGTAATACACTGTATTATACGTTTATATGATAAAAATAAACATATACTAACAAGTTATTGTCTTCTATCAGTTATCTTATGGCATTTTTATGTAGTCATGGAGATAAAAGTACATCTTTAACCTGCATCTTCATGTGTTATGGAGAGCCACCTTATTAGTCTGTAGAATACAGTGTAAAATTACACCAGATACTTTAGTGAAAAATAAAATACAAAAGTCTTGATGCAACCAAAGATAACACTGTCTTAGAAATAGAGAACTTCGAATTAAAGGCAATCAATAATTAATTAGGGTGCATCAATATTTGGTAGTATATTCATATATACTACCAAATATTGATGCACCCTAATTAATATCATTTATGTTTCTCTTGCTCTCTAAATGTTTAAATGATGCACATAAAGACATTAAAAGGATTTTTTTCCAGGAAGAATGGATGAAGAGAGGTCATCACTTCTCTTATCCTGAATATTGAATAAGATGAATACAAAAACAAACAAGACTTGAAACTCCAATGTAAAATTTGGAAGAAACATACATTTATTACAAAGACATTAAACAATAGAACAGAATACAAATTTTACAAATAAGTTTGCACAAAATTTTCCTTTTGTGTGCCTTATTATTAAGGCAAAATAACCAGTTTAAAAATAGAAATATGGCTCCTAAAAGCTGATATAAGTTTTTCAACAAAACTTTCAACAATCAAAAACTTTTTTGAGAAAGTACAATTCGTTTAAAAAAAAAAAGATTCTAACAATACAAATTCTTTAACAAAAGATATATTTATTTGAAAGTCAAAACAAGAAGGTTGGCAGGTTCACCAGAGTCACTGGGACATTAACAAATATATTATTTTTAAACAGATTTATTATTTGTATTTGTCACTACTGACAGGCATAACTTTTGATAAATTTTATTTTTCCTATCATTTTCTTTTGGTTACATTTATATTTTGCTATCTAATAAATCTCCTATATATGTGTCTATAAGGTCTGTTCTCAAAGCATCCATTTTCAGTTTCTTCAGAACCAGCTGCAATTGTACAGTCTTTGTGTAACTTGTTAACCAAAAGACTTGCTGTGAAAAATGATTGAGTGAGCTTGTGTACTGTGTGATCGTCATATTCACAACGGCATCTCATGATTTTTTTTTTCCTTTGATACACAAGAGGAAGTGCTGAAAAGTTCTTGATCTAATCAAATTTGCTATCCCACACAAATTCTGAATTCTGAGATTTAGTCATTAGGTTAGATTTTTGGAAGTAAGTTAAGCCAATAACTTTTTAGCATCGCTTTAGTGTATGGGTCAGTGAGTTACAAACGTAGATAAATTACTTTCATTGAGGGATGTATCAAAGAAAAAAGGGATTAATTTTGAAAGGAAAAAAATACCATTTCAAATCTGAATAATTGATTTATCATGTCTTAGTACCAAACTACTCAAATACTGAGTGTTTAAAAAATAAATATAGCTTTAATAGTTGTTCTTATTTTATCAAGTGATCTTAGGAAGAAAAGTGTGTTTGTCTTTTTATTTAGTTTCTAAATTATAAAGTACTTAATATTAGATAATTTCTTTCTAAATTTCTGGGATGAGTAATTATCATTATTTACACTATTTACATTCAGGCTGTTGTCATCACAACATTTCAGCTATTGTGTTCTTTGAAGGCTCATGCAGAGTAAATAACAGGTTCGGTTCAGAATTCTCTGTAGATTACCCAGATCGATATTCACCTGATGAAGGCCCGAGGGAATAACTGCTGAAATGGTGTGATAACAACAAAGGCAATCGTCCAAATGTAAATAGTGTAAATAATTAATACTAGATATTACTCAAAACTGTAGCATATCCATCTGTTTTGAATATCTTCAGAACAGGTTGGGTTGCTTAGAGATAAATTGTCAACCAATGAAAGGGAATCTTACTACACAAGATAGGCACTCTCATTATAGGGATGTTCTGTTGGTAGTAAGATGTCACTGAATGTAGCATATTGCATTTACAGCTAATATTTATCAGGTTTTGCTTGAAACGTGGACATTTGTCTGCGGAAACTATTATGATGACTTCAGTGAGTGAAATACAAATTTTGATACTGATGTTTCAAACCTGACTGCAAATTTTGTTCTGTGAAAAAATAGTCTACATTCTGTAAGACCTTCAACAAGAGAATACCTGAAACTGTTGAACAAGGCTGCAATCAAAGGAATCAGTGATTTGCTCTGCAGGTTCTACTGTCCAGAAAGTATCTAAACATTTGGACTATTTTTAGCTGCCTGTCCTTCTCTTGAAGTATTTTTACAACATTCCATATTTGGTTTTCTTTAACTTTTATTTTTTCCAAAGCTAAAATCTCAAAAGGGACATTTTAGATTGTGGACTAGATTAGAAACTAATAATGATCTCTAAAGAGGGTTTGGCAAACTCCTTTTGAAACTTATGAATTTAAGCATAGTACTAGATTAGCAGCAAATTTTCATCATTTTACAATTGAAATGGCTGTTACATGGAATCATAGGTTCTATCCTAACATTTTCTTCTGTCATACTTCTTGCTTGTGGAAGTCTCTTCTGGCTTCTTGTTTCCCAGTCAACTTTGCTCTTCAAAGATTTAAATGCAATTATTATCTTCTGTCGTCTTAATTTTTGTTCTTTTATTGCTCTCTCTCCTTAATAGTATATTTTTCTTGTATTCTCTAACACTCAGTAACCCCTTACATCTTAATAGTTTTATTACCCTCCTTGGGGTGAAATGATTACAATATCAAAAGTGAAAGGGCTACTGAGATAAGTGTCTGAGGTCCCAAAGAGTATACTTTGAAGGGAACTAAGGCACTGTTGTTGTAGATAGGCTATTTTTTTTTATATTAATTAGCAGGATAATTTCCAGACAGACCTCTTAAATAAGATTTGATTTTTGGACATGTAATGCATTTAAATGCATAAAAATATTATCTGCTAGGCTGAGAAAGGTGTTGAATTTAAGTTTTTATTTCTTTACATGTTTTTATCATGAATGAATGTGTAAGATAAATATGTAAAAATACTTATAAGAACTTGCTCAGTTGGACAGTTAAAATGTTTATTAAAAAAAACATATTACACAAATGTATAAAATGTCTGATTGTATTAACTGTCATTTTCACCTGTCATGTTCAATGTCATGCTCTACTGTCTTGTTTTGATAAACTGGAATGTACTTTTTAACTCAAGATTGATAAATTGATTACTGAGGAAATGTTGCCATTTAATTTTTGTCTTTCAATCACTGAATGATTGACAAGTGTTTATCATTTTTGAAATAGAACTTTAAAATTGTTTTTCATTTCACTTTTATTAAATTCATTACTCTTTTAAAAAATGTTTTTATTTAAAATGTTCTTTCATTATTTCATAGTAGAAATACAGGAGAGAAGACCTTTTGTTTTACAAGATTTAAAAAAAGGTCAATCTCTTAGTTCCTTCACTAAATTTTGTTTTAACATATTCTTTACCTTTGGACAAGCATCCATTACTTTGTGCTATACAACTCTTATCTCTATCAATGTGTCAAAAACTTCCTTGTCATCAAAAATTTAATTTATCAACTAACACATAGATGCATATAGGCTCCATTCGTTCAATTCACAATTTGACTAGATTTTCAAAAGGTTAGATGGTCACTCTAGAAAATTGTTACAGATACTTGGATGTTGGCAACAATGGTCAAATGAACATAGACTAGGATGGCCACAAAATGCAGATGTTTACCAAGATTAACATATTACAAGCAGATTAAAAGCCATTCACAGCTCAGCAGTGTCAACAGTTACTGTTGTTTAATTGCAACAGAACTATGCATGACTAGTTGAACTTTCCATGTTCTGTACATCTCTAATGGTATCATGAGAGGATCATCTGGGATATCTAATGGTGTGTGGTGATGAAAGTAAGTTCTACCTTTATGCAAAAGTTGATCTGTGATGTAGATTGGTGGAGTAACATCTTAAGTGTATTTGCCTGTGACTCAACCATTATCATTATGCTGTGGGGGTACCATAAGCTACAATTCTTGCTTGCCTTTTGTGTTTGTGGAGGAAATATTCAACAGCATCCAGTACAACTGGTACCTCTGAGATTCCTGCATCAGGAAGGTGATGTGCTATTCCATTAGGATGATACCCATGCTACTGAACATGCTCTACAACATGTTCAGCAACTTTCCTGGCTGAAATGATCAATTGGACAGGTTGATTTTTCACTTACTTTAGAAAATCAACATTGTATTCGATGTGAAAGCTGGGGTTCAATGTGATAAGTACTTACACCAAACATTAGATTCATAGCTTTTGCCAGTTTCTGAGCATTTAGTTTTAAAGATAGTCTGAAAAATGTACAGAAATACTTAATTTCTGCAGGTTTTTGCTTACAAACTGACTTCAAAATTTTACTATTTCAAGAATAATCCAAATAAAGTTGATATCTTTTGTATTAGATACATTGAATGGAAATAATTCAACCAGTATCCTAATTATGAATCACCACAGGCAAAATATGCCTTCTTTTTTCTTTTTCTTTTTTTTTTTGTATTTGATAAGTAAAATCTATAATAAAAAAAAAAATTGTAAAAGATTACAAAAAATGCTACTTAATGAATAAGATTTGTTAGATCACAATAAAAACAAAAAATAAAAGTGTATATAACACCATAATAATGCTGGGCACAAATTAGAAGACAAAATGTTTTAAATTTGCATTGTTTATTGAAAATTGCACTAAAACTACTGCAATATATTACATCATAATTTATCAAGCGAAACCCCAACTTTCAAGTTGAGTGCAATACCACAGTTCCAAAATCAACCTGCCCTAATGATCACAGACTTGAACTTCATTGAATATGTATGGCACACTCAATAACACTAAACTTGTACTATTAGTCCAACTTACAAGTCTTGCTGTATTGCATCAACAAGTGCAAAAGGACTGGAATAATATATTGCAGAATGATATCCATCATCTGAACTATACATACAAGAGTTCAGGACAGGCCTTCAGACTGACTTTTTTCACAATCATTCCAGAATCATCCAGAAAAACAACTTTAATCTTACCCTCACCCCCCAAATTTTAAACCATTTCGAAATCAAATTTTTTAACTTTATCATTTATAGATATTAGTACCATAATAAAAACATTATTAAAATATTGAAATAAATTTTAAGATGCAACAAATTGCACTGCACTTATTTTTATTTTATTACTTAGAACGATTACTTCACTACTTATTTAAATGTGAAAACAGTCTTAGTTGGCAATAATTGACAGATGGTTTTAAAAAGGCACTGTTGATTATTTACAGCTAATTTGATTAACAAATGCAGTATTTGTGTCACATGACAATAATTGTAAGTAAAATGATGTGCTAAAATAAGTAACCAAGTAATCGTTTTAAGTTCTCTGAAGATTGGTACCATTTTAAAAAAAGCTAAAATATAAGTTATAAATACAAATTAGTTAAATTTTACTGTAATTTTTACAAAAATCATAACTTTATTTTTATGAAATCACCTTGAGTAATTTTATACACAAATGTTCTTATTGTCATGCTCAGAGTAACTTTTATCAGACTTGAAAAAAATTTTTATGATGCTTTTGTTTTCTATATAAAGAATATTAGCACATTCCAACTATTCACAATAATGTTTTTGTCTTTATTTTAAAAAAATTAATTTATAATTACCTGTATCATGTGACTAAATTTTCTGTTTGTCATATTTTTAAATTCTCCCTTGTATTTTCAATTTAGTTTATGATAAGCAGAAAATATAACATAAATGTGGTCTGTTAATGGTTCAGTTGCAGTTTTTAACCAAAAATTGATAGGAAAAATATAGATTTTTGCTTTTTTTATTAAAGCAAAATTAGTTCTTACTATTAGATACTAATGTATTCCACAATTAGAGATAAATAATACAAATATTTAAATTTAAGTCCTTCAGCCTTCATTTAGGTTTCATTCATCAGTTTAAAAAGTGTGTGCATGTGTGTGTGTGTGCCCACTCCAGTATTAGTGTGAAGTAGGAATTTTTTTTAATTTTAAGAAATTATTTGCTTTTAGAAGACATATAATAGAATTTTAATTAAGTTTTGTACTGTCCCAAAAAACCTAACCAGTTGTCCAAAAATAATGTTCTATCATTTCCAGATGACATTAATTTCAAGCCTCCAATTCAGTTTCATGTTAACACCTAAGGAGAATATACAATGTATCAATATGGTTCATATATTGATCTGCATTTGTGATCATTTACTGCAATCCAGCTATATTAACTGTTGACTTTATCTTGAGTAAACCAAAACATATTCAAGGTATAGCAATTTACTTTCTGTTCATCTATATGAAAGGTTGATGAATGTCTTAAGAATTTTTTTTTTTTTTTTTTCTAAATGTGAAATATTTCAATCAGCTGCTTGTGGATCAGGAAATTTTAATTAATAATGACAGGATGGCCAATTTCTCTTTGAAATTTGGTTTTAGCTGATAGCAATAATCATCAATCATTGTTGGCATCATAATTTTAATTTCACCTATTTTCTAAGGATTATTATTTTGTAAACAAATTGTCAATTATACAACTAAAATCTACAGTTAAAAAAATATTTATTAAATTTTTGTGGCGTTCCTAGGTATTGCATACCTGGATAATAAAAGGGTAATCGGAAAATGCTTATTGTTGACTTTTTTTTTCTATTCCCAAAATAGATTATTTCTTATTTCTTGAAAGAAATACGGTTATTTCATGAGGGAGGTGGATAGGGACTTTTAAAGATACATATTTTTGGTTGGTTTTAATATTTTTAATTTCTGATTAAATGGATTTTGGAATTAATAAAACCAGTTCCAAAAAGTAATACCAAAGTGGAAACATCTAATGAGTGGTAAGATAAAGAACAATAGGAAATGTTTATAAATCTAACATGTTTCATTTTTATTAAAGCCTCATCAGAGAATGAGATATGGAGAAAAAAAGAAAGAAATTCTGTTATTTTTATTTTTATGTTGTTGGATTTTTATTGGTTAATCATGTTTCACATGTATTTGATATTTTTTCTTTTTTGTTTTATAATGACTGACAAACCATTTGTTTCACTACCTTGAAGTCTTTTGAATAGAAAAAGCAGGAACATTGTGATGAATTTTGGGTTAATCTTAAACAGTAACACCATCTTAACTCTACAAGAACAGAATTTATATATCAATGTGGATTCCTTGTGTACAGTAAGGCAGGGCTTGTCCAACATGAAAAGAAGCATTTCTGATTTTTCAATCTTCACAGGCAGTTTTTTAAAATGCAAAAGTTTTTTTGCTAAACACTCATTTGCCATTATTGACAAGGGAATCCATCACATATATCTCCAGACTTCTATCTTTTATATTCATTTATTTCTCTCTACTTTAGTTTTTATAAGATTTTACTTTTTCTTTATTCATAGTTGAAATCTGTATGTTTGATTCCTATTTTACAATTGTTTTGTAGATCCTTAAATGCAATTAGATGCCAACTACAGTTGTATCAACAATTTCAAGTATTCAACTTCTTAAACATGGTATATAGTGTACTAGTCTATTAATAAATTTCTTAGTATATTTATGCTTAATTCATCTTATATAAATATATTTTTCTTTATACCTAATGAATGAACATTTGAGACTTTTGAATAAGTAAAAAAAAAGTAGTGGGTGGAAGAGTTAAACATAATACAGTATTCCTTAGAATTAATTTTCAAAGAATATAGATATAATGTGGTTATTTAAATGCAGTTTCTCTTCCATGTATAATATGTATAATGATTCTCAGATAATCAGACATTTGATACTGTTTGAATAGAACGGACAAGACTCATCGCTTTGCATAGATCATTGCTACTTGGAATGTTGAAGCTAAGGGACTTGTGAGTGAGGACTTATGAAACCTTTTGATTCTTGTACCAACCGAACATATGTCTATCATTCTTACTCTACAAACCAAACCTATAAATACAAAAATTTAAAATTAACTCAATCTTCAAACTAAAATATCTTCCATTAAACAAATCACAGAATTAAATAACCCTGAAGGAGTTGAAATGTCATTGAAAGAATCACTGCTTCTAAATATTTAAGCACAAAGTGTATGTTGTTAACATCTCTCTTGTTCTTATAGTGATTATAAGATGATTTTGATTAAAGGTCTTTTGTCCTTGTTTAACTTGGTAAGCAGTAAAAATCTGCCTTTTTTTTTTCTTTTTTTTTTAACATTTGCTTAGTTCTTCAATCCACAATCAAGTTGACAGTATTTTGAATGGTAGCAATTTGTCTGAATTTTGTCAAGGCTGCTTTTGATTTAGAGATGCCAAGTAGTTTGTCATCAGCAAGAGAAATCAAGAAACTTCAACCGTTACACATGCATTTATGAAATTGCCTCTGAAAAAATACTTTACAGAACTTGCTGTGTGTGTTATTTGGTTAATTTGAAAATGTTAAAAGTGCATCTTTTTTCCTATTTTGAATTAAAAAAAAAAAAAAATAATAATAATAATAATCAAATGGGTATTGATATTATTTATTATTATCTTAATTATTTATTTTTACTATTTTTACTATATATAACTATTGTTACTAGATTGAAATGCATTTAACATTTATGATAATATTATTTTTATTATCGTTATTACTATTTTTACTATATAACCATTATTTTTTTTATCTTAATTTTACCTTTAGTCTTACTATCAGCAACATGTTCTTATTATTTTTATTTATCATTTTCATTTAGTTTTATTTTATATTTATTATATATTTTTTATTAGTATCTTAATTTTATCACTGCATATTTTATTAATATTATTAATTTTATTAATTTCATTACTTATTTTCATACAAAAAATGGTTGTCTCCTTTTGATCTTCAAACTTTTTTTTTTTTTATAACAGCATCTGTTTTTAAATTAAAATTTATAATTCTTATTTTCAATCTTAAATGTTAATCTGGGTCTAAATTCAAATCCAAAATTAGACTACAATTCATTTAAATACTTAACAACAATAATAATTCTCCTTAACAATAAAATAATATCTTACGATAACCATAAATATTAAATAAATGGTGTCACCCCAAACTTGTACCTGAAGATTGCAAATAGCATGAAACTTTAAGTTGTGCATCAACATAGAGTATTATATATATGTGTATAATATATATATATATATATATATATATATAATTTACCCGTTATATGTAATTTGTTTTTTTTTATATTCTCAGCAGTGCCATTATGATCTGGTAATAATTCACTTTTAAGCAAATGCATTCATAAACTTACCAGGGAAATTTTTTTTATTTTTGTGTTGTAATAAAGTGGTGCATATTACTTGTTTATACCCACAGTAACATCTCAGTTCTTGTTTTTAAAAAAATTAGTTTGTTAATCTCTGGAAATGATAAATAAATTTACTAAGTTAATTTTTTTTTTAAATTTTATTAAATGTCAAAGAATTTATTAAACACATTTCAGGTCTTTTCATAAATATATTTTTAGTAAGGCAAAGTAATTTGGTGGTATTCTATAAATATCATTCTTGCTTTTAGTTTGGATTTATTGTTTCAATCAACGTATTGATCTTGGGGAAATTAAAAATACTTTTATAGTGTCATATAAAATGATTAATTTTAAAATCTTTTATATGACACTAATTGAAATTTTTAAAACCTGGTGAAATTTCTATTTTTCTTTTAAACAAAACAAAAAAACACTTAAGACTTAAAATTTATTAAGTAGAATGTTAGGAATTTTCATATTCTATCAAATTCAAGAAATTTATTTGAAAGTTAAACATTTAAAAAAAGAAGAAAAAAAACTTTCAGTTTTTTTTTCTCTGTCTCTCTCTGTCTCTTGGTCATTATCCTGGCACTGTTGTTTAGTTTACTCAGTCAGGATTTATTTGTATAATACTGTTGACTTGTTAAGCATTAAGTTTATTGAAAATGACTTTTATTTGAAGCAACGGAAATGTGGTTCTATAGAAGGACTATTCTCTTTCTTACAACCTGATTTTCTATGGTTGCCTACCTCCTTTTTTCATTTCAGTAACAATGTCACTGCTAATTATAAAATCATACTGACCTTATCTTTTTTGTTTTTCTCTCTCTCATTAGCTGCTGGTAACTTTCATTTTTCCTCCATAGCTAGTAATCAGTTCATATAAATATACACTTCCAAGGAAATAGAGGCTTTGTAAATGTTAAATCAAATCTATTCATGTGTTCTAAGAGTATTTGGTTGTTAATTCTATATGAATGGTATGATTCTGGATGGCCAAGTTTTTAACTTGGCCATCCAAAATAAAAAATGATCTGTGATTTGGGTAAAGAAACCTTTTAAAAAAAAAAAATCATCTTTATATTGTGTTTATGAAGATATAATTGAAATCTGTATAAACTGTCATTTCTGTCAGAACATGACTTTGATCTTCTTTGGAGTTTAAAGATGTGTATAGGTTGAACTTTCTAATGGATCTTACTCTTCCTGGATCCATTGTTTAGTGGAATGAGATGCAGCAAAGTTTGGATTCATGTCTTTATTGGTTCTATCTCAATCCTATTTTTGATGCCACCTTGCATCACCAATGTCTATGTTTATTTATATATGTATACATGAAATACGCAAGTCAGTAGTAAAAAAAATAATGGCATTAATCTGTATCTCTTTGCCTTTTATCATTTTTCATTATTTCTATCTTGATCTCTGATGAAACTTTAATATAGTGAAACATGTTAGATTAAGATCTGTTTCCTACTTATTCATTTTCCTATCCTTTTGTCGGATTCCTGTCCATACTCAATATATATATTTTAGGAATTAATTTTTCATTTATTAATCTGACATATTTTATTACTTAAACATTATTTTTAGCAGATACCTATATTTGAGTAGATGCTCCCTTTATTTATTAAGCAGTATATTTATTATCTATTGGCCTGAATATATTTGAGAAATCTTATTAGAACAATATGTGCTCTTCAGCAAGATCAAGCTATGGGAAACTGTCAGTAGATCTGATATCTGACTACAGAGAATCTGATGGTGAAGCAAATTATTTGAGCAAACTAATTGGGCTTTGCTTGGCCATCAGCTTCTCTGTAGCAGAGAGATTAAAGCACATCAGATCTAATGATGGTTTCTCTTAGTGGGAATGCAGGTTTGACTCCTGCTGGAAAGCACATATTTTTCTAATAAGATTTCTCGATTATGCAGGCTAGTAGATAATGATGATAAATAAATATACTGTTTCATTAATAAACATAGCATCTACTCAGGTATGTATATCCAATAAAAATAATGTTTAAGTAATATATATATGTGTATATGTTTCATTTAAACAGTTCATATAGCACACATAAACTAAAAACGAAACTTCACTATAATTAAAAAAAAAAAAAGTAGAAATAAGATTTATATAAGAATTTATCAGTTTTTGATGTTTTCATTTTCTGTTAATCTGGAAAGATGTTGCAGTTGATCTTAAAATTTATTTTGCAGGCAAAGCAATTTTGCTAATTTCATGTATAAAATTCAGATTTTGTAACCATTAAGACTGAAATAGAATTCTCCTTCTTCTGATGTGGGATGCCCCCCTCAGAACATAGGCGATCATGGCTCACCACAATTTCCTGTCCTTTGTAGCGCTTATTAAATTTTGTCTTTTCGTTATTTCTCCTAAACCCTGTTCTGCCATACATTTACTCAAGCTCGTCAAGTATGTTATGGGCTGTTTTCCTCTGTCCTGTGAGTATCAAATTTTCCAAGCCCTCCTTCCTCATTATATACTCCAGAAATTTCAACTGTCTATATCTGATGTTAAGTATAAATATCCTTTTTGTTTCCATTTTCTCTAAAACCTTGTCATTGCTCACTTGTTCAATCCATGATATCCCCAGCATCCTTCTATAGAACCACATTTCCGTTGCTTCAAGTCGCTTCATCTTTGAGGAGATTGTTCAGTATTCACTGACATATAGGAAGACAAATATCATAACTTGTCTTTGTTTCTAACAAAGTTTTCCCATCTTTTAATACTCTGCTTAATTTTTTAAATGCATCTTTCTCTATCCCAATACATTTTCAGATTTCAGTGTTGTACTTTCCGTCCTATGTTAGAACACTTCCCAGATATTTAAATTTTTATATTTGTTTCATTTTGCTATCTCTGATTTGTAATTTGCATTCTGGGCTCATCCTTTTGCTGTCTTCTTGTAGTTTATGTTTAGTCCTTTCTTCTTACTTTCCTTCATTACCTTCTGTAGGAGCTCTTGTAGTTTTCTTTCTGTGTCTGCTATCAACGCCTGCATATCTTATGTTGTTAAGATTGTGGCCACCAATAATGAATCCTGATAGGACATCTAATTCTGTCAGATTTGCCTTGTATTGGTTGAATAAATGAGAAGACATATCCTTGTCTTACACCCCTTTCTATTTTTGTATATCTGCTGAACTCATTTTCTATCCATATGCAGGGAGTTTGCTCCCAGTATAGGTTCTTGAGTATTCTAATATCATTCCCAAATATGTTAAGGTTGCCGAGCAGTTCTAACAAATGTTTGTGGCTTACTTTATTGAATGCCATTGCGTAATCTTTAAAGCACGGGTACACGTCCTTCTGCATTTTAATTTTTTTTTTTTTTATAACATTCTGAACATAAATAAGGCATTCCTTGTTCCAGTGTCTTTGACAAACCCACACTGTTCTTGTCCTATCTCCAGGCTGATTATTCTGTGCACTCTATTCATCAGAATTCAGATGATGAGTTTTGTTTTATGGCTCATTAGGTTGATTGTCTAATGAAGTTGAAATTGATTTGCACCTGGTTTCTTAGGCAGTGCCATGAAAAAAGATCTACTTAGATCTTCTGGTATATTGTTACTTTTGTAGATTTCATTTATTATTTCTGTAATCCTGTCTATGCCAAAATCATCTAAGGCTGTCAACATCTTTATTATAATTCTGTCTGGCCATGTTGCTTTGTTTCTGTTTAATTTGGCCAGTGCTACTTCCACTCTGTTTTTTTTAATATTTCTGGTCCATTGATATTTTTGTGTATTGCCAGTTGTTCTCTGTCATTGTGAAAGAGTTCTGATATATTTTGTCTCTGAAGTATTTTTTCTTTCTCTAATAGCATCATTCAGTCCTTGGATTTTATGAATCCTGTTGATGAGCATGTCTTTTGTCCTGTTAGTTCTCTCATTTTTTTATGCATATCTGCTTTGAATTACTTTGACAAATTTAGAACTTGAAACTGATGTTCATTATACCATCCATAAATTATTAAAGTTAGTCTGCCTCATTATATTGTAAGTTACTGCCACAACAGAAATAAGCAGGCCAAAATAAGTTATTTGCCTTTTCTTTTCTCTCTTGATATAAAAAGAAGAAAAATGCAGTAAATAAAAAGGCTGGGTGCAAGGAGGTGGATATAATTACAAAAACTATGCTTAATGGGAATAAGAAGGTGGATTTTTTATGTTCTCTTTATTCAATTGGTTCAATTGATTTCTGATATTCCTCAAACTGGTAATTGATTCTATTAGTTTAAAAACTAATGGTTAGATCATTTAGTTTCCATCCATTAATATTTTAAAACCTTCCCTAAAGTGATTTTTTTTTCTATGTTGGGGGGGGGGTTGAAAATAAAAATTATACTTATTTAAAAAGTGTTTGCTTTTTTCATAATGATTTTCACTCAGTACAAGGCCCAAGATCCACTCAAGATAGAGGGTTACAGAGTAAGAGGCACACAGTTTATGGGGATATGTGGGGGAAGATAACAGTTGACCCTAGACTTGAACAGGTTAAGATTGTAGTGATTGGGGAAGCATTCTCTTGGGAGTTGGCTTCACAAAGCAGCAGTTCATGGGAAGAATCTGCTCAAGTAGAACTTGCATCTCATCAATGGAATATCATGGAAATGTGTTTATTTCCATCCAATAAGGAATGAAGATTTATTGCTTATAATTATAAACAATTTTGGCACAAGGCCAAAGGAGAAGGGCTGGTCAACACTTTCTATCCTATATCCAGCTAATCAGATTCACAACCCTTTAATGTAAAAACATGTTTAAATGAACAATTCAAAATTACTGATCTTGGAAAGCTTTCTTTCTGGGTATACAATTTATGTTTAAAAATAACTCTATAGAGATGAATCAAACAAAATATATTGAAAAGATTCTAATCAAGTTTGGAATGTAAGATTGTAAATCTCAATCAATGCCTTGTGAACTGGATATCCATCTACTGGATGAAAGCAATGCTGAACCAACAGACAGAAAATATTACCGATAGTTGGCAGCCTGATATATGATATGACTGCCACTCATCCAGATATAAGTTATGTGGTAACAAAATTGTCACAATATTCTGCAAATCCAAACATGGAACACTTGATAAGAGCCAAACAAGTTTTACGCTATTTGAAAAAAAAGTGGGGGGATTTAGGGGAGGTAAATATGAGTGCACTCATCCATTAGATTGAGCATGGGTGTTGATTTTAATCCAATAAAGGATTACTGCAGAACACTTGACACTCTCGTTTCACAGGCAAAAGCACACAAAAGCATGCTGGGATTTTGTTGGCACATTCCTCATGCAATATAGGGAATTAGTAGAAATTCATCCTGACAAAAAGTTGAGTGAATGGAAATATTTGATGTTAAGCCATGAACATTTCAATAAGATGCCCAATTGGATTACCCTTAATGGAAAAAGAGTATCAGTCATTGTATGTAGAAGAAAGCTGTCTTGTTGGCACTGTGGAGAGACCAGGCACTTCTCCACAATCTGTCCAGCAAACAAGAAATACAGAAGGAGAATGGCAGATGGTTGGAAAAGAAGATAGGAAGTATGCTGCCTCTCTCTTCCTAATCAACAGTGGTAAAAAAAGGATCATTTTTATATGCAGAAAAACTAAAAGAGGTGATACCACCTTCAACCCCCAGAGAGGTGGGGGAGAAAAACTTTGAGGAAAAAACTGGAGACTCAAAATGTCAAGAGCCACCTCCCCCAACAAGACATCTTCCCCCACCCCTATAAGGTAATAAATTTTCCTCATATTGACCATCTTCAGAAAAAAAATGGAAGACCATTATCACCACCCAAGCCTGTTTTTCCCACTCCCAAACCGTCACCAGCAAGAAAATTCACATAACCTGCCAAATCATTGAGTCTACTGCCCTTAACCCAAGCCACGTTGGCATGGCCACCTTTGCCCCCACCACCTTTATCAATACCATATTCACCAGTATCAACCAAGAGACCATGGAGTTCCTCTTTGGGAAGTTTAGAAGAGGAGTTCCCACACAAACACTGGCCTACAAGCTGAAATATCATACTGGGGATGTCTGCTGTATTGACCTGGACATACTCAAAAGGAAGAATTTGCAGCAATAATGCTTGAAAGATCTGAAGATTCTCCTGCACTTTAAACAAATTGGAGAAAGCATGTAGACTCCCCACAATTTTCTGCATGCTTAGAGACTCTTAGTGGTTGTTTGAGTATGTCTGAGCACTCAGCAAATCTAGTCAATGCTGGGTGAGGCTAATTCAGCCATAGCATGAGCACTGGCTTTGATGGAAAATGAGACTGGCAAAATTGAAACAGTTTTGTTCTCTGAGGGTCTCCATTCTCATACATTCTTCCCTTTGTAGAGCAGTCAAATTAACCTTTCCTAGAAACATTGGTTTCAGAAAGCCATCATTAAAAATTAAATGGGCTAAGGCTCCATGGGACTGGCCATTGGTGTCCTGACCCCAGGCATGTTTGTCCCAGTTGAGCAACACCTGTAAGCATCAATCATGTCTCTCTGGTTAGTAAGTTTGAATGGCTAAAAGGGCTTGTCTCTCACATGATCTTCAATGTCTCAGTGTGAATGTCTGTTGTGTACAGGAGACCCACCTTATTGCAAGCAATTATAAGGGTGTGCTGTTGAGGAGGGTTCGCCTCCTCTCAGCATATTTTGATAAGTGTTCAAGGAGGTCTTACCCAAGTAGTAAATTGTTCTTTGAACACCACTTGTTCACTTGTCTTTGCAGATCTGGTGGGCAGATTGTGCTTGCTGGATGTTACTATAAATAGGAAAGCATTCTGACTCCTTGGGCTCTATGTGCCCAATGACTGTAGGGAGTGGGAACCCTTCTTTTGATGAATCAATCAGTTTGTGATATCATCAAAACAGGTAGTTTTAGTGGGTGATTGGAACGCTTTCCTTGATCCTGAATTAGATCTCGGGAGTGCTAGTGTAGGTGCTAAAGTAAGATGTAAAAAAACTTTCATGAGTTCATCACCAGACTTGATCTGGTCAATAAATTCTGAAATGAACATCTAAAGTGGGTAAAGAGGACTTGGACAGATAGGGATGGCTCAGGTACAATGCCATGTTCTAACTACATTGACAGAGTTCTAGTTAGGAGAGTTGACTTAGATCTCTTAGTTTGTTGAAATCTCCATAGTGTACTTTATTCAGATCTAGCCATTAGTTTAAAAACACCAATAGAATTACCAGTTTCAGAAATATAAGAAATCAACTAGAACCAATTGAACAAAGAGAACAAAAAAACAAAAACATGATTTAACTATTGATAAGTTAAAACTGTTCCTATAATTATGTGTTATTAGACATTACAAGTTGATTATGAAAGATTGCTTCCTGTAAGGTGGTATGAGCTGCATTCTTTCTGAAGTGCTGTTGTGTGAGCTTATTAGTTGAATAAGATTATACAAGATACTTAGATAGCATTAGTGATGTGGTTGAGTGTTGAAAACTGAGAAGCCTTAACATTTTCCTGACAGTGGAATAACTAGTTACTGTAAAAAAAAAAAAAAAAAAAAAAACTGATGTTCGTAAATCAGTCTTGAGTGAAATAAACATCAAGCTCTACTTATCAATTATCATGATTTAAATGTTGGCCTTCTAGTATTTGTTTTATTAATTCTATTACTTGGTAGAACAAATTAAATTATTGTTGATAGGTATTTTGGGCATTGCTTTTTTTTATCTGCTGATAGCATCACTACAATGGAAAGAAGTTGAACTGTTGATTTCTAACTTTTAGTCCAATGCTATACTACTAAGCTATCTCAGAAGACAAATACATTCATACTATTGTTACTTTCCCATCTCTAGCATCTTAAATTTTTCATCTTTTTCTACATTATAGTCACTTGTGTACATACCACAAAGTATGGTAAAATATATTAATAGAAAATGAAGGCATAAAAAAATACTGGCTTGTGGCATTTAACATTTGTTTACGTCTCTAAGTAGCTCTGGTTTGGCTACAATTTTTGCTTTCATTTTGTGAAAACTTTTGGAGCTTTTCCAGATTCATCATCATCATCTCTATATATATATATATATATAATGCAAATGTATCTTCTATATGATGTAAGCTATTCTTATAATAGCTTTTTCCCTTTTCTTTTTCTAGCTTGGGTTGCTACTGTGTTGTAGATTCAGTTTTTCACTTCTGCATATAAAATGAGGGATTAATTTGCTATTTTCTGGTCTCCTAAACTGATTACTCACTTCTGTTCCGTAAAGTATTAGTAAATTTCTGAAGATAACCAATTTTATTACATAAATTACTATTAACAAGTTATGTTAGACTATTTGTATATTTTAACATTTTTGTAGATATTAGATAAAAATCTTATATATATATATATATATATATATATATATATATATATATATATATATGTGTGTGATACTAATTCTTGTTACTTGGAATTGGTATGTCGAGGGTTTGAACAATGGAAAATGACCCAGGCTTAAAGGGCAATGATGATTGACGTGTTCTATGTAGCTAAAAATGCAAGCTATAAAGTGGAAACTTCATTTTCATAAACAATGAATTTGAAGTTGATTTCTCCTGGTTGAAAGTTGAGTTAAAATACTAGAAGGGATTAGATAAGCCACCCATGCTCACTAAGGAGATTTAATAATATGAGAGTGTGGAAGAAGAGAATTCCTTAGAATTATGAAGTAAGCTGACAACAAAAAGGGATTTACTGAAATCCCTCTAGGCACTGTCTCCCGTGCCAGTTTGAGCGAATGTCAATAAATACGAAGGCACAGAGTGAATTTGTCAGATGAAATGGAGATAGAGATGGCAGAGAGTTTGTTTCAACCACCAGTTGTGATACACTCCATGTGATTGCCTGCCAAAGAGAAACACCAGACTTCAGCCTTGTGCCAAATTTTACCAAAACAGCAAAACAAAGTTTATCAAGTCAACAACGATATCACCTCCAATTTAGATGCAGATTGGGCTGATAATTGCATGTGAACTCTGATATAACCAAATGTACTTAACATTTGGTTTCTGTGAGCTGGGATCGACTCTGAAAGACTACAATTTGGTGCGGGTTTGACGTCGGGTTAACTATGACCAACCCAAGAATCCAGACAACAGAAAGGAAGGAGACAAGAAAAGGAGTGAGAACCAACAGACTCTGGTCATTTTGACCATACAGTTCTAAAATAAATATACTCTGTAATTTTTATTTTTTTTATTCCCTCAATAAATTGACAGCCACCCAGAAACAAGTGACATTTAGGACACTTTTCAGTTTTCCCTGAAACTTCTTTGTTTTTTTGCATCTTGCCAGGAAGAATTGCTATTTTTATTACCTTTCCGATTTTCAATTTTGCTTGGTTTAAGTCGATTTATTTAACATGAGTGACCACAAGTCAGTGAGATCTGAAGTAGTAGATGTTGAGGATGAGGTGGCGGGGCAACAACCTACTAGTGGCCTGAGGGAATTGTTGGGAGGACCCAGCTTTTGTGGGGAACTCAAAAGAGTTGAAGGATTCACTAGCATCAATCAAAAAGGAACGGTGCATATATGAGCTGTCTGATAAGGAAATGGTATACGTAACATTTAACGCTGCAGTGGGTACAGTTTCGGATTTCATAGAGGTTCACTTGGTGGGAGATCCACAGTTGGCCTGGAGTGAGCTGGAGGAACTACTTATAAAGGAATATGCCGATGAGGAGACAGCAATTGAGGCAATGAGAAGCCTGATAAAACTAGTGCAATTAAAAGATGAAAACCCCTGGGAGCTAGGTCAGAGAAGCTGGCCGCTCTGGAAGAGGTCAGGAGTAACACCACTATGCAGGCCCAGCTGGCCGACCTATATGTGGAGGCACTCCAGAATGAGTGCATACAGCATAATGTTATAAAAGAGGCACTGGCCAAGCTATCTGCGGCGGTGGTGGTGGTGGTGGTGGTGGACAAGGATAGCCAGGAGGATGTCAAACTGGAGAAATGGGAAGAGGTTCTCAGAAGAAGGGCTTGGTTGCTCTGACATGGGTTCTATGAGCCCACACCTCCAAGATACTGGTTAATCTGTTGGACTAGTTGCCATGAGGGTCACAGGGCAGTCAGCTTCTCAACAGAGTGGGGACTGCTCCCAGATTTTGAAGATGATGAATACACAAGGTGCAGTCATAGAGGACATAAAATGGTGTGGGATTAATAAAGATGCTCCACCAAAACAGGTTAAGAAGGCCGGACCTTGAAAACAGAACCCAGGAAATGCTAGTGGGTCACTCTGGAAGTGAGATATAGGTAGTGCTAATCTCTCTCTATCTTGCTTCTCCCACTTTCTCAGTAGCCAACCTCAGCCAGATAGTGCAGTGAAGACAAAAGGGATTTTCAGTCATTAATCCTTATCTATCAGCTTGCCCCATGCTCTTGATCAAACAGACCACTTAAGAATTGGAAAAGGAAAGAAAAAAAACTATTTCCACTTTCCTTAAAATGATAGTTTATCTTATGCATTTTTTGTGATTGAATAGACCACCCAGCCTTTTTTCTCATGGTCACTTGAAAATAGTAATTAATTTTTCTTACCACTTGTATATCCAAAAGAATCCGAATTAATGTTTGGATATAAAATTTTTCTGGACGAATGTCACAGAAATTATAATAAATGAATGCACCAGGCGCATCCCTATTTCTGTAAGGACGCTTCTTTTCTGGGTGGCTGATTCAAAACAGTTTTTTTTGCACTTTCTGTTCAGAGGAATCATGAATGCTATTTATTTTTGCCCTGGTTTCTTTATCATCAACATGTTTCTATTTTATCTGATATCTTCGTGGATACCTTAATAGTCTCCTTAATGGCGAAGGTCTATTAGTCTTTCTGAATTCTGTCTAGTTAAATTTGGATTTGATTCTCCTTGGAGTTTTTTTTAAAAAAACATCATTTATCAATACATTTTGTTTTTAATTTTCTTAACTTTTCAATCCATCTTCCTACAACTTTAACAATTATCATCCAGTTAGTAAACCCTTCCACTTACTTCTTTATTTCACTTTTTTGCTTGATCAACCTCTGGAGATCTCGGTGTCACATAATTATCTTTATTAAAGAAATCATTCAAAAATAAAATATACTTTTCTGAAACTTTATTTGAGGAATATTTACTGATTTAAAGTTTAATTAATCTCATTTGTAACAAATATTTGAAATGCATTTTTTTTTTTTTTTACATGTTGGTAGCTGTTTATTTAAGGTGTTGACAGTTTAACAGCTTAACTGACAGACAGAAGTTTTATTTTTTTTTTACAGTGGACAAAGCTGTAAAATTTATTTGTGAAATAGAATGTGAGCACCTTTTTTATATAATTTTTAGCTACCCTGTAATCTTAAAAATTTAGAAAAATATCCTGCATAATTTAATGTTTTATTGAATTTTAGATACTTTGGCTGTAAATTTACTATAGTTATCACTTATTTTCTGAAAATATGTGTGAATGTTCATTTTAACAAAAATCTGCACATTTATATGCATAAAAAATTAAATCTTTTTTTTTTAAATATTGGTAGTTGATAAATTGTACTAAGCTTGTCCATTTCAGATTAGTAAATATAGTTTTTACTTAATAACAGTATCTCTTAACCTGGACCAAATAATACAGAAATTTAAGAGATTTATAACTTTATAAAATATTCTAATTCAAATTTTTATAAAATGAAAACTATTGTAAAAATTCCTTATGTATTAATTTTTTTTCTTAAGACAATAGTATGCATAATATATATAGCAATTATGTTTTTCTACTTAAATAATGTCTTAGTTTTATTATATTTTTTTTTATTTTACAATTCAGAGCAGATTTTCAATCACTGGTGGTCCTGTTTTGTAAAAAAAATTGCTGATTTAAATTCTCCAAGGAGTTCTGATTTTAACCAATATAAACATTAAGCTCTATTATTCGGTTGAGCTAGCTTGGACATTCATGACTCTATCAGGCTGTGATGCCCGACCCCTGGTGCGATCCTGCAGTCACGATACCACTCTTGACCCCCGACTCTCTCTGGCGCAATCCTGCAGTCTCGACACCACTTATGATGGGCTAACCCTGGGACATCGGTTGAAGTCTTGTTAGGTTCTAGTACCAACTTGTCGTATTCGGCTCGCCTCCAACGCCTGGTCACCGAAGCAACTGCTTTGATCTCGATTCAACCTACCCACGTTGTGATTTGATCTTAGGTTGATGAGATCAATCAAACGTCGGGCCGTAGTGCCAGCTGAATCCGGGTGAAGGTGATACTGCACAATAAATGTAGAAAAACAAAAACACAAAGAACAACTTCAAGGCGAGCAACTGGTTAGGAATAGTGATTAATTTTATGTCGGTTTGTTGAGTTACAGGAGTGCATCTCTCTCTTTCTCTCCCAGCCCCCCAAAAATGTGGATTGTAACACTCTTGCGTTCTTAGCGAGCTCTGGATATCTGGGTTGTTTTTCAATAAAGTTGGCCCTGGTGGAAAATCAGACTTCTATAATTTGTTCTTGGTTAGAAGTCTAAGTCGAAAACTGGCTTTGGTGGAAAATCTAAAGTCGGACTTCAATAAATTTGTTCTTGGTTAGAAGTCTAAGTCGGAAGGCATGGATTCGTGCGGGCCACCTCTGCAAGACGCTATCTTTTAACTCTCTCCGGCTGTAATGGTCTCGAACTGTCTGGGAACTCTCTAAAATGCCCGATCAAAACCCGGCGTGGGGTCAGATGTGGTTTGGGTTCTTCGTTGATTTTAAATCCCCAATAAGGATTTTCTTTGTTTTCGGTCAGGAATATTTATCATTTTCCATTTTTGGAAATCTACCACCCTTTGTCTAGAGGGGCTCCACCCCTTCCGTGAGGAAAGGTCGGAGGAGAGCCCTCTTCCTTCTCATACCGGCACCTCATACCAATCCTTTCGAGGGGTGTCAACAAAAATCTCCCTCCTTCTCTTCTTCTGTGAGGGAAGGTCGGAGGAGAATTATCCTCCTAAGCTTATCCTTTCTCACATTGATACCTCACACCAAGTGGGTGTCAACCAGACCCCCCTGTTTTATCATATTTTCATCTCTCCCACCAACTCAAGCCAGGTAGGTATTTAGCTTACCCTGGAGGGAAAAAGAAGGGAAAGAAAAAAAAAAGAAAAATTATTTTTCCTTTTTCTTTAAAAAAAAAACAATTAGACCTCCCAGAATTCTGTTTGACAATCTTTTATCTTACCTTAGACATCTGGTATTTGCCAGGGCCTCTGCCACAATGCTTTAATTATTCGTTTACTCGTTAATTTGGGAAACCGTGTCCACTTATGGACCAAAACTTGTTTATCACAACCAGATGCCCACCGGTTGGTGACAAAATTTCCTCACAATAACAATATTTGTCTCAACCTGACTTCGATCAATTCTGCCCTCATTGATAACGAATTTTGTCAAATTCTTCCTTTTGTATTTTTACTTGTTAATCAACTTCCTTCCATGCCTCGCTGACCGAGGTTCACTAAGTGACCGACCCGTGATTTATATCGGTTGTTAAATTTTTAATCTTATTCAGGACACAGCTGGCATATTTCAGTGCTGACTTTTCAAGCATTAACCTGCGTTTTAACTTTCCGTTTTCTGCAAGAAAGGAAAAATGATTATCTTGAATCGCATTTGAAAATAATAAAATAAAAAAAATCCTTTTACCCATTCTTTGTTTGGGAAAATAACAAAACAAAAAGAATATCGCTCAGTATGCTTTTCGTTCTATCTATCGGTTTAAGTAATCCCCGTAATTAACTTCGGTGGTTAATTAATTGGTCAACTAACTGCCGTTGCTAAATAGTGTTACAAAGCTAACCATTATGGTTCTGGTTGAAAGGTCACTGGGATGGCGTTCTGTGTCATAACATAGCTGGTCAATGTAGGTGGTTGCTGGGTGACCAACCCATCTTGCTGTCTAAGTATAAGCTCTACAAAATTGAATTTCTCAAAATTTCATAAAATTAAATAAGTGGGTGTGGGGGTTAAAAAAAAAAATATTTTTTTTTTTCCTAAGATCTTAAAAAAAAAAAAACATTTCTAAAATAATTTCATTTGTGAATAAGTCCTGAATGTTTAAAATCAGACAATTATTTGATTTCTGCAAGAATTTCCAAATCAATGTGTTTTTCACTGCAAAAAGATAAATTTTCCTATATTAATCTTTGGTTTTCTCAGAATGATAAAAATTTGTTTTTATAAAGTTTTGGGGCCTTTTTTTTTTTTTTTTTTTTTTTTTTCAACATGTATTGCTAATTTTTAGCGAATCAGTGGAGGTCCTAATTAAAGAGTTAAAAAATAATTTTTCCCTCAGTGTGGTCTTTGTACACTGCAAGATCACATTAAACAAAATCAGATTTTGTACTAAAAAAAAATCAAAACCACATTTCTTTTTCATGGAATTTCACAATTGAAAACCTTTACTAACAACTTATAACAAAAAAGATTTTAAAAGCCTGAGAACAAATTCAAGATTTTGCACATTATATTTCATAACACAGACCAAGAGAGAAAGAGCCAGTAACACAGCATGTGTCTGCACTACTAAAGATAGTGAAATTACAATACTGTCAGTAAAGTGAGCTGCTGGATTGATGAGACCTGAGTAGTATGTGAGAGCAGAAAACTAATTACCTCCATTTGTCCAGTTGGTTACTTTTACTAACCATAACAAACAGTCATCCATACATGCTGTACAAAAGTGATGCTTCAAGTGATGATAGTTAGTACATCTGATGCTGACAGGACTAGACATTGAGCAAGATCTATTACAATATATTAATACAGTTCATGTCTTGAAAATTGGTAATTTTGATCCTTGAATATATAGTTAAAAATTTCAGATGCTGAAAACAAAAATGCTGCTTGAAGTAACTTGTAAGATAATTAACATTTGCATCATTTTATACAAATGCAGAAAAACTTTGATTAAAATTAACTATGAAACTAGTTTAATATTAAAAAATGTCTGTTGTATTTGAAAGGGAAGTGATTCAAGCCAGTTTTCATTATGTATTAAAAGAAATTAATTTTTGCTGTAATTTTTAATTTTTCAGGGGTATTTGGAGGAAATGTTGATGAGCATCTGGAAATGGGCAAAACACTCCTTGCCCAGGGACAATTGTCTGATGCTCTCTCTCACTACCATGCTGCTGTAGGTAAGTAATTTTATGAATGTCAACATTTTAATTTTTTGAGATACATTCATCATTTTACAAATTTGCTGAATAACTACTATATTCAATTAATACCTGAGACACTAGAAGATAATTGTTCAAAACAATGACAGACAATATTAATGAAACCTTTTGTCTTTTTTTTTTTTTTTTAAATACACTTTAATATTGTGTGTGCATTTTATATTTTTATATATATTTATATATATATCCATTTTATATTTATATATATATCCATTTCAACTTCCATGGCTTCTTGGGAAAGATTGTAAAATTTCAAGTTTCTTCATAGTTTTGAATACAAAGTGGTCTATCTCCTAGATTGGTTCCCACACAAAAATACAGAGCCTAGACTGCCCTATTATTTAACCTATGTTAAAGGATAAATCCAAATTGTTAAAATTGTAGCATTTTCTCTACTGCATAATTAAAACAATTTTCCATTTATAATTCAGCGTACAGACCTTTTTTATGTAACTTAGGCAGTTAAAACAGAAATAAAATAGCTTCTGGCTAGTGTTACTGCTGTAAAGCAGGTTTTAGCATGATAGTCTCTCAAGCTATTGATAATAAATTCATTTTCTTATTGGGGCTCTATGAATCTGTCCCTGTGTTATAATGGACATAGTCCAATAAATGCTGATTCTAAATAAAACAATACATAAGAATTAAATGTAAATATTATTCATGTTTTTCAAGAAGGAACAAATTTCCATCAGATTCAGTTCTTCTGTAAAGAGTAAGCTCAATTTACAATTATAATGATGAATCAATAATTCCATAGCTTGACACTTTATTAGGTGAATGTTTTGCTCTGTAATGTTTGCTTACTATCATTAATTTTCATCACTGAATTTAAAGCAGATGTTTACATTGTACTCAGAAAATAAAAAATAGTAACAAAAAAACATGACATTAAAAAATCACTTCCCAAGGCTGCTATTTTCTGTTAATTTGTATTGTATGCAAGATGTCAAAAGCAACAAGCTAAGAATAAATACTGCAAGTAAGCACACAAGTAATTGAAAGTAACTGCTCTTTAGATGTGAATTTTCAGCAACTGGGTGCAAATTAATGACTTTAAGAGAGTTGGCATTCTGTTATTGTGTCATTGAATATCAACTCTCTCTTTTTAATGTTATATGTACATTTTTTTTATATAGAAATTGATACTGGGATTCTAAAAACTTGAATATTAGTACATCAATATAAATTACTTTTAATTTTATATCTGTTCCCGTTATATATGTTTTCTTGTCTATTGCACCAATGTAAAATTAGTTGGGATTATACACTGATTTACTTGAACAATGATCCTCATCTTGGTTGGTTCAGTCACAATATTATGGATGTTGTATCCTATAGAAATACATTGCTTAAGCAGATCTAGTTACTTGGTGGTTAGGAGTTCAATCCCTGTATACAGTTATCACAAAAAATTATATATTTTGTTCATTGGCAGAATGAGAACACTCTACCTTCATGGATTGAATAAAGGATTCAGGTTGAAGGTTTCTCATTACAACAGATATCCAAAGAAGGTCAGAGAGTAAAGCACCCCCACCCCAAAAAAAACTGTAACAACCAAGATTAGGACATTAATCTGTGTAAGTCAATGTATAATAATAATTCTATGATAAAAAAAAAATAAATTCACACAAAAACCACTAAAAATTATTTGGTACAATTCAAATCAGTGTCAAAGACAACATTTAAATATCACAAATATAAATATCTATTTTATATAAATCTGATTTTAAATCTCATTTATTATCAGTGATATTATCCTGGTCTTGTTTTTGTTTGAGAATTTAACCATTTTTGTTTTAATCTGAAAATTTGAGTTCAGTAAAAATAACAAAAAAACACATTTTAGTAATAGAGAGCCAGAATTATGGATAGAGTATTTCAGGCCAATAGTCTGCAATGACCAGTTTACTGTTGGTTAGGGAATAGATGAAAGTTCATGAAGGATTAGATATGAAGTCAAATTTGTTATAGGTAACAAAATGAGGTGTAGTTTCTGTGTCTGTCTCTCTCAAAAGCACATATATATATATACACACACGCATGCGCGTTTGTTTTTGTGTATGTGTATATATATATATATATATATATATATATATAAGATCCTAATAATAAAGCATAAAGATTCTGATGAGTTACTAAACCAACACAATGAGTTAATCTTTAAATGCAGACACAAAAATCATCTCAATATAACTCACTGCACTTTAAAAAAAAAAATCGCTATCAGTTATATATGCAGTTGTATATGGCATAAGTACATTGATATACATTCTTACATTTAGGCTATGATTTATAGGTTTCCATATGATATTTGCAGACGTATACGTATGTTGGTGTATATATATATGTGTGTGTGGATATTTATATACGATGGTAAATATTGGTGGGTATTTAGATGTGAGGATGCTTGTATGCACACATGTATGTGGGTACATATTTGTATGTAAAAAAAAATGTGTATATGGGCTTGTATATGGATATGTGGATATATGTATATACATCTGTATATGTAGATACGTATGTAAATATGTGTGTGTGTATTTGTTATGTATATGTATATATATATTGATTCATGTGTATGGGGTTGCATATATATTTGTGTGTGTATGTATATATATATATATATATATATATATATATGCATGTATATAGATTTATGTAAAACAGAAATTTCTTTATTACCTTCTAATTTTTGTATTACCTTCTAATCTATCTTCATCTTGAAATAATTTCTAATTAGACTTGAAAAATTAGAAATTTTTCCTCATCTGAAGGTAATTTCAATTTAAATTGATTACTTAGATTTAAGTTAAAAAATATTACTCCTTAACCATTATTCACGATATTAAAATTAAAATTTTTTTTAAAATTTAAATACTTAATTCACTATCTAATGTTAACGGTAAAATTTAAGAGAAAATTTAAATATGTATAAAGATGGATGCATGTGGAAATATGTATATGTAAATATTTGTGTATGTATGTGCGTATATACCCATGTGTATCGATACATGTGTATGTGGTTATATTTGTAATTGTACATGTATACGAATATATGTGTATTTATATAAATATGTATGTGGTGTGTGTATGTAAAAACAGTAAATTCTTTTATTATTACCTTCAAATTTTACTTCATCTTGATTTGAAACTTAAACTTTAATTAAGAAATATTACTCATCTAAAAATAGCTTCAGATTTGATGAATTAGACTCTAACTTGAAATGATTTTACCTTAACTGTCATTCACAATATTAAAATATTACTACTAGTAACTTTTTATTTTTATATTTGTTTATTAATATAATATTCAGTTTATATTAAATCCCTAATTTATTTGTAGAGAAGTTATATGTTTAAATTACTATCAAGCATTAAATCTAGTTTATTTGTGGAGTATTTAAACATTTAACTTACTATCAAATGTTAAAATCTGTGTTTTTCTAAATTGCTCAAACATCAAGGAAAAATACGGCTTTAGAACCCCCCCCCCAACAAAAAGAATTAGACAACTTCGAGAAAGACTTAACTGACCTAGTTAGAAATATAAAATTCCATAAAAACACAAGATGCATTCCAAAAAAAGCTAAAAGATATAACTAAAATAAACAATTCAACAAATGTATTTATCACAGCGGACAAAACAAGAAATTTATATGAACTAAGTCTTCCTACTGACAATAAATTACTCAGGAGCAACATAACTAAAACATACAAAAAAGCACCGGAAACAATAGAACAATCAATAAGGAAGATAAAGTAATTGCTCAAAAATTAGACCTAGACAACAGAATAAGTTGCATCAGTAAGGCGCAAGCCTTTATCACACTAAAAGACCACAAAGAAAATTTCAAAACCAAACTCATAAACCCAGCTAAAAGTGAACTAGGTAAAATAAGTAAAACGATACTAGAAAGAATTAATTCTGAACTAAGGAAGAAGTTAGGAGTAAATCAGTGGAAAAACACAAAAGCAACTATTGACTGGTTCCACAACATAAATATCAAACATAATTGCCAGTTTATACAATTAGACATAAAAGAATTTTACCCATCCATAATAGAAGCCATGCTAGATAAGGCCATCATGTTAACCCAGGAACAAATAAGAATAAACACAAACGAAATTGATATCATAAAACGCTCCTGTAAAGCGCTACTATTCCACAATTAAGACGCATGGATAAAGAAAGAAGGGATCTTTGACACTACAATGGGGAGCTTTTATGGTGCAAAGACCTGTGAAATCATAGGTATATATTTACTACATGAACTAAGTGAAATAATAGATAAAAATGATACAGGACTCTACAGGGACGACGGTCTCATAATCTTAAGTTGCAGTAATTATCATAAATGTGAACTGGCTGTATTTTGTTTTAAAGTTTTCTTAACTGGGTGTTTTTCCTTTTATCATTTTACTAGTTTGGCTTCTTTATATCCTTTTTAATAATATTTTAACTGCAAGTGTTTTACCACTTAATAATAAGGATAGGCTCTATAAATTGTTTGCAAGTGATATTTTTTTAACTATATTTCATCCTTTTATCTTTTTTAAGGTTCCTTTTCTTATTGTTCAAAACAAATCTTCATTTTTAAAAGTAAGAAGAGATGGTCATCTTCTGTTAAAAAAAAAGTAGAAATCATTTTATTATATATATATATATATATATATATATATATATATATATATATATATATATATATATATGTCTATATTTCTGAGATGAGGTATTATGTACAGTATTTACATTAGTCGGACTATTGTCCTCATCTTTGTCGCCATATTTGTCACAGCGTTTCGTCTACCCCAGTGATCGAAATAAAGGGTTCAGTTCGAAATTCCAACCACCTGAAGAAGGCCGGAGCATACAACGGCCGAAACGTTGCGACAAATATGGCTACAAAGATGAGGACAATAGTCCGACTAATGTAAATACTATATATATATATATATATATATATATATATATATATATATATATATATATATATATAATCTATTATCATAGATTCTCCCCAGTGCTTTGCCACTGCATAGATAAGTAACGCCTAGTTAGGATCAATATATTCTGCCACGATAATAATGCCTTTTTCTTTTCTTTATTAACGTACCGTTAAGGCTTCTGTAATAAGGGTCAGGGTTGCCTCCCTTGCATTGAAGGGTTATCGGCAGAATAGATAAAAATTTGTAAAAATGTTAGTTTGTTTAAAGTTAGTTGAATTCATTGTTCCCTAAATAACACATTCAACTGACCGCAGACCAAAGATGAACAAAACGATGGATATTAATATATAACGATTTAATGAACAAAAAAGGGACGAATGACAATAGTGGGGGTGGGGTGAGATATTGTCTTTATCCGAAGTTAGGAGTGTTAAATTAATTTGAGTACATTATGTACTAGTGAGCAAACCCAAATGACTTGACTCACTAAGGTTAACCAATCAGGAGACGTGAAATATTCAATCCGTCTTGTATAAAGGCGGCCATTTTGATTACTCTCTCCAAAGATGACCAGAAACCAAAGAACAGAAGGAAGAACTACGCTCTGCTACTTTATCGAGATATCCACTGCTAACCTGAACTACGCTTCCCTACTGTCTTCGACATATTCACTGCCAACCTCTGCATTCTATACTCAAAGACTAGCGTCATCATGAACAACAAAGGTTATGAGCCCAGACAACGACTATATTTTGACTGGAATGAATCGAGATATGAATTGTGGGAAACGAAATTCTTAGGCTGCCTTAGAACACAAAAAAACTTCATGACATCATCCTTTGCCAAAGAGGACCAGAAGTGAAGGACAATAGAAGCCGAGCGTTGCAAATATTGCTTGAACTCTACATACCAAAAGGTAAGCCTAAAATTATTGTTTCATATATACTGAACTAACTGCGTCAAGGAGACAGAATGAATCCGTAATAGATTTATATTATACGGGCTGAGAATGTCACAAATGCCCTAAAATATCAGGTGAGGCTATTTCAGACGGGCTGTTAATAGCCATGGTCAAGGGACATTTAAACCATTCACGACAGTAAAGGACAAAAGTTTAACTTTTACTGAGTTTAAAATTGTGTTACGTAGGTATGAAGAAACTGAAAAATGTGTACCCTCCTCAAATCAAGGAAAAACGTAATGCAACTAAGGATGTCATTTAAAAAATTCAGAAAGCAACCCACCAGACCAGGAATGATGATATTAAAATAGGTGGCCTAAAAACAACAACAACAACAACAGCAGGAATAATAATAATAATAATAGAAAATATAATATCATCTGCTTTCGTTATGGTAAATTCGGGCATGTACGTGTGAAATGGCATTTTTTAAAAATTTTGACCCCTATCGGAACGAGTTAATAGTTTGGTTTTGAAAGAGGAAATGCCTGTATTTAGTTATGAAGATACTAATGGAAATATTGGTAAATGTTTATTAAAAAGGGTTTTATAGATCCCTAAATTTAAACAAAATATTTTCTCAAGTTCAGTGTGCTGTTAAAACCGGTGTTAAAGCTAATTTTCACCGAGACAATTCAAAATTAATATACCCAGACGAACTGAATTTAATATACAGCAGAATGGACGTTTATATTATTTGAAGAGTACTAAATCTGTAAAAACAGCCAGCCATGATTTAACGACTTGGCATAAAATATTAGGCCATTGTAATCATTCAGATATTAAAAAATTAAAAGAACACGTTACTGGAATGAAAATTGCATCCTCAAAGGGCTGACAACATGTATTAAGGGAAAAATGGCAAAGTATAGAAATAGGGATTGAATCCCAAAATAAGCAAAACTCTTGTTCAGAGTTTATTGCGACTTAGCGGGTCCAATTTCACCAGGCAATTATGCATATGAATCAAATTTTGTGGACGAAAATTCAGAACTTATGATATATTTTCTGAAAAACAAATAGTTAGAACAGATAATGGTGGTGAGTTTACTTCTGCCGATTACAAAAACCTCCTAATAAATGAGGGCATTAAAGATCAGAAAACCAGTCCTTACGCGCCCTACCAGAATGGAATTGCGGAATGTAGTTGGCGGACACTTTTTGAAATGGCTAGATGTTTGTTAATAGAATCTAAGTTACCCAAAATCTGTGGGTCTATGCATTAAATACCACCGTATCTACAAGAAACTGTTGCTATAAGAGTAACATTAAAAGAGACTCTTTATGCAGCTTATACAAATTACAAACCCAACATTAGTGGTATGCATACTTTTGGTATAATTTTGCGAATACAGGGCAAAGTTTGATCCAAAAAGTAAACAAGGCATAATTACTGGTTAGGACGGGGCAAATATGTTTTATTTCCGAGAAAGGGAAATAATAAGGAGAATCAGACCCAAACCTTGAATTAAGAGGAAAAAAGGGCCAGATTCTTGGAATGAAACCATGTCCTATTGACATGGGCTGTTGTTTATTCAGTGTAATGTATCCCAAAGAACTATTGAGGAGCTATAAGTTCTGATAATTTCAGAAAGGAGGATAACTGCCATGTATTAAAAAAGAAATGGAATCTTTAGTATCAATGATGCTTTTGAATTGAAAGGAAGCCCCTGATGATAAAAATATCATTGGCAGAACGTTGGATTTATATTGTAAAGTGAACTGAGGATGGCTCACCTGTATATAAGGCTTGTTTTGTAACTTGAGTATTTTGGGCAGATATACAGCGAAGATTATGTAGAAACATTCAGTCCAACAACAAACATGTCAACAATAAGAATTTTAATTCAGATGGCTGCAAATTATGGTATGAATATACACCATGTGGATGTGAAATCGACCCACGTGAATGAGCCGATGGACTATGAAATATACATACAAACACCTGAAAGGAAACTCAAAAAGTCACTATATGGGCTGGAGCAAAGGCGGAAGAACGTGGAATATATTACTACATTCCTATTTAATTGAACAACTTTTTGAGCCCTCTTCAGTGGACCCGTGTTTGTACACAAGTACATTTAATAATGGAAATATAAGCAATGCTGATTATTTGGGTCAGCAATATATTAATTGCTTCAAAATGTGAAGCTGCTTTATTAAAAATCAAAAATTCCTTGAATGAAAGATTTAAAATGACCAACTTGGGTCGGCTATCATGGTTTCAAGGTATACAGTTCAAATTTAAAGATAACACTATTACAATGAATCAATCCAGATACATCGAGAAACTCTTATCAAAATTCAACATGCAAAATTGCAAAATGTGGACTACTCCATGTGAAATGGATGTAAACGCAATTATGAATAATGAAGATGGTATAGCGGCATGTGAGAAAGAACAAAGAATGTTGATAGGAAGTCTTATTTACGTCATGACATCAACAAGGCCAGACATCTGCTATACGGTTACTAAATTATCTCAAAACTTAAATAAACCAAGGACTGTACATTTAACAAGAAGTAATTTTTCTAAAATTACTAATGAAAACTTTTACAACGCTAATAATAAGTGAGCCTATAACTATTTACTGTGATAACTAGGCCAGTATTGCTTTGGCTAAAAATCCAATAATACATCAAAAATCAAACAATATCGATATTGAATATCACTCTGTTAGAGAGCAGATACAAAAGAAAACAGTACAAATTGAATATGTTCAATCGGAAAATAATGTGCCGGATTTATTTACAAAACCAATTATCAAAATAGAAATTACGGGCTTTCATTCCTCTTATATTTGATACTGACTTAAAAGACTGTCTTATTGTCCTGGGTAAGACGTAAAACTTCATCCATTAGTTACTGGATGTTGGGGGATAAGCATAGTCTTACTTTTAGGCCGGTCCTCCTCCTGAATGACTCTCAGAATCACTCTGACCCGGAGTGATAGTGTCTGTTTTAAGGGGTCACTAGCTATGGGTAAAATAACAACTTTTTCCACTTTTTTGTTGTGATCACAACCTAAATTTATAATATTGTTCTTAATGTTTATTAAACTAAAGTACCTAACAGTGAACAAATGATATAACTAATTTTTGTGGATATAAATTTTTCATTAAAAAAAAACAAAACAAAAAAATATAAATTAAAAATCATTTTATGAATATTAGAAAAAAAAATTATTTGAATGCTAAAAAAAAAAGTAAAAAAAAAAATTTCTTTTTATTAATACTAAAGTATTTGTTCCATATAAATATTAACTTTACTAATATTTTGAAAGAAGATTCTATAATGTACACAAAATGAAGGGGGTGTTAAATTATTTTGAGTACATTATGTACTAGTGAGCAAACCCAAATTACTTGACTCACTTTATAGTTTCCCAAAAGAAGGTTAACCATTCAGGAGACGTGAAATATTCAATCCGTCTTGTATAAAGGCAGCCATTTTGATTACTCTCTCCAAAGATGACCAGAAACCAAAGAACAGAAGGAAGAACTACGCTCTGCTACTTTATCGAGATATCCACTGCTAACCTGAACTACGCTTCCCTACTGTCTTCGACATATTCACTGCCAACCTCTGGATTCTATACTCAAAGACTACCGTCATCATGAACAACAAGGAGATGATGAGCGACGACGATGCCAAATCCAACGTACATAACAGGGCCTTCATTAACATATTCTATTAATGCATGTGTAATGATGTTTGCGTGAACATAATATTCGTGTATCTGTTGCGAGCTAATTCTAGAGCAGATGAGGGGTGCAATAACTTATCTGATGGTCTTTATGGTTTAACGAACAGCTTCATTACAATAATCTTTCTTCTCTGATGACCAGGGATTATATTTTCAATCTTGTTTCATATCTTTCTCTTCTGGTCTGACGCCGGGTTTTCTTCTTTCTGTATCTCTGTTCAAAGTTGCTATGCTGGACGATATCTTCACGTTCTCGGCATTGGGAACAATACGGTTCGCTCTTCTGCCTCCGGAGATGTATGGTCGCAGCTTACTTCTCGGAATCGCAGTTAATATGACTTCACCCGTCAGAATTTGGCCAGCTACTACTTTTTCAAATCACCTTATGTCTCTCCTCTTTTCGTGCTCGCTGATTGGTTGTTCTTGGCCAATTGTGTTGCTTCTTTCATATGCTGCTCCTGCTGGTTTTATTCTAGTGTTTGCCTACGCGTCTATACTCTAAATTATGATGTATGAAGGGGTGGGTGTCAGTTGTTGGCTTACATTCGTCACAATATATATATATATATATATATATATATATGGTCTGGTTTCGATCCTAGCTAGAGGCAACCGGACATCTAACCACACTGATGAGCTGGGAAACAGTCTGTCTGTGGATCACACACACACACACACACACACACACACACACACAATGATGATCCCATGTTGTGAAACCTAGGTTGATAGTACCTGGTTCATTAGGATTTATTTATTTTACCTTTGCTTTGCTTAGTGTATTGAACACTTCATTTTAACTTATTACTGTTTTTTTTTCTTCTTTGTACCAGAGATTTAAGCTACTGGATGATTTCTTTTGGTCTCCCCCCCCCTTCTTTTCTCAGAGGCACTTTATTGTGCTATCTAGGGTTTTTCACCCACCAAGTTTAAATAGATTTACATTTTATATATATATATATATATATATATATATAATATAATATATATATATATATATATATATATATATATATATATATATATATAGGTTAAAAAAAAAATTGTGGGTAAGTAATCCAAGTAGATCCTATTAATATAAAATATTAAAACTGATCCACAAAAAAGTGCTCAATATATTTTTTATTATAGAGCATATAAGTGAATTACAGTTAATGGGATCCAAACAATTTACCTCATACATATGATCATTTTATCCATGGAAAAAGTAGTTTTTCCCTGGACTTATCAATGCAAATACATTTACTAAAATCTCATGTTTCTTCACAGGAAATTTGAAAGGTAAAGGAAAGAAAGAAGGAAAAAAGAATAAAAGGGAGAGGGAGTAAGAATTGGCCTATAATAGAGGAGGGAGTTGTATAGATATAGAGCAGTAAGGAATCTAAGGTGGTCATAGTGGAGTTAGGTACAGATAAACACTGTTGAAAATGGACACTGATATAAATGTAACCTATCAACACCTGGGCAAGGAAGAAGAATGAACAAAAAAAAAGCCATAAAATTTTTAGAGAAGAGTTTAAAATATTATAAATGGGAGTAAGTATTTAAAATTAATACTTTTTATAAAAAGATGTTAATATTAATCCATTCAGTACTACATCTTTTACTATATAATAAAAGTTACAGTAAAAAAATTTAAGTAAATTAATATATTCATTTCATTTAAATATAACTAATCTCATATCAATATAATATTAATAAATTTTCAAATACTAAGTTTATAATCTAAATTATATCATACTTATACTAATTATTTAAAAATTCTGTAAAGAATTAAATTTAAATGCAATATATAAGAATTTAGTTTCATAAAAACAATTAAATATAGAAGGAAAATCCACATCTGGAAAACAATTTTACAGATAGGGAAGATGTCACAATAAAAAAACATTCACATATAAAAATATAAATGAAAGAGAAGAGTGTGAGGTTCAGCTGATACGATGTTAGTTGGAATTAGTTCCTGTGGCAACACTTGGAGTGTGGGGTTGAAATCTTGTTATATCAGTTGGAATTTTTTCCTATGGCAACACTTGGATACCAATTCATTCCTTTTATTTAGTAGAATATCTTGATTCTTAAATTTAATGATTTTAACTTTCTTCTCCAAACATAAATTACATGTACCCTTAAAGCTATTTGGAATCTCAGCAAAACCTATTAATTCCCAGTCAGCTTGAGGGTTCAGGT
This sequence comes from Acanthosepion esculentum, assembly GCA_964036315.1. Classification (NCBI taxonomy): domain Eukaryota; kingdom Metazoa; phylum Mollusca; class Cephalopoda; order Sepiida; family Sepiidae; genus Acanthosepion; species Acanthosepion esculentum. Next base: position 74,209,961 of record OZ038484.1, read on the forward strand.
CTTTCTCCTTCAATTCCCAAAATTTTTGGGAGAGATTTGTTTGTTTTTTTTAGTCTTGTGTTCAAAAAAGAATGCCTGTGGTTATAAAGTCTTTTTTTTCCATTCCCCCACAGAAATCCCAATATAAACTTGGTGGTTTGATTTATTTTCTTTAGGGTAAATGGTGGCTTCATAAATAACTCTACATCTTCCCTCGACTGGGCAAAAGTTGCTATTTCTATAATTACAAGGGTTTTTTTATTAGAATTTTTGTTGACACCATTGAATTTGTTAAGGATGTACTTATTGTGGGAGTCAATTACTCTATATATGTTGTTAGTACATGAATAACTTATTTTAATGGTTTTTCTGTTGAAAGTCTTACCTAGACAATTGTTATTCAGAAAATGTTTGTTCATAAGTTTCAGAAAAATTTATCCAATATTAATTCTAGATAATCTATGGATGTGGGGGTTGAACCAATTAATATTTCTTTTTCTATTTTTGTGTGGATTACTACTCTTAACTTCACTATGGTTATTTGTGGGGCCTAAGTAAGATAGTTTATGTGCAAAACCACTTTTCTGGAGGGTACTTTCATACAATGCTTTATTCTTCTCAACTATATTATGAGATGACAGTTTATTGATTCTAGAGCCAAAGTATCTGCTTCAAGATGGTAGAGGGGTGGTTTGAGTTCATGTTAATATAATTAGGAGTTTTGTGTTCATTGTGGTAAGGTTTAAATGTATTATTATTATTCAAGTTAAGTGTGATGTCAAGGTAATGAACTATTTTTATATTGGAAGTGATCTCTATCTTGAATCTCAGCAGCTTAAAAGCTCCAATGATTTTTTTCTGTAATTTAACAGTAAGAGGACCATTACTATTGGGGACAGAAATGAGTCCATCATCTCTATACAGACTGACTAGTTCCGGTTCAATAAATCTACCAGTTATCTCCAAAATGTAAATACATACAAAATCAGCTATTTGTGCTGAATCATATGCCTCCTATTGGAACGTCAATTTCTCGAATAATACCCAGTTTAGTTTGATCAATCCAATTAAGTCTGAGCTAGTGATAATTTCTGAAAATATAATTTAAAAAATTACAGAGAATCTATTAATTTCAACTGCTGTTAATCTTTGGAAAGGCTCATCAGATACCATCGGGTGGTTCAGTAATATGAGGGGGCAGAAGAAATCTATGTTTATTAAATTTGACATCATCGACCTTTACGCCTCTGTTTCTAGTGACCTTTTGAGTGACTGTATTAGATTTGCTAAGAACTATATGGTGATGTCTGAGGAAGATATCAATATCATATTTGCTGCAAGGAAGTCAATTCTATCACTTAGTAACTCCACCTGGATTAAATGTGGGAGTAACGACTTTGATGTTCCAATAGGGGCATATGATTTGGAACAAGTATCTCTCTCTTTCTATATATATATATATATATATATATATATATATATTTTAGAATTGGACATAGTCCGACAATTTATTTAAAGACATTTATATATATTATGTTTAACGTTCTTTTTATAGATACAAGTATTTAAGCAAATGCTCTGTTTTATAATAAACAGTATTAAATAACATTTACCGGCCTGAATGTCCGAGAAATTTTCATAGAAAATTTTCGCTCTCCGACAGGAATCGAACCTGTATCCTATACGGAACCATCATTTCGCGTGATGTGCCTTAACCTTTCGGCCACAGAGCAGTGTCTGGTTAGCAAGGTCGATTTTACTATCTTTAAACTTAAATCTTCCATGAATCTCTTCTATTCATATCTGCTCTAGTGTATCAAATGTAAACAAATGACGTCATATATTTTAGAATTGGACATAGTCCGACAATTTATTTAAAGACATTTATATATATTATGTTTAACGTTCTTTTTATAGATACAAGTATTTAAGCAAATGCTCTGTTTTATAATAAACAGTATTAAATAACATTTACCGGCCTGAATGTCCGAGAAATTTTCATAGAAAATATATATATAAATATATATCTTAATATCCAGAGATTTGTTCAATTATTATTGAACAAATCTCTGGATTTTAAGTTTAATTTTTATAATAAAATTTACAACAAATTATATATATATATATATATATATATATATATATATATATTAAAAAAGAACATAAATCTTTACATTTTTGAGAGGGCCCTGATAACATTTTTATGAACTATAAACACATCAAAAACACTGTTACATCACCCACCCTTTATTAAATCTATGTTTAAAGAATCTAATGTATATTTAATTACCATGACTGGTGCTGATGTAAAAATGTCCTCAAATCAACATGCACCAAACATAATGCTTATTAGACACACACACACACACACACATCATCTTAATCCCACATAGATAAACTGGAATTATGATACTTACACACTTAAATTATCCACACAAATGCTGCTTGACGAGGCAGATGTACATGATGTCTGCTTTAACCAATGAAAATCAACAATACAAGAATAAAAATACCATAAAAATTTTTCCATATCTCATTATCTGATGAGGTTTTGATAAAATTGAAAAATTTCCTATTTGTTCTTTATCCTATCATTCTTTCAGATTCATATATATATATATATATATATATATATATATTGTGTGTGAAACTGAGTGTCATGATGCAGTGTTGATTCCAATGTTTATAGATACTCTCTTTCCCTATTGAGCTCTCCTCTTCTATGAATATAGCAAATTTTAACTAATATATATTTTTATATTTTAAGAGAAATATATCTGCAATGTTTTTAAAGATTAAATATTGCTATCAAAACATCTTAAACTTTTAAATAAGTGTGTATACTAGACATTTTCTCAAATGATTTCAGTTTTTGAAATAGCTCTCTGATTAGATTGCAGTAAAGCAAATTTTCCTGTTCATTAACCTATTGTGTGTGTGTGTGTGTGTGTGTGTATATATATATATATATATATATATATATCAGAGCATATTGAAGAACTAGTTCATTTATTTTGGGAATGTGATCTATGCTGTTGAACTGACCAAATTTAGAATTTGGAGAGTGAGGAAAGATAGAAAACCTGGCAGTTTTTAATTATCATTGCAAGTTGTTGGTTGATTTCTTATCGATATAAATGAATAGAGATAATTAATTTCTTAGCTAAATTTTTCCCCTTCTTCAATTATTGTAGATAGACATATAGCTATTAGTCTTTCTAGCCATACAGAATGTTTCATTATCTTGTCTGCTAATTCATCAGACTATTATTATTTGACCACTAAAAATCTTGAGATTTATATTATCTATGATTGTCACTAACTGCAACATAGTTTCCTCATTTCTTTTGTTTCTCAGGTGGGATGGTTGGGCAATAAGACATGATTTCAGGAGGTCAGTTATAATTTCTGAAAGAAACGAAACACATACAAAATATGTCATTTTCATAATTTAAAAAAATCTATGAATGTTTGTGAGAATATTAATTAAATGTTGTTCTCAAGCTTTGTTTCTAAGTTCATTGTATTTTGTTTCTATGTTTTCTTTTTTTTTCTTTCTTTTTCCCCCCAGAGGGTGACCCTGACAACTATCTCACTTATTTCAAAAGAGCAACAGTATTCCTAGCACTGGGCAAATCTCGATCAGCTTTACCAGATATAGACAGAGTCTTGGAATTAAGACCAGACTTTAATGCTGTAAGTATTGCTTGATAATTAAGATATTAAAAGAAACTAAAAAATGTTTCTGATTATTTCAATACTCTCATATCATCTTGAACATATGACACATTTCTGTAAAAAGAACCAAATAAACGAGATGAGGAAATAAAAATATCAGTTGTTCTGCAAGGAATAAATATTGAAAAAAAAAAACATAAAAAATGTAAAAAACAAAAACATACTCTCAACATTGAAAGGGGAAAATAACTTACTAATTCTGTTGGTTGACCCTTGCTTAAAATTCCAAAACTTACTTCTTTTTTTTTCAAATTAGATAATTAAAAAAAAAAATAGGTAAATATAAAAATATAGCAACACACTAAAGTTATAATTAAAATCAAATATATTTTTTAGCAAGTATGAATTTTGTCAATTAAGGCAGATATTTGAAAATACTCAACCTTTACACAAATTCAGAGAGCTACCAGACAACATTTAATAAAACATGTTCTTATTTGTAAACAATGGCCCTGATCAAAGAAATATTCTTGTAGACAGTTGTCAACAGTAATCAGTTATGCCTGTATATGGAATGGAAAACTTAGGCAGCAAGTTTATAGTTTTTGCTTTATATATCATATATTTATCTCTTTCTGTAAAGAGAAGAAAAATTTGAAAAAATTTATAAAAATTTTGCATTGCAGGCCCGTTTGCAACGAGGTAATGTATATTTGAAACAAGGCCACTTAGAAGAAGCAGAAACTGATTTTAAAAAAGTGGTAAGTTGTTTTTGTTTTTTTGTTTTTTTTTTTCCTCCCAAACTTTAATATCTGCCATGAAGGTTGATAACTTTTTACCATTTTAATTTATATATAAATTTCTTGAAGTGTGCTGTCCAAACTGTAAAACTACTGAGTTAGCTGAACTTTAAATTTCTAATCCAGTGGCTTTGGATGAAGGTTTAATTTCTACCTTGATCTCTGATTACTTATCAATTGTAAAGTTTTCATAAATTCTGCTTTGTTATCCTATTCATTATCATATTGTATCCTTCTTCATTTCTTGTTTTATTTTATCTCTGTACTCTTATGAACTAAAAGAAGAAACCTTCTATTTCAAAACATTATGAAGTATTGTAATCACAAAAATTCCCCTCTAATTAGGGATTAAATAAGATATTTTTCACGGCTATTAGATTCTTATAAAATTTACATTACACAAAGTATATTAGCAGTTTGATAAATTTATACTTCTGAAAAAAATTTTTTTCAGACAATTGTTAGGTAATAGGTTTGTGTGCCAGTATCTTGTATGCACCTGAAGCAAACACTCTATTTGAAAAAAAATAAAAATAAAAATGTCTACTTTATAAATTTCAGCTTGAATATGATGCAAAAAATCAACAAGCTAAGGATAGTTTACAACGGATAAAGCCTTTAAAAGGTAATATAGCAGAGGCAAAAGACATGTTTCAAAATGGAGATCATCAAGCTGCTATAGAATTATTGACAAAAGCCATAGAGGTAAGTGAGTTGGAAATTTTTATTCAGTTTCCTATTTGATCATTTCATTTTTGAAAAGTTTGTACTGGGAAATGACCAACTTACATGTCTTGACTGTTTTTGATAACAAGATTATGTCTATATCTGGTAAAACAACATTAAGCATTTGTATCTGATTAATTTGTCTCTAGTTTTTTTGTGTTGTTTCTTTTTTTCCTCTTCTCTTCCAAGGTTTTGATAAGATATTCCATTAATATATTAAGTATGTAACCATGTAAATATTTCTTCCCATAAAGCAAAATTAGTTTTTCGACTAAATGGAAGAAGTAGATTTCCTAATTTTCCTAAATAGATGATCAGTTTTTTATTAATGAATTCTGGCACTGACATGTTTTCTTTCTTCACCCCACTTACATAAGCATTTAATTAATGTGCCCAATTCATCAGCTTCTATATTCACAATTTTCAAAAAAACAAATTTGTTCTTCATTAGAAATTCTTGGTTTTTCTCTTGACACTTGCAGTCTTGCCCGTGGAGTCCTGAACTAAAGGAAATGCGAGCTGAGTGCTACATTGCCCAAGGGGATCTTTTTAAGGCAGTACTTGATATCCGTCCCACTACAAAATTACGCAATGACAATACAGCTGCCTATTTAAAGCTAAGTTTCCTCTATTACCAACTGGGTGAAGCAGATGAATCATTAAAGTAAGTCAATTTCCTTTATTTGTTCACATTTGTTTATAAATGCAGTTTTGCTATGAAAATAATGTCATACCAAACAGTTTATTTTTATTTTCAGCTTGCTTTTTCATTGTCTAGCCAGTTTTCTTTTTCTTAAGCGTAACCAAAGTATATGGATTTTATTGCCCAACCCAAAGAGTGAACATTTAACCACCATGTTAAACTGTATACACTTATATTCACTAACCTATTACAGAATAATCAGGTGGTGTAATTTTAAACTCTCCTGATATAAACTCTCTTTCATGGTGTTCAGTTCTATGCTTGACCTACTGAGGTAGTTATCAGAGTTTAGCATATATACTGAGCCTTCCAATCACCTTATTGTCCAATGTTGCTCTATCATTCAGACTTCCTACTTGTCTTTTCATAGACTGTAACTTTCTAATGTCCTCCCAGCCTTATCTTCATCTTCTATGTCACAACTACTTGAAATGCTATGCACCTGGTTCTTAATTGTGTTCTCAATCGATGGATGTGTTGACCTCTGATCAGGTATTTTCTCCAAAAGGTAGCATTGCTTTTCAATACTTTCTTCAGGTTGTATAACAACAGACAATTCCTCCTTTGTTCACACTCTATGGATGATGGGAATCAAATTCCAGATATTTACCTATGTGCGTGTGTGTGTGTGTGTGAGAGAGAGAGAGAAAGAGAATGAAGTTGGATGAGAATGCAGTGGAGTAGTAAACAGATAAGACAATTTGGAAAACTTCAATTTAGCACATCGCATCAATGAACTGATGTCATCAAAAAGATAAATTTATTTAACAGAACAAAATCTACATTGGTAATACAAAACACAATTCACATTAAGCTCTTTTTTTTTTGTTATTTTTTTTGTTTTTGCAATTGTATCATTATAGAAATTAAATTTTAATTAATTTGGCCTCCTTTTTTATTCAAGGTGTAGGTATTTCATATTGTTTCCATATTAATTTAGGAAAAACAAGCAATAAACTTAAATAGCTTGGTCTTATGTTAATTATGAGGCATTTGTAAGTTAGACACTTTCAATGGATCTTTGTTTAAATAAATTATATCCATTTTAAAATTAAAGTGACTTATTCCAGATCCAAATCATGATCACAAAGGTTTCAATGGCATACAAGTGCACTGAGTGTGTTGTTTAAAACGAACATCAACAAGAAAACACAGGGATTTTTCCTTGAACATGTGTACTCAGTAAAGATAACATTTACAGCAATGACAAAATATATTAATTGCTGAAAAATTTTTCATTCATCCAGTAATTTTGTGATTCATTATCTGCAATATATATATATATATATATATATATATATATATATATATATATATAGGTGCATGGGCTAATTGAACAGTTTAGACTCTATAATGGATTTAAAAGATAATGATAAATATGAAAATAAAACAAGGAATACAAATAGTTTTCTTCATGTCAAGAGATATATCTGGATGCAGGCTGGGATTTTATTTTAATTTTTTAAACTTCCTGTTACAGTCTTGTATAATAACATTACATTATATATCTTAAGGGTAAAAGTTTTTTAATTTTTTAAAAATTTCCTAGGAACTGCTATTGATGGGCCACTAACTCTGACAAGTCAATGCAATTTATTTAAATCCTTATCATACAGTCAGACATTGGAAGATACTATGAAAAATTAACAAATCTGTGGCAGGTAACTGAAAAGAAATTATGATGAAGCATCTGTAACTTTTTCTTTGTCCAATTAGGTATTTTAACAATCCTATATGATATTGTGTGAGAGAGAGTACTCTTTTTAACCAAGAAAGGCCACCACCCACAATTGTTCATGCTTAAAAATTTTCAGAACCTCTCTTGTGTTTCTATCTCTCGTATATACATATACTAGCAGGCTTCACCAGCTCACTATCACTTTGCGAAGTAAGATATATTCACTACTTGAAATCTTTGAAACAAACATTTTAAATGAACATTTCATTGATAAATTGGCTTGTTATATGACAGAGAGAGTCTGGGGAACACACACACATGTATATTTTTTTTATTGAAATTGGAGTAGATTTGAATAGCGAAATTAAATCAGAGCATTTTGTTTACTGATGGGGAAATCTGATCTAGGACAGAAGTTGTACCCATTGAATCTGGGTCATCAGAAAACAATGAAAATGGTCGAAATAATTTTTATCGATTAAAAATTGAAATAGAGCTGAGTAAGCTAGAAGGAACTTTGGAATTCACATAATTTTGGCTGAAGCCGCCAGAACCCTGTGATAATCACGTGCGAAGTAGTAGGGCCGAGGGTCAGTTATAACCAGCAGGGTTTATCTACATAAACGCGTAGTTATGCTGAAAAAGGCAGACTGGAGAAAATTCTTGAAGAGAGAATTGGCCCGGGCAAGCGTTGGGAGGAGGAACACCACTATAACTTTAAGCCCCACACAGAAATCTTTATCCCTCCATCGCAAGAGTCATATATCGTTCTGTGATGATTTAACAAGTTAATCACAAATAGTCTCTCTCTCTGTCTAGAATCCAGTGTATGAGTTTTTACGTTAAATACTTTTCTTTTCTGTAACCCATTTCTTTTCTCTACTATTCTTTTCTGCTATATAAAAGACATTAACAATTCAACCATTGAATAGTTGTTTGTCCGACTTTCTGCAGATATTAATTTTTTTTTTGCTGCATTCTAAATTTCTTAGTGCAGACTCCTCAGCCGTGTCTACATCTTCAGTCGACCATGAATGGATGGACATCACTTCTGCTTTCTGGATCAAACAAATCACAACGTGGGCAGGAAGCAGGATTAAACCAGTGGACCGGTTGAATAATCTACAGATGCTCAGGGGACCTATGGCCACTCCTTTAAGTTCGGTTAGGACCGAGTAGACACCTCAACCCAGAGAGTAAGACGCCGGAGGTTGAGGGGCTGGAGTGAAAGTGTTAGACTGGTGGCCTTGACCAGGATAGACCAGTGGGAATTGCCATGGCTGTCTGAAAAAGAAGAGAAGGTTGCATTTATTTTGTCTAGTCAGGACCGAGTAAGACCAGAAAGGATTCTAGTCTTCGGACTATATTGGTCTGAAAGGGACATAAGGAGGAAAAAGTAAAAAAAACACGGCACGGCGGACCTCAGGTAAGTCACTTTTTGGTTTCCTTTGTTCGCTCATTGCACTTAGATCTGCCAGTAAAATTGTTGATGTTGTTTTGACTTTGTCGACTTTCTACGCAGTTGAAGTGCCACCACCATGTTAAGTATTTTTCCTTTTGTTCTGTCGTTAGTCTCTCTTCTCATGGGAAAGTGGTACTTGACAAGACACTAGGATGAGCATAGCAGGATCAGACGCCACAGATGACCTTGGGGACATGGGAGTCCCTGAAATATCAATGGGTTTCAGGAGGCTGAAAGGTAGCATGAAGCTACCGACTTATAAAGGAAACCCTGCGGACCTGCACGAATGGATTCTGTCCATTCAGAAGAAGCAGGTGATCTATGGCCTCTCAGACCAAGAAATGGTGCTCCTAGCTTACGCCGCCACAGCAAGGCAGGTGTCCAAGTTCATAGGGGGTGGTACAAAGAAAACCCAGCCCTGACCTGGACCGACCTTAAATCCACTCTGATGACGCAATACGCAAGTGAGCGTACAGCTATTGAGACAGTCAGGAAATTATTCCGGCTGCAGCAACAAGAAGGAGAGACTAATGAGGTATTGGGGGAAAGAATCGCAGGGCTAGCGGCGTTAGCTTTCACGGAATTGGCGACTCGGGACAGTGGTCCTATTTAGGCCTTGTTGGCCGATGTGTATGTGGACGCGCTGAGTGACAGGGACCTGAGGGGGCAATGTTCTGAAGGGGGGACCGGTCAGCCTGGCCACAGCCATAGAAGGGGCTCGGACCAGTGAATGACTCTGGGATAGAATAACAGGGTGTGTAGGTAGGAACACCCGGGGGCCAAAGTAGTGATGAAAAAGAAGGACCGGGGACGGATCCAGATACGGAACCTGAAAGAAGAGGTGGAAGAGGACAGGAAGGCTGAGGCAGTTCCCAATGGGAGAGCCTGGGATCTGTGTTATGGGTTTCACAAGCCCACACCGGACTGATATGAGCTGGTGTGCTGGACTTGCAAGTATGGTGGGCATCGGGCCCGCGACTGTCCGACAAACTATAGAGGTGACCCAAGGTCTTTGGGGCCGGACTGCATGACTTGTGGTGAGTTCGGGCACAAGGCTCGGTGGTGTACGGCAGAGGGAGACCGTAAACTGGGGATAAAGTGAGTTAATACGCTGGTGCCCCCTACCGAGAAGGAAAAGGGTCAGGGAAATGCCGATGGGTCATCCATGAAAAAGTAAGAGGCAGGGTAGCCCCAGTGCAAGTAAGACCTCTGAGATGCTGGACATATGGTGTGGTCGGGCACTTTTCAGCCAGTTGTAAGGAGCGAAGGTATTGGCACTGTGGAGGAGCGGGTCACCTGAGATGAACCTGTCCTCGCAGGAGAAAGATGGACCACACCGAACGGAACAACCGTAACTCGAATGAAGGGGAGAAATGGGTTGCTAGTCCGAGAAAAGAGTCATCCGAGCTCTACCCCACCCAGGAGGGCCCCTAGACAGAAATTGGAACCCCTAGAAAAAGCTGAACCCTGTCACTGACTCCCATGTCTTGGTTGTTGAGAAAGCGGGAAGAAGGGAGAGAACATATAGGAAGGAGAAAGGCACAGGTATACTGTATGCTGAAGGAAGGGCCAGACTTCACCTGTAATGTGTTGCTGGGAGACAAGGTGAAGGGTCTCGTCGATACTGGACCTTCAGTGTCACTGGTTAGCTCCAAGGTTTTTAGACAGTTGGGACTGAAAATGAAGCTTAGTCCCGTCGATCTACTAATAAGTCAGGCTGATAGTAACAGGATGAGGATATAGGGTATGATGTGGCTACCTTTCCAGTTGGCAAGAACCAGACGTAAACTTAAGGTTTATGTGGCACCTGACTTGTGTGGTGAGCTAATTTTGGGGAGTGACTGGCTTAGGCAGAATAAGGCACATATCCGTTTTGACCCCGCCACCCTAACATTGGACAGGGTAGGGATCCTGTTGGAAGAGGATAATTATGAACAATTGCCAGTGGTGGCCCAGACAGATATAAAGCTTCCCTCTAGGACTACTGTATCTGGGAAGGGCAAGATTATAACAGAAGGAGTGCTCAACAGTGACTTGTACCAAGTGTGATTCGTTGGTGAAGAGGTTGGGGACCATTCCCTTACTGTTAACCAATACTGCCAATAAAACTATTAAAATAAAGCAGGGAGAGGAGCTGGCACATGCGTGTCCAGTGAGAGAAATCAAACAAGTGAGAGTATAGGATGAGAATAGGCCTGGGAATAAGACAGGTAGCAATAAAATAAGCGATGAAGATATAACAGCTCCTGAGCGTTAGAGGAGGAAATTGAGGGGGTTGCTGAACGGTAATCGGGAGGTAATAGCCATTACGGATAAGGAACTGGGTCAGACGGAGACAATTGAAATGAAGATAGACACGGATAATCACCCACCTATTAAGTTAAGACCGTATAGGACCCCATTCCACAAAAGAAAATTCGTAGAGGACGCAGTGAATGAAATGATGGAATCAGGGGTAATCGAAAGATCCAAATCTCCCTGGAGTTTTCCAATAGTGATTGTTGAAAAGAAGGATGGAGGGCATAGGTTTTGTGTGGATTTTCGTCAATTAAATGCCATTACGAAACTGCTGACAGTGCCCCTCCCCTTGATTGATGATATTCTAGCTCTTTTAGGAAAATCTAAATGATTTTCCACCTTGGATTTAAGGTCGGGATATTGGCAGGTAGCACTTAGCAAAAAAGGATCAGGAAAAGACTGCTTTTACCTGCCACATGGGTCTCTTCAATTTTAGAGTTATGCTGTTTGGCTTAGCAAACACCCCGGGTGTATTTAGTCAGTTAATGTCCATTGTATTGAATGGCACTGAGGCATTTGCCATGGCGTATCTAGATGACATCATGGTGTTTTCAAAATCACCGGAGGAGCATTTTGAACATCTGCAGAAGGTGTTCGATAGGTTAAGAGAACATGGATTGAAGTTAAAATTATCAAAGTGTCAGTTTATGAAAGGAGAGACAAAGTACTTAGGGTTTATCATAAACAAAGAAGGAATAAAAACGGATTTAGACAAAGTAGAGGTTATAAGTGGCACGCCCGCACCAAAGACTATAAGAGAGATTAAGGGATTTATTGAAGCCATCAGATATTATCGGAGGTTCATACCAGCATTTAGTCAGCTAGCAGGCCCTCTAATAGCTCTAAGAAGCATGCTAGGTTTAAGGGGACGTGGATTGTCAGCATGCATTCAAGGCTCTAAAGGACCAGCTGACAGCTGTACCCCTTTTGGCCTACCCTGACCTGAGTAAGCCCATGGTGCTGTACACCGATGCTAGCAATAAATGCATTGGGGTGGTTCTTACACAACCATGTCCCGATAAGGATGGACCAGTACCGGGTGTGCCTGAGGAAGTGCCGATCTATTTTCTGTCTCATCGGCTCTCCAAGACTCAGCAAAGGTGGCCAATAATAGAAAAAGAGGCGTTCGCCATTATGTATGCTGTGCAGAAATTAGATTATTATTTGAGTGGGGCTGTGTTTACCATTAAAACAGACCACAAACCCCTCAAATATTTGTTAGAGGCGGAGTGGACGAATAAGAAGATACAACAGTGGGCATTGAAGTTAAGTGGGTATAACTGCAAAATAGAATATTTGGCAGGGAAGGATAATACCTGTGCTGACCTGTTATCGAGGATTCCGAAACAATTAGACACCGAATCTGTCAGGTGGGAGCCGGGTGTGGATGATAAAGCATTCCAAATTAATGTGATCAATTCACAGGCGTTAAAGGAGAGACTTGGTTGAGAAGATCAGCAAATGGAGATTGTTTTTGAACACCACTGGAGAGATATTATTAGGCAAAACCAAGAGGATAGCGAGATAGCAACTATCAGGTCCAGGGTAGAGGCAGGGTGTACCTCCAAATATATGGTGCATGATGGAGTGTTGTATTACCTTTCAGGAAGAGATAAGGAAGTAAGTTTAAAAATGGTGATACCTGAGAAGTTGAGAGCTGAAATTCTAGACCAGTGCCTTAAGAGGTTAGGACACCTGGGAATTGATAAGACATATGGATTAATAATGAGAAATTACTACTGGCCTAAATTGTTTAATGATGTTGTGAACCATGTAAAAAAATGTGTAACATGCCAAGTACAGAGTCAAGGGAGTAGGATTGCCCCAGTATTAGAAACGGGTGTTCCGAATTATCCATTTCAGAAAGCAAGCATGGATATTTCCTGGCCCTATGGAGAAACACATAGAGGTAATCTTTACAGAGTTTTGTGGACTGGCTGACAAATTGGCCTGAGGCATTTGCCATACCGGATAAGAAGGCACGAACGGTGTCACATATAATACTGAACAAAATATTTCCTAGGTATGGGGCCCCCAAACAGTTGGTTACCGATAATGGATTGGAGAATGTGAATCAGATTATGTGAGAGACGTTGGGTGAATTAAACATACAGCACATAACCACCTCTCCATATCACCCCCAAAGTAACACTAAGGTAGAGAGATTTCATAAGACCCTTGCTGATGTGTTAGCTAAACTAACAGAGGATAATAGGGAAAATTGGGATTTATTTGTAACCCAAGCGTTAGCAGCTGTGAGATTCTCGATGAACGAGACAACAAAATTTTCCCCTTATTACTTGATATGTGGCAGGGATGTAGTCTTACCTGTAGACAATCTGTTACAACCTAGGAGGAAGTATTTAGGAGAGGATCATCATCAAATAGTTTTACAACAACAGCATAAAATTTTTACGCAGAGGAGGAGGATTCAAAGAGCCCAGAAAAACGATAGGGTAAATAAAAATAGAGAAGTTTTCTTCCAGATAGGTGATCCAGTGTATTATAAAATACACATGAGAGAAGGTAAATTGGACCAGAGACGGAGTCCATACTATAGGATCGTGGAGCAAACGGGTCCAGTTTCCTTTGTGATCTGGGACCAATTGACCGGACAGGAGAGAGAACTGAAATAGGAGAATGGAAAGGAGCCAAAACAAAAACTCAACAGAGAAGGTTGAGGAAAACTACGTTGGTAGAATCTGAAGGGTTAGAGACTGAGAGTGAAAGTGAAGGGAGTGAGGAGATTGAAATTAGCCCAACTACCCTTTGAAAGCTGAGGGAGGTAAATCGGACCCCAGCGGGACATTCTGAGGAAGCAGGTATTGACCCTAACCTTAGGGAAGAAGAAGAACTAAGTGAATGGGAAGAAGAGGATGAAATTCCACTAGCTCAATTGCAGGCTGAAAAAGCACCTAGTGTTAATGAGGAATTACCACTAAAATTGCGATTAAAGGGGGGGGGTGCAGCCAGAGCCCAAAGATTAAGTGAAACCAGTACAGTGGCTGTGGTGAACGAGTGACGGTCTGGGACTAACTGTGCATTTATCATCGGTGCTGGTGAACTGTGTGGATGGGCCCCATGCATGCACGGCGCTGGTGGTGGTGTGAGTCGGTGCTTGAGGTATCGCTCTAAGATGTAACCACCCGATAAAAACAGTAAGAGAATGATTGAGTAAGAAGAATTATTCTCTCCATTTCCTTGCAGACATGGACGAGAGGAGGCTCATGGTACTGACAATGCTAGTTGTGGTAGCTAATACCTGGGAACACAGTGAGAAAACTGTATTTAAGAAGACTAGCGAAGTGATTATAACTAGATCAAAGTGGTTGATAACTTTGATAGATATGCAGCCGTATGAGAAGTTACTGGGTCAGTTGAAGACCGAAGTGTACAAACTAGATACAGCCAGGACACAAGTCACCAGAGAATATTTACAGACTCCGGAATACCACCGTATATTATACCCCTTAGCTCAGGAATCCCTAATACTTGAGACAATGGGAGGATATGAGTTACCATTTGAAAGGAATAAAGTTGTTACGGACCAGGCAGTATTACCTATAATGGGAAAGGCATTAAGCGTGTTGTTTGGTACAGTGTCCAGAGGCGAAGTGAGAGTAATTAAGAGGAAATTAAAGGTGGTAGAACAGAGATAACAAGAAATGGCTCAGTCAGTTAGAGAGAGCGTATCCATACTCAATGTTACTAGGCTGGAATTGGCTAAGAATAGAGGGAGTATCACTTGGTTGATTTCTCACCTGGTTTTTAGAAAAGAAGTGATTAATGTAACTATGTTTGTAACAACCGAATTACAGAAATTAGAGGGGTTTTTGCAAAGGTATTTTCAATTATTAGCTATAATGAGTAAGGTACGTCAAACAAGTCACTCTTTAATGGTGTTGTTAGGGCATGTGAGAGCACAATTAGACATGCTGTCGCTGGGACACCTGTCTCCAAGTATAATAACTCCAGAACGATTAAGGGAAGTACTACTGGAGATACAAGCCAAACTACCCCATCATCTTACATTACCTGTAGACCCCACCCAGCAGTTATAGAGGCATTATAGTGCCTTGGGATGTACTACCTTGTTGGAAGATGATAAATTGCTAGTGCTAGTGTCGGTTGCATTACTGGACAGGGATAGCACCTTTGAAATTTATCAGGTGATGAATCTACCCCTTCCCTATCCAAAACTAAGGCCGAAGATAGGAGCAGTGGCTAGGTACAAGGTAGAGACAGAATTTGTTGCCCTAAGCCTAGCCAGGACAGAGTTTATGCTATGAACAAAGCGAGAAGCAGAAAAATGCAAGAATGATGCTTTAGGTACTTGTGGGTCTGTTAGTCCAATTTATGTGATGGGTAGTCATAATCTGTGTGTACTAGATTTATTTAAGAAAAATAAGAAGGGAATTAGAGATCATTGTCAGGTAGAGGTGTTGGCTGGTGTAATGTTACCTTAAGCAACCAATGTCTCTGACGGAATATGGGCGGTGGTCACGCAAGAAGAGATCGAATTATCTAAGGTGTGTGAAGGGAAGCCCACCACTACGATAAGAGTTATTCTCCCTTTGTTTTTTGTAGTGCTACCCATTGGTTGTGGAGCTCATAGTCCATCTATCTCTTTACCTCCCTACTACCAAGCAGAAGAGAAGTTTGAAGAGAATGAGGCTTTGTTAGAGCTGGTAGGAACGAATACCAGTGGATGGACTGGATTGTGGGAACCCATTGTAAGTGATATTCCTAAGATGTTGCTAGAAAAGATACCGGCATTGTTAAAGCTAATCGATAAGATTGATCTTGGACGGTTGAAGTCGGAGTTAGATAGGATAGGTACACCGAATTCAGGCTGGAGAGAGAATTTGGTTGCTACAATAACCTGGCCGACCGTTGTGGAAATTATACTAATGATAGTTGTGGCCTTGCTAGTTTGGTGGTGGTTGAAGAGGCATGCGGTGTTGTCGACTGGGCAGAATAAACTGGCACAGGAGTGCATGAGTGAAGGAGGGATTCCAGTTAGTGCACTTTACCAAGGTAGGTCCAACCCGAGTGTATTGGGACCCCTAACTGATATTGAAGAGCCCACGATCGTTGTGGAAGGGCCTGAACCAACAAAAGATTCGACAAAGCCTGTTGTTAAGGCAAGACAAAATCGGAGGGACAGATTTATGAAATAAATTAATTTTTTTTTTTTTTTTTTTTTTTTTTTTTAGTAATGAGACTGAAATAATTGGTAAGGAGCAATGCGAACTCCAAGAAAGAGGGGGGGGGGGGAACACTCGTACTAGTGAACTATGTGAAAAGGTTGCATGAGATCACCAAAACAGTGAACTTTAGCCAGATGTTGCATGTACATATGTATCGTAAGGACAATGAAAATGTAAATGGGCATAATGAGCCCTAAGAAGAACTGAGGACTCTACCTTTGCATGCTGGAAGAGACGTATCTTTAAGTTGCCCCCTAGTAAGAAGCATGCTGGAAAGAGTTTTCTCATATTTTGTTGATATGAAAGCTCGTGTTATTTACTAGTAAATGACAGATGGGTAGGGGAGGAAATGTGACAGAGAGAGTCTGGGGAACACACGCACACACATACACACACACACATATATTTTTTTTATTGAAATTGGAGTAGATTTGAATAGCGAAATTAAATCAGAGCATTTTGTTTACTGATGGGGAAATCTGATCTAGGGCAGGAGTTGTACCCATTGAATCTGGGTCATCAGAAGACAATGGAAATGGCTGAAATAATTTTTTAGCAATTAAAAATTGAAATAGAGCTGAGTAAGCTAAAAGGAACTTTGGAATTCACATAATTTTGGTTGAAGCCACCAGAACCCTGTGATAATCACGTGCGAAGTAGTAGGGCCGAGGGTCAGTTATAACCAGCCGGGTTTATCTAAATAAACGCGTAGTTATGCTGAAAAAGGCAGACTGGAGAAAATTCTTGAAGAGAGAATTGGCCTGGGCAAGCATTGGGAGGAGGAACGCCACTATAACTTTAAGCCCCGCACAGGAATCTTTATCCCTCTTTCACAAGAGTCATATATCATTCACACAAGTTAATCACACATACTCTCTCTCTGTCTGGAATCCAGTGTATGAGTTTTTACGTTAAATACTTTTCTTTTCTGTAACCTGCAGATATTAATTTTTTTTTTTTTTTGCTGCATTCTAAATTTCTTAGTGCAGACTCCCTAGCCGTGTCTACATCTTCAGTTGACCGTGAATGGATGGACATCACTGCTACTTTCTGGATCAAACAAATCACAACGTGGGCAGGAAGCAGCATTAAACCAGTGGACCTGTTGAATAATCTACGGATCCTCAGGGGACCTATCGCCACTCCCTTAAGTTCGGTTAGGACTGAGTAGACACCTCAACCCAGAGAGTAAGACGCCGGTGGTTGAGGTGCTGGGGCAAAAGTGTTAGTTATAGTTAAGTAAAGTTTTACAAATAGATGCCGACTTGTTGAAGGCCAAGTAAAATGCAAATTTCAAACACATTTCTGCACTATATAAGACAATATTCCTAGAAAGAACTATTTTTGATATGAAAATCAAAACAATCCTCAAATAAAAATAAAAACTAATAGAGGACAGTTAATTAAGGAAATAAACTTTTTAAAATCATTATGCAAATTAAACCTGAAGAGTGATATTGCGTAGAAGTACATAATATATAATTGAGCTTTTAGTGCGTGAACCACTCTCTCGAGTGGTATGCACATTCTGATATGTACCGGTCACAGGATTCCGTTCCTGTACATTCTGATACGTACCAGTCACAGGGTTCCGTTCCTGCACTGGTAGTATCACAGCTATGACTAGGTTGGACCAGCTATGACAAGCTAAAATCTGCAGCCTGAGTGTAGACACTTGGGTCCCCACATTAAAAACTGACCTTGTGTCACAACCTGACTCAGTGGGGAGTCAAGTAAATCAACTGCTCTCTTGAGTAATTTACACACTCTGATACTTACCAGGTACAGGGATCTCTCTCTCTGCTGGTAGTATGGATATGACTAGCTTGGACTGGCTCTGACCTGCTTGGACCAGCTATGACTAGCTTAGACCAGCTCTGAATAGCTTGTCCAAGCTAAGACCAGCGGCCCGAGTGAAGACACTTGGGTCCTCACATTAAAAACTGACCTTGTATCACAACCTGATTCAGTGTGGGGGTCAGTTAAATACAAACTGCTCTCTTGAGTAGTTTGTAACACCTATTTATCATCTCTCAGTTGCATCTCTGTCTTTGGGCAAAGAGTGCTCAGGGGCGACTCCCTCAAAGGACAGTTGCAACTGAGGAAAATTATACTGAGAGGTGCCCAGCCCTGGGGAACAGCTGCCCAAAGCCATGCCCTCTCATTGCACGTAGAGACAGATATCAGTGCTTGCACCAAGGCCGGCACAACCTACAATTGTGGGGCTCAGGGAATTTTTGTTCCTAACCCTAGTGTACGTGCTTGGGCTCTCCACATTAAACTGACTTTAAAATTTTAAGCTAGCTGCAATTTTGGATACAAAAGGAAAATAAGAATTACTCCTCTTGAACCATGAAAGCAACAATAATGGCTGGTATAATATATTAATATATATTTTTAACGTCACATAATCTGGCAGCCCTGAATCTGAGCTAAAAAAAATCGTTCCCTGCACCTAGCTTTTCTAAGGTTTTTGAATGAGCTATGAATCATTGAAATCGGACCAGTGGGAGTGGAGGAGTTGCTTGAACACACACACACTGTACTTTATTGCTGTAAATGCTATATTTAGTGAGTAAACATGTTTGAGTAAACATTCTGATTTATTAAACAATGTGTATCAGCCTAGAAGAGATCAATTCTTAATATAAAAAAAGTTTTTCCTGACATTTTCTTTAAGAATTTATTAACAATAATGTCAGATTAAAAAATTAATTACTTGAATTTTTTTTTTTTTTTTTCAGTCAAATACGAGAATGCTTAAAACTAGATCCAGACCACAAAGATTGTTTCACACACTATAAAATAGTAAAGAAGTTGGTCAAGTTATTGAATTCTGTGCAAGAAAACATCAACAAAAATGCCTATGAAGAATGCATCAACAAAGCCAACCAAATTCTGAAGATGGAACCAACAGCTCAAGTATTTGTTCTGAGGGCCAAATCCCATCTTTGTCATTGTAATTCCAAAGTGAGTGTGTTTTCATTTTCATTTAATTGAATATAAAGCAAAACACAGAATTTCTTGTATTGCTAATGTATTTTTTTTTTTTTTTGCTGTTATCAAAAGAAAATAAGTGAATCCTTGTCAACAGTAAAACAAGACATACATTGTCAGGAATCAAAGTGCTTGTTAAAATGTAAAAATAGGTTTCATTTAATTTTCAGTAGACAACTTGCTTGCAATTTATACAGATATTATGACTAAAACTAGAAACTCCATGTAGTTATTTGAATAAGCACCTTGACTAATAATGAAAATTTGACTTGCAACTTGCTAAATATTAAAAACATTTTGTAGAAGTGTTCAAACATCCCACAGTATTAACAAAGGATTAAAGGAAGAATTATTTTGCACCATAGCCAATTTTCCTTATATATTCCATTTTAAAAAATTTTTAATTTCCTTTAGCCTTTTTTTTTTTCTTTTTTTTTAAGGCTGGTTTTGAGAAAGAAGCCATCAAAAAATGCAGTGATGTGTTAAAGCTTGATCCAAACAATGTTGATGCTCTTTGTGATAGAGGTGAAGCCTATATTAAAGCTTCCCAGTTTAATGAAGGTAAGTCTTGAATCTATGATCTTAAAATAATATTTTTATAATGGCACCTAATGGGAGGAAATATAAACAAGTTTTTGGATGATTGTAAAATGGGTGAGCTCCCAATATCATGACATCATATGTAAATGGGTGTGGTTCCTTAGGATCTCAATCCTAATTTCACCTTGCATAAATAGATGCATGACGGTAGGGTGATTTTGAATACTGGTGTGGTAGTTATTTCCCTGCTTCTGATATTCTAGGTTTCTCCTTCATATAAAGAAAAACAAAGACCATAAGCGTCCAGGGCATTCGTTGTGTACCTAGCAAGATTCAAAGGCTTTTTGTTAGACCGTGGTTTTTCTGTTTTACCGGAAATCAAATGGAATGCATTCAATTGTCAGAAATATTGAACAACACCAGATTATGATTAAAGGAATTTAGTGAATAGATACAGGGTGGGCACTGAAAGACTGAATGATATAAAACAAAAATAACTTTTACAAACACTTTTTTGTTTTTAATTTTTTATTATTTTATTTGGAAATATAATTATTGGATTTTTTTCAGCATTATGTGTGAAAAACAACATCCCTCAAATGACCACCATTTTCCTGCTCACAAATGCAGGCTCTTTCCACAGCATTTTCCATGACCGTACACAAGGTTTCAGGTCCTAAACATCAGATTTCAGCTTTAATGTTAAGTTTTGAATTCTTTGAGGCTTATTTACGTAAACCTGTTCTTTCAAGTAGTCCTACAAAAAGAAGTCTGGTGCTGTCAAATCAGGTGAACATGGAGGCCAAACAAATTCAGCATTTTTTTTTTAATTATTTGTTCACTAAAAATTTCTCGCAGGTGGTCCATCATTGCCCTGACAGTGTGCACAGTATCTCCATCCTACCAAAACCATACCTGATTATCTTTAACTGCTGTAAAAAAAATTGCATGTAAAACGTTTTCAAGCATTGTCCTATACAAGGCCCTATCGATTTTTTTCTGGTAAAGAAATAGAAGGTGATAACTCTTTGTTGTATCCTTAAAGATACAAACAGACAAAGGTGGTGCTCGAGTGAAAGGAACAGCAACATGGGCATAGATGAAAGAAAAAGTTTATTGTAAAAGAGAATACACTACTGAAAGACCGGGAATCTGTTAGCAGGCTAGTAATTCCTGAAGCAAGTCCCAGATATATCCTCTGGTCACTATATATATCTACTGATATAGTCAGTTAGGCGATAGGGAGTGTGGGACATTCCATTACAACACTCTTTCAGCCATAACACTGCACCAAAGAGTGTATTTTTGGGGATGCAATCGATGCCAATGTAATTCCCTGGGATTCTCAGTACCCCAAAATTTGCAGTTTTATTTGTAGATGTACCCATTTAAATGAAAATGGGTGTCATCAATTATTTTCAAGTTCAGAAAGTTATCTCTGGCTAAGTGTTGAAATCAAATGGCATACTACAGGCACTGCTGAGTATCTTGGGGTAGTATCTTGGACCATTTGGATCTTATATGGAAACATTTTTAAATCCAGTTTCAGAATCTCCTGAAGCGGTGTTCTGGTGATGCCTAGTTGAGCAGACCAATGACAGGTAGAAGCTTATGGATCCTCAAAGACACTCTGCTGTACAGCTTCCACTGTTGTGTCGGAGTGCTTAAGATCTCTTCTTGGAAGATCGTCGACTGATCCAGTTCTTAGGTTCTGAAACATGTTATCGCTAGGAGATACTCCCACATTAAAATGTCACCAGTATTTTCTTGAGTAATTGATCTTTCGTTGGAATAGAAAAATTCAATGAGTTTTACTCTTTGCTGGTCATTTGCTAGCCATTTTAATCACCAAGGGATGCTCTATAACCTGCAAAAAAAAAATGAGCAAGTTATGAATTTTTCAAATCTTCATTATTTCTATAGAAGAGTTAATAAAAAAACTATATCAAACATAAAAATGTAGGTGACTTCAGGCAGTCTTTTCATGTGAGAGTATTTACACCTAGGTGTGTGTATGTGTTCTTTGGCTATATTTACATATGATGATAATAATGATTTAAAGAGAGTTCTTGCCATCATTAAATCATAATGTTGCCATAAATGTCTCTATTCCAAAACTGCCCTGTCAGCTGAGGCTGTAGAATATGCTGACTCCCCCATTGAGGCCACGTTTGCCATGGGTGGCAATGCCTGAGGACAGGATTCTGGTAGTTGAAGACTTCAGGAGTTAAGTAAAATACTCCAGAATTCCAACACACTACTTTGGCCCTTACTTGGGCCACACAGGCAGTCAGAGGGGCCCAATCCGATCAACTGGCTGTTCATGTCAAGTTGTAAGTCAGACCAACAAAACAAAAAAGTACATCCCCACCCATCACACCTAATTCCAAAACTGACAGTAAACTGTGACTGTATGGTCAATCAAACTAAGGATAAACGAGTCCAGCATAGCCGCTGTAAGCACTGAGGAAACCTCATACTTGGGTGGACATTCCCAAATACATGTGCTTGAATTCCTCCCCATGTTTAGGTATATCAGTCATGCACCCATGGATGGATGGGGCGAATGGGATTTTCCTCCCTTATCAACTCCCCCATATTTCTAGGGCACATAATAAAGAAAGAGGACTTGGAAAATTTGACACTCACAGGATATATTGAAAGCAAGAAAGGGACAGATGACGACAAGACATAACAGGCCTGGCGAGCTTGCATGAATGGATGGCAGAGCAGGGTTTGGAAGAGATGGCGAAAGACACAATCTTTTGTGAGCTACAAAGAAGAGGAAGTTGTGGAGTCATGATCATCAATGTCCTCAAGGAACACCGCACATACAAGAAGTTGACTTAAACACTAATCAACATGACAGATTTTATGATGGACATATTATGAGACCTGAATTTTCCCCATTCTTTAAAATGGATGTCCAAACAGATATAAAATTAGAATTATTTTTCACTACTGGAATCTTATTTAAAATGGCTTCAGCCGCTGGAATATGTCTGTCAGCACTGATATTGAAAAATCATAAATGTCTAACGGGTGATTACCTAATTACTGCGTAACAGTGCTTCCATAATATATTACGTATCGACTACACAAGAATAGCTACTTTGTCATTTATTTTCCATTATCTAATTTTTTATTAATCACTCCACCTCAACAACACAATAAAGCCACTCAGACGCCAAAGGTTACTAAGTGTGAGAGACAGGAGATGACGCGACGGAAAATAATGATTGCCATTGCATATAAATATTTGAAGATCAAATTTAACTGGAAAGCAAGAAGCTGGAAGAGAGTTCTAAGAGTAAAAGAAATGCGATAGAAGAAACTGTTACATCTAACCATTTCAACCAGTAAATTAACAAGACCTTTGCCGCAAATCTAGTACTACGTTTAAATTCATAAAATCTAGGTAGCGTCGAGGAGAGTTCATCCGAACAATTACCATGAAAGTACGGCGATGGGAAAGGGACTGAAGCCGAGATGCTAGGTCAGGACCAGTAACATTGCAGATTCTTCATTGGATTCTATCAAGAACCTCTAAATATATAGCAGAAGCACCAGACCATATGTGACCGCAATATTCAAAGCAAGGGTAAATTATGGTCTTATAAAATTGTAAGATAGATTTTGGCGATAAAACCTTTCTAGCATGATATTTTCCAAGCAGCAGTCTTATCAGTTGATTCAATATAATCTTTCCACTTCATGTCAGAAGAAAATTTTACTCCGAGAAGGCACAATGAATCACTCTGTTGCTTATTTATTTACATTGTTCAGACTGTTGTCCTCATATTTATTGCCATATTCATGACCTCTCAGCCGTTGTACGTTCCGGCCTTCTTCAGATGATTTGAAATTCAAACTGAACGCTTTATTTCGTCCACTAGAGTAGGTTGTTCTAGTTTCAAGTGCCATGCCTTTTCCGGATGTCTCAGTTATCTCCCTTTAACACAGCAAGTTTTGTCCACCTCTGCAGTAGCCAGATATTGAACATCAGAACTCTTTGGGTCAACTCACTAAGGCTGTTATCTGCTGGGCCATGTAGTAAACCATGAAGGTCGGCAGAAGTCATTGTAAACGATCCTTTCGTTAGTTGCATAGTATGTGCTTCGCCAGGGCTACATACTGTTTTGAATTCGGAGTTGTCCTTTTCCTAGACTGGTTAACAATCAAGGCTACAGAAACCGGTCTGTTTTTCTATTTACCCGTAGTTGAATGTTTTGAGTTTAGAGTTCTCCTAGACCAGTTGCCAACCAAGACTATATATATATATATATATATATATATAATCTATAGTTTTGGTTGGCAACAGGATTAAGAGAACAGATGCGTTCATACCTTTCCCAAGAATAAGTGTGTGTAAAGTAGTGTCAGATTCGTTAATCCGAGCCGCTATTCATCACTTCACCGTGCCTCCACATAAAGTAAATGAATATATTAAAACAATTTTTATAGTTTATTGAATTTTATACACATTTAATGATTTAGTAGTAATTTTTATTATTATTATTATTATATCCATGTGTGTGTGTGTGACACATGTGTATTAGGTAATATATATTTATTATACTAAAAGATGAAGAGACCAACTCTTATATAATATCAACCCTCCTATTTAACAGTGAAAGACAGTTTCTATTTGGCTAGGCAGCTGTTGAGACCACAAGAAGGCACATCTAATCTTTAGCAGGTCATGTTTTTAATTCTGCTGGGGGTCTATCTACGCTCCCCGCCAGAAATGTTTGGTTGCGGAAGTCGTTTAATCACCGGTGTCACCAACTTGTGACAGGTAGGCCTGGGTTATATGGTACCAGTAACACACATCTGTTGATCTGGCATGGAATAATAACACCAAAACAAACCTCTCATATGAAAAAGTATTGTTTATTCATCCCCAGACTTTGTCAGTCAATATTGGCAAAAGGATGTGTTGCTTTGGAGCTTTCTTCGAACATGGATTTCCACGCGACAATGAGAAAGACTTTCTGTCATTTCTTTCTTGGGTGGGGTGCTTATATATCTAGTCACCTGGTTGTTCCACGGGTGCAGCTGGGTAAATGACTTCTTTAAATATCAGGGACTGCCACGGACATCCTTTGAAGCACGAATCTACAATTACTGGTTATGAGGTTGTTTCCACATGAATTCTCTGATGCACCTGGCTTCTCTGATGGTCTGGTGTAACACTGAAAAGTCTCTTGGGTATCTCTCCAGTAAATGTTTTGGTCATTCCAGATGAACTTCTCTGAGAACAAAGAATCCATTTGAATTATGTGCCAGAGGTTTTAAAAGTTTATCTGGTTTAAAGAGCCTCATACTCTCAAAGCACAATTAAGTCCGATAATGACATCTCCTGATGATCATACTCGACAACGAGGTGGCAGCCATCTATTGTATATATAAATATGACATTCGTCATTGCTTTGAAAATTGGTACCACATTTGGTCTGGTGCTCCTGCTATATATTTACAGATTCTGCATGAAATTCAAAGAAGAAACAGCAATGTTATTGGTTCTGACCTGGCATTTCATCATTAGTCCCTTTCCCAACACCGTGACATGACTCCCCTGTGCCTTTTCTATAAATACTTTCATTGTAATTGTTCTTATGAACTTTCCTCTATGGTATGTTATTATTTTTATTCAACACCCCTGCCCCAATGGACAAATTGTATATATGGAATCTAGTTAGGACTACATAGTGACTGTGAGGTATTCTGGTGACTGTAGTAAGCATGATAGAAATGTGCTGTTTTGGTTTAAGTAATACTGTGATATGTTTGGGTCAATAATTTTGGTTAGTTAAGTTTAAGATAAGACAGACTGAAGACCAGCCTTCCCCTATTCCCCCTTTTTTGGCCTTGTGCCACATTTTTATATTTTCAAAATAAATATTACTTTCCTCTATGGTACCTAGACTTTATCATTTTAACTGCAGTATCAGATTGGCAACAAGTTCTCATCATTTTGAAATGGCTAAGATGTAACCGTAATTTCTATGCTAAATTTTTTCAATCACACTTATCGCTTGTGGAACACTCATCCAGTGTTTGTTGTTGAATTTAAAATTATTATGTGTTAGAATGAAATTTATTAATTGACATATATCTGTAATTTGGTTGAAGGAGTATCAGCTTGCTATGAGTTAGTTCCTTAGTAAAAAATTACCCAACAACCAAATTACAGATATATGTCAATTAATAAATTTCATTCTAACACATAATAATTTTAAATTCAACAACAAACACTATTTACAGATTAGTGGCACAGCAATGGGCACGAAAATGGCACCTAGCTATGCTAATATCTTTATGCACATTCTAGAAAGGAAGATACTAGACAATTCAGAATTTAAACCATTACATTATTTTAGATATATTGATGACATTTTCTTATTATCAGAAAAATTTAAAAAAACTTTTTTACTTTCTGCAACAACTTCCACGATACAATTAAATTTACCATGGAGCATTCATACACATCTGTCCCTTTCTTAGACGTTATGATACAATATCAAAACAAATTCATATCTCCACCCAACAACAGGCACATATTCCACAATTGACCTAACAATATGTGACCCTAACACCTACATGGACTATAACTGGAGGGTCTATGTGGAGGTGACAACTTCCCTATTATATTGGAAAACCAGAAGCCAGAACTTGATCACAAAATACCATGCTGAAGCCCTCAAAAAGCTAATTGGGAAGAATTTGGAAAGTCATGCCAATCCAAATTAATACCAGAGCCTAATACAAAAAAATGAAGAACACATTATATACTTCACAAAAACATTATAAAGCGAAAATATACCAAAATGTGTTTCCACCTCATCAAAATTCAATAAACCTTAGTTCAGCAAGGAATGCAAAAAAGCAGTAAGAACTTACCATGCAACCTTTTAAGCAAACGAAGCCCTCTTAACAATATGGAGGGAGAAACTGGCAGCAGAATATTATATAAAATTAGTTATGTCTATCAAACTCAACATATAATTGTCTTTCAGCCACAATACACAACAAAAAAGAAAATACCATTAATTAAACCATACAGCTTATGCATGAAAAAACTCTTATCAAAAACTTGGATGGACATAACACATGTTCAGGAAACTGTGAAATCTACCCACCCGCCTTAGCTAATCAAAAAACCACAAAAATTACTGGAATTCACTAAATTTCCTAACGCTAAAACCCATCCTTCCAAGACAAAGTACTCTCCATCCAAAATATTACCCTAACCATCTTTCAATATACACTGAAGGATCAAAAGATGGAAAAAGTGGGAGGTGCTGCAATTCTCAACAAAGCGACTCCCAGGTGAAGCCTCCATATACATTATTGAAATCTCAGCTATTGACTTGGCTCCCAATATCATAATGACAAAGAACTCAAAAAAAATTTATCTTCTCAGACACCATATTTCATTAAAAAATAAGAAAATGACAAACCCACTAACAATCAAACTATTGAACCAAATTAATGACATTTAAAAAAAAAAAATCATATTCTGCTAGGTAACAAGTCATTGGCATCCAGGAAAATGGCAGCAAAGAAATCACTGGAACTAAGACAAGCAAACAACAAAATGCTAGACACGGACCATCAATAAATATATGGAAAAAAGGTGGCAAGAGCTTTGGAACTCTTGCCCAAGCAAATAGGAATGTGGCAGAGCTACACACTGTCCAGAAAAGAGGTGATACTGACCAAGCTCCATATAGGACTAACATCTATAATGCACTCATACCTACTAAAGGGGGGGGAAGCCCCCATGTGCATGACATACCAGGAAGAGTACACAGTAAACCATATACTGACAACATGTAAGAACCTGAAACTAACCCAAATCAAATATTACCAAACAAATAACCCGAAAGAAATCTTTACCAATGTCAATCGGGGCAAATTTTTAAATTCTGTAAAGAAATACACCTATTTACCAAAATCTGAAAAAAAAAAAACTTAACTTTTAATATAAGTACAGTTTATAAAAAGAAAAATTATAGTTGTGTCAAAAGTAGTATTTAACTACTTTTGACACAACTATAATGTTAAAAAAAAAATTTGACTTGATTTCACTATGAAATAATAATACACAAATATGGGAGATGGAATTAGAAATTTACCTCCTAAATGGTGGAAGATATTTTCAATTTTTCAGCCAACTTCTGGCTTCACACATTCCATCCTTATAAATGCATGACCCTTACAATCACTCAAAAGTGGACTTCTAACAATGTACACTCATGTTCTTGGTTTCAAAACATTCTGACACTCTCTCCAATCTTCATTTTCTAGTTTTAATCAATATTTTCGAACCATTCATTCTTTATTATTGAACCTGCCATTTTTTTATTAATCCTTTCATTACCAGTCACTTGTCATCTTGTTACAGAAACATTCACATTGATTACTCAGAAGAGACTACATTTTTTGTTTTGTGCATCAGAGTTTCTTTCCCCCTCCCCACCAATAACAATTACTTTTTTGTGTGTGTGTGTGTGTGTGTGTGTGTAAATAACTGTTAATTTTTGTTGTATACAGACTATATTATGCTGAGTTAATTCTGAAGTTAGTTTTTCTCAGACAATGCTAATACTTGTGTATAAGGTAACAAAAAAATTATGACAAAATGGATACTGTTGAATTTCATATAATTTAATATACAGGGGTGTATCAAAAATACTTTTACAAACTTTAGGGTGGATTCCTCACAACAAAACAAAGACAAAAGTCCATATAAATATATGTCCACAAATTCTTCATTTTTGTGTTATTATGTTTGAAGTTTATGGTAAATGATGTTAAATATACAATCTAAGATACAATCCAAAAATACTTTTGCAAAATTTGGGGCAGATTCCTTACACCAAAACAAGGTAAAATAGCTATATGTCCAAGAGGCCATCATTGTACCTCAACACAGCAACTCATAACAAATGTTCAAAATGTCCTCCAATTGCTTCTACACATGCATGCATCTGTTGGATCATAAATTGACAGACCCTTTCAAATATTTCCACATGGTGTCAAATGGTTTCACAGGCCCCTATGACACATTGATGAAGCGTCTCTGCAGTATTAATGTCTACTGCATAAACCAATTGTTTTAGGTGGCTCCACAGATAAAAATCCAAAGGATTGATGTCAGGGGAACATGCAAACCATGGAACCTGTCTTCACCTACCTATCCATCTTTCATGGTAGATGTCAGCAAGTGTATCGTGAACAGTGTGACTAAAATGTGCTGAAGCTCCATCATGCATAAACTACATGCGTCTTTGTATTAACAGGGGTACATCATCTAGCTGGTCTGGAAGTGCATTATCCAAAAAAGTCCCTGTAGGCGTCTCCTGTAAGACATGCTAGAAGAACAATATGGACCTCCCAGACAGTCACCTACAATTCCACCCAACACATTTATCATAAACTGATACTGGTTTCTAATCAGTATTGTACCATGGGGATTACAATCTGCCAAATATTGGTCATCTCTTCCAAATATTGCCTCATCCATAAAGAAGACACAATGGATTGGCAATTTATGCAATAAATCCTTGGCAAAAATTCTCCCATGGTGAGTGATCAGAGAGCAAAAGATCCTGCACATGTTGCAAATGATACAGATACAAGAGCTGCTCTTGAAGTACTCTCCATGCAGTTCTATGATATGCTAACATGCTAGGGCCACTTGATGTGTGCTTTTACCTGGATCATCTCCACAGCCTGTAGAATGTGTTCTTCAGGGTTAGGCGTAAAAAGTGGATCTTGGTCTTCCCCGGTCCATAGTTTGTGGTGCCACGGATCCTGTCTCAGCAACATGACGATAAACAGCAGCAAAGGTTGGATGACTCAGCTGCCTTAAATTTGATACAGCCTTGTGTCCATTACCATTTATATGGCTGTATGTAAAAATCACATCTGCCTTCATTCATAATATGAATATCCTGCCATTGTAAAATGGAACACTTCTCGGTTAACTCACTACTACACACGTTAAACATTGAAGACAGACTAGCCACAAATGTACACGAATGTAAACTTGTCTACATAAGACGGCACCATCTATCGTAAACTTTCTTTCAAACTTAAACTCACACTCTACAAGTAAAAAAATTTAACTTTGAGATGAACACAACAACTTTGTCTTCAACAATAATGAACACTATATTTGTCTTGCAATAAACATTACCATAGTGGTGACGTTGTGTCAAAAGTGCTCAGAATAAAAGAAATACGTATCAACACGGTGATTTTCTCTCCTCCTTTAATAATGACACAGAAAAGCTTATCTGTGAATACGAACAGATTAAAAATAAGTAGATAGAACATGTCTGAATTATTCAATGAAATGTGATTTTATATATATGTGGAGATGTAAGAGGAATTTCAGAAATTAGTTGTTAATATTGTCTGTCTTATCAATACCTACAGCCGTGAAGGATTATCAGCAAGCACAGGGTATTGATGGGGAATCCCGACGAGTACAGGAAGGGCTTGAAAAGGCACAAAAGATTCTCAAACAATCAAATCGAAGAGACTATTATAAAATTTTGGGAGTTAGAAGGTAAGTGTTCATAATTGTGAATATTTTCTGTGACCTATAGTGGTAGCATATTATGCTAGTGTAAATTAAAAAAAAACTTTTTTCACTTATGTTGATCACATTGTTCAAATTTTTAAAAAAAAAATCAGATTTATTATTAATTTGACTAATTTTTAATGTAAATACTGAAAAGTTTCTTTTAAATTTGATTCTGATACACTAAAATCATGGCTGTTTTTTTTTTTTCCATGTTGATCAATAAGAATTCATATACAGTATGGAGAAAAACATTTAATATATGGTTTAAAGGACCTTTTTTTTTGTGTTGCAATAGGACATTTCTTTAAAGGTTTCTTTTTAATGATGGCTTTGGAAAAGATTTGCTGAAGTAATAACTTAACATAGCTATTTAGAAAACTCTTTCTACTCAAAGGTCCACATCCTTTCAGTTTATACCGTCTTCGAAAAGATCTTGAATTTAACATTTACATAACATTTAATGTTTTTATTTTGTCCTAAACCCTGAGTAGTGGGAAGAATATTCTTTGTGACCTTAGGTTCTGCAATCTGGCATTAAAATAATGTAGTTCTGTATATAATGTTCAGACTACAATAGCTTCTTTGGTTTGCTCTTGTTGATTTTTTTCTCTTAAACTCAATCAATTGGATTTCTTTTCATTAGAAATGCAGATAAGAGAACAATAATGAAAGCCTATAGAAAATTGGCTGTGAAGTGGCACCCAGATAAATATGAAAAGGAGGAAGATAAAAAGAAAGCTCAGAAACATTTCATTGATATTGCTGCAGCCAAAGAAGTATTAACAGATCCTGGTAAGTAAGAACTTTCTGGAATTTCAAATAAATGCATTGTACTTTTTCACTTGAAAAATTTTAGTACTAAGTTTTTTTATATATAGATTATCATGAAAGAAAAAATGTTAAAATTCTTCTGGTTTTGTCTCATCAAAGGAAATCTAACAAATAATACTGGATAGTGAATTTGGTTTTTCTTTTATGAGATACTAAAAAGTTGTTTGACCAAAATGTCCTTTCTCTCACTATCCCCCCCCCCCACAAAAAAATCTGATATTTAGATCAGATTTGGGGGAAGGACATTGGGCCAAGACTTTTCAAATCTTACCCCTCCACCCCCACAAGCTGACAACTATGCTAAAATCTATTGACTTTATAAATTTCAGGAATAATTATTAAATTTTAAGTCTTTTTTTTCTCTCTCTCTCTAGAAAAACGTCAAAAGTTTGATCATGGTGAAGATCCACTGGATCCTGAGAGTCAAAATGAACATGGAGGACCATTTTGGCATCAAGGCTTTAATCCATTTGAAAGTGGTGGTGGTTTCCAATTCAAATTTCACTTCAATTGACATTGGCTGCTGATTCTCACTACATTGGAAAAAAGTCCCCACTCCCCACCCCAGATGAACATTATTATTATAATTTTTTTATACATTCACTCAGAAGAGGTGGAGAGGAATAAAGTTAAAAGAAATTAGGTTGTAAATAATTTTCTATGGAAATTTAAGATTGGTGAAAACAATTTATGCAAAAAAAAATGCTACAAAAATATATATATATATATATATATATATATATATATATATAAACACAGGATGATTTTTAACTATAAATAATTCCTTGGCAGCATTCACCAAAAGTCTTAAAGACTTGCTACCACTTCCCTCTGCAGTGTCTCTTTTTCTGACCCAACTCAGCAGTTTGTGATCTCCAACTCACCTGAAATGGTGCTGGTGAGAAGACATTTCAGAAAGACAATAAAAAAAAATTGTCATCTGGCAAATCAGTTACTTTTCCCTCTGAACTGAAGCAGATATGCAGTGATAAATTGTCTTCCAAATTCAGAATATTTTCTTTATTTGGAAGTAAAAAAAAAAAAAAAAAAAAAAAAGGAAAAAGTTTCTTTTTAACTTGTCAGTTTTGATGTGCTCTATTTGTACATATTAGTTGGTATGAAAGATCAATCAGAATTAAAACCAAAAAAAATGTATGAATGATATTTTTGTTTTCTTTTGTTTTTTCTTTTTAAAAATACTGATTCAACAAGACATAATTCAAAAGGATCATTTCCCTTTGAGGTTTCAGGGTGGAGAAAGTTTTGGACATGGAAATAATTTGATTTTCTCTGACCTACTCCAATATATCCTACTACCTTCACAGGCAACTAAATCAAATTTAGATAAATAAATTTACTTGTGCCAATTAAATCAATATATTGTTCAAATATGGTTAGACTATTGCAAGTTCATCATGGGTGAAAAGCTTACATATGTTGAAAGGTTCTTTACTAAAGCTACAGTTTGTCTTGAATCACCCAATGAAGATGAAATTTACTTTACTAATGCTAACTCTAATTGATCAAACTATTCATTAACTTTAGAGAAAGAACTCTTGGCTGAAATTTGTTGCTTTTCTTTTTAAAATGGCATTAAGGACATTCAGATTTGTTGCAAACTGATTTCCTTGGACTATGCTCCATGGTTGGACAGAAGTTGGGTTTAATAGATATCGGCATTAAGCTAAAGCAAGTGTTCAAAAATCCTATGCCGTAGAGTGGTGTTTGATTAGTAGGTACTTTACAATTTTGAATGGTTCAAATTAAATGAACTTAAGACTGGTATACATCTACAGATGTTGCTGGAATTAAAAGTAAGTCTTTTGATGAGCTCTCCCCAGAGAAACACGCTCGACCAATTGAAAAGCAAGAGGATCCTTTAAAAGAAATGTTAGACTGTATGTTGATCAGGTAAAAAGTGATATCTGAGCTTGTTCTGTTATTCTGATCTTTACAGAATTCTTGAGGTTAATTAGAATCTGCTATTATTTTCAAATTTTGCATTCAACCTAAAGTTCTTTAAGTGATTCTTTCTCTCACCTATTAAACAATATATCCCTACATAGTATGAAAAGGGGTCATTAATTCTTATCCTCTTGAGCATACTTTCCATGATTTTTGTCACCAAATTCTGTCCAAATGCCAACCACATAGCTCATTTCTTTAAAGTTTCTTAACTTTTGCATGTTACCTTGACGATTCATTAATTGCTGTCAGATTCTTTACATAAGGGTTTATGTCAATTTAATACTTTCCACTCTGGTTTTCTGCTTCCTGTACATGGAATTGACATGAAAAGTCAAAGAAATACAATCAACAATTTCTAAGCCCATTTACCTGAAGTTTCAATCACATCCCATACATCATTAATTCAATGTCTACCAAGTCTCTTCTATAGATTTTGCTTCTATGTTGATCATTTGACTTTTGCTGATGTCCAGCATCAAAGTAATTTTACTAATTGTTCAAATGAGCTCTTTGCATTCTTCACACACTAGACTGGCATAGAGATCTCATCAGTTTACAGTTGAGCTGGCTAGCTCTTGCAGTAAATTCTATGCTAACAGTTTCTTCTCACACTTCTTGCTTGTGGAACTCCCTTCTCGCTCTATACTTTCCAGCCAACTTTGATATTGCATTTAAATTTTTGCAGATTAATCACTATCTACCTGATTACTATCTTCTCTTTCTATTCCTAATTCTTCCACACTCTGTAACCACTTGTGTATTAGTGGCATTACTGCCTTGTTTGAGGTGATTCCAATGAAAAAGTCATCAAGTTAGTTGTACAAATTAACAAAAGGCTTCCCCCTTTCCTTACAACCAGAACTTCCACCATTGGTAATGAACATGGTTAAAGGAGTAGCCACTGGTGACGTTTGCTTGTCTTCAGCTACAATAGTTACTTACAAATGCTATAACGTGGACAGGTCTAATAAGACTAAATAGCATGTAGTTAAAAATCACATACCTATTTTTTTCCTCCTAGCAAGTGTATGCAAATAATGATTTTTCTTTTTATTAACCATCCTAAATTTTGATAGCATGAATCTAAATTACCAAAAGAAAGAAAAATAATTTTGGTTCACTGAAAAGCCAAGAACTCTGTAGCACTCAAATCTTCATAAAATGTCACTTCTTGTCTCCTGACCAATCATTTCACAATTCCCTTAATTAGAAAAATACAATTTGCTGGAATACTGCAAAGAGAATCTAGAATAGTTCTTTGCTGAGAAAGGTGGAAAGGACATTTGTTCAATAAAAATAAATTTAAATGAAAGTTTGAGAAATATAAAAGAATTTATTAATTCATAAGCAATTTTGTACATATTATAATTGTGATTCTGGTGTGTGTAAATCTGAACACTCAAAGATCAGTGGTCGCCGGACAGGAACTGGGGGACGTTGAGCTGTGGAATTAGTTAAAGAAAAAGTAGCTGTGATCGGAAACAATTTACAAGAATCGTTTGTGTGACAATTACTAGTGTGGATTTTACAAGCAAGTGAATCTACACTTAGAAGCTAATTGGGAGGGAGATAATTTGGTTTTGATTACTATACCAATAGGCCCATGATAATTTGATTATCAAAACATTCTAATTTAAGCCCAGACCAGCCATGCTAAATTTTGTTAATACAAGCAAGCCAACTTTGATCCTTAAGGCAGTTAGAATCCATGTACCAAGGAAGATGCTGCAAGTTTTGAGTATTGTTTTTGTGGTATGAATGATGTCAATATTTAAGAATTCCAGTTGTTTGATAATTGAAACAACATTTGGTTGTCTATCCTAAAAGTCCCTTTTCTTATAGTACACTTCAGTCCTGAGGATGTTTCAATAAGCTTTGCCTAAGACTTCCCCAGTGCAAACATTTAACAT
The DNA here is from genome assembly GCA_964036315.1 of Acanthosepion esculentum. Classification (NCBI taxonomy): domain Eukaryota; kingdom Metazoa; phylum Mollusca; class Cephalopoda; order Sepiida; family Sepiidae; genus Acanthosepion; species Acanthosepion esculentum. Next base: position 74,245,341 of record OZ038484.1, read on the forward strand.
GCACATTGACTCTTAGCAGCAGAAACAAAGAAAAGTGCCCAAGGTTAGACTTGCAATCACCAAAAAGTTTTACAGATGATTAAATTTTAATTTATCTTAAACAAAAATGAATGTGAATAAGAGCCAAAAATTAATAACAGCTGACAATGTTTTATCTAAAAGAAAGTAAAAATACTGCTTAACAAATATCCTGAATTTTTTCTTTTTAATTGTGCGTTATCTATCATGAGTTCAAACTGATTTGGATAGTGCAAAAATGACATGTTCTAGGGAAGAGACAAGTAGACATCACAAGAAACGAGATTTCTACTAGTACAGGCGACTGAATGAGAACAATCTATACCAATGGATTGTAACAACATTATCAAAAGAGGTTTGGATGCAGCTGGGTTCCCTTCTCAAATCGAACCCGTAGGCCTCGACCATGGTGATTTTAAAATGGGTAAGTCATTGATTTGGGATGCGACCTGTGTGGATACATTTTCGGGCAGTAATTTGATCAGGTCCACGGTTGAGCCGGGGTCCGTCGCCCGAGACGCAGAGATAAAAAAAATAGCTAAATATTCTTCTCTTGCTGATAGATTTTTTTTTACTCCTGTGGCAGTGGAGACTTCAGCGGTTATTGGCCCTCGTTCGATGGCGTTCCTTTGGAGGATTGGCGCGATTGTGCCTCAATTAAGGAACGAGCCTCGCGAAACGGAGTGGCTCTTGCAGCGTGTCTCACTGGTGATGGTTCGAGGTAATGCTTTCTCCATCATAGCGGCTGGCAGAGGATAGAAAAAATTGTTTATAGTTACGTTGTTCTGGAATTGTCATCAATGGTCGACTGAACTTGCTTTGTTTCAATGACTTTTGTTATCAGTTACTTTGTTCAATAATAAAAAAGAGTTTGGCTTGAAATTTCTAATTTACCAACTATGATGGATACCTAAGAAGGCTAAAGAGTAGAATTACTGAAACATTGTATTGATAACTATATATATATATATATATATATATATATATATATATATATATATATATTAAAAGCTTAAATGAAACTAGATGGAAACCTGAACATTAATGTTGGGAAATAAATTTTTAAAAAAAGGATATTTGTATAAGAGTTTAAAAACTCCAGTGCCAATGCTCATTGGAATCCCCATAATGATGCACTCACTGACACCTGAAAAAGTAAAACAAGTTCTATAAATTTCAAGGTTACAAATAAATTTAGTTTTGTTTTTAATGCCATGTAAAGTAATAAATAAATTGACAAATCTGAATTCCACTGGACAAGATTTTCATCCCTGGCTGAGTGCTCTAAAAGCATGCCAGGCTTTATAATTTGTTTCCCCTTACAATAGGGATGCATGCTTGAGCCCTGTCAGAAGGTACATTTTCTTAAGCCTGTGAAATGCACAAACCAGTAAACATAGATTTACATTGGTTTTCATTATCATAAAGTATATATGTCATATAATATTAGATTAAGTACTTTATGATAATGAAAAACATTATTCATATAATCAGACCTTGTAAACTGAGTAGTGATGCTTGTGTGGTAAACATGTTTAGTGGATACATGTGTTTGAGTAGGCATTCCTGTTTCTTAAACAATGTAAATCTATGAGCCCTCTACAACCCTGATTGTTGCAAACAACTAGCCCAAAAATACTAACTTTATTTTTTATTTCTTATTCAGAAAGGTGTATCCAAAAATTCAGGTTTTTTAACGTCTTTCTTATGCTTCCATTTGGTCAAAAAGCCAACTAATATACAATAAATATTATTGGTCTTATCAGTATTTTTATTTTCTCTCAAAATTCTTTCAATAACCTACTATTATATGTCCTTTTTAATCGCTATTATCAGATTTTGTGCTACCATTAAAATATTTAATAACTATACAAAGCATATGTGGACACTCTTTCTTTACTATGACATACATACATAAAATATATATATATACACACTAACAGGAATACCCATCGTTGCTCAGAAGATCTCTAAATAATAGTTTATCATTGACAATTTATTGATATTTTTCATCCATTTTATGGAAAATAATTTTTAATTCAATCTATAAAAAATAAACTTGTTTGTTTGTTAAAAAATAACTAAATTTAGGAAAATACCACACTACCAATACCATGAAGGCTGTTATGGGGCTGACCATCTTTACTGTCATATTCATGCTGTATCCAGAAAAGGCATGGCATGTGGAACTAGAACAATCTAGCCTGCTGAACGGAATAAAGTGTTTAGTTCAAAATTCCAGTGTATATCACCTAAAGAAGGCCAGAGCAAGAAGGCGCTTTATTTTTTTATTTAAATATTAACACAAATATCCTGTAAATGTTTTCAATCAAATCAAACTTAGATAAAATTTCATTAACTTTTTTCAAATTATTATTAAAAAAGTAAATAAGTTTAAATATATTTTAATTTAAATTTATTTAATCATTTTTTCAAGCAAAAAAAGCCTTTATTGAAAAATAATTATTTACTATTTATTTTATTATTTACTTTTAAACATTAATTACTAATGAAAGAGAGTAGAAGCAAGATACATTGAGAATTTAGTTTTGAAAATCAATTCTTTTTAAATTTCAAGTAATATTTGTATTTGAAAAGAAAAAAACTTTAGTTAAATAAAAATTAGGAGAAACAGACATTACTTACAGTCAACATTAGTCATGTTGAATATTTGTTTTACAAATCTAAAAGTTTTTGAAAAATAAGGCTCGCCATAAGTTTTATTAAAGCAAAAAAAAACTAATTGAAAATTATTTACTTTTTTATGTTAGTTACAAACCAAAAAACAATGAGGTTTATTTTTTTTTAAGTTTAAATAAAAAAAAATATTTTCCATAAGATGGACAAAAAATATTAATAAGTTAATAATAAACACACACACACAACTGCCCTTTAGGGTGATAATGAGTCTGTACATTTCTTTTGTAGCCAGAGACAGACACAGACAGACACACACACACACACACACACACACACACACACACATTTGAATAAATAAATAAATATTAAACTTTTCATCAAATAATTGTATTTAATATTCCTCTTTTAAATTTACTTTGTTGTTTTAATTTTTTTTAAAGTTGCATTTTTATTTACTATAGATTTGAAAATAAAGTCGAGAGAATAGAAATTTTAAAAATACATACATGTATAGCATTTCAAAAATATCAACAGAATAAAGTAAAAACAAATGGTAATCCTAATCAGGAATAAGAATCGTTTGTTTTTTACTTTTTAATTCTGAGAATTTCAAATGCATTTTAATTTTAAAATATCTTCATAAATACAAATCATATGATGTTAATTTTTTTTTACTAAAAGCTGGCTTGGATGATAATGAGTCTGTATATATGTCATGAATTACTGCAATTTTTTAGTTTTAGCCAGACATACACATACAGACAGACAACTGCCTTTTATATATGTATAGATTATAATTGAAATCAACACTCAAGAGTCAACAGACTGTTTCATGCTAAATGTGATCATTATGCCTGATGATTGTGTTTAGCATGAGACAGTCTGACACCTAAGTGTTGACTTCAATCACTTTTATATTTATATATGCTCTATCTCTGATATTGAGCACTTTATCCTATAAATATAGCATACCTTAAAACTATTTTTCTTCATATATGTATAGGTGTGTGTGTTTTCAAGGCACTATGAAAGGTCAGTCCCCAGCATGTATGTTATAAACTACCAAACACTTAGTGTACAATACAACTTGCTTTATATTGTGTTGGAGTGGTTATATTTTTAATTTGTATTGCTGATTGAAACAAATGGTAGTGCCCATGAGAAGTATCTTCATAGTCATTTATTACCAGTAAATGGCAATTTTCTATTCCCCCCACCCAACAAAACAGGCCAGCACAGCCAGGCAACAATGTTATAACAAGTGTTAACAGCTTTTTGATACTGAAATAGTTGCTACAGTAGTTTCCCTTTATGATAAAAGTTACATTTATATTTCTTTAATGTGATTTTTTTTCCTTTCTTATACCAATAAAATTTGTGAAAGAAAATATAGAAATGTGGCAAGAGAAAATGTTTTTTGCAAAAACCTCTTTTCCAGAAAAATTATTTTAAGAGGAAGATTTCATAACAATGAATGTCAAAAATATTTCTTTATCAGGAACGGGCCGATAAAACTATTAGCATTAAATAAACAAACCTGTAATGGCATCTTTTTGTCCATGGAATGCAGCCTCAAATAAATGATCAGCAGTTTTTTCAAACTGGAAAAGAGAAAAAAAATCACAAGGATGAGGAGCCAAACAAATTTTATTACCACTACAAATTAAAATCTGTCTATATTTCTTAGATGAGGTATTGTAACTATTTACATTGTTCGGACTGTTGTTCTCATCTTTACTGTCATATTTATGCCGTATCCAGAAAAGGCATGACATGTGGAACTAGAACAATCTACCCTGCTAGATGGAATAAAGGGTTTAGTTCAAAATTCCAGTGTATATCACCTGAAGAAGGCCAGAGAATAAAGGTGAGGGCAGTAATCCGAACAATATAAATAGTGTAAATACTAATTAAAAGTATTTCATATATGCCTATATGTAGACAGACAAAAATTCAAATTAATTTTATCTGAAATAGGCCCATATCTCATTCAAGATGAAGACATTTTTTATTCTGGTTTTTATGTTCTATAGTTTTCTAATAAAATTGCATAAAATAACACTGTTTCTTGTATGTTACTAATGTAAAAATTACTGTTAAAAGTTATTAAATATTTTAATGGAGGCACAAAATTTAAAATGGACAAATCAAAACAACAAGAGGAAAGACTTAGAAAAAAGTGGGAGTAACAAAAAGTTTTACATAACCATAAAGTAATCAAAATACAATTAACAAAAAGGCAGCATAATCAGTTTATTGATTTTCTCTCATCAGAGTTATTAAAAGTTAAGTATTAGGGAGGTGGTAATAAATCTGGATATAAAAACCATTAAATTTGATTTTCTGCAAGTCACAACTCATTCAATGAAGCAAAGAGAGAACTTGATCAACAGTCTGAGTAAACATGATAAAACAAGAAAATTAAAACAAAAGTAAACACAAGACAAAATTACTGCATAAAAATGAACTTAGAATTTGCTATTGTACATGTAAACAGTGATAGAAAATGATTTCTGTTACTTACAGAAGCAAGCATAAGAACACTCTCCTTCATTTTACTCAAACCAAAGCGGGTGATACCAAGGACTTCTCCCTAAAAGGAAAATGACAATTGACATTTATATTATTACTGAGTCTACAAACATGAAAAAATATTCTGCTGCAACAGAAAACATTCTATCAGCAAAGAATTTGAGTCTTATCAGTATGTGGCCTTGTACTAAACATAAATGAAAACATAAAAAATGCTACTTCCCTTAAATCCTGTAGTGTTTAGTGTCATTCAACAAAATATAAATTTTGTGCAAATGATTTAAACAAATTTAGTTTATGAGGTGGTCCTGAAAAGTTCTCAGTCCAACCAACTTCCCAAAATCTGATCAGATGACTAAATGATTTTATATATATTTTATGATATATACAATTATATTATGAAAGCCAATTTAGAGTAACATTTGACCTTTTGTGTACATCATATTGTTTACATTTTTATTGATACAAACACATATTCAATAAACTATTCCTCACTGCTACAACACATTAAATAAACTAATTTTTCCCAACACATTAAATAAATTCTTTTCACCATATATTTTAAGTAAACTATCTTTAATATTAAAAAGAAAAAATAACTTACTCGACAAGTCATCAAATCAGCCAGCAACATAACATGACGTATATCAATACTCATACCGTGATTTACCATGGTATATACAATTTCTTCAATGATGGTTGTCCGTGCTGCTTCGATGCCAAGAGTCTTCTCCACTTCACAAGTGTTGTTTGAAGTGGTACGGCCACCATCAACACCTATAGTTATAAAAATAATCATTGCTTTAGATTTTTTTTAAATAATTATAAATCATAGAATTTGACCATCTGAATATTTGCTGCATGTGTTTGATCGAATAAGGTAAGACATATTGTATCCCACCAGATACAATTTGTTCTCTTCATTGTACACAGGGAAATATTGAAAAATTCTACTGAATTTCCGAGATGCAGATTTTTCAGACACTATGCACTCCAGGATTCCTTAACTGTCTGCTATATTTTGTAGACTTTTGTGAATTTCATTGTCTATACAATGGAATACCTTGTATCAGTTAATGTTTCATATCTCATTTTTGTGATAACACTTTTTGTTCTTCACTGAACCAAAGCATGACTTTCACTGCTTCACCCAGAGATTGAACTGGTAACCACCAGGTACAGGAGATACATTCAACTGTATGGAACAATAGTCCAGTGGATAAAAGCATTAATTAAGTGTATCTCGTTACTCGGTAGCTGTGAGTTAATCCTTGAGTAAAGCAATAAAATTCATATTCTTTGCTTCCGAGTAAGAAATAAAAGTAACATCACTCAGATTAACTACGAGTTATCTCCCCTAATATGGACAATAAAAAGAGAATAGATTGATGAAAAGTTTAGTTTGAAATTCCCAGAAATGTACGAAATACACTGCAAAAAGCTACAACTGATCAGAGTATAATAAAGTTTTCTTTGGATAAACTGCTTAATTGTTCGATTTTAAATTTTAGTTATGCTTTCATGGGTTTCCTTACTGTTTTAAAGACAGACAATTCAAGTTCTTTTTTTGTTTTCCAAATTAATTTTTTATAAAACCTATGATTATTATTAAAAGGATATATTTTATATTGAATTTGTTTTTGTTTAATTCACTTTTCTCAAAAGTGATTCATTAAGCTATTAATGAATTATTTTGGACAAGTGGTTTAACATTGAAATCTATTTAATATACTTGTTATTCACATATGAGAGAGAGAAAAAAAAGAGTTTTGAGGGGGATAGGGAAAAGCTCTCTGCCTAGCTTTCCATAATCTGACAAAATACATACTTTAAATCCCTTCCTTGCTCAGACTGAGAACTATTCAGCACTTCCTTATATATATATAAGGCAAATATTAAAAATGACATTTTGTGTTGACTAATTTCAATGATCGACTTTTCCTTTTTTCATTTTGGAAGAAAATACTTTTACCCATCTATTAAACAATAACTAGTACATCAATTAATATTTAACTTAGTAAAAAATAACAAAAATTAGAAAAATCCACAGTCATTTGTTGAAACTTCCCAAACTTAAGACTGAATGATTACGAAAAGGTTTGTCTACAGAACTCTGGAGTCAAGGTGCTAAATATAACATCAATCAGCCAATTGACAAATTTTATTTCTATTAATCCTATAGGTATGGGTATGATAAAGAAATGTACATACGCACACATTTACTTGCACATACATATATTCCTACCCCAGGTGTTATAAATACAGTGTTCAATGTTATGTGACAGAGCTATAAGTATATAATAGTGAATATACATAATAACATTTCTATATTCACTTATAAGGGGGTGCTGAATAGTCTGAGCAAGAAGGGGTACGTGTAATCTGATCAATAAACCTATAGCTTGACATGTACTTATTAGCCAGAATTATCTGAAATGTTCATTGTATAATGACTAATACTGAACATTGAAGTAGGTGCATTTCAAAAGTAGGGGATTAAGTTGAAAAATAAATATTTGGTGCATAAAAGCAATTTTTTCTCATCATTAGGCTGCAAGCTTAATGATGTATATACAAGTATCTATGTACAAATACATATGCACATCTACATATTATTTTTCATATTTATCTATGAGGAGGTGCTGAAGTGTTCTCAAAGTAACAAAGAAGTCCTTCCAAAAAATATGAATAAAAATCTGATGTTTGACCACATTTTGGGGAGTGGATGAAGGGGAGAAATAACCTTTGAGCACACCCTCATATTGATAACTATATCTAGAGATGAACTAATTAAGATATCATTTGGAAAGAAGTGAATCACTTTGAATTTGGATATATTTCAACTGGTTAAAAGCTTAATACAAAGTGTTTATTTTTAGTTTTTATCTGTAGCTTTCGTATTAGATAAATTATATTCAAGTCCTTTTTTTCTATGTACAGCAATGGAAAAAATAAGCAGAATACATGAGCAGAAACAATTTCATAAATGGACTTGCAAATGACGTAACAATTAACTGCACAGAAAATGAAATCAGCAAGCAGAGTTCAAATTCTGACCAAAACATTCTGTTCATTCAATATGAATACCCTCAGGAAAGCATGAATTCATTTCTATGGCAAAGCTAGAGAGCCCAGTCTTCTTTACTATTTAGTAAAGAAGACTGGGCTCTCTAGCTTTGCTTAGCAATCAGTCTTGAAGAAAAACTCCATAGAGAAAGTAATGAAAAGAAAAAAAACACTATCTTTTCTCATGAGCAGCTATAATATTTTACAGATTTTTTTTTATACTATTCACGTAATAAAAGGATTGAGAACCACTCAAGGTAGAGTGTTACTATTAAATTGGTTATGATGAACATGGAGATGAAACTATATTCTGAAGAGACATGTCACTTAGAGAAATATTTAATATACATTTTAATACAATAAATCTATACATGTATACAATCAATGTTTTTTCATTACTAAGAGAAAAAAGTGTGGCATTGGTTAGCTCTTTTATAAACATGATAAATTAGTTTGAATAAAGTTGATGACAATTACCCGGAGTAGCCATGACAGCTCTAAGATTGTCTCCTTCAACTAACAATTTGTAGTGATTTGCCTTCTTTTCATCTTGGTGAATGACAGCTCTTGTTACTGAAGGGATCCCCTAAACAAAATATAAAATTTCAGTAAATTTATAATAGATTTCCTTCTCTCAAATGTAGTGAACATTCATAAAAACAACTTACCTGCAGCAGTAAAGTTTGAATACAAAAAATGAGTTTCGATAATGAAAAATGTCTTAACAAAAAATTGAAGTGAAAGTTTTTAACAGAAATTGTTTTAAAGTTTTAAATATCTTTAAATTGTACAAACTAAATACAAAAATATTGCTTTTATGCAAAAGCTCTCAACACAATCATTTGTACAATATTAAATAAAACTAAAAATGTCTTACATTTGCTCAGTTCTATTGTGTGATTTTAAAAAAAAAACTTCACCCAATACAAGGCTTGGGAGCCACTCAAGATAGAGGGCTACTGTTAAAAAGGTCATGATGAAGAAGGTGCATGGTGTAAATGAAAGAGGATGTGGTAGGAAGTGAAGATTATGATGATAAGGTGGATAGATTACAAGTGACTCTTAACTTGAAGAGGTTAAGAATGTAGTATTTAGGGAAGCATCCTCACTAGAATCGGTTCCACAAAGCAGAAATTCTTAGGAAAATGCTGAGTAAAACTTTCTCCTCACATTTGAAATACAGAGGAAAAGAAGGGGATTTGACTCTATGGAAGTAGCATGTGGAACTAAAGAATGGAGCTCATCTGAACATTTGCCATGGAAATAGCAAGAGAGTAGTGATAGATTTGTGATCGTTACTGGCAATGAAAAATGTATTTATTACAAGAATCCAATACAAAAGAAAATAAGGGATAACTCCAGGAAAACCCTCAACCTCAATAGAATCTCAACATGTCACAAGTTCTATTTCCCATTGGGATCATAGGGGCACCACATGTACTGCAGCCATAGCACAATAGTGTGGACACAATCATCTTGGAACACAGTTACATTTAGATACCCACTTTTTATTTTGCAAGAACACATTTTTCATTCTTTCTTCAATACAAGCTTGACAAAGGTGACTGGACAAATGACTTGACCATGTGATGGGTGTTAATGCTATGTATTGAAATACAGGATACTCAATTGCAGGCACATTCAGGTGCTCTCCAACTGTAAGCATATGAAACTTATGGGTGTATTTGGATGCTTCTGACTTAAAAGGGTTAAACATAGCAGTATCATTCATTTTTGTGTAGTTTTTCTTTCATTTATTTTTGTTTCTTTTTTACACAAGTTATTATTCTTTATTATTAAGCAAGCAGCAAGGCAGTTTCCAGCAAAATTTGAATTCACATCCTTTATTTAACTGTAGAAAGATGGAAAACACATTGCTCAAAAGAATGATAAACAAAAAATGAATGAGTATAGTATTATAAACAATTTGTAGAAAAAGAATTATACCTTTATCATGACTTCAGGAATTTCTTTTTTCAACATTTGCATCACATAATACAGGGAACTTTTGGAAGTTTCCTGAGGAGAGATTGTGATCACTGATGCACTGTGTGTTTGAATTTGCTGAAAGAAAAAAAAATTTTCTCAAATAATATGTACGGAAAAAATATCTAAAAACATAAGCAGAAATGGGAAGTTAAATAAAAACTGGTGAAGAAAGAGTCACAGATGAGTAACGAGGAATATATTAAATAAAAAATAAAAAAAGACTGCGTGGACAATAAAGATTGATAACACTGGCAAGTTTTTTTTTGCCCCAAAGATCAAAGGTTTATCAAGTGATATTTCATTGCCAATTTTCTGCTGCATTCAAAAATACCATTTATTGTATTTGGTCATGTCTGGTTTTTAAGATGTGCTTGAATACTTCACAACAAGATGTTCACAATAATAACACTTATTCAAAAGTCTGTGGACTCTACTTGTCACAGCTGATCATGGGTGCCTGATGTTTAATATAGCATGCTGTATATGTACCTAACTACAGTGTACCACCCTACTCATTAACACCCACATACCTAGACAGAGTGGGGTTTATCCCTCAACTTAAAATGATTTTAATGTACTGTGACAAGTGTCAACAACGAGCTGAGTGCTGATTTAGATTTTCACTTTTCAGCTTGACATTTGTATTCCTGTAAGAATGGATCACAAGTATAAGAATAATCCTGACAGGTTCTGTTATATCTGCAGTAATGTGGTTCTTCCTAATCATCAAGCAAAAATCACTGACTTTGTGAAGAAGGCATATCGCAATTACTTTGGAGTCAAACTAAGGGATCAGAATGAGCCATTCATTCCCCATGTTTGCTGTACAATATGTGTGAAGAACTTGAGGGATTGGAGGAATGGTAAAAGGAAGAGTATGCCATTTGCCATTCCAATGGTCTAGAGAGAAGGAAAAGATAACATTATGGACTGCTATTTCTGCATGATAAATCTGAAAGGAATAAATCACAAAAACAAACATCATGTCCAATACCCCAATGTTCCTTCTGCCGCAAGACCAATCCCTCATGGCCCAGACCTTCCTGTTCAGATGGTAACATGGAATATAGTTCTGATTCTGAACATAGTGACGTGACTGTTGTAGTTGGGAATGATGCACAAAAGCCAGAAGAGGACAATCAGCGAGTACTCTTGACACAAGCAGAACTCAATGAACTGACACAAAACCTGAATCTTTCAAAGGTGTCTGCTCAGCTACTGGGATTTATGTCTCAAAGAGAAAGATCTGTTGGCACTAGGAACAACGTTCTCCTGGTATTGAGACTGCGAGAGAGAATTAAGGCAGTTTTTCATGTTCCAGGATAAGTCATCATTGGTTTATTGCAACAACATTGCTGGATTGATCAAATCAATGGGCTTAGAGTATGATGCTACAGAATGGAGACTTTTTATTGACTCAATCAGCAGAAGTCACAAAGCAGTTCTTCTACATAATGGGAATAGTTTTTCATCTATCCCTGTTGGGCATTCAGTACAAATGAAAGAAACTCACATCATGGATCATTTGTTGTCTGCTGTTAACTACCAGGAGCACAATTGGTTGATTTGTGGAGATATTAAGGTGGTTGGACTGGTCCTGGGGCTCCAAGGTAGGTACACAAAGTATCCTTGTTTTCTGTGTCTCTGGGACAGCTGGACTGATGACCAACATTATGTCAGACAAGTGTGGCCATTAAGACAAGGGTTAAAACCTGGCTTGCATAATGTTCAGTCTCATTGAACCGAACAAAATACTGCTTCCACCCTTACACATCAATGAAGAACTTTGTGAAGTCGATGAACAGGGAAGGCAGTGGGTTTGCTTTCATCCAGGAGAACTTCCCATGGATAAAGATTGAGAAACTCAAGGCTGGTATATTTGACAGCTCTCAAAAGAACTCATGAAGGACCCAATGTTTGACAAAGCAGTGAAGCTGAACTGTCTGCCTGGCAGTCAGTAATTACAAACTTCCTGGTAAATCACTGGAGTGCGGAATACGAGAGGGAAACTGAAGGGCTACTGAAGAGTTTCCACCAACATGGGGAACGAATGTCAGTCAAACTGCACTTTCTGGGGTCAAACTTGGACTATTTTCCAAAGAACTGTGGAGATTTGAGTGAAGAGCAAGACATTCACCAAGACATTTGCATTATGAAAGAACTCTACCAAGGCCAGTGGGATGTAAACATTCTCTCTGACTACTGCTGGTACTTGAAACGAGATGCAGTGGCTGCCGAGCACAAGAGAAGTCCCTGAAAAGACCTTTCATCCACAAATAGCTTCTTTTGGGTATTTTTCAGTTTACTATCGCACAATGTGAGCTTTCTGTGAATATATTAGCACTAAATTTAGCATTATTTGTTTAATTCAACAAGAAAATTATGTTATAATACTGTTCTATATATTTCAAGAGTTTGTATCTTAAAAATTTGATCTGATTAGAAAAAATGAGTATGATTTTTGGATCCAGCATAAAAAAAACTACCTTAAAATCAGCTATTATATATTCGACCTTGAAAACTTCACAGGCCAGTGTAATCAAGCAAGCAAAATATTTCTTTTTTATGTTATATTAAATAGTGGCATTATGTTGAACCTGTTGACTGAAGGGAATTTGGATATAGCACTATTCAATTTGTGATGAAAAATTTATTAGATGTGAATAGAAAACAATAGTAAAAATTTGTAAAAATAAAAACTACTTTTGATATATTCTAATAATTTAAATTATCCACAAGTATAACAAGTCAAGAAACATAATGTTGATAGAACATCCAACTGCACTTATAATAGTTGGAACAATAACTATTGTCAGTGATTTAAAAATGGTACCGAGTTAATAGGTGATAAGGATTAATCGATACACAAAATTGACAAGAAAAATTCATATAACATTCTATGCTAGGTTTCTTTGCTACAATTCCATTTTTAAATGTGAAAAAATTTTAAAATTAATTATGCAAAAAGTTAAATTCATTAAAATAGGGAAAAAATGGTTAGAGCACATTTTCCAAAAATGTGTTATATACTAACCGTTCTTTTGATTCTCAATTTGGAGTTACAGATGGAATCAACAATGCTGTCAACATTCACTTCCAACTGGTAAAGAATAATAACATAAATATTAGAACAAAGTCAAGAATTGAAACAAGCTTTGATTAACAAAAATAATTATTTAATATAAAATTAATATCTAAAAAGGTAAAAGAATAGTTTTTATCTCTATAATTATTAACTATAATTTTTCTCTCAATGGTATGATGATATTTAATACACATTATCAGATGACAGTTTAATAGACAACATCAATAGAACATGTAAAGCTTTTGTTTCTAAAGTCATTTCACTTACAAAATGTACACAGTCACAAACAATAACAAAAATTAGTTATAATTAAATTTACAGATTCAGAGCTTTGTTAGTTCACTATCAGGAAAGTTCAAGTTAAAAAATAAAAAAAGTTTTTTCATAAGAATACATCATCTCTTTATTAAATTAAGTAAAATCCAACTTAAACTAAACTACATTTGACATATATCTATATATTCTAATGAGTATTCATAGTTCATACTTTTGAGATCAGCTCACTAATCACTAAATGTAGTGATCAGCAAGCTGATCTCAAAAGCCTGGTTAAAAAAAAGATTTATTCAGAAATATGCAAATCTTGTATGTAAGTAAAAAGAATTTAAAACTCATCCGTCACTGGTTTTTACATCATAATGGGTAATGAAATTAAGGTAAATAATCAAAACCCCATTTTGTTTTTATTTAAAAAGAATTTTCTAGAAATTGTTATCTACCTTAAGAAGTTTGATTCTGTCAAGATCCAATTTGACAAGTAAAAAGCAGTCATCTGGCAGATAAACTTCTTCCACATATTCTGAAACCTTTACAAAGAAAAAGAGAATTTATATAACAAATAACAAAGAAAAATATTATTTCAGTTGATGCGCTGTCTCATCTACAGAAATCATAAGACCAATAATTTGGGGGCACTGACAAAAAGAATAAGACTATTTCTGTTTCTATCCTCCTCCTCTTCCTTAGTTCCCTTCCCCTGTAAAGAATAGGGTCACAGCCTCACTATGTTAAGACCACAGACTCACCACAGTTTGCAGCTGTGGATTCTGTAGCAAATAGGTTTTTACAGAGTGGAGCAGACAGCCTCATGTCCAACTGGTTTTGAATTCAAAGTTATCCTAGTCTTGTTTCCAATCAATGCTAGAAGAGTTCAGTCTGCCCTGCTATTTAATCCATGGCTGGAGAGAGAAGAGATGTATTCATAACTTGCTCAAGGGTATTTGTGTGAAAGTGAGTACAACAAATTCACTGGAAATTTTAACTTGGAATGTCAATTCCACACCAATAACCATTATACTATATACACATCCATATCATTGCTTAAAATAATCATTACTGCAAACTGTCTTTTTTATAATTTTTAGTAAAATTATCAAGGATTAAAAGAAGCAAAGAATGGCAAAGTAGATTTCTTTAATTGGGTATGCAGGCCTTGAGCTGTTTACTGGTTACTCATCTATGTAATGAACAGGCTACTTACTGCTTAACTTTTGGAGATCTGGAAGAAACTAATGCTTTCAGTATAATTTGACTGTAAACAATGGCAGAGAAGAAGAGGAATATTTTTCACAAAAATGAAGTTCTGGAAAATTAATCAATTAATTACTATTTCAAACTGGAATTAACGTTTTTTTCTGTACCATAAAAATATATATACTATTAACTAATGTGTACAAAGGGCTATTCAAAAATTCTCGACCAAAGATACTTCCCAAATAATCAAACATCAAATTTTGTTTAGGGAGAAGGGCTGAGAACATTTCAGTACCCCTCACACTATGAAATCTCCTGTCAGTAATACTATCATAACAAATGTAGGCTCTTCTACATTTTGCTGAATTCCTATCACATTTCAAAATGCAGAAATGATATACTAACCTCACCAAGGAGTGTTTTCTCTATTCGACCTTTAACTCTCCTTGCATTTTCAGGGTCATCGTCAACTTCCAACTGAGCAGAAATAATTGGTGTACTGATATTCTTTGTAGCATTGATGATTTCCTTAATACGAGGCACCCCAAGAGTAATGTCTAAGCAGTTAAGGAAAAATGGGAAAAGGGGCTACAAAAAGTTTCAGCTATTTATACCATGAGGGTATCACAGATTTTACAGTTACATGCCTAACTTCAAGTGGAAAAGTGGTTTTCTGTTTTAAAATTAGTTTTCACTTAAGATTAGTTTGCAAATAGTATTAAAATTAGTTATTATTAAGCTCTATTCTCTATACTAGGAACATAAAACTGTAACTCCTAAAGGTGAGGTAAGATATTGTGTTTATTGGTACATCAACCTTATGGGTCATTTCATGCTGAATTGGGGAGTTTTCTAAGTATTTTTTAATTCTTTTTATTTTATTCTAGACATATTTTGCGGGGGATGTGAATACTTTGTATTGGTAAACAAATATTGTGGATTTTTCTTTGGTGTTGTATCTACTAGACTAAGACCAATTTCCCTCAAGAAGCCTAATAACTGAGAGACATGCACTTTTTAAATAGTATCCCAAAGTTTCTAAAACTTTCATTCATTTTTAATAGAATGAGAAAGAAACAGTAATAATATTTTTGTTAAAAGTTAAATGCCTACCGGTATAATACATTTTGAACAAATGTTTTGACACGTTAACATTCATAGAGGTGGTGGTTCAGCATCATTATCCTTTTATGTACTAACAAAGCTAATAATATACAGTGAAAATAGGCAGTAAAAAATTATCTGTGGTTATTGCCAATCAGAACATCAGGCAGAAGAGCATATTCTCATATTAGAATCATTTCAGAAAACTATATGTAGTAAAACAAAATAAATGACAGTAACTTTAAAAACATGTTTGTAGCCAATCAATATTTCATTAACAAATATTAATGTGAATAAACCTTGAAATATTAACAAAAATATTTATTTACATTTAAATTGTGATTTCGAAAAGCTTTATTCAGGGTTACTTTCATCCTTTTCAGGCAGAAATATGTGTCCTATTATTTAATTTTTCTAAGTTTTGCTAATAAAAACAAAAAGGATACTCATGGATGCCACCCCAGCAAAGTGAAAGGTTTTAAGTGTCATTTGTGTTCCTGGTTCACCAATACTTTGAGCACAGACGGCTCCAACAGCAGTTCCTAAAATAACAATATCCACAAATGAATATTTGCAATGCAAAAAAATAAAATTTGAATTAATAAATTTCTAAACATTTTTTAGTTTTATATAGCAAGCATGATAGAAAAACTAAAATGTAAAGAAAGAATTAAAGATTCAACACTGCATAAATGAACTTATCAAGTCAACAATATTTTTCATTTTAGTTAATGAATGGTCAAGCATTATGAATGTTGATGATTATTTTTCTTTCATCTTAATATCTGCTTTTTAATTGCAACTTTCTTGGACTGTTTATTTATGGTAACAAACTATGCAAATTGGAAATAATAAAAGTGTGACTCCTGGTGTAACTCAGATAGTTAACATGCTGTGCTGTAAACCAATAACCCAAGTAAGATGTGATAAAAACAACTAAAAATTAATAAAATGAATACAAATCAAATTTCATATTTGACAGGGCAGCATCTAAAAAGAAAAAAAATCAATATTTTAACTACTTATGTAAAAAAAAATAACTATAATGGTAAGTGATCAAGTGAAGAACAAGTTTAAAATATTAGATTTGTAGAGTTCCCTGTAGCTCAGATGGCAAGAGCAGTTGACATGGTTATCAAAGCTTCCCCAAGGCAAAAAGGAACATGGGTTCAAGTTTCAATGGGAGTTTAGTCTTAATTATTTTGCCCACTGCAAGTTCCTGATTAAAAACCAAAAATCAAGATGAAAGAAAAGTATGTTAAAATTAATAATGGTAGACAACAATAATCACTTATTTTCTTCAAAAACTGAATTTATTAAATAAATCAAATTTTAAACAAATTATTTATGTATTTCCCTCTTATGAGGTTATCTTGAATAGATGGAGATATGGAGTTGTTTGATACCTTATTTTGAATCTATGTTCACTTTATGGGACATGGCAAATAGACCTTGCATGTTCTCAAGATTATTTTGATTTAAAAGAAATTTGAATAGGCTAATTTGGAAACTGTCATTGTTGATCAATAAGATCTCCTACCAAGTAGAATCACTAATTATATACCTTAAAAATATGTTTGAATTTATATTTGGTAGTATATAATAAGTCCTGCTAAAATGTGCTTAGTATCAATTCAGTGTGATGGCAATGAGTAATAGTGTTTATTAGTCATGTGTATTATGTCCAAGTTATTCAAAGCAGGAATTTCTGAATTATGATGAATTCACTAAGGTATTATGAAATTTTACAAGCACTCAAATATTGAATGTCCAGAATAAGTTCTGCAAAGAGAATTTTTTTTAAATTGCAATAATGCAAGGCTGCATTACATTCAACAAATAGTGAAAAGCCTGAAATCCACAGTTGTTACACTCCCTCCATACAGTTACAATTTTGCAAAATCAAATTTTTTATTATGCCTGAAACTGAATGAAGCTTTGAAAGATCAACATTTTTTTCATCTGATGTTGAAATTCTTGTGTCCAACTGGATTAAAATTAAACCAAAATTTTCTTTTTATGAAAGTGGATAGAACATTTGGAAATATGGACAGCAGCAATGTTGGAAAATAAACTGGTAAAAAAAAAAAAAAAAAAAAAATTCATTTTGATATCAGTTTTATTAGTCTATCTGATCTAACATTTTGTTTTATATAATTGAAGACCTTACTTATCAATCAACCCTTATATTAAGAAAGGTAGAGAAATATCTTATGAGTTACAAGAGAAGAAATTTATGATTTCTTTACTGTGATGAAGGTTATCAATATGAATAATTTTCCAAAATGGTAGAATATCCAAAGACTACTCACCTGGTTCAATCTTTGATCTTAAATATTTATGTCGACAACATTCTAAAAATCTTTGGAACTGAGTCTTTGTAATTCGGTCCAGTTGAAACAAAACTGCCAAACAGATAAGTGAAAATATGTTTTTTAAAAAAAGAAAAAATGCAATCTCATGTCAGAGGCAAAAATAGAAAAATAACTATTACAAAAATGAATTACACATCTTAGCATTTTAAATTTCATTTTTATTCAAATATGTCATCATGCTTTTAGTTTCATCTAGTTACATAATCTGGTAAATGAACAGGAATCTGTTTTTAGTAATCTAAAATCTCTACAGAGGTTATGTATTAATGGAAACTACAAAATACCACCAATGCTCAGCTATTAACAACAATAAAAATGATAAACATATAAATGATTTATAGTTTTGTTTGTTTTTGTCCAAACATAAATATTTGCCAATATTACAATAAATTTCATTCCAACTGCAATAAAGCTGGATGTCTTAGAAAATTTCAAGATAATGTTAAACCATTTTCTATGTGGTTGAAACATTTTCAAAATAATGTTTATGAAATTGTTAATGTCTTAAATAATCCATTCTATAATTGTATAAATAAAATTCAAAACATGATAAACACATAAATATATTTTATTTATAAAAATCTTTACATTTGGTATATATGCATGTAGACATACATTTACCATTAGATGGACTTCAGAGATTTAAAGAAAAACCAAAATGTAAATATTGCAAATAAATCCAAGGAACAATTAACATTTCAGAATAGAGTCTATCATCATTTTAACAATACCACTTTCAGGTATTTACTTTGATAAACTGAAATTTTAATTAGGGATGCTGAACAAATACTGAATTTATATATAAATGTAAAAAGATATACCATACCTGACCTATCTTCTCTTTTAATAGAATACAATTTGTGGAGTCCCCAAACTTTACCAATTCTGCTACATATTAAATTTAGAAAATCTCTGAAAAATAAAAATAAAAAATTTATTATAAGACTATAACTAGAATATTAAAATTAACACAATCTTGAAAGTTGTTAGAAGCCATAACATTTACTTTCAAAACCACAAAGAGAAAAACAAACACACAGTCCAAAAAATTAGGAAGTGATTATCAAGAGAACCCTGAATATTTTCCTGAATGTTTAAGCATATTAAAAAAACAGTGGAATGAAACTGAAACAATTTCTCAGTTTACAAAGCAAAAACGTTTTTAACTTGCAAACAATCATTTATTAATCCAAACTAAAGTTTTTTTTTCTAATTATAGAAATAAATAGAAATTGGAAAAGCATTATGTACTTGGCTGCCATTTTGTATTTTATTTTCTTCTCCTTATAAGAACCTCAATAATTTGGATAATGGGAACATCAATATTTTCGACTGTGCAATTAATAATAACACCATAAAGTGTTCCAGTTCATTAGTTTGATTTACTTGAATGAGTACCGTTGTTTTTGCAGAATGAAAACTCCCATTTTTTCAACTACTTCATCCTATCATCATCAGTCCCTTGACTGCTTCAATCATCAGGGGGGCCAAAGGGCAGAAGAAACAGACAACATCCTCCAGGATGATCTGTTGACAATGACACTCAGGAGTTCTGGCATTGTCATGTCTGTCCACTCTTTGATATGGATGGACATGACAAAGATAAAAAACTGACTTTGTGAGAAGAAAAAATTTCCTAAAAAAACTTATTTTCATAATTTTCAGGTTTTCTTCTATCAAACTGATGTTTAAATCAAGCCAGTGTGGATTTCAGCACAATGTATTTGTTTTTTTGGGGTTTTTTGCTCAGCAAGGAGGGAACTAAAGAACATAGAATCAGTTGCATTATGAATGCTGTCATTTGTGGGGCTTTTGTTTCTGAGAATGAGTCACACCAAGCCAACTAACAGTAAATTTTGTTATTCAAAGATTTTATACAAGATATAAAAGTCATGGGTTTATGACTAGACACTCTAGTCGTAAACTTATATCAAGTTTTAAATATGCAAATAATTTAATTACAATATACAAGTCAGATAAAACCAAGAATCTTATTAGTCAAAAATACATGGAATGCTAATAAGTATAAAGCAAAAAGTTTCTTTTGTTGCCTTTTACAAATTAATAATTAGAATAAAAAAAGGTAATACTGTTTTTATCAAACTTACTTAAGTTCTTGTTGAAAGTCTTCTCCAAAATCATCTTTGTATCTTGGTTGTTCCAACAGGTTTTCTCCCAATTCTAACAATTCCTCACCACTTAAAGCTGGTTCATCTTTGCATTCATACGATGTTATAGCCTGCAGTTTTAAAAATATTTATGTTCAGTTAAAACCATTATGAGGACAATATATATAATTTACCTTTTCTAATTTTGTACCATTGATTCTGATTTGATTTTTGTCAACAAATCTACCTAAGAAGCTGACAACAGCAAGAGTTGTTGTTCCTTAACCATCTTTATGAATATAAAATTCAAATCATAAATTCAGAGATAAAGAAGTTTGACTTATGTTTAAAAAAAAGTTGTGTCCACAATGTAACAAAAGAATGTTACTTAAATGCTGAAAAGATTTGTCTTTCATATAAAACTTATCCTATGTTAAAGATGGCAACTTATTGCATGTTAAAGACAGCATAATATATTAAAGAAATCTTTGTAATTTCTAAATTGACGGATTTTTTATTTATTATTCTGAGATATCCAAAAGCATGGCACATGGAATTAGAACAATCTACCACATGAACTAAATAAAGTGTTTGGTTTGAAATTTAAAAAAAAATATCACCTGAAGAAGGCCGGAATGTACAACAGCCAAGACAGCATGAATATGACAATAAAGTTAAGAACAACAGTCTGAATAATGTAAATAGTGACAGTACCTCATCTCTGAAATTATATATAATGTAAATCATAATTATTTTTTAAAAATATGATTCCATCGCTACATAAGAGTTGTCATGTTTCAAAAACAGGAGCTAAAAACTTCAATTTAATTATAAAAATTAAATTGAATTGAAGTATCAAGCTGTTTCATCTTCAAGCGAAATTTTTGGAAGGACCAATCTTTCAATAAGGGGCGTAAGGGTTAACATATTGCATCAACATATTAGTGAAAATCTAGAAAGAATCATAAAAAAAAAACATAATAAAATCCTGGAAAAACACGCATGCCAAAATAGTATTAATAAAAACCCTAAACTAAAATTAGACTAAAATAATGAAAAATTATGTGATTGTAGAAACCCTGAAGACTGCCCATTGGTATGCCAATGCACTATCTCATCCATTGAGAATCCTAACACTGAAATTATATATATAGGTTCCATGAAAAATGAATTTAAAATTAGATGGAGACAACACAAAAGCTCCTTCAATAATATTAGAAGTA
The DNA here is from genome assembly GCA_964036315.1 of Acanthosepion esculentum. Lineage (NCBI taxonomy): Eukaryota > Metazoa > Mollusca > Cephalopoda > Sepiida > Sepiidae > Acanthosepion > Acanthosepion esculentum. The sequence goes on from OZ038484.1 coordinate 74,266,954, forward strand.
GAAATCAGACATCCTATCCAAATATTTTTGGCATTTAAAAGAAATGAATAAAACACCAAAAGTAAAATGGAAAATAATAAATAGAACAAGAACTTGTAAAACCGGGGATGACCCATGCCCTTTATGCCTACATGAAGAACTACACATTATTAAATTTCTAAAAAATGAAAATTTCTTAAACCATAGACATGAGTTAATGGTTTTTTTGCTGACAGCAAATTTTTGCATTAAATAATTAGCTTAAAAATTTTAAAATTTCATAGTCTATTAAAAGTTTTAAAAGCTTAACTCAATCATAAGATAAAAAACCTTTTATGAAGTCATCAAAAAAAACAAATTGTAGTTCAATACAACGTATTTATATACAAACAACCCTTTTAGAAAAAAAAAAATCTTTACACATTAGACATTTAATGGCGTAACAATAATGCCAATAACTCTGTCGCTGAAACAGACTAGACGATATGCGTCTCATGAATGTCATCATTCACTTTAAAATAGACACCCTGACCCTACCTTGACCTCTTTCCGAAAGTAACTAATATGTTGATACAATGTTAATCCTTACACCCCTTATTAAAATAATTGCTTCAGCCGTTTCCATAGTAATTAATATTACGAATGAATATGCTTATAAAGCTGCGTAAATTTCAAGATTAGTTATTCCAAAAATTTCGCTTGAAGATGAAACAGAGCTTAATACTTTAATTCAATTTAATTTTTATAATTAAATTAAAATTTTTAGCTCCAGTTTTTGAAAAATGAGAACTCTTATGTAGCAACGGAATCATATTTTTTTTAAAATAATTATAATTTAGGCTCTACTTATGTATTGAGCACTGTTTTTAAAAAATAAAAACAAAAATACTAAAGAACTTCAGATTATTAACCTAACGTGTTCTTTCCTATCTAATATATTTACACACATATATAATGTAAATTTATTTAAACTTGGTGGGTGATAAAACCTGGATAGCACAATTTTCAAACAAATTGGCATCCAAGGAAAAAAAAAAGAAAAAAAGAAGAAAGAACCAGAAACCTCCAAACAGGGTGAAAGAAATTGTCCAGTACCTTAAATACTGATACAAGGAAAAAGAAAAAAAACAGCGAGTAATAAGTTAAAACGAAGAGTTTTCATTATGCTAAGTAGAGCAAAGGTAAAATAAATAAATCCTAATGAGCCAGTCAATACCTACCTAGGTTTCACCACATGGGATTCCATGTTGTGAAACCTAGGTAGGTAGTACCTGGCTCATATGTCCAACTTTTCAAAGAATTAATCCATATATTAAATATTTCCAATTGTAATGAATATCTGTTTTTCCATATTTGTGTCTTTTTTTTTTTTTTTAACTCTGTTAAAGATGCACGCATGTTCATGTTTTTAAATGTGCTCACGTCTTCCTTCATAAACATAATTGTTTTTCAATTGTATATTTTGTAATTTTTATTTCCATTATTATTTTTGTTTGTATGCATATCTTTTATTGTTTTTATATATATATGTATGTATGTATGTATGTATTGTTTTCTGTTTATTGTTATGTTATTATTATTATTACTATTATTATACAGAATATGTAAGTTGTAAAGTAAATATTTATCAAAATGTCTGCATTTACCCATTAATTCATTTTTCTTGTTTAATAATTTGATTATTGAAATTTATTATATAAGATTTTTCTTCTAAACAGTCTACATTTTTTATTATTAATATTATATGGGGGTACTTTTTTAGGATTTCACATTTAATTTTAGTCGATATATTTTTTCTTTTTGACTTCATATATATTTTGATAATGCTGTATTATTTGTGTATATCTATTTTCAATGACATTTTATGATTGTTAAATCTTTAAAAAGTTGTTTCAGTTGCTCCTATATAAATTTTTTGTGTTAATGTTATTTGATGCAGCTGCTTTATAAATCATATTATTAATTAGACATTTATTATTAAGTGAGAAATTGTTTTTATTTTGACAATTACAATTATTGTTGCCATTTTTGGGTTTTTGTCACTGTAATTGCTATTATTTTTGTTTAATATTTTTTTATTATGTTTATTTATTATTTTCTCCATATCATTCATACAACTATAACTGATTTTAATTGTATTTTTATTAATGATTTTTGATAGTTTACTATTTATAGGGAAATAATTTCCAATTATTTATAAAAAATATTTTTCCTATTTTTGTTTTTATTATATTATCATAAGGTAGATTAAACCAAATTATATTTTGTCTTTTATTTTTGTATAAATTATTGTTAGTTATGTATTCTAATTTATTCAAATAACTGTGTTTTCTTAATGCTAAATCATATATTTTTTTATTAAATATTTTTATATTGCTAGTATTAGTTGCAATTCTTTTATTTCTAGATATTGGTATATGCTTAAATACATTATATACATATACATATATATGTGTAATTTGGCAGCAACTTTTCTTTTAAACATGTAGTATTGAATGTTAAAGACAACATAGTCTTGCATATTTTCTTTTGAATTTTCTCATATTCTCTAATGAGACTTTTTATTTGAAAATGATTTCGAAATATGTATTGTCCATACGATGACCTAGCGCTTTCGAACATCATTGTTCATCTTCAGGGTCAATATTTTTAGTCAAAATTTTTTTTAAACAAACATTTGCCAATTATCTTGTAGCGTAATCATGTTGCTACTTTTTTACAAACTAAATAAACGTTAAAATCCTTTTAAATTCAAAAGATGCGATGATGTTATCACGTGCAGGGCGAAGATTTTTATCATGTGACAGCGTGAAAAAGATTTCCACTACACAAGCCAAAAGATCGAAGAATACGTTATAAAATTTAAATATATTATAAACATTGTAATATGTTACCAGAAATATTGTAATCTATACGATTAATAAGAGGTCTTTTGCTTTTAATATGTAATGCCTCTAAGATTTTTAGGCGTCTAATGTCTGTATGTTTATCTATAATTTTAGTATTTTCTATAAGTATTTTATGTATATCAGATTGCATAAGGGAAATGGTATGTGACTTAATATGTTGTTTACTGGAGCTAGAATTATTTAGATGCAGAGTTAATCTTCTGGAGAGCCAGGTGGTTGTAAATCCAATATATGTATGTGGATTAGAAGAGCATTCTTCCATAGGACATTTAAACTCATACACAACATTGGTTCTATCAACAACCGCAGCAACTGGAGAATGATTATTACTCATTATCAGGTTAGAAGTTTTAAATTTACTATAATATATATTAAGTTTTAAGGCCTTGTTGGAATCAACAGGAAACACATTATGGTGTATTATAGACATATATATATATATATATATATATATATATATATATATATATTCTGAACGTGGAAAGGGTTTTTTTATGATGTAAAAATACTAATTTGCTTATTTTTTTTAATTTGTTCAATATATATATATATATATATATATATATATATATATATAATGTATTTAAGCATATACCATGTCAACAGTGTGGAGTTTTCAAGTGTAGAAATTCAGGCTTAGTTGAATAGTTTCATATCTCTGTATAATGTCCTGCAAAAAGAAAATCTTTCTGCAGCATATACCATTAAGCTACACGAATACATTGCAGCAAAGCCCTTTTTAGTCTGAGAAATCACCTATAAACTTAGAAATGTTCTAACGAGTGATGTGCATTTCTTAAGTAGGATAACTGAGCCCTGCTTTGCAGTAATGGCTTCCTGAAGCTTAATGGTAAAGCATGCTTTGTCTGAAAGTCGTTTCTCAGATTAAAAATGGAATACAAATTTAATTCCCGTTTTGATGCATATTTTCTTTAATAACATTTTTTTTTATCTCTAGGTCAGTAGATATTAATTTCACTGCTTAAAAAACAGATGTCTATTCAAACACTGTATTATATAATATAAATTACATATGTATATAAAATGGTATCAAACAAGTTTTGTTTTTCTCAAATAAAAACAGAATAAATAGAAGTATTCTCTTTTATAAAGCTAAATACCTGAAACGTGGAAGCTATTTTCAAAACTACCTACCCCAAAATCATTAAGACAAAGATGAATAAGTGACTCACTTTTATATGATCCAAAACTCTCTTGAAGTCAACTGGCCTGTCTTTACCTTCCATTGCTGCTGGATCAAGGCCATCTCCTCCATAGAGAAACTGAACAATTTCACCTGTAGAATTTCTTACAGTCAAATCATACTGAGAGCATAAATCTTCCAAGGACTGAAATGAAAAGAGAAATTCATACAAGATGCTATTTTTCAATCTATCTAATATATTAATAATATTAAGATAAAGTGCAGTGTATGTTTGTTCATTTTTTTTCAATCTTGGCAAATCCTAAACAACCTGAAGTAACAGGTAGCAACTACTTTAGTTACACATGATTAAAAATTAAATAACTCATTTAAAGTTAAATTTAAATATTGAAGAGTGAAAGGTTTAAGAAACAATCCTTTCACTTTTCATCGCAATTGCAATTGATATTGTCTAATTAAACTGTAATTAAATCTTAAGCAGTGCACGATACTTTGCTCATATCTTTTTTCTTTTTCTTGCATGCATTCTATGACATATTTGAAATATTACATATTTTGGGTTCCCTAATGTCTTTTAAAAGTGACTTTATGTGAAGGCATCATAAAGATGGTGATTTTAAAAGAAAAGAAAAATTGCATAAATTTAAACAAACTATGGAGATCAGTTGTGTACATGAAGAAAGATTGCTGTAAAAAGATAAAACAATTTTATTATTTCTAAAGTCTTCTAACGTTTACATACATAGGATGCTGAAGATAAAAGACCGAAGGCTCAAAAGCCCTCCGCAGGAGCTAGTTTAAAGTCCGGCCAAAGGGTGGCTTCTAGGCTAGTTGAAAATATATGGAAATTTATGATTATGTGAATAGGCAACATTTGAATAGTCAAATACTTGTAAAACAAAAATACAACATTTAAGATAAATGAAAAATGTATTTTGCCAATTTCTTCATTTGTCTCATTGCTATCCAAAAAGTTTGCAAGGAAACTCCCATCAATACTAAGAGAAAGAGGGATAACAGTTACTGGACTTGGGAACCTATTTTCCTGAAAAACTGTTTTAAGAAAAAGATTTTATAAATTTCAACTGACAGTAACACTGTTTGGTCAATAAATGCTGAATGTTTTCACCATTACCATACAAAAAAAAAGAATAGAAGAGGCATTCCATTTTATAAATGTAAATACATTAATCTATTCATAAAATGAAATTTGAAGTATGGCCTTATGTCAGAAACTAAGACAAATTAGTTTTGATTGTTAAACAGAATTTACATATATGTTCGCTCAACTGTATTTTAAAATATATACATTAACTTAGATTTGAATTCATTTTTTATAAAACTAAATTGTGTAAATATGAACTTAATTTTTTTTTATACAAAAAATAATAAAATTGTTTTTCAATAATTTAATATTTTAAGGAGAAAGAACAATGGAGGAAAATACAAATTTTATTTACAGAATCTACAATGGTTTGATGTTCAGGGTGGATGAATTAATATTGAATAAAACCAGCAATCTCCTTTAAATATGCATGTTTTGAAAAAGAATGAAAAGAAAGAAAAAAAAAAACAGAAAAACAAACAATAAAAAATGTAAAAAAAGGCTTTTTCCCCAGCACTGATGCAGAGCTATTTTATAAATTTTGTGTATTATCAAACCTTTGACCTCTTGCATCACTGCAAATCCTGCACATGCAAAAGAAAAATTGAACTTTTCATTTTTTAAAATATACTTTTATCAGTTAAAAAGTGTCTGATTTAAAAAAAAAAAAAATTTTTTTTTCTCCAAACTGAAGAACTCACTTTCACCAAGCGTCGCTGCATATAACCAGTCTCTGCAGTTTTAACGGCTGTGTCAACCAATCCTTCTCGTCCACCCATTGTGTGAAAGAAAAATTCAGTTGGAGTCAAACCAGAATAAAAACTATTTTCCACAAATCCTCGTGCTGCTGGATCTTTAGCTGAAAGAAAAATAATTAAAGCGTCTGTAGTTATTGGTGAAAAGAAATTAACAAAACAAATGTACAAGGAAATGCTGAAAAGTTCTTGGTCGATCCACTTTTCAAAATCTAATTAAATGTGAAATTGAGAGAGAGGGATCCCTTCTTCATCAGTCTGTGAGCTCTTCTGCACTGCTTCACATAATGAATAAGTATTTCAGGATTTTTTTTTTATGTTGAATATTTTCAATTATAAGCAGATTTAGTAAATAATAAAACCAATTCCAGTCTTTGAACTAATCTTCCAAAATCTGTCCACTTCCATCTACTTTTTTTCATTCTGTTTAAATGCAGGAGGCACAGTAGAGTAATGGATTGCGGCATCGGAGAGCCAAGTTCAAATTCCAGTTGAGGTTCAATTATATTCACTTACGTGCTAATAATACCCTTGGGAAAGGTATGAATCCAGCTCTTCTCTCCCCAGCTAAATAGTAGGACAGACTGGGTTCTGTATCCAAGAGTCACAACTGGTTTAAGGGAAAGAAAAAACTGAATTCAGAACTGTATGTAACCCTGGTGAAGCACATACTATGCAGCTAAAAAAAAAAAAAAGAAGAAAAAAAGGATCGTTCACATTGACTTGATGATCCCAACTATGGTTGATTACATTTTTAAAATGCAGAACCTCAAATAGTATCAGTTTGTGCCAGGTGTCCTCCTCCTTTTACAAGTTAGAAGTTTCTACTTTTACTCTAAGAAGGTTATTTTATTACTCGGTTTTATACTTAGGCTTGTCTAGCATGTGAGAAAAAAAAAGACGTACAGAGTCTGACTATTGGAAATAAAGGGATTGGGAGGCTTAATTGTTACAGTAAATGTTAGGGTGTTTGAAAAGTAATCATGTATTTTACTGTTATGAATAATGAGTCCATCAACCAAAGCAGAACTGAGGTAGAATGGTTGGAAACTGTGTAGAATTAGCTTATTTCTTCTGACAGTGTGTCACTTAAAGTGCATTTCAGAGTTTAATTGGGAAAACCTGCAAAGAGTGAATTTGGGTTCCTCATGAGTTTGTGGTTGGGAACCAAAAGCAAAGTCCCATCACCTGTAACAATCTTTTCACTAAGAATGTTAAACTTTCTTTTTTGCATCACAATATTGCAAGTGATGAAAAATTGGTTGGTTGATTGGTTTTGTTTAGCAGCATATCAACCTCTATGAATTATTTAATGCTGAAATCTAAATATTTTGTACACAATTTTATTTTAATTTTTGGGAGATAATAGTTTTAGTGATACAAGTCTTACTAATTAACCCATAGCTGGGGAGAGGTCGTTTCATACCTTTCCCAAGGGTATTTGTGTGTAAGTGAATATAACAAATTCAACTGGAATTGGAACTTGGCTCTCCAATTAACAATTCCAAACCATCATCCGTTAAACCACTTGCGCATCCAAGCTTACAATATCTGGTATTCCCAAGTGGTCACTCATCTAGATACTGACCAGGCTCAATGTTGCTTAAATTCGGTGATCATATGGGAACCGGTGTTTCAACATGATGTGGCTGTAAGCATGAAAAATTGGTTTTGCATGTCAACAGAAAACAAAAAAAAGACAGTGGTTATCATGAAATGAGAAACCAGTGCCAATACCAAAACCAGGACTCCATCCACAGAAGTCTTTGTTTTGTGCCTGGTGAAATATTCCATTAAGAGCTACTGGAATATCAAAGGACTGTCATTGCAGATGTTTATTGCCAGCAACTTGATTGGGTAAACAAAGTCTTATGCTGAAAGTGTCCTGCTTTGGTAAACAGAAAAGGTGTTATTTTCCATAATGACAATTCAAAGATACACAGGACATAACAAAGCCAAGAAAAAATACATCATTGGCATGAGACATTCTTCCTCATCTTTCATACTCACCAGATTTAGCACTTACAGGTTTTCATTTGTTTCAATCATTAGAACATTTCATAAGTGGAAGAATATTCAAAACAAAATTGAAAACAGTCTTTCACTTGAGGATCTGCTTAAGCCAAAATCTTTGTTCATAAAGCCAACCCCAAATCTTATTAGCACTTTAGATGTTATTTCTATTTTGTTAAATTAATCATTTTAAATATACATGATAAAGATACAAGAATATGGCAAGTTTTATATCTAAATGATTTATTTAGTGTTCAAAATGTTATATAAAATGTATTTGGAGGATATCCTGTATGTAAATAAATATAAATTGAAATGCACTCATGATATACTCAGCTACAAATAGTTTCAAGGATTTGTTCATTTTGGCATATAATGAAAAATAGAAAAGAAAATATATACATTTACTTACAATGTCTTGGGAAATGTGGTAAAGCTCTGTCTTCAAAACCATTTGGAACTCTCTTACCTCCCAAAGCCTGTTGACCCACACAGGCAATCATTTGGGAAATATTAATAAAGGAACCTGAAATTTAATAAGAAACAAAATGGCATATAAACTATCATTGAATTAAAATTGAGTTCTTCACTGAATAATTTTTTATTAGCATGTGTGTAGGCCAAGAATAGAACGATGGAGGTTGTCAAAGAAATAGCATCAATAGAAAACATTAATCATAATAGTGTTTGGAGGATAAAATGAAGGTAAGTTGCGAATTTTGAAAGGTGGATGTTAATATCATTTGATACTTAGTGGGTAAAAATAGTGAAAATGCTAATTAATGTCTTAAAAAGGAAAAGTGACATGAAAGATATTTTTAAGATACATTTATAAACAATTAAAAGGAACATGGATTGAATCTGTATCCAGTCTCCATATTTAAAAAAGAAGACTAAGAAAGATTGGATTCATTTTAGGAGAAAAAGGGAAGAGTTTTATCAAATAACCACCATTGTTTCCTGACATGGTTTTTATAATGCCTGATTTATAAAACCCACACTGACATAATTTATCAAAAGTATGAAGAGTGTAGTAAAACACAGTGGCATTATTCTTCATAATTACTAAAAATAATAGTAGTCAAATTTAGAATTATAAAATCCAGTTGAATTGACTGATTCACTGTCCTTCTGATTACTCTTTTGTTCTTGTACCTTAGTAATGTTTCTGTTTTCTAATTCTCCCACACACAATAACCCCTTGTATCTTATTGGATTTACTGCCTGGCTTGGGGCGAACTCAATAAAATAAATGTGTACCTGTATGTGTATTTACATATGGATGAGCACTTAACAATAGCAAAAGAAATAAATTTATAAGATATATTAATATATTAATATATATTAATATATTAATGAATGCAAAAATAAATTTAAATGCCAAGATGTACATGAATAAATATTATATAAAATTTATAAAACTTAAAAAAAAAAAATTATTTTTTTAACTTACCTTTTGATCCACAAATTGCCATGTTTAAAGGGCTGTTACTTTTGTGAAGTTCCTGTAAACATGCTTTTCCTGCATGGTCTCGAATGAGTGAGAGTTCTTTAAGTATCATTGCCTAAAAAACATATTTCACATATAATATTCATCTACTTGTATTATGTATGAATAAAATAAGAAATGTTTTAGGATATTTTTACATGTGGTTTCACTGTTCTATTTAAAAAGTAACTAATTTTAAGTTGGATATTGTAAGGTTTTAAAATGAGAATTAAAATTTCTTTAGCACCAAAATAATTGACATTTTTAGGCAAGATTTTAGACAAAGAGAAATCAATTTCATTTTGACTAGAAGGAGACAAAAAGTATAATTCATTTTTATCTGAGAGTTACAAATAAAAGATTCTGTGCAGCATTAAAATATTTAATATAAATTGGTCATCCTTATTTATTATTCTTTCAGTATTTATTACTTATGTTTTATCAAACATGTTTTAGGATTCAATATGAATTAGATAAAATTAACCAGCAAATATGAACATTTTTTTTACGTAATGTAGCAATAAACTTTCTGGTACATCACAATGTGGGCATGTGGCCGAGTGGTTAGAACATTTGCTTTCTGACCAGGAGACCAGGGTTCGAATCTCACCATGGTCAATTTGTCAGAAAGATGACTTCTTGATGATCATACCACAGGTTCATCCAAGCCTTGTGAGTGAAACTGGGAAGACGGAACCCTTGGGAGCCATCGGTGGTTGTGCTAGCATGAAGTCACATGTCATCGTGACTGAAGGTTTGAGCAGGTTGGCCCTGTTCAGACTGTTGACCATGCTAGATAATGTGCTCTCTCCCTGCAGCTGTAACTAAGGTATGCTCAGCAAAGTTGCAGTATAAACCACAGGTGGGCTCTGTGGGGTTTGAACAAACACAAAATGTGCCTGAGCGGGTGCAATGGCTCCACAGATTTCAAATTAAGCCACTGTTAAGATACAACAGAGGCAATGATACGCACAAAATATAAAGTAAATGTGTTTTTTATTCAAGGAGTTATGTAACAACATTTGAAAAAAAAAAAAAACACAGAAAAAGTATTAGTATAGTAACAAGTCATGAAGAACTGAACACTGGTAATCTACTGTGAATCCTTTTTGGTCAATTACATTTGGCAAACATTTAGAGTAATCTACTGTGAATCCTTTTTGGTCAATTACATTTGGCAAACATTTAGAGTAATCTACTGTGAATCCTTTTTGGTCAATTACATTTGGCAAACATTTAGAGTAATCTATTGTGAATCCTTTTTGGTCAATTACATTTGGCAAACATTTAGAGTAATCTACTGTGAATCCTTTTTGGTCAATTACATTTGGCAAACATTTAGAGTAATCTATTGTGAATCCTTTTTGGTCAATTACATTTGGCAAACATTTAGAGTAATCTACTGTGAATCCTTTTTGGTCAATTACATTTGGCAAACATTTAGAGTAATCTACTGTGAATCCTTTTTGGTCAATTACATTTGGCAAACATTTAGAGTAATCTATTGTGAATCCTTTTTGGTCAATTACATTTGGCAAACATTTAGAGTAATCTACTGTGAATCCTTTTTGGTCAATTACATTTGGCAAACATTTAGAGTAATCTATTGTGAATCCTTTTTGGTCAATTACATTTGGCAAACATTTAGAGTAATCTATTGTGAATCCTTTTTGGTCAATTACATTTGGCAAACATTTAGAGTAATCTACTGTGAATCCTTTTTGGTCAATTACATTTGGCAAACATTTAGAGTAATCTATTGTGAATCCTTTTTGGTCAATTACATTTGGCAAACATTTAGAGTAATCTATTGTGAATCCTTTTTGGTCAATTACATTTGGCAAACATTTAGAGTAATCTATTGTGAATCCTTTTTGGTCAATTACATTTGGCAAACATTTAGAGTAATCTACTGTGAATCCTTTTTGGTCAATTACATTTGGCAAACATTTAGAGTAATCTATTGTGAATCCTTAAAGAATATAAATCTCTCAAAAGGAAAGATTAAATTTTTAATATTTCTTGAAATTTTATTTTAGGGCCATATCCATAAAAGAAACAAAGCACATGCAGACCCCCAGGCAAAATAAACAAAAACAAACAATATTCAATATTTTGTGTAATTTTTATCGAATGCTGCTCAAATGACATAATAAAATTAGAAATGGTTTCAAAATTGATTTTCACCTGGAATTTGGTTCAAAACTTAAAATAGGCCCATTTATGGACAAAACATTGTCCATCTGATTAAAGTAAGCTATATAGCATCAAACAATGAACTGTGTGAATACTCTTAGATTAGACAAAAATTCAGCATGTATCTCAGCACCCTGTAGAAATTAAAGGCCCTAAACTTTCGAAAACTGGGCCCAAACATTGACATCAAAGTTGTCCCTTTGATATCATATTTCTAAATCTAAATAATTGATATACATAAACTTAATTAATCTGGTAGATGTCAAGGTGAGCAGAATTTTGTCAATAAAAGTGCCCAATATTTATCTTTATGTGCCATGTCCCCTCAGGGCATAGGAGATCATGGCACTCCACAACTTCCTGTCCCTTGCAATTCTTAATTGTCTGTTATTTCCCCATAACCCTGTTCTGCCACCCATTTACTCAAATACTAAGTATGTTATGCATTGTTTGCCTCTGTCTCTCTTGCCTTCAATCTGTATTGTGAGTATCAGATTTTCCAAACCCTCTTTCCTCATTATGTGCAACTGTCTCTTCCAGATGTTAAGTATAAGTTTCCTTTTTGTTTCTATTTTCTCTAAAACATTGTTACTCACATGTTCAGCCTATGGTATCCTCAACATTCTTCTTCGAAGAGATTGTCCTTCACTCACTGCTAGTACTCTTTTCCTTGTTTCTACAGAGTTTTTCTATTTCTTAGTACTCTGCTTAGCTTTTGGAATGCATCTTTGGCTATATCAATTCACCTTCCGATTTCAATGTCATACATTTCATCCTCTGTAAAAACACTTCCTGATATTTAAATTTCCACACTTCTTTGATTTTGGCATCTCCAATTTGCAATTTGGGCTCGACCTTTTTGCCAACAACCAACATTCTGTCTTCTTGCAGTTGATATTTAATCCTTTCTTCTCACTTTAATGGATTTTTAATATATTTTTAATAATATTCCTAAATGTATCAAATTATGCTGAAAATAAGATTAATACTGAATTTATAGGCTAAAAGCTAAATGTTTGGTTCGGATGCCCTTTGTACTGGATATTCAAGACAGCATGTTTTTTATAACAATTGAACACTAAATTGTCCACAAATGGACCAGTTGTTGGTTCCGTCTCTATTTTATGAACATGAGTGCCATATAATGAAAACATACCATTTCATTGATAGTTATGGGCTTAAACAATATTAGCATCACAGAGACAGGACAATTTTATTGTCCTAAATTGGGCCAAATTTAAAAGCTAGTTATCTTTGATTTGAGAAGACTTAAAGATTTAGGAGTTTTCAGAATTAAAATTTTGACATTGTCAGATTACTATTGAAAAAAATGTTATCTTGTAAATACTGATGATTTTTTATAATTACAGTTCTTAACACAACATGTTATTTCCAGGCCCTTAGCACCACTTTTGGTTCTCATTTACATACATATCTAGAAGAATTTAGTATTTAAATTCAATATGACAATAAGCCAACTGCACTAACCTCTAAGGTTTCCTCCTCAGAACAACCTGGCTGAGTTGTCAATTTGCCTTCATTCAAGTCTGCAATATAGCCATCACATTTGGAATAGCTGCAAATATATATATATATATTGTAAAGAAGTCACCCATACACATTTCATACAGTGTGTGACAAGAATCAATTTTTCTTTTATAATACAAATTATAATCAAGCTTATGCTTAAAAACACTTTAAAATAAGGGTAGTTTTTATACTAATAATACAATAAACAAAGTAAATAATTTCTAGTTAATTTACCAATATTATACCCCATTTAATAAATTATTCCAAATAGGGTCTCATTGTACTTGCAGACATAAATAGTAAATTGTTGAAATTAGGTATTATCATTATTATACACTGAATTATTCAAATTGCTTTCCTCATCTTAGTTGCTATATTTAAAACATTTTGTCTATTGTAACCTCTGCATTATTTTAAGTAACATTTTCAGAATTTAAAATCAAACCCATGACTTAGTTTACAAAATTCTGAAGAACAACAGCCAAACATTGTGATTGTAACATTCAAAATAAGGATAACAGTTTGAATCAATCAGTTTATAATAATGACATATCTTTTTTTATATTATCATACTTCAAGTATAATGAATGCTGAAAATATGAAATCTCTGTTCTGGGAAAGCATTTCTATGATTATTAATTATTCAATTCATAAAAATAATCTATATTTTGATGAATCTTCAATGAGTTTTTAATAATCTATATTTTGATGAATCTTCAATGAGTTTTTGTTTCAAGCAAATGAAACTATCTTAAAAGAAAAAGTAAAAATTCACAACATGCAAAATCGACTACGTTTTTTGTGTAACAAGCACAAATGTCACTTTTTGTGAGATAATATATTTAAAACTAGTAGCATGGCCCGGCATTGCCCATGATTGATTCAAAAATCGTACGACTCATACAGCAATCGCTATCACTTGACTTAAAATATTTTTGCCCTTCCTTGCCTTTAAAGGAGTGCCCTTTGCCGTGCTGATGTTGCTACATGCCTTACTTCTTGCCTATCTCACACTGCGAATTTTTTCTAAGCTCTATACTAAACACTAAATCTGTTATGAAAAAAGAACTAAACAAAATGAACACAAAACGATCAGCTTTAAAAAAGGGCTCGTAACTGGAAAAAACGAATGAAAAAAGAATGTTAACAACAAATATTTTTTCACACCCAACCCAGTTCTGCGGAATCAGAATCAACGTTGAGTTTAAGCAAGCGAATGAGATTTAAATTTTTCCCACTTGTGACGAATGCAGCTATCAATTTTTTTTTGCATGCTAGTTAACATTCGTGTCAGTCAGCTGTTGGCTCTCACACCTATTTGTGGCAGCCAGCTATAGGCTCTCACTCTGGCCAGTAGAAAATGGCCACAAACTACATGAAAACTGCCATAGAAGCAAGAAAAAAATCGATTATTTCCACTATCGATGGGAGTTGGGAAATGCAAAGCCCGTCTTGGCCTTCCCGCTAACTTGGAGCATGTGCATGTAAATTTTGGTGCAAATCCATCGAAAATTGAAGCCGTGTATTCGTTACACACACACATCCTGCCTTTTATAGATAGAGATTATAACCAATTAGTTATTCTCAAAGCATAAAATAGCAAGACAACAATAGTGAAGGCACCACCCCCCTCAAGAATTGAACATAATACTAGCAAAGTAGTCTGTAAGGATAATTTTCTAAGCACCCTATAATCAATTAGGTAGGAGTTATTATATCAGACAGATAGCACATGGAAATTGAACAGTTTTCAGAACTGACCCATTATCTAAGAGCTTGTTTTTAGCCTTGATAAGCCCAAGTCCAGGTGTAACATCACCAATTCCAATTGAGAAACCTCGATTTGCTGGAAAAAAATAAAAAATAAATTCAGCTCAGCATGTTTTCAAAGAAGTCCAAAGATACAAGTTCTTCGCTTCTACAACTTTGAGATAATTAAAAAAAAAAAAAAAAATGGCCTGTTAATCAGCACTGTGTGATTAGTTATTCAATGTTAAAGTATTTTATAGGAAAAAAATGGCATCATTGTAAATATTTGTAAGTCACTCATTTTTTATCTTTATGTACATACACTGACAGCTAACTTGAAAAGAAAAATATATACATTTCATACATATGAAAACTAAAAGAACATTTCAAAATAGTTTTGCATAGAATAGACCCACTGCCAAATCGGATCTTTTCTATTCATGACAATATAATCAGCATATGAAACAATTTGTGGTTTTCACCATGATGAAAATTAAATTGGAAAACGAGGCATTTAAATACAAATGGAAGAATGTGGATGTGACAGGTTCTGGAGATCTTTTATAAAATAAATAAAAATTTAGTTCATTTATTTACATTTTATTCAAATTAAATATTTATAAATATTAACTCACAATATTCAAGATTTAGTTAAAACAGTATTTAACCAAGATTCTAAACTGAATTTGTTTACAAGGAAAGGGAATGAACGAACCAAAATATAGATAATAATAAAAAAAAAAAAAATAACAGAAAATATTGTCAATAATTTGGTGAGGAAACAAACATTACTCTGACACTAAAATCTGTGTATTTTGAATTCCAAATTCACCCCATTTCCAGGCTGTGCTATAAGTAAAAGGTTTCTCCCCCACCACTTATGGATTACAGCTAAAGAAAGCTGATGAATGAACTAGCTGAAATATTTTGATGACAAGAGAAAAGATACAAATTTTGGCATCTAAATAACATTCGATATAACAAAAATCATTAAAAACAATTACATTACATGGGTGAAAAGGTATTCTATACTAACATAAAAATGCCGGGCACAGTCTTGCTAGTCTGGAAAGAGTACTTGATGCATGTTCCTCTCCAAAATCACGCAGAATGATATAAAAGATATTATTTTTGGAACCTGAACCCAGAGTGGCCTTATCCATAGCACCACATAGCAGTTCACTGTTATGGATCACTACAACTGGAATTAGAAAACAGATTTTCAATTTAGTAATACATACATCTTGAAAGTTTAATTTTTTTGACATTTGTTGTTGTTTTCATATTTTAACCCTGTCCATATCAAATAAATTGATTTACTGTCAAAAGGAGGATGCTCTTATATGATGATTTTTAACTAAATTATTTATCTATATAGATAAATAAGAAAGAATCATGGAATTACATAGGCACATGATGGCAAATTCGGACTTTCCGGCCCACAAAGAAAAAAGAAAATGCATTAAAAGAACAGTTTATCCTGACATCACTTTTTTAACTACCTTCACTCCTCAGCAATGTTTAAATTTATACATTTTCTTTGTTCTTGAGAGTTTACAACAAAAATATTAAACACTATTAGATTTACAAGAATAATTTTATATTTACAACATGCTAAAAATATTTATCATTTATTTACAACATGCTAAAATATTTATCATTTACCAATTTATAAAGAAATAAATATGAAAACAATTTTTTGTCCATAAAATAATAAACATTTACTAAATTATTAAAATATGTGACCCATCTATAAGGAAATCCTTATTATTTACAATTTTGTAAAATCCAAATCAATTAGCAGTTAGCTGATGTTTTGTCAACCATTCCAATAAAAAATATAATAAATGGTGTAAATAAACAATATAATCAATAGCATTTATTATTTTTGTTTTCAATTCTTGAGAACAAAGAAAATGTACAAATTCACTTTCATATATTTAGGTTTTCTTACAATTCTAGTCATTGCTTTTTAAAACAGTAAACATTGCAAAGGAGTGAAGGTAGTTAAAATAATAGTGTTGTCAATGGGAAAAAAAACATCCTTTTGACAATCCATTTTTTGTGGGCATGAAGGTCCAAGTTTGTCCACATGATATTCAACAAATAAATCTATACTTTGTATCATAATTTTCAAAGTTACAGAGAAAATTGAGAAACAGCTATGTTACAACTTCAAACCACATTTGTTATTTGACATGTTAAATGATATTCTCTTACAATGCCTTAGGAGGATTTCCTTTTAATTTATTAAAATTCCAAATCACTTTTTAATTACAGAATTTTGTCCAAAACAGAAAAATAATGACGGGGATTGGAAAGAAAATGCGCAACTAAAAACTGAATAAAGTATTTTCTTTACTAAAATGTTTTCAATCCTTTAGTAATATTTTTTAAGTTTTAAAAAGGCTCTGTTTTTAAGAGAAAGAAACTTACACGAATCATTGACACACAAATCTTCTCCACTGGAATAATTCTTGCCTTTTGCACGTAAATTGGCTAAAACTGGACAGCTGGTGTTGGGTCTTAAGAGCAGGCTGAAAATCTGTTTTCCAGTCCAAAGCTTACAGGGCTGAAACAACCAAAAAGGAAAAGAATCTCTATATTATTCAGTTAGTTCCTTTGTTTATTTGAATGTTACACTGTCAGTAATAAAAGGAAACCTTCTGTTTACATGTGTGTACATTGATGCTTAATGACTAAAAAATCCTTTTTGGACACATTCAATTAAATAAAATTAAAAGTAAATGAATCTTCTGCAGATGGGCAGGTAAATGACTTTCCCATTATTTCAGAATTTTACTGTTTGATTATGAAGTGAAATTCACTTGGAAATACTATGGTTTCTTTTAATGTTTGTATTTATTTAAATTTATCACCTAGAGGTACAGAATTGAGGATAAGGAGATTGCGGTACACCAAATTGTCAAGTGGAGAAAACCTGGTTAATTTTAAAATTAACTTACACATTTATAAGTCTACCATTCATCCATGCATTGAATATTGCTGAAACATCTGGTTTGGTGCTTCTGGTATGTATTTAGAAATTCATGACAAAATACAAAGAATAATCTGCAATGTTATTGGGCCTGACCTGGTATCTTGACTTCTGTCAATTTCCCACTGCTATAACATAGCTTCTCTGTGCCTTTTCTATAAATATTTTCATAGCAATTGTTCTGATGAACTTTCCTCTATGGTACCTAGATTCTATGAATTTAAGCGCAGTACTAGATTGGTGGCAAGTTCATCATTTTACAGTTGAAATGGTTAGATGTAACCATAAATTTTATGCTAGCAGTTTGTTCTCTCACATTTCTCACTTGCAGAACTCTTTTCTGGCTTCTTGCTTTCCAGTCAAATTTGATCTGTGAAAATTTAAATACAATGTCACTTGTTATTTTCTGTCTTCTTAATTTCTGTTCTTTTATTGTCCTCTCCCCTTAATGTTTTTCATATTCTCTCACTCTCAGTAACTTTTTGCATCTTAGTGGTTTTATTGCCTTGCTAGGGGTGAAATGATTAAAATCAGATGTAGTGCCTAGAATACACCAAGTGATTTCTTTGCAGAGAGGAAACACGTCTCTCTATGCTCAAGAGGCTACCTACTGGGTAAAGGTTGGCTGAGTTGGGTATGAACAACCAATGTTTACATAGAGACACAAGTATAAACTTGAGCATCCTGATAATAATAGAAACGTAATTATTTCAATGATGAAGGATGTCATAATATTTATGAGATACTCAGACATCTTGAAAGAATTGAACAGCTTTTACAGAACATATAATGCTGTGAATCAAAAACTCAAAGCAAGAACCAATACCTTAAATCACTCAACTATTGTCTCTTAGATCAGCTCAGCAATGTATTTAAATCTAATCAGGTAAGAGTGTTTTTCCTTGCACTTTATGAATAATGGAGTTTATGTTACTTTCTTTTTTTCTAATATTAAGGTGTTAAACTAATTTGAAACAACAAAAAATTAAATTTAACATTTTCTTTGTATTTTTATAGGCACCTCTAAACACCTTTGAGAAAAAGTGACATGTATTAGTAAAAATACCTGTAAAGTTGCAATGTTAGTTTTTTTTCATAATTATCTTAATGCTATTCGTAAGAATGATTGGATCATATTCTGATATAAAAATAATTCCTGTCTAATGTATAGAAGCAGATTTTTTTGTTTTTGAAGAATTTTTTAACAAGAGTGTTGTCACTTTAAAGTTTAAACTCTCACTGCTTCTTTATTTCTTAACTATTATAGGCTTTGCTATTCAGATCGGTATCCTTATTTTAATTGATATACTAATGACATTTTGAATGTTGTGAACTATAGTTTTCTTCAAGAGTTTTCATATTCTGTAATCTTCTTGGAATTTCAAATCAATCCACATGGTGGGTAGGTTATTTTCATTCTGCTTTTCATGATTAGGGGAGATAACTCATATCAGTTAATACTCACCAGCTTCATTCACTTTTCTGTCACTTTGCTGTTTTTTCAACTGAAACTGTAACTATTCAACACTACTAGACCCCAGAATTGAACAACACATGTTTTAATTTGTTTTAACCAAAATTCACTTGTGTTTCTTGCAAGTATTTGTTATATGCCTTTAAAAAATAATTTCCACTTGGATTCCTCTTATAAGTACAAAAACAGATAATAATTTAAAATAAATCAAATAATATAAAAAAAATTTTAATGGTTTTATACAGTTAGAAAAAAATAAAAATTGTGTAAGTTTAAAATATTGCAAATTCTTATTGTTAATTCATTGAATGATAAGGTGTTACTGCAAACCTTAAATATAGCTGGAGGGGGTAGATCAATCCTGATGTCTTGGTCATTGTATGCAAGAATAGATGCAATTAACTGTGATGCCCGACTTCGATCAAAGAAGACATCTTTTTGGGTAATGAGGTAACCACCTGCAAGACAAAAAATTAGCAAAAGATCATTGACTTTTATTCTAAAATATTTGCAATTCATATTTGTTCTTGTTACATATCTTTTTAAAAATCTTTCTAAAAGTGCTATACAAAAAGGCTAACCTAAAAGATTGGTACTATTAAGCTATTAAGTCTTCAACTTGGTACAAAAGTTTCCAAGAATTAAAAATAAATGGTCAGTTCATGGCAACAACTTACCAGTGATGAAATCTTGGATAGCAGCAATTAAGGGTTCTCCATTTCTGGGAGTAATAATATTAGATTTTGACTGCAAAGATAAAAATAAACAAAATAGGTGAAACAATGAACCAATTTTATGATAGGTATTTAAATATTCCCATGACTATTCATGGGAATATTTACGTTTGACCATGCTATCAAAAATGAGTGCAATATTTGAGTTTATGATATATTATAAATAAAATGCAACTACTAAATTACTACCTGTTTAAAAAAATAAGATGGGAGCTAAAAATAAGACATAAATAAATTATATTTTATTTTGGCAAGAGAAAATTTAATTTTTGCCATATCATCAGAAGCGTTCAATACATAGATGTGTATGAATTGTTCAGAACATCATTATTTTCTATTATAAATATGGTGAAGTTTCCTAAATTAAAAGTAATTCTGTTAATTATTAGTTGCTTTGACTTAATATGACTTCTAAAACTTATAATGTCTTTTGTTTGCAATGTGCTTTAGTAAATCACATTGCAAGTATTATTGTATTATCAAGAAGAAGCTGTCTTATTGCAATTTTTGTGTTTCTGTATCATCATATTCTAATTCTTATAAAAATACCAACTCAGAACTAATTACCAATTAAATAAGGCAAACTCTCAGTCCTATTTTGCTAAACAAAATTCATTCATTAATCTTGCATTTAAAAAAGAAAAGTAGTTAAAAAAAACAAAAAAAAAAACAAAAAGAAAACAACAGACATACTTTCTGGTTAAATTTCTGACAGTGAAAAACATCTTTCTGAAAAGTAGATTAGCTCTCTTCTTTCATTCAATCCAATAAATATCTTACCCTATATTCATGATGAGACATTATTATATATAAAATAATATAATGTAACTACATAAGATATTAATATGCAATAATAAGAAAAACAAAGACAAAATTATAAAAAAAGAATGGAAGCCTTACACCCATCAATACAAGTGCTTCTGCTTTAGCTTCTTCAGTTTGAGGTAAATGTAAATTCATTTCATCTCCATCAAAATCTGCATTGAATGGTCCACAACAGCATTCATTAAAACGGAATGTACGATGTGGCATAATTTTTGCCTAAAACAGCAAAATTAAAAAAAAAAAAGAAGAAATTTAATAAATGATAGAAGAAACAGCAATCATTTTTCAGCTATTTCATGTGTTTAACATATATTATGTGTGTGCATTAATATGCTATAAAATATAAAACAAGGCAAGTTTTTTTGTTTTCCTTTGGGAAAAAACATGATATAATGCTGTTGATGAAAATTAAATATGCAAGGGAAAGGTGAAAAGTTTTTGGTGATATCCACTTAATCTGAACAAACAGGGGTGCAAAAGGGCTTTTTGGTCAAGTCAAGAACATTTCAGCACCTCCTTGTATTAGTAATAACTTTTTTCTGGAAATAACAATACAATAGGCTAATTTAACTAATACAGCAAGGTGTGTTTTTCTCTTCTCGGCAGTGAAGAAATCAGAGTGCACACCTATGCCTAAATAGAGAATTGTCTATGTTACACAGGTTGATGAGAACCGTAACATCTGTATGATTCACATTTCTGGCAATGAACTAAACCCATTGATATATCAAACACCATCTTTTTGTCAAACAGAAAAGAGATTTCTCTCCTTATTTACAGATTGAACAGCTGGAGAAGACTTTAGAATGAATCTGTCAAAATAATGTGGAAACAATAAAAAGAAAAACAAGGCCTGACCAACTCTTACAATGATGATGATGATTCTTGAAATTATTGACAGCTAATATAATCAAATTCACTTAATGTCCTTTCACCTAAGGTCAGAGTTCTCAGAATCTGTTCTGGTAATACTGCATCACCTATAAGTTACCAGTGATAAGTCCGGATGACACTGTGGCAATAAATGCTTCCCAGCTCACTTTGAGTAGGGAGAGAAGCAAACATGGACACTAATATAAGGAGTTATTTTTTTTAGTTTTTAAATCTATTGGTGACTGTTGGAAATTTTGTTTGTACAAGGTATTTCAGCATCATAGTAAAATGTCTTAAGAGCATTGGTGTGTAAATGGAAAAGAAATGAATATTTAGGTTACTGCAAGTTTCCTTGGCAATTAAAGTTTTGTTGGAGGCAAACTGAGGATACATGCCATTTGCATCCAGTGAAAGTTGTTGAGTATATTAATATGGTATCACTAGAAGTCATGTGGAAAGGAGTTGGCTCGTTAATGGCAAGTAAAGGTGTTGAATCTGTGGTCTGATTCATTTTTTTTTGTATATTGCTAGATAAACCTGACAATTGTAAGATGAGGTTAACTTTTAGCACTTTGCACTATTAATATTACTTTCCTTTCCACACCTCTCAATTGCAGTATCCTTATTGATAATTTCACTCAAAGTTGTTTTCTGTTGCCATAGTAGGATATGACAACACAACTACAAAATTCAAACACACTATTGTTCAGTAATCAAAGTTACCTTCAGTAGCAGGTTTGGTTTGGTTTGTTTTACAGCACATCAATTTTCTGCAAGAATGTATAGCTGGTAACATCTTTTTCCCTCAAAAATGTATAGCTGGTAATATTATTTTTTAAAAAACGTATAGTTGGTAATACTATTTTTCCAAAACATACAGCTGGCAATATTATTTTTTTCAAAAATGTATAGCTGGTAATAATATTTTTTTCAAAAATGTATAGCTGGTAATATTATTTTTCCAAAAGACATATAGCTGGTAATATTTTTCGAAAATGTATAGCCGGCAACACTATTCTTTCAAAAAAATATATCCAGTAACATTTTTTCAAAATTGTACAGCTGGCAACATTATTTTTCAAAAACGTATTATCAGAGGCCTTGCTGTTGGACGTAGTTTATCGTCGTACCCAGGACGCGGATGTAGTTTATCGTCGTGCCCAGGACGCGGATGTAGTTTATCGTCGTACCCAGGACGCGGATGTAGTTTATCGTCGTACCCAGGACGTGGATGTAGCCTGGGAGTTAACTATTCGCCCATATCTGGGACCCTAATAGTTGCTACCACCCCAGGTCAGGGTAGACCTGGGAACACCAGCAATTAAGAGGTGGTTCCACGCTCCTCAAAACCTCCTGATCAGAGGCCTTGCTGTTGGATGTAGTTTATCGTCTTACCCAGGACTCGGATGCAGTTTAACATCATACCTAGGACGGTTCAGTAGCAGGATAAAATTTTGTACAGCAAATGAAGTCATATACAGAGTGATAAAGGTTAAAAACTAAGACCACCATTGAGATGCTAATAAGATGACTCTTCACTGATAAAATAATATAATCTTTTGTCATCATAATTTTGATGTTTGAATAAAACTTAACAGATGAATTAATTAAAGGTATTTAGGGTGGCGAATAAAGAAACTGAACCTAAAACACCTGTGTGTACTGCTTTTGTGGAAGAATCAAGATCTTGTCAAATAATGGAAATTCTTTAACAGTGGAAATCCTGAATTGTAACAAAGTAATTTGCTAAAGAAGCTTATCCTTCCCTATCAATTCCCTGTTTAGTTGGTGGTTAAGAAAAAGATGTTACTTCTATTTTTCTAAATCGGGAAAAATTTTAAAACTTTTTATGATATTAAAAGAAAGATAACTTGTTTTTGTTTATATACCCGCTGTTTTATTTAAAAAAGAAAAACAAAATAAAAAACACATTGTACTTTTAATTCATAATTTATCAGTTTTTTAAATATTTATTTCAATTCTAACAAGTGAGGGGTCATAAATTAAATGCCACGTTAACAGAAACATGGTTCATTTTTGCTTTTAACAATTTAAAAAACGCAATCCCTTTTTAAATTATTTTGCTTTACATACTTTAGTTATTAGCAAAGTAGTAGACTAAGAATTAAAAGTCTGGTAAAATTAATTTCACTTTTAAAAACTGAAATGAGTTTTATCATACTTTTAATTCTTAGTTATTTTGCTTAATAAAACTTCAACTATTTAAATCTATACATATATGAAAGGCAGAATGTGTGTGTTCGTTTATATGTTTGATCGGATTGCCTACATTTTTCAACCAAATTTGACACAGTTACTGCTAATGGTCCTGCAGATGTTTTGACAGCACCAAAAATTGATTTAAGTCAATATTTAAATCAATATTATTGATTTCTCATTTTTGATCAGACGCACGCGTGTGTAATTAGAAAAAAAGTCAGATTTAAGTGCTTATATGGGAATAAGAAAGGACAAGAATGGCCATATTTTGGTTTCGGATGCAAAAGTTATCACAATGAAGGATTTCTGTCGCAGCCAAACTTTGCGCTCCAAAAGCCAATCGGATCAGTGTTATTAGTCCCGCATGACTTGCGCGATGCGTAATGCTTGCTGCTGATTGGCCCATTCACACCCTGAGGCCATGCATGATCATGTGTGAACGGGGGGGGGGGTCCACGCATGCGCGCATCAAGCATCCCAAATGGGGTAGAGGTTTCAGGTAGCCTAATTTTAAAAAGGATCTTTTCATGTTTAAATGCAGGCATGCATTACTTTCCATGTTTTCTGCATTTGCACAGTAAACATCAAGGCCATTTGAAAAGGGATTTACAGAGCTACATGTCACATTTTACCAGAAAAATCAGTAAAAACAAGGTGAAACTGCTGCTTTTTAGGTGTTTGTAGCCGATTTAGCCTACTAAAAGCATAGGATTGAATTCAGTGAGCAATCACTAACACATTTCATGCCACTTCATGCCACCACTTTTAAGCCAAGTAGACAGAATTGCGCCCCCCCCCAATTGTCCAATTTTTCACATTTGATTGCATTTTTCATTTTAGGGCACACCAATGGACTGTTATGTCTTTTCAAGCCGTTTATATGTAGCAAAAGGCACCTACTTGCTATAATTGTACTACTGACCTGCCCCAAAAAGTTCTCGTACATTTTCATCTAAATTCATGCTACTTAAATGCCTTCATCATCCATCAGTAAACAAAATTAACATTGCTTCAAATTTTGTTCATAAGAAGTGTAAAAACGCTTGTATTTTCAACTTTTGATCAATAAAACTACCTCATATCTCCTGGCTGCTCAAAATTTTCAAAGAAAAATGAAGCTTGAAAATCCCATTTTCTGATTGGCTGACTTTGAGAGACTGCGCTACATCGGTGATGACATAAATCAAAATGGCAATGCCTATTTTGGGATAAGGAACTACATAGCTTTCATATTTATCATTAAAAAACCTGATACAATAAAGTCGCCAGATACTATTTTGAAACGTCATCTGCCACTGTGCACTGCTTTGACTAACCCAGCTGGAGGTTAACCAATCACATCAACTGTTCAAGGTTGTTGCGAGCTCATTGGCACAGTTGCAAGCGTTTAACCTTGGGTCCATCCAATCTTACGCACACGTGTGCACATGCATACATGTCATCTTAGTATGTGCACTCAAGGTCAACCGCATAACTCACATGCGTGGTCACACTTCTGCGATTACTGTTCCGCACTTGGCTCGCTTCATTTGCTTCTTACGGAAACTGCAAGTTGTTGATTACGTATCCAAACTGTTTTTTTACTTCTTAGTTATGACTACATCCATTTCCACACTTATCAAATTTACTTCCCAAATTACCTACTACCATTTTAGATTTAGTTGAATTTTTTAAACTTCACTTTTTTTGTCTTCGATCCCCTTTTGATACAGTTACATACATTTTTGGGAACCCTCTAACCTGCCTACATTTAGACTACAGGTATTTTTTATACTCAAAAAAACCTACATACCTTTTATTACGTTTGCCTTTTTAAAATTGGTTAAAATGCTGCCTAAGAGAAGAAAACTTTTTGGACAGCGCATGGCTGCTGCCTCCGCTACAAGAGCAACAAAGGCAAGTGAAACCACAGAGCAAACTTCATTTCGCCTTTCTCAGATGGCCTCATGCTCTGCTGCCCGCATCTCCACAGAAAGTGCCAGTGAACGGACTGAAAGGCTGACATCAGTAGCATCAGTTATGTCATCACGATGCGCTAGACTTTCAACTGAAGAGCGTTTAGTACAGAATTCACAGGATGCAATACGTGTTTCTAGAGCCAGGTCTTCAGAGTCCCCAACACAGACAATCCTTCAGCGTTTAAGGAATGCCAGCACTACAGCATGTTCTAGAGCTTTGGAAAGCCCTGAACAAACCACTTTGTGTCGTCTTAGGAATGCTAGGGCTAAAGCAGCTTCCAGGGTTTCGGAACAACCTCAACAAACCGCGTTTAAGAAATGCCAGCGCTACTGCATCTGCCAGAGCTTTAGAAAGTCCTGTGCAGACCGCTAATCGTCGTTTGAGGAATTCCAGATCTACTGCATCTGCTAGAGCTTCAGAAACTCCTGGGGTACGGCGAGCACAGCTCAACAACAATGGCCAAATCGCAAGGACAGACGCTCAGCATCGCGGGTCTGCATTTAGGCGAATAGTGTTTCGCCCATGGACAGCTTTATGTAGGCTGCTCCGGAGTCGGGAGTAAGGATAATGTTTACTCTCCAACAAACAAAGCTAAAAATATTACATACGCAGAAGTCCTATAGCCCATTATTGGTCACATTTAAATGCAATGTACACATCTTTATGTCAGCTGCATCGTAGGTTCCTTCATTTTTGAACCCGGTTTATTTAAAGGTCGTCCACTTGCCATTACTAAGACATTTCATTAGAGATTGTCTTGCTAACTAGATGCTCCCTTATCACTTAAACCCCACCATAGCTGCATTCGCACTTACATGTCGACCACATAACCATTATGAGTTGCAACACAAAATCAATACGTGGGAAGGTGGATTCGTTTAATTGTCAGAGAAGTCGAGTGCGTCCACGCAATTCAGGCCTCAGCAAAAAGAAGTGGGATAATAAAAGAATAGCAGCATGCAGAGTTATAATATGCATTCTCTGCCGTACACCGTTGGTGTGTTTCTCCCCTCACCATAAGGGCTGCTTTAGGTAACGCTACATGCACTTCATGCTTGCCTCAACTGGCTATTAAAAACTACAAAACAATTTGTGCCACTTACAAGTACTCACCCTGGCACTTTCCCATACTTCTGTTATGTGGTTCTGTTTGTGGTAGTGGCAGCACCGTCTTTTGGGAAAAAGACGCATCTACATTTCACGCTATTGCGTTTTACTATGTTGCAACTGACACAGGGCTTCAAGCAATGTCTTGCACTCAGGGATAATAAAACCACCCCATCAGAATACAAAGCCATCTGCCACAACTCACCAAAAACTTCCTAAGGCCCGTGTTCGTATTGAACTTGACAACTTTTAATTGGAGGTGTCTTAGTAATGGCAAACGGCTGATGCTACCATCGCTGTCCATTGCTTCCTTTTAAGCCTTACAATTTTTTCTTCCATTGTGCTGATGAATACCGACAACTTGTGTACATTACGTTTTTTATGTGGGTGGCCATCAGTTCTACTAGACTTCAGCCTTACATGCGTGTACAAAATGACCTTCCATTCAGAGGAAGTTTATTCCCAGGCAACGCTGGGCTTTACTGCTAGTGAAAAAATAAAACATTGTTTTGTTTTACTACCGTGAAAACTTGTAAATTGAAAAAAATGCCCATTTTTGGACTTTAAATAAAGTTTCTGCACATAAAAAAAATATATATTAATTTAATTTTCAATTTTCTTTTAAATTTCCATTCAATATTTATGGAAAAAATGGAATGCATGTGATATCCTTAAAGCATTGGAATTATTTCAATTTATTTATCTATGTATTTTATAATTTATGAAGAGTAACAATTTTATATCCATATTAAAGCTCGGCCTATCATAAGGAAAAAAAAACAATTGGTTCATTTATCTATTTAATTTTTTCACTAAAAGTTCAAAGACATGAAAAATAATAATCAAAGAACTGACACCAAAGTCTGAGACTTCTGACATAGGTGTGAAGAAACTGCAGATTCACTAAATTCACTTAATCCAGCCCCATATCAAGAACTTTAAAAATGTTCAAATTTTTTTCACACCTTTTGCTCAAGTCTTGTGAGTGGGGTTTATCCCTACCAGCTGACAGTTTTGGAGACATATTTTTTTTATTGCTGGCTGGCTGGCTTTGAGCCAGCCATATCAAAGACAAATTGGCTTTATTTAATTCAATGGCCATTACAGAACAGCCTGCAAAGTCCTCTTTCAGAATCAGCTGCTTTATATTCTCCTTAATCTCATCCACAGACAGTAATTTTAGCTTTGTCACAAGGAAGTAAATCTAGAGAGAGAACTGAGCAACATGATGTTTTGTACAAGACATGAAAGTTGGGTTGATGTGATAAGTTGGTCACAGAGTATACAACCTCATTCAATGGCATCTCATTGCTGAATGTGGGTTCATGAATGTGCAGTCAGGTGATTTGCCAAGTCATATCAAAAATATGCAATTGATTTTAAACAAAGTTGGATACTTTACACACAGAGCACATATGTAAGTTGCCCTCTTATCCAAAACTCTCCCCACATATGTATGCCTCAATATTTTTCAAGGTAATCTCAAAATGTGTCAACAGAGGGTGGTTATCTGCTTAGAAATTGCAAAACAGTTCTATCAATACACCTAAATATATATTCAACAGCCACTGGCTTGCATTTTAAAAAAGTCATCAATAAAATTATGAAAGTAAAAAGAAAATGCTTACAAAAAATGCTTGGATACTGAGTTTGTGAAGAGATGGCTGTCGGTTGAAAAGCACAATGTCTCCATCAATCATATGCCGTTCCACAACATCACCAAACCTCAATTCATTAGCCATTTTCATCCGGTTACCATAACGCAAAAATCTGGAAAAAAAAATATTGTTTTGAACAGAGAAAATATACTCTGATAAAGCAACTTTTGCATTTAAATTCAAGTAACTGCAAAGGACTTGAAAACATATAGTCAATAGTTAAAAGGTGTTGCAAAGGAAAAAGGGGAAATTTTTCCTTCTTCAAGTAACAAGTACAACATCCTCAAAACTTTAGATAAAATCTAAAAGCTTTTAACCTTCATTAATCTTTAAATGAATAAATATTACCAGGTATAGTTCATACACTCTCTTCTCTTCAATCAAGATACTGACTACCTCAAGTTGTCTAAGACAGCTACACCATCCATATCAACTTACTCCAGAGTGCCATCATGATCAATAGGCAACACAAGTTTGTCTAAGATAATTGCAACAGCAAAACTTGCTCTGAGCAATGATTTATAGGCCACAATACTTATTTACATATGTGTGTAGGTAGTGTAATGGTTAACAACCCAGAAAGAGAAATTAGTAAGCTGAGATTGTTATATTCACTTTTGCACAAATGCCCTTGGGAAAGGGTATGAATCCATCTCTTCACCCCAACTATGGGTCAAATATCATAGCTGACTGAGCAAGCAGTCTAAGAGAAAGAAAATTCCAAATTCTAAACCAATCTGAAGAGTGAGTGGCTCCATTAATCTATCTTGCCCTAGGCATACTACTGCTGCTAAAACTGCAGTACATGTGGTGCTTGTATGACTTGTGACAGGATACTTATTTACAGCTTACATAGGTAGGTGTTCAGGTCTAGTTGTTTTTCGTTATACAAACACTTTTTAAAATTATGTTTGCTTTTAATGGTTTTTTTAAAAATAATTAATCTATAAATGAATATGGAAAGGTAACACAAGCAAACAAAGATTAGAAAAAAAATTGCCAGGTTTGAAGCAGTGAATAAATTTATAGGAACAATTCCGATTAATAACAATCTCAACAAATTTTTCCTTACTTTTTCACTTTTGTGCCTCTTTGCTCAATAAAGTTGGCCCCTGGGTGGACATCTGGTCCATTGGTTACCATTTTCTTCAACATGGACATGTTGGCCTTAGTCACACGTTCTGGGTAGGTGAGAATCTTTGCCACATGAACTGGGACAGATACCTGGAAATATTCACAAGAATAGTAATGATACAATAAAAACTTACAACTCTTCAGAAACAACATTAAATGGAGTAACAAAATTTGCCAAAAAACTACTCAATTGATAAGTACTTATAATGGATTTTAATTCTAACTTTTAATGTTTTTAAGTGTATCTTCTTTATACTTGTTGCATATGATTAATATTTGATATCATTAAGAAGAGGAGTGATTCTTTTCACAGAGAGAGAAAGCTTTTATTTTTTCTCTGATTTGGGCATATCAAAGGTAGATGGCTTTGGCTTAGGCATTCTGAGAGCCATTACAGTATGTTCACTGTTATTCTCCTGAATCATCTCTTCAGTTTCTTCAAAACTTCACAATGCTACTTTAAATTCACTAAACATTACTAGTTTGTCTTTCTGCGTAATAACAGTTGTAAATGGTTTAAATCTGGATGGAAGGCCTTACAGTACCATGGCTATTAGCAAACCATCATTAAGTAATTCTCCAGAGGTTTTTAATAAAAGTTGCAGCAATTTCAGCTCTATTAATCAGTAATAGTTTCAGCACTTGTTTTGCATAGGGTGGTTATACAAGAAAATTATTTTCAGTTTTCCTTTTAATAAATAGTGCTCTCTCAAAATTTGCAGCACTTTTCTGCCATCATCATCAGGGGCTTCTCTCATAAGATCATGTAGAAATTGCATTAATTCGGCAAACACATTTGGGATGATCAAATGAGGCCAAGATTGTTTTGTGTCAGTTTTGCATTCCTATGGATCCTTAAAATTTTGATTTTAATTCATCACCATTGAAAGAGAGTCTATTCCTATGCAGATAATCTGTAGAGTGGTAGCAGTGATCTATAGATCAGAACTAGGCTCTGCTACCTCTCTATATCAAACTTGTTTCCTATTTTGTTTTCATATTAAATTTTTTCAGCCAACCTTCTGTAAGTAGAAATGACTTAAGTTTTAAGTATAATCAACCTTTGATGCTTATATATTTATTATATAACATCCTGTCTCTGGTGGCATTGATTTTAGTTGCTGTGCACATTTCTCATCCTCTGGTGAGAAAGGAAAAATGGTTAATTTGTTTTTCTTTTATTTGCTTTTCAATATAACCACTTTACAGCAATGTAAACGTTTTTTATTCTTTCTTTAATATGTCCATTTTAAATTGCAATTATTAGATTCTGTACTTCTTGAACCAGATGCAAATCAGTGATGACTGCCAAATGGTACCGCTAGCTTCCTTAAATCGGCTAGATAGACGTCCACCGCCTCACTTGGTTTGAGCCGTCGCCCGACAAACTGTTTCCACGTGATGAATGAGTCTGTCCCAAAAGCCGTGTACAGGACACGCTTAATTTCTTCCAAATCCACATCATTCCTACAGTGTTGGTATACCGCATAGGGCCCCATTTTGTGAGTCTCAGTGGGATCACTGCCGCTGGTTCTTTCACCTTAAACTGTCTGCAGACCCGTTCAGTCCTTTTGAACCATTCGACGATGGATAGGCCCATGGGAGAGCCGTCAAATTCAGGAATTAACTTCAGGTCGAACTTATCCATAGTTAACAAAAGCCGAAATAGCTTGAACCGGATGCAAATCCGCGACGACTGACAAACTTCCTGAACAAACACACTATTCTCTTGGTGCGCCTGGTGTAAAATTGCAACGACTGATAAACTTCCTCAATGTTCTCAATAATCTCTTCCTACGCCTCTGCTTTCTCCTTTACACGGTTCTCCTCCAACGTTGCAAAAGAGACTCTTTTTTTTGTATCTCCCCCAGTGACGAGTGTTCGGTGTTTTTATGTCCTTTTCTGCCTTCCTTCATTTGCATGCGTGAATTCACTTTCCGTGGTTTTACGCAACCGCTCGCGAGAGGATGCATGACCATTCGCAATATAAGCTTGCTGGGGGCAGCCATGTTTTTCCAGTCAAAAAAAATAAACCTTGCACGCGGAATATATACGCTGCCATTTGCAATCAGGTCGGTGATGATTTTCGTTCCAATTTTCACTACACTTCTTTTAAAATATTTAAATCTTTCTTCTGTGTGCAGGTATTCTAACTTATAACTCAAGTGGAATGAGATTCTGGTCCAAGCACTTGCAGAGGAATGCTAAATGGCTTCATACTCTGGCTAGTTTCCTTTTTTCTTGATGCACATCATGACTCCAGCAAAAGAGGGTTATTCTTAATTTTTCACTAAATATTCAAATGGGAATTGGGGAGGTGCATGAAATATGAGAATAGTGGAAAAATATGTCAGATTAAGTATTATTTTGTATAAGAGAAATATATATCCCTCTCCTAGCATTAAACAAATATTATCTCTGTACAAAGCTTTTAGAATTAAGTAGTTTTGAATGGATTACTTCTAGAGAAAAGTGTTATGGTTTTGTTTTTCATTAGCTTCCTGTTTATGAGATTTTCTTTAAATTAATCCAATCTTTTAAAAAGTTCTTATTATTGTGCAATTATAGAGCAACGCATAAATTGTAGACAAACTCTGAGTGACCCAACAAGAAACTTAACTATTAATGAAGTGAAATAATTGAGATTTTTAAAAAAGCCAATGAAAAATTTACCAGATATTTACCTGGTCAATCCTCATGTTGGGGTCAGGAGAAATGACAGTACGGCCAGAGAAATCCACTCTTTTTCCAGATAGATTTCCTCGGAAACGTCCCTGTTTTCCTTTTAGCCGCTGTACAAAACCTCGTGTAAACTTCTTGGGCTGTCAAAAAATAAATACATAAATAAAGCAAACTTAAAATGCATATTCTAAAAAGAGTTGCCTCCATTGTGGAAATAAACTTTGTGCACGATTCAAAAGCTACTAAATTGGCTGACCCCCACAGTTGCTGAACATCATCATCTCCTTTCACAAGAACATGCCAGAGAGTAGCCAGCTCTGATGGTGAATCTTCAGTGCCCTTCATAAGAGCATGATAAAATAAGGATGCTTTGTTTGGCATTTTCTTTTCCATGCTACTGAGCTTTGCATTCAGACAATCTGAAGAAGAGGTAAACTTATACCCAAGAAGCAATGGTAAACTATTCAACTTGGCCAGCCTGAAGGCAAAGACCATGGTGCACACAGTCCTCCTCAAAGAACTACTGATGATGCAGCTCTAACCATGCACACCAAACACAACCGCCAACAACTGATTAGTCAGTTCAACCATGCTTGTAAGGAATTTGAGTTGACTCATGGGTAAGGATGTTCCTGCATCTTGATCAATCAGCATCAGAAATGTGGTTCTTGGAGTCACAGATCTGGGATCTACCATCAACAACCTCTTGCTTGACCTGGAAATTAACAAACACATTACCAAAACAACAGCAGTAATGGCCAGATTGAGTAAAAGAGTATGGAACAACAGTCAGCTGACCTTACAACACCAAGCTACAAGTATTTTAGGCATGTTTCTTTAATACTCTTCTTTATAGCAGTGAAATCTGAACAACATACATCAGGCAGGAAAACCACCTGTAAAGCTTCCATCTCAACTGTCTACAACATATCCTTGGCATCAAACAGAGAGACAAAGTTACCAATACCAAGTGAATATCAACAGTTGTATGTAAAAACGAAAATCACTGCAGACACAAATAACTTTTTAAAGTAAATGTTGCATTATAAGTGAGAGTAATTTTCTATTCCAAATAAGAACTGAAATTTGTTTTATGAAGATAATTTAACTAATGACTAACAATAGATAAATCTTTATAAAGTTTCTAATTCTAGCGTTTCTAAGATGTCTCCGTAAAAATAAACAAACAATATGTTCTGTGGGTGTGTGTATGTATTTTAACAACCAGTTTTGATAATGAGAATAAAAAATCACTTACTTGCATGTGAAGAGGAATTCCAGAAGTTTCACTGTTATACAACAAAGCAACTTGAAGTTGAAGAAAATCCCAATCTTCCTATTTGTAAATGGAAAAATCTTTTTTAGTAAACTATGTAATTAAAAGGCAATGCTTTTTTGGTGAAAATTACACAATTGTAATTCCGTTACAGTATTTTATGGCACAAATCTTGTAGACAAAATACTGTAGGGCTTATTGGCCTTAATATTTATTTTGTTTTTTTTCTTTACCACATAATACCCTTAGAGTAAAAAAACAAAAAAAAACAAAACAAAAGGAGATTAATATGAGAAATGAGCAAAAGAATTAAATAAGTCATTAAGACAAACAGAAATTATGCCCTGACTTTTACCTTATTTCCCAAAATTTAACGTATTTTTAAATTATATATATATATATATATATATATATATATTATGCGATGAGAGGTCATCCAAGAGAACAGAATGCCATTTGTAACCAAATTAATTTCTAGACCTGTGTATTGACATATTGTTTTGCTATGAAGAACAAAATGTTTTTGACTTTATAAATGATAGTATGAATAATGTCAAATTTGACTTCTGAGGTCACTGGAGGTAAAATTAGTTTAGGAACTTTATCATCTATATTGTAACCAATCCATTACATACTTGGAGGATAATTGATATGTGGGGATAAATAAGAGAGAAAAAGCTATGTGATACTGACCTCCAATGTCACTGAAGGCCACCAGAGGTCAATTTTATCTTAAAAGAGCATTTTTATTTGATTTATTCAAACTATTGCTCTCATCATTGTTATAGCCAAACATCAAGTGTCCATAATTTTGTCTGATCGATGAACTGAATGTTGAGCTATTTTTGTCCCTGTGATGCCATTTCTTGATCATGCCTGCTGAACTATATAGACCTGATCTAGTAACTGAACTCACAATCAGTACGTGATTGCAACACCATCAATGACTATATTTACTATGCCATATTTAAAAAATACATCACCCTTGGGATGGTGGCATTAAGTGTTACCTTTTTTAAATCCAATGTCATTAGGTAATCACATCAGGTTCATACTACTTTTGATAATTTTTATTAAACTGAATGAATTAAAATATATCAACAATTCTTCATCCAAAATAATAATACAAAAACTATATTTTTTTCAGTGTTGTTATCAAAATGTCAATCACTATCTACTGCTCTCCCGATTGCTCTCCTTTTGCTCTTGCTTCTTAGTATGTTTGTTTTCTAATTCTTTCGCACCCAGTGACCCCTTGTGTCTTAGTGTCTTTACTACCTCACATGGGATGAACTTGATTAAAAAAAAAAATTAATTTAAATTCTTGGTCAATGCCTGGTACCCTACTAAACCTACATATTTTTGAAAAGGTGCTATACAGTATAATTATTTTATATTGAGCTACTGAAAAAGTTCATAAAGTCAATATCTTAAAACAAGGAGTTTAGAAGATACAGGAAAATAATCCAATTCAAATCTGCCTTAACATAGACAAGCCAATGACCTTTTTGTAATTCTCCATTAATCTTTTTTGCAACACCAAAATCCTCTCTATGTAAATAACCAACACAGGAAAAAAATAAAATTGAAAAGCAATGAAAAATTCTAGTTACCATAATCATTTGCATCTTGGCTCCAGTTGCCTTGTGTTTTTGTATAACATTGTTCATGAAGATAATCTCTGTTAATTTCATTGTAATGTCATCTTCATTCCTAGAGAATAGAGAGCAAAGTGAAATTAGATTAATTGTTAAAGCATGTAAAAAAAAAAAACAACCACAATAGATTATGCTCATATTGTTAATATATTGTAAACATACAACAGGTTCCTCTCTCAGTCTTTCACTTACTGGACAAATCACCCCCACATTCTATCTCTATTCTCATTTGCATCAATATACACAAAAACTGGAAAACATCCATTGTACATTGACAAGGAAATGAAAAGCTGAAAATTACACTGGTGAAAAATAAAAAAGCAAATCCTATTTCCACAATATTTGGTTGTTTATTCAGCCAACATTTTGGTCAAGTTCTGCTTGTTTTGGAATAGGTTAAACTCTCATAATTTTATGTATTTTGAAAGGTGTTACTGATTTGTACTATTATTATCATTAAAAATTTTATTCTGTAGACATGCATTTTTTTTTCTTGAGGCTTCCTTTTCTGACATGACAAACTAACAGATAATCTTTTCACTTTAGCCAATGAGGACTCTCTCCAAACACTCTTCTACCCATCTTTACATCATGACGTTTGGCTGCAATTCCTTAACAGGCAACCTGGAATTCTCTCAACAGACAGCCTGTAACCTGCCAACAGACAACATTAGAACTATTCTCAATTATGTGACTGTTTATATGAGCCTGCAAGCTGAACTTTCAAACTTCCAGCCTAGTAACACTTGTTCCAGAAAGTTTTCATTTATTTATCTATTTATTTCCTTTTGGTCAGTGGGTGGCTGCTTTGATGATCTTACTTTGTAGACTTTACTGCTGGTCATAAAAACACCAGACACTTCAGAGACTCAGATAAAATCATTTAGGGCTCACCTGACTTTGACTTTTTAGAAAGAAAACATAATAAATGAATAAAATATTCTTGTTGGAATTCTAATGTGTTTGGCAGAATTATAAAAAGGTAAGCTCTTATCTAGTTCTTATACGGTTGATTGTGTTGAACAGGCATAAATAAAAGAAAAACTATCAACAAAGAATTTAATATTTTCTTCTTTTTTTTTTTAAATGGAAATAAATTACAAAATAACATTATTCAACATTTAGATATAAATGGAAGAAGGATTAAAAAACAAAAATCCTAGGAAAATAGAGTGTTTTTTAAAAATACTTACGTTCCAGACTTGAGATCAGAAACCACTGATGGACGGATACAGAGAGGAGGGCACATGATGCGAGTTAAGATCAAGTCTTTGGGTTTACCAACATCTGGATTCATCACAAGCAATGGGATATCCTGATTTATAAAGAAAAAAATTAGTGAAAAAAAAAAAAAAGGTAAAACACTTGGAAAAAAAAAATTTTTTTTTAAACCATGGATATTCTTTTCCAATTGGTTCATTTAATTCATAATATTTTCAGGATTTCCAATTTTTGTTCAGAGAGCCAAGTTCCAATTCCATTCAACACACAAATACTCTTGGTAAAGGTATGAATCCATCTCTTCTCCCAAATATGGGTTAATTAGTAGGACTTGTATCAGTAAATTATTATTATCTCCAAAATAATTCTTACAATCTAAAATAATTTCTGGCTTTAAATAACCAGATAAGCTGTAAAAAAGAAAAATATATCAATTTTTGTTAAGTGAATCATAAAAATGATTAAAAACAAATAACAAAGACTGGACTGAAAAAAGCAAATCAAAAGTTAAGTGAAAAATGACAAGCTATAAAAATATCTTATTTCTGGTATGTACAGACATATTTGCTATTTACTAAAAATTTCAATTATCCTGATATTAAACATACACACACACAATTTAGCTACCCAATCAAAATGTTATAAACCAGGAACATATGATAATAAAAATGTAGATCCAACAGATTTAACTTCATGACATTTAAGTAAATCAAAGATGGACACTATTTAGCTGAAATACATCTTATGCATAAGACAGTCATTTTTCAACCAATAAGGCTTGGCAAAATTTAGAGATCATTAACTGAGACATTGTAATTTAAGAAAAGAATAACCAACACAAGTAGATTAGTTTAATAAAATAAAATTCTTATAAACAATTTATAGTTATAAATAATATAAATAGTAACATAAAAAAAGTTCACTTACTTCTTCAGGAATTCTTTCAAATAACTTTAACACTGTTAATGGACTGAGAATTTCCTGAAACAAACAGAAAAATACTAACATGAAATAATTTCACATTTTTAAAGCAATTCTTCTCACTGTTTGTTTCAGTTGTACATGTTGAATGCATCCCATTTCATATTCAATATAATTTTCAATTATGTCTATATTTTCTTCGCCAGGATAGCATTTGTATTAAATATATTAGAAATATCTACTATTATAACAAAATACTTTCTCTATTAGTAAGCTTTTAGAGAATCAGAACAAATTGATTTGTGCACCTATGGAGGTTATTAGTCATAGATGAGTTGTAGAGGTTTTCTGCTCACAATGTCCATTACCTCAATATATCAGTATATTTGG
The DNA here is from genome assembly GCA_964036315.1 of Acanthosepion esculentum. NCBI lineage: Eukaryota > Metazoa > Mollusca > Cephalopoda > Sepiida > Sepiidae > Acanthosepion > Acanthosepion esculentum. Next base: position 74,304,974 of record OZ038484.1, read on the forward strand.
GTCTAGGTATATACTGACCTTGTGTAATGATTAAAAGAAAATGCACAATAAGTGTTGATAAATACAAAATAAATCTTTACATAACACAATAATACAGAAGGATAAGGTGAAAGTTGAAATTTAAAGAGTTCAAGTATAAATGTCTTGGTGCATATGAGATATAGAGAGAAAGAGTCCAGGAGGAAGTAAATATGTATATGTATGTATGTATCCAAATGTAGTAGCTGCCAGCTTAAAAAGGTGGAGAAAGAAAGGGTGTATGTTCTTACATGTAGCAGGATTGTGTAGCCAGCTAGTCATGCTCTTTTCAGAGAAAATTTGTTTATTGATTCTGATTTTGGTTGATTTTCCATTTGGTTATATACACATTTAGCGATCGACATCAAAAATGCTACTTTGATTTTTATTGGCCCACAGTATTATCCGGGTGGTGAAAGCTTTCTCAATGGTTGGTTGAACCATGGCTTTGTGGTCTGGTGATTTTTAATACACATTTATTTTTAGAGATGGTGAAATTTTAGCAAATTTTTAATATTTTGGAAGGAAAAAATGGGGTTTAATGAACTCTTACCTGTGTTTTAGAGAGTAAGCTTTCTAATTCCTTATTATTTTCCTTGGAAGCCTCAAATGAGTGCAGAAAATCTGTGATGACAGGATCATTGTCTTTTCTTGGAGTCTTGTATTTGTCATGGACAATTTTCAACATACCTATCTTCTTTGTCATACCTGCATAAAAAAAAATATGAGATGTATAAAGAGGAATAAAATTTTTGTTCATTAGCATCTGGACCACACTCAAGCATAAAAAAACTTTTGAACTTTTATACAATTTTAAGATTAAATATTAAAATCAATTTTAATAAAAAAATTCAAAATTTTTTTTTAACTGAATTTGATTTTACTTTCCAAAAAATTAAAATGTTAAAATTTTTTAAAAAGTAAAGCTAAATTCTTCACAAATAAAAAGTAAAATAGAAAATGTAATATTAATAATTTTGAGAAAAGTCAATAACATTGTTCAGATGCTGAAATCTCTTCTTTCTATAGTTGTTAACAATTATTCGACTAATACATTCTTCAGCCAGTGTGATGTATAATAAATATGAAAAAAAAAAAAAAAGGAAATTTTCTGAAGATGAGCTCTTGTTACACTGAAGAATACATCAATCAAAGCATTGTTTACAATAGATACACAAAAGAGTGTCCAAACAATATTTACATATATATAATGCTTGAAAACTTCTAAAATATTTTTGTTTTCATGGATTTCTTTAAAACAAATCTAAATAAAATCAAAATTTATAAAAAAAGAAAGAGTTGATTTCTTGTGCCTTCATTTACCATTGAAAGAATGACAATAGGCACATTTGTTGATTTTCTTGCAGCGAACAAGAATTTTCTTTTTGAGATTCTTGCGCTGTAAATAAGTCATGTTTGGATTGCGTCCACTTTCAATAAAGGCAGCTCTTTCATTCACTGGAAGCAATACTCGACTGCATGTCTAAAAAATAAAGTAGATAACAGATTAACACATTAGTAGCATTCATTTACCAATCCAAATAACAAGTATTTACTGGTACTTTTTCTTCAATAAAACATTATGAAAGTATTCAGGAGTAATCTTGAATTTATTCCGGTGTTCATTACCAACTGATAATTTTATTTCCCACTAGTGAAAGCCAAACATTTATTCTGCTTTTTATATTCAATTCTGATCGTAATTATAAAAAGTAACTTTCTGTGCATTAAAATTCAAAGACGTATAACATTTCCATCTTTAAAAGCTTAGGCAGAAAAATACTGAATAGAAAAAAAAGGCATACCTTGCAGATCATTTGAAGAATGGTGATGATGGCTCTAAAATATCCAATGTGAAAAACAGGTAGTTCAAGGTCAATGTAACCAAAATGTCCAGTGCAATCAGCCAAACATTTACCACAAGTTTCACAATTGTTGTCCCTTTCACTTGTGCCCTATAAGAAGTAAACAAACACAAGAAACATTCATTTTACGAAGTCTAGCATTCTCTAGGATAGATATTCAAAAACCTTTCCTACTCACAACACACTTTAGAACATGTAAAAATATTTTGGTGCATTTTGTAGTTAAACCATACACAGCCACATACGAAATAGTGGACTCCTTACACTGCAGACACTCGCCTCAGAGTGTCTTCATGCACATGTTAACCATGCTCCATCCTAACAACTCTGTAAATGGAAGTAAGTGTCTTCTCCAATTGTCACCTATATATAAACTATTATGAGTTTCTGTTTGCATTTTTCACATTTTGAAATAATCTAGTTCTTTCCTGGCACATTTAATTTCATCTCAAAGCACACCAGTGTACTATTTCACACAGTTTGGGGAACACTGTCTTATGTAAAAGTCAATGACATTTTTGTTTGTCTGTTGATTGCTTTTGCCATGCTTTTAAAATAAACACACACATATGTCCCAATCACAATTTGAACCTATGACCTGGAGGTAAGCAGGCAAGTCATGCCAATACACCAGTATATTGCTGCTAAAATATTAAGGCAAAATTAACTTTAAAATATTAACGCAAGTTTTCTTTTTTATGTTTGTAATTATTTCAATAAGTCACTTATTTCTTTTTTCAGATAATATTGAGGCATTAAACTAATTTAAAACCATGAAAAATAAAATATAATAAAAATAAATTTAACAGTCTTTAAAATTTTATTACAGTTTAAGAATTTTTCATATAAAATATCCTGGTCCTAATCCAAAAGATACTCTTGGAAAGGTTTAAATGCATCTTTACTCACAGGTTGGGGTTAATGGAACCTAAAGCTAGAAAGCCCAATCTAAAATGAAAACCCTGAACTCAAAAACTGCCTAAAAAGGGATGGGTTCTGGCAGGCAAACTTGCCCTAGATACACCTAAAAGTGGTGACCCAATGACTTTAATGGGTTACAAAACTCCTAATGTGACAAAAACAAAAATTATTTCCTTCTGACATTCTTTGAAGCCAATATCTGTCATTTATTCATCTACTTAAAAAAAAATTCAAAATATTTCCATGAATTTCTTCATGTTTAATAACTAGTTTATTACATGAAAATGAACTTAAATGTATGCCTGAAATAGTTAACACCAAGCTTTGATTATGACACATTAACAAGAATGCTTCTTTTTGCTTAGCTCTAAAATACGTGAAAAGAATCATTACCGAGTATAGAAAATGCTCCCCAAAATACATTGGTGAAACATCTTGAAATTTAAAGAAAAGAATATAGTAACATAAAATAAGGGACTTAAAATTAAACAACACATTCAATGTATCTGTGTCATAAAAGCCTTCACGGTCAAAAGTTTGATTTGGAAAAAGCTGTCTCAATAAAAAAAGAAAAAAGAATATAACTTCAACAAAAATGCAGTGAAGGTGCCATTATTTAAGTCAATCTCCTACAATTAACAGGCAATTGGATTATTTCAATATACCCACTTTTCCTAATAGATTAGTGCTGAAGAGAGATACTTTGTGGCAAACACATGTTAGTACAGATGCAAAAGAGGCCCCGGATCACAAGCAGACATGTTTGTCAACACCAGTTATATCTGAATTTTCCCTGGTAGCAGCAGGACAGCTTGACATGTCTAAATACAGGCCTCTCTGCAACCAGTCTTTGTAAGATGCCTCATGCCAATAAAAGCAATGGGAAAACCAACAGTGAACAGTGGGCAAGACATATTCTTGTGAAGTTGGTCCCATGGGCATTTTGTTGCTGTGGTTTCCAAGGAAGTGTTATTTTTGTTACTTCCCATCTCTTTCCCCTCTCTGCCTATTACCCCCATAGTTGCTTGGAGAGCAATCGGTTAGGTGTTTTCCCTCAACACTCTTGCCATACATCACAACATACTTAAATAGGTACCTCCATGAAAACACTAAAATATCAGTATACCATGATGAAAACATACTTCAAACTTAATGAAAACATAGTTTTTTCATCAAAATCATTATGTTATTAAGAAAAAGAATGGAAGTATTTTTTTGGTTATTTAAATTTTTTACTCCTTTTTAGAACATTCAAAATTTTGATTAAAAAAAAACTTATTTTTCTTGCATTAGCAGTTGTACTAACTTTCAGTATAGCAAATTTTGGCCTCTTTTTTGCAACAACAGACACATTAATTTGGGAATCCTTGCAAAAATCAAATAATTCTCAGATTTTAATAAAACTTTCAGAACTTATTCACAAATGAATGAAATTATTTTTTCATTTTTTTTAGAAAATCTTAGTAAAATTTTTTTTTAACATGTGTTTCAGCACCTTATGAAAACTTATGAAAACTTGAGAAATTCATTGAGATAATATTTAGTGACTATATTAGTTAAAAGCAGAATTCTTTGAAGAATTTAAATCAAATTTTTTTGCAAAATTGGACCCATTCTTACCAAAAATCTATTCCGAATTGAAAAATAAAAATGCACAATAAAAACATTATTTAGTTAAAGAAGCTTTTAATTGCTTTTATGAATAATATATATTAAAGACAATATAGTCTGAAGAATAAAATTTTTTCAATGGAAAATGAATTTACAATTTTAAATTGAATAATTTATAAAGGTTTTAAATCTTTTAAAATTCATTTTCAATGTCATAATTCTTATGAAGTATTGTTATTAATTAAAACTATATTTAATCATATATTGTGAAGCTTATTATAATCTGACGACCCCAAATAATTTTAAAAGAATTTCAATTTGTTTTTCTATGTATGCAAAATTTCTGAAGTATGGATGTACAAATCAATAAATCTATCATTTAAAGGTCACAAGTTTTAAGGGTTGTCTGAAAATGGACTACTCTGTATATATCAAAACACATCAAACATTATACAGTGAAAATTTCAGATCAAATTTCAATTACTACTTACATGTCAAGCCATGGACTTGTTGATACACCATAATATTTGTGAAATAGACAATCTTTATTGCCATCATAAAAATAAAAAAATTACAACATATACAAGTCTTTCTTAAAAGTAACTTGTTAATGAATAAGTAGAAATTATTAGAAAGTATTTTAATGTTTCAACATTACCATTCTGTGATCAAGGACTCCATGTGGAACTGGTTTGCGGGCTCCACCTTGGCTATAAAGATCATTGCAAACAACATGAATATGAGATGCTTGCTGCATTTGGTTTTTGCTCATCAGGCCAAAGGTAACATGGCTACTAAAAAAGAAAAAAAAAAGTGAATTTTCTTGAGATTGTTAAACAAGATATATTAATCACTTCATTGTATGAAAAAATTTGAAAAATATATAAACATCCTGAGGTACAGTAGCAAATATCTTCAGTGGATTGTGAATTTATGAATTCAATTCCAGGTATGGGTAATACAGACTTAGACTGAGTGGAAACAAGATGAGCAATAACTGAGCAGTACTAAATAAGATGAGCTATCCTTAGATATGGACAACAGAAAAAAACAATCTGCCCCTAACTCGGAGATTAAATAATGGGTTCAGTCAGTTTTGGTAACCTTGAAGGTTACCAAAATTGACAGAAAACTGAAGGAATAAGTGCTGGTTACTGCAAGTCAGAAACCACCTTGCTTGAACACTTCCATCATCATCAACAATGGTTAGCACATTTAACTAGAAGGGAAAATGATATAATCAACATAAAGATATTAACTTTCCACACTATCTTGAACAAAAGGTTTGGAAAGAAACTCACATTAATGCCAGAAATAGCAATAAAAGCTAGTGGACTTGAGAAGTCTATTGTTTCCACTGAGTCTATACAACTTGGTCCAGGGACTGAACTCACAATTACTGTCATCAAATTAATGAACCAACACTTTAATCCATTAGGCTATTATTCCAAAACAACAAAAAATGAGAATATTAATCAGGTTGAAAATAATATAAATAAATAAAAAAAATAGTGTTTTTTTTTTTGCCAAGTGCATAAAAATTTGTAATGGACAAGGCTCCACATAAAAATGAAAAGGGGTACTTTTTTCCAATTCTTAAAATAATAGTTAATATGTATTCTGTTCGGAAATTGCAGTGACGCTTTGAGAATTAAAATATCAAATAATTTACAAGTAGGCAATTTGTATTTGATTAGCTAAAAATACATCACTTTTTCTTACTTGTTAGCCAAATAATTATTACTGTATTTTCCGGCTTGGAAGATGTACCTTAATATTGGAAAGAAATTTGTAAGAAAAAAAAAAGTTATTCTCATACAACACATTCACCATGCGTCCCTCATATACTGGTGCCACATATTGTTTACATTAATCACTCGTCCGATTTTGTTTGTATGGTAATGACATACTAGTCAAGAGCAGAAATGTGACAGAGAGAGAGTTTGGGAAACACACACACACACACATTTTTTTTATTGAAATTGGAGTAGATTTGAGTAGTGAAATTAGATCAGAGCATTTTGTTTACTGATGGGAAATCTGATCTAGGGCAGAAGTTGTACCCATTGGATCTGGGTCATTAGAAGATAACGGAAACGGTCGAAATAATTTTTATCATTTAAAAATTGAAACAGAGCTTAGTAAGCTATAAAGAACTTTGGAATTCACATGATTTTGGTTGAAGCAACCAGAACCCCGTGATAATCGCGTGCGAAGTAGTAGGGCCAAGGGTCGGTTATGACCAGCCGGGTTTTTCTATATAAACACGTAGTTATGCTGAGAAAGTGAGAGATGGGAGAAAATTCTTGGCGAGACTGGAGAAGAGAATTAGCCCGGGCAAGAGTTGGGCTAGAGACAGTGGAGAGTCAAGTTGGAGACTCGAGGTGGAGAGGAAGTGACGTCAGAGATTGGAACGAAGAGTCCACTAACATGTACTGTTGATATAGTACCGCTGCTTCTGCTATCATGAATATTATTACTACTGTTACTGCTGCTGAGGAGGAACGCCACTATAAACTTTAAGCCCCACACAGAAATCTTATCCCTCTATCGCAAGAGTCGTATATCATTCTGAGACGATTTAACAACAAGTTAATCACAATACACTCTCTCTCTGTCTGGAATCCAGTTTTTTTACGTCAAATATTTTCCTTTCTGTAACCCGTTTCTTTTCTATACTATTCTTTTCTGCTATATAAAAGACATTAACAATTCAACCATTGAATAGTTGTTTATCCGGCTTTCTGCAGATATATATATATTTTTTGGTGCATTCTAAATTTCTTAGCACAGACTCTCCAGCCGTGTCTACATCTTCAGTCGATCGTGAATGGATGAACATCACTTCTGCTTTCTGGATCAAACCAATCACAATGTGGACAGGAAGCAGGATTAAACCAGTGGGCGGTCAAATAATCTACAGATGATCTGGGGACCTACAGCCACTCCCTTAATTTTGGTTACGACCGAGTAGACACCTCAACCCAGAGAGTAAGACGTCGGAGGTTGAGGGGCTGGGGCGAAAGTGTTAGAGAAAGGCTCCTACCACTGCCAGTAAACAGAGTATGTTTAAGCTTGCGGTTTGGCTCCAGGAAGGTTTACAGTTTTGGAAATACTTGTAACAGCTAAGCACTGAGATTACATTATATCAAAAGCTGAATTAGATAGCTAACATTGTAGTGTAATGACTCAACATACAAATCCATGTCTTTATCAGCCAATTAGGTGACCATCCAAACTTACTGGATTCTGGGCGTTGCCTTACACTCGCCTTGGAAGACACACACATATTTTTCAGAGTACTTTTTAGGGAAAAAAGTGTGTCTTGTAAACCAGAAAATATGGTAACTAGTGATATCTTCATCTGATTCATGTTTCATAAATTTCAATATTAACCAAAGTTTAAACTTAAAAATGAGAAATTAATCTAAATCATGAAATATCCCTAAAAAGTTTTTAATTATTTAAAATTTTAAAATAAATGGAATTCTGAAACTTTGTAACAATTTAGTAAGAAGCATAAATTAATGTTGTAGTAACAATTCAGTTTAAAAATCCTAACATCACTTTGGAGTAATGTATATAATGCACAGGAAAGGAAAAACAGGAATTCAAAATCAATCCTTCCTTCTGGAATTTTGTCTTTTTTAATATATGTTGCCATTATTATTTTAAAGTAGTTGTCAAAGAATGTGTGGGTGATATTTACTAGGAAATTTTCCTCACTCACTTGCTCTGACAAAGACAAACATTTTTGTATCAGCTTCCATCCCTAGGAATTGAAGATGAGTTTTTTTGTTTTATGTCAGTATAGATAGAGGAAATTATTCCCATTTAATGATGTTTAAAATGTGTATTAAATATGAATTTTTAAAAATCTTTCTTTACTATTGAATTATTCAGTTGTGTTATATATTAAGTGTATGGTAGCAAGAGAAAGGAATAATGAAGATTAGAGTGAAATGATGTTTATTGTTGGCAAAGAGTACAGGAATATGGTCAGGTGTATGAGTAGTGTTGGGAGTTGAACCATTTCTTATGCCAGCGTGACCAAGGTCACAGTATACGGTTGGTGCACGTTTGGTTGAAGGAAGTCATAGTTGTAGGTTATCTTGTTGGTCAGTCAACCTGCTGTGTTGAAGCAGGGTGACATTGCATTGGCATAGGCTTGGTAGCCCTGTTCTGTGTAATGGGGTCACTGCATCAACTGTGAAGTGAATCCCTTGTAAACGAATTGAGTTAAAGCTGTTCTGTATGGGAAGATGTCACTGGGGGTCAACTGTAAAGGGTGTGCCTAGTAAACAAGTCAAGGTAGAACTGTTCTGTGGAATGGAGGTCGTTGCGTTGACTGTGAAGGGAAGGTCTTGTAAATGAGTTGAGGTAGAGCTGTTCATTGGAATGGATGTCAATGAGGTTGACTGCGAAGGAAATGCCTTGTAAACGAGTCAAGGTAGGCCAAGGTGACAGTGTGGGTTGGTGTCAATGAAGGTTTGTAGCTGGGTGGAAATGAGGTTGGAATGTTTTGAGTTGAACCTGGATAACTGAAGTTGTAGGTCAAGCCAGGAAGTGGTAATGGTCATTGAAATGTGCAGTTATGTTGAGTGAAGGTGTAGAAAGCAGCGACGGTAATGGTAATAGTGCTTTGTGTGGTGGCTGGTCCGCAACTCTGCTGTCATGGTGACATGGTCATGACAGCAGCAGCTGGTAGCTGGGTCACAACTGTGTCTGGTCATCCTCAGAGCCTGCTTTTAAGCAGGTCTGGTAGTCCCAAGGGCTGTCTCTTTTACCTGTAAGAATGTTCGTGATTGGCCACCACAAGGAGTTCACTTTGTAGATCGGACGTGGTGCATGGAGCCTAATGTGCAGATTACGACTTTTATTATTTCATCACCTGCCTTCGTGGCAGTTACATCTGGCTAGCGTGCAGAATGAATCAAAATGAGATCTAATTGTGATGGAGTATAACAGTTGTTAACTATAACACAATACTTGCACACCATGAGTTATTAATAACTTAGCAGGAAAGACTGAGCTTTGGGTAGTAACCAGTCTAGGAAAACAATTTTGAATTTAAAACCATGGAGAAGGCAACAAGAAACCACTATCCTATAGTAAAATACAGATAATAAAAAAAATGAATCTGTGGAGAAGCCATGATTGTCTACGTCCTGAAGTGACATGACATTTAAGAAAGATATCAGACGAAAAATAGTTTTGCTGAGTGAGTAAAGCTGCTGGTATTCAAAGTATGCTTGCACAAAAATAATATTAAAAAAAAACTATGTATCAAGATAAACACCTTTTTATTTTTTTGTCTAGTTTTCAAATAGGAGGTGCTGGGAAATTTTGCACACGCCATAAGACTTATTTTTATAATTTACCATGTGAGAGAAGTTTCCCTTTTACTTCTTGACTAAAAAAGTGTCGAAATGAGAAATAAATGACTGGTCTTGGTCTTTAAAACAGGTACAAATAATGAAACTTCTGATGACTTTTTTTTACTAGTATATAATAAAACTTTTATTTTAGCATCTCATAAGTTCAAGGACTGAATTATAAACGGTAATTATTTTAAGGCATTTCATTAAAAGTGAATTCCAAACAGTAATTGTTAGATAAATTCAAGATATAACATTCCATTGTGAGAAATATGCAACATTGCAACAATGTATGACCAGACAGTCACCACATGAATTCATCTAAAATAAATGTAACGCCACAGTAACATAGCTTTGAATTGTTATTTATTTTTTGCAAATCTTTCAGTCAGCGCTCTCGTAAGTAGCTAATTAATAACTCTGTAGAAGGAATCATACTTCTTGTGCAAGTAAAATTGTAATTATTAATAGAAATTTTTAAATATTTACAAAAATTTCAACATCAACACCAGTACATATGACACATAAATATTTTTAACAGAAAAAGAAGATGCATAATTTGAAAATTACTAAAAAAAATTTTTAATTTTTAGATTCTATGAAAATAGTCAACACATGAGGCTCTTTCATAAAGATATTTTCAAAATAATTAAGGAAGAATCATTTTAAGTCATTACAGATATATGTATATAGCCTTCTTATTTTAAATTTAAAAAGTTTAAAGGATAAAATTTATCCATAAAACCCAACCATTTGTTTACAATCGAACACTGCATGAAACATTATTCAGTGAATCTTACATACTCAACGTAAAAGAGTATTTTTTTAAGTTGGTAGTGAATTAGAATATAATTACGAACCAAATAATAAACTTACATCTTTTTAGCCACGTCGGCCTCACGAAACTGTTCTTTAACCATTTTTGGTGCTGGTCCAGCGATTTAGTGTGCGATGGTCCAACATCAATGATACTCCATGTGACGAAATGACGGAAGTTTAAATACAGCGGTGTTGACAAAAGTTTGTTCCTTCAGAAAAAAACAACCGATGAAAATCGATCGTAAAACAACGAATTTGCAAAATTAACGTCAGAGTAAAAACATTAAAAAAAAATTTAGTATTTATTCAATTTTTCCACTAGAAGGTAAAATAGCACAAGGCAGTCTTTAAAATGGAAACCTCACACATGCATGCATGCATTGGCCATCCCATGCATGCGGGAGATTCCCATTTTAACAAAATGTCCTGTTTCCTCGGTAGTTCTTCCTTTTGAGACCACTCGGGTATCATGGATTTAGAGACTGATCCTCCTATTCTTAGTGCAATATGGGGAATATACAAGTTGGGAAAATAACCAATTGTACAAGAAGATCTAGGTTAATTTATATTTCCGGTCCTAGAAAATGTCTGAGAAACGAAATTTGTGAAAAAGTTAGCTTCTATTTAGGAATGTTTTTACTTTTTTATTTTTTAATCATAATTTAAAGTGAATGGTAAAGATTAATTTAGTTAAGCATACACGGCACTCTAAATTTAAAAAGTGAATTCAACTGCTTGTTATGAATGCTAAGTGTAAGTGATCAGTGATTATTATTATTACTATGGTCTGTGGAATGGGTAAATGAGGGGAAAATATGTCAGAGGAAAAGTTGACAAAACCGAATTTTAGCGTCGGATTGAATCTGAACGTCGGAATCAAACAAAATATTTATAGGAAAACACTTTTTATTTTATATAATTTATTTTATTTAATTAGAGATGAAGCCAAAAAATCGGGGTTTATCTGTGAGTAGTGATAATCTGGGCAATCTCTTCTCTTTATATAAAAAAAAAACAACAAAAAACATTTAAAATAATTCAAAATAATAATTTAGCCTTGGGGTAAAAAATGAACAGTTGATTTACCCACGCCAAAAAGATTAATGAAGGCTGATAATGATAAGAAAACACACGGGTAATTTTAACAAAACAAGGACTCTATTCACGAATTTATACGCATGAAGTAGAAGCGCCAGTAGCTCGTTTCAGGAAAATAAAGCAGAATTCTTAAAATCCGGAGTTTTTTTTTTTTAACGTATTGTTATACAACGGATTCATTGATCTGACACAAAATAAATTTTCAAAAATGTTTAAGACAATGGTATGAGAGTTCGTTGCTCACAGAAGGGATAGTTTGAAATAGCTTACTTGGATTGTTGAGAGGAAAATCTTTGAAGTGCTACGTGCTTGGTTAGAGGCCGATAATATAATTGGCAAATAATTTCACACCGGCGAGAACTTCAACGCTGGACGCAATAAATAGAAACGAAACCTTTTAGATGACTTCAGACATTCTTCTCTTATTGGTTGCATTTTCCTCCTCATTTTTATATATATATAAAAAAGAATTTCGCACAGGCTCGTTACTTTTCTTTCCTTCTTCTTGTCAGACCGGCTAATTTCTGTGAAGATAATGGTCTTCATTGGTCAAAAAAAAAATCACATAGGCTCACAGCTTTCTTTCCTCCTGCTTCTTAGTACACCGGTCAATTTCTGTGAAGGCAAGGTTTTCATTGGTCCAAAGAAAACTTCACATAATAATTTCAGAAATAACTGTCATGGCATAGTGTTGGTGATTCATTTTTCGAATTTAAAAAATATGTTCCCTTGTATTTTTTGTCCAATCAAAAGGGGTGGCTTCCACCCATGTATATTTAAAGTTGGTCCGTTTGAGCCACCCCCGAAAGTGTATAAGAAAGCGGAGAACGGCAGAAGGAACTTAGACGTCAGATGTGAAGAAAGCCGACAGGTTGCAGGGAGCGGAGGGGTTTTTGGCATTCACATGTGAAATTCGCTACCGCTAGAAGAGCGAAAGGCTAAAAGGTTTCAGCATTCTCAAGGACTACGACGACGAAAAAGTAAATAAAAGAAAAATTTAAAAACCGATCTCACTACAGCCAGCAGCGAAAAGGAAGCAGAAAGAAAGCATGAAGAAAGCTGAAATACATTTTAAAATATCGTTAAAGATCCTCCTTAATTCCCTAATTGTTCCCTATACTATAAATACTGGGTGACTTCTCGCCTCGTTCTCTTTTTCATTTCTTCATTTCAGCGAACACCTCTACAATGTGAGCTCTCGCAAAAAGACAGCATTTCCCATTTGTGGAAGACGCCATGAACATTATGTACGTACGAACATTCACCAAAGAAGAAACACAAATGTTCACACACGAGCAAATGTTAATGTCTACGTTCATTGTAAAATTGTGTTGTTTAATACATATATTTGTTGATATATATATATATATATATATATATATATATATATATATATATATATATATATATATATATATATATATATATATCGGTCTTGTTTGTTTTCTTTACATCTTCAGTTGGACTTAACTTGAGTCCGGCATTGTTCTTGTAGTTGGACCATCTAGCAGGAATAAACAGCACGTGTTCCTAATTCAACAACACTCAAACCCACACATCAAGCATTTAATTTTTATTTAAAGACGAGTATACTACACGTCATATAACCATACATAAATTTATTCTTTTGTAGAGTTGGGATCCCACCATCAGTTTTCTAATTGAGCGACGCACCAGCCCTGGGGGTTGGAAATGTCTTTGCTCTAGATTGTAGAAAGAGGGCTTTATTTATTTATTTCACGTAAGTTTTTATATATTAAGTCTGTTGGTGGTTTTCAAAACGCGCTTAGTTCTAGAGCCGCGGTGACAGAACAAAACTGGTAATTTTCAGATATTATCTTAATTTCCAGATATATCAGAACCCAAATGTAATACGTTTGTAATGAAATATCGGATCATGACTGCAGAATCACCTTTTTTCCTCGCCTAAATTGGTTGACCATGATAATCTCAAGATTGCAAAACAGGAATTTTAAATAAGGCATCCTTCATATAGCAGTTGGTCTTCACTAATACACATGGCCTCTAAATAAAAATTGCTTCATGGAGACCTTAATTCTATTACCGTTCCTAATCGATACACGATATCAAACATCCAGGATTTTACCAACCAATTATGCGGTGTTATTATTATTATTATTTAATTAATCTAATTCGTGCCTATCACAAAATTTCTGTAGATGATTCGGATAATACAAAGAAAAAAACGCCGATCACAAAACTTTCGGGAAGAGACAACTCAACACCGCCGACTAAACGCCGGGACAACTCAGGACTGAGACAACTCAGCACCAGAAAAACAACTTTTTTTATAACCGAATAAAAGTAATTTATTAAGGATGAAAACCTTAATTAGTGAATATTTTTCTTCAAATAATGAAATGAAAAAGGCATTATGTAAAACATGAACTAGTTTTTGTTTTTAATTATTTTTAATAAAGTAAATCTTAAATTATTTTTCTAGAAATATTTTAAAATGTCGATTTACTTTATTAAAAAATATTTTTCTTACGATTTACTTTATTAAAAAGAATTAAAAACAAAAACTGATTCATTTTGTTTTGCATTTTCTGATTTACTTTATTAAATAATAATTAAAAACAAGTGTGTTTTATTGAATTATTTTTTATGTCATTTTAATTTATTAAAAAATAAATTTCTTTACGATTTACTTTATTAAAAATAATTAAAAACAAAAAACTGATTCATATTTTACATAATGCCTTATTTGAAAAAAATATTCACTAATTAATGTTGTAATACTTAATAAATTACTTTTATTTGGTTATTAAAAAAGTTATGTTTTTCTGGTGCTGAGTTGTCTCAGTCCTGAGTTGTTCCGCGCCCCCAAACTTTTCTTCAGGCTGTTCAAATTTCTTCGTTTACCGTTTGGAATAAAACTGTGGGGTGCTGCTCTGATTTGTTTTAAAATTGTTAATGAGTTTGTTAGTGAGGGTGTGTTTTTAGTGAGAGCACATACATTCAAATTTGCAACAATAAAATATATATTGAAAATCAACGAGTGCAACAATTGTGCTTATGTATTAATATTTAGGGAGAGAAAAGTAGCTTCCCTTGGAATGATATCTGATACAAGATAAGAATAATGTACTTAAGAATTTTCTTGTTGAAATGTTCAGAGTTCAGTGAGCAAATAAGATTTTTAATTCAAGAATGAAAAGTTTGTACAAAAAGGATAATAGTGTGGGCTCGTCCACAGCCCAGTTTTACCTTCTTCGTATAATGCACTATTCCATTACATCAACTTTCATACAAGCAATGTCAGCGAGCTACTATTGGTTATTCTCCGCAAATCTAGCTCACTGATTGGTCCTTTTCGACCAATCAAGTCAACGGCACGTGCACAAGCAAATTTTGGCGCAATTCGTTCCGGAGCCACCTCACGTGACTACGACCTTATATAAACCCCAAAACACGTGTGACCGAGAGCAGAGATCGACAGCAGAATCCGATATCCGCGAGAGACAACAGCAGCAGCAGACAATTTCGACCGCTCACTCCAAGCTTCAAAATGTGACAATTACGAACACCCGTCTCGACGAATCTAGGTTAAACTTTTCGGCAACACTGATGTCAACGAACCTTTTAGTCAGATGTCAACATTCAGAGAGACGCCAACCAAATCCACGCAATCCTAAAACTTGATTTTCCCGCGCAAATCAAACTCTGACCCAGCAACCCGTTGGCATAATCTTTCTCTCTCTCTATCGAACAAAACTTTACAAACTTCATTTATTATACTTAAAAAAGTGACATTTTTTTCACTATAAAATAAGTAATAATAACTCACAACATTTCATTCAAATAACAATTAAAGGTATGCAACTTGGTATAACAAAAAAGAATTATACATAAACACTTACGTAAAACTACAAACTGTTTAAAAATTGGAACAAATCTCATTAACACTTGCAAAAGCTTTCAAACATACTTAGTAACAACATACGAATTTTAATACACCAATACTTAACCATTTATCAAATCTTAACACATCTGTATATATTTTAAATTGTAATCACTATTGTTTTGCATTCTACTTGCCTTTGTTTTTAACGTTGTTTTGCATGACCTGTTCTAAATTTATGTTTATTGTTGAGGATGAATGTTAACGAACACGCAAAAAAAAAAAAGATTTCCTTCTGATTTAACCAAATACATTCACTAATCCCCAACAATATAATTTGGTTTGTGACAGACAGTTTACAGTGTAGTGCAATGGTAGTTCTGTGTCTGTGTGTATGTGAGTAGAAGAATGTAGATACGTGTGCGTTGCTGAGTTCTGCTGATTTATTGTTCTATTACTTTATTTCTGGAGTACGAACTGTTTAAATACTTTTTGGGTAGGCTCCAGAGAGAAGCGGGGAAAATATCGAAAGGAATATCTAAAATACATGATTGGATAAAAATTGACCAATCACTGATTTTTTTACAAAACCAACTTAGACAAAGTCATGGCAGAAAATTTTGTGTAGATACTACGATAGGTAAATTGCCCTGTTGTAAACAGTACTTATCTTCTAATCAATTATAACTGAGTATTTTGTGGGCGTGGTAAATCATTTCAACAGTTCATGAATCAAGTAATACAGGCACTGCTTTCAGTTTTTTGTAGCATTGACAACGTCCTAGTCTTTGTCAGCAGAAGATAATTTACTAGCAGTTTTTGACAGATTTCGTAAATACAGTAAAATTTTGTATCATATCTAAGAAGTTTGCATGAATGTTTTAAATGTTTTGCTTAAAAATGAAACATGCTACATCCACAAACATAAATTTAAATAAAAAATCAAATGATAACGATATTCAATTACAACAAAAGGATATGTAGTGGACGTTTACATATACCACGCCCACAAATCACTCAACAATCACTGGACAGAAAACAAACACTAAATTCTTTAAAGACAATTTACGTATCGTACGCGCCACATAAAATTTTCTCATGTTTTACCTTACCAAACTTGTTATAGAAAAAAAATCAGCAATTGGTCGATTTTTGACCAATCACATAAATTGACATTTCTTTCAATATTTTTCCCGCTCTCGTCCCTGGAGCCTATGTTATGTGTATATATAGCAGAAATTAAAGAAAGAACATTAGTAGACTATTAAATTTCAGAGCCTTAACCACGTACGTGTATTCTCAATCTTCTACTCACACACACAGACAGACATAAATTACATTCACACAACACTGTGAACTGTCTGTTTCAAAAGCCAAGTGAACTATTCAAGACTTTATCATCCTCTTGCACAACATTCTCACTTTCAAACTCAAATATCAAATATTCTTGAACTCTAAACAAATTTTAACAAGAAAAGTTCTTACAACACACATTTGTATTCCCACACGATACAAGGGGAACTACATCTTAAACTTTATTGTCACTAACACAATTGTATATTTACTCGTTTTCAAGTTTTCGTGTTTCTTTGCAAATTAAATGTGGTGTGTTAATTTCAAAACGCAACCTTCATCAAAAACCTTCTGATACATTTCTTACCAAACCTCATTAGCGCCCCACAGATAGCTTTGGTGACAATATTTATATGCAGAATATTACAATTTTGTTTTGTAAAGATGTTTGCGAAAGCTTGATCAGAGTGTAAATACTATTTTTATGCGTTGAGGTTATCAAATGTAATTGCGTGTTCTAAGAGCATTTATCTATTATACATTTAACGATTCAAGAAAAAACAACGAGACTCCAATTGTGCAACAACAATAAAATATATATTGAAACAATAACATACAAAACAATCATGCAATGTTGTGTAGTAATTAAGGGAGAAAAAGTTGTTCCCTTTTAACTGTGTATTCTGATTAAGATTGAATGTTCGAAAGAATTTCTCTTGAATAAGAATCTTCAGGATTCTACGTTGAATAGAGTCTGGTACTGAAGGCGATTGATCGGTACGAAAAGGTGCCACGACAAACCGCGACAAGTTATCCGGCTTGCGGTTAGGTAGCTGGAAGGGGGTCGATCTTCCGGACCGCTTCGGTTGGGCGGACGGTCCTGTCCGCATTCTTGGAGTGTGGTTTGGACCCGACCTCCAGCTGAAGAAAAATTGGTCTGAAGTACGAACAAAGGTCGATGCTGCCAGCCAGTCTTGGCATCGACGGTGGTTGTCCGTGAAGGGCAGGGCGGAGGTGTGTGCTACATACATTTTCCCGATTGTCCGTATTTCCTCTCTGTGACGACCATAGGAAGCCGCTCGAGCGCTCGCTAACCTCCATTTTATGGAGGAGATGCGGGAATCGGGTTGACAGACGAGTCTGTACACAACGTCCGTGACATGGGGGCTGGGAATGCCACACTTGGCGAGCCAGAAACTCGCCTCAAGGTTGGCTTTCCTACGCCACGCATTGACAGGAGATTCGATTATGGCGGGGATTGTTAGGGGCGCGTTCCCTTTCCTTGCTATCAGTCCTCCCATCTCGCGGGTTGAGCGCCGTCGTAGGCTCCGGGATCAATCGGATTTCCTTCGCGAGTGTCGGTACGCTTTGACGATCATTCCTCGGTCCAGTGACCTTTCACAGCCTAGGAAGGTCTTCTATCGGTATTTAGTCGAGGGGGTCGCGAAGGATCCTCTACGTGAGCGGCTCGACTTCGCTCTTTCTGGTCTTGGGCGCCAGCGGCGGATTATCTCAGTAACCCTGAGTTTTCGTTTACCTGGCGATTGTCTCGGAATTGGCTGCCTCTCAATGACAAGGTCTTCATATGGGGCTTGGCGGATTTGCCAAACTGTGGACGGTGTGGCCTTGGTTTAGAGGAAATGGCTTCGCACGCATTCTACCATTGTTCCCGGGTTCGTCCCTTATGGGACCATGTCGGTGAGATGACAGCTCGTCTCACTCCCGAAAAGCTCGTGCCCATTGATCGCGCATACGCGTGTCACAATTTGTCGCCCCCGTATACTGGGGTGAAACGAATGGTGTTTCTGACGCTGCTGGCCACGGCCTGAATGGTGATTTGGACGACGCGACAGGAAGAAGTCTTGCGAGGTAATCGTCTTTCTCATCAGGATCTGATCCAATTCTTTGAGTATCAGCTCAAGATGAAATTAGAACTGATAGAAAACGATTGCATTCGACAGTCTTCAGCGAAAGGTGGGAAAAGAGGCGAGCTTGGTTCGTTTGAACGGAGCTAGCCTTGATTTTCTCTTTTAGGTCAACCTATATCACATCGGGGCGGTTTCCTGTGGAGCCCTCGCCTGGTTAAGTTAGACAAGCTTTGTGTACCTAGTTAGTGTTGTTCCCGGCCACATCTTTGGTTATGATCCAGGTTGAGATTCCCAACCTCCCCAGTTTGTTTTGGCCCATTTTATCTCGTCTGGGTCAGCTTTATATTTTCCCATGCCCGTATGATTTTTTTATCTTTTTTCGACTCCCTTAGTGAGAGAGCTTCTTGATTTTGTCCCATGGGCAGAATACAGCAGCCTCTCTGTTTTTCAGGGTTGGACGTATTTTGCCATACTAACATCAGTTAGGTTTAATTTGATTTGTGTTAATATTTCAGTTTGCTACTGGGTACATCTCCCTCCCTTTTCATTTTTTCATCACAGATTTTTATATATATTTTACTATCATTAAATTTTTATGACATGGGGCGCGTTTTGTAGGTCCCCCTCGAGAGGATGTGGTATTATGGTGCATGGAGGATTGATTGGTGATGGACGAGTTCTTGTGGTAAATTGCAATGAGTGAATGGGTCGTGAATCGGATTAGCTAGGTATAAGATAGTTAGTGTGGACCAGCCTTAACCCCTCCCCTTTTTCGGCCTTGTGCCACAATTATGTAATTTTTACATAATAAATATCTAGAATACAGTTAAGTAAGGAGTGCGTTGTTTTGAGAAATTAATAGAGTGCTGGTTCATGAACTTGGCTGAGTCACAGAGACGAAGAATATGTGTCTGTGAGTAAAGTCGTGGATTTCTGTAGACAGGCGGAAATAGCTGGACTCTACTGACTGTTGTGGAAAAATCGCTTGTTTCTAAAGCTGCTAGTAGGATCCCAGCGAAAACGCGGGAAAGTTGATTTAGCACAAAAACGTTTGATTGGTTAAAATTCGACCAATCACTGATTTTGTAACAAAGACACATGTGATCAAGTTCACGACAGGAAAATTCAAAGTGGTGACTGCGATTGCTAAATTGTCTTATGGAAAGGCAGTGTCGATTTCCTAGCCAATCGCAGACGAATAAATTGTGGGTGTGGAAAGCGTAGCAGTCGCTACAAGAGTATTTTAAAGAGAAAAGTTCTTGTTGCTGGTTTGGAAATGCTTCGTATGTTTGTATTGTAGTTTTTAAAATTTCGTACGTATGTGCATGTGTGAATATGTTTTCATAAGCGTCTGGCCGCACATGGTTAAGACGCGAATTCTTTAAGGTTACATTTTCATAGGCGAATGAAATCACGAAAGAGAGAGAACGAATTCGTGTCTGATATTTATACTTAATGTAACCAAGTGGCAGATTCCTGGAAAAAAAGCGGAAAACTTGACTTGGTCACGCGCTGGAAAAAGACTTGTACGTGGGTAGATTGCAACGCCCACTTGTGTGTTTATTGACTAATTAAAAGTTGAGATTTCCTGAAAATATGTATGAATGTGGGTAAACTCTTTGATCCACTTTTTACACAGATTTGTACAAAATTCAACATTGATAAGGATCAATGCAAACAGCACGAGTTCTTTACCTCAACGAACCGGTATTTTTTGTTTATTCCTGATTCTGAAAACATTGACGTGTTTGCTTATTTCATGTTATGCTAAACTTGTACCGAGAATTTATTTCTACCTTAGCAGAACTAATTTGTTCATGTATTTCATTGACAAAAGAAGACGAATTATGACATAGAATTCTCTGAAACAGCGTTGCCAAATTTTAAGGAAAACGTTGTCCAGTGTGGATAATCTTACCTTTATGCATCATAGTGCAGAACTATTCAAGTAGACGCTTCAAAATTTGCAATGGGTGCAGTTTTATAATGGTGAATGAATTGTTGCCTATAGGATTATTATTTTTATTTATTGGCAAGAAATGTTCAGAAGTCGATACAACACCTTCGGACGAAAGTTAGTCGCTGTATACAACGCCATCTGAGATTTTCGTCGTTGTCTAGAGAGATCTTTTCAAATACTCACTGATCATAAATCTTTTGTTGG
The DNA here is from genome assembly GCA_964036315.1 of Acanthosepion esculentum. NCBI lineage: Eukaryota > Metazoa > Mollusca > Cephalopoda > Sepiida > Sepiidae > Acanthosepion > Acanthosepion esculentum. The sequence goes on from OZ038484.1 coordinate 74,325,874, forward strand.
GGCAAACCAAGTAAAATTTGATAATTACTCATCTTATGGAAATTAACACCCCGCTATCATCAGCCAGCTTACGAATTGTATTCGATATATAATCGGTACTTCTAACATTTTGTTTATCCAGAAACAATTCAGCAATTAACATACATCCTGTCAATGTTACAAAAAGGGGATGAAGAGTTAAAATACTTCCTATGGAATAATGCTTCTTCGTCACAACTGAAGAGGATATATATTCTTCGAGCAAAATAATCCGTACCATGTGCTATTTCAACCGGAAACTTAACGCCTTTTATTCTCAAAGGTCTTCGCAAGAAGAAAATCGACACTTGGTATTTGATATCACACCCTGATATTAAAGCTACCTCCAGATTTATTAGTAAAGTTTATGTCTGGTCTGTTATTTATAAGGATAGAAAGGAGTGAACACGTCATTGTTTACCATGTCAAAAACTAAAGTAGTGAGATAAAAAAAGTTGGCGTCGACATTTTTTCCCGTTCCTGATACCGGGTTTGACCATGTTCATATCGATATTACAGGCCCATTTCTTGCTTGCCAAGGATACTATTATCTTCCTAATGGACAGATTTAAACGTTATTCTGAAATAATTCATCTTACTAATATGTACGCGCAGTTGCACAGGCCTTCATTACAAGATGAGTCACTAGAATGATATTTTCGATATCATCACGGAAAGGAAAATAGTTTAAATCTCTTTTCACATCGTTGATTAATCTACTAGGTACAAATAGAATTTGTACAATAGCCTACCAACCCGAAACTAATGGCATGATAAAATATTTTCATCACTCCCTCAAGGTATCATTGAAAGCAAAATTAATATTTGTTAGCTTCAAAATCTTCCGCTAATCTTATTGAGTAATCCCAACAAGAATAGAGGAAGATTTTGAAGCTATTACATCCGATTTCCAGAGTTCTTCAGCTTAACTTTTATATGGCATAAACTTACGCCCACCTAAAATTATTGATCAAACCAGATATTTCACTTTCATATGTATGCGACCTCTTTTTTTGACATTCTGAGATTGAAGTTGTCACAAGTAACATCATATAGACAAACAGACCACGTTATTTACGTGACAGAATAATCCAAGAACTAAAATTTCGTACTAATTAAGCACTTCTTCCTCTTTTATGTGACGAGTCCCTTCAGGGCGTGGGTAACCACGGCTTTCCACATCTTCTTGTCCATTGTAGCTCTTAAGCCTTGTCTTTTTATATCCCACCTAATCCAAGTTCTATTAACCATTTACACAAACTCGTTAGGTATGTCACGCACTGTTTTCTTCTGTCCCTCTTGCCTTCAACATATCCTGTGGGTATCAAATTCTCCAAGTCCCTATTATGTGCTCGTGTTGTAACGGATAGCGACTAGGAATGAGAAATTAGAAAGATGAGCGCGCATTCTAGTTGACTTCGTTACATTCACTTACGCGCAAATACTCTCTCTTTGAAAAGGTATGAATCCATTCCCCCCTCTACAGCTATGAGTTAAGTAGGACTTATTTCTTCATTATTCGGACTATTGTCCTCATCTTTGTCGCCATATTTATTACGTTTCGGCCGTTGTACGCCCCGGCCTTCTTCAGGTGGTTGGAATGTCGAACTGAACCCTTTATTTCGCTCACTGGGGTAGACTCTTCTAGTTCCACGTGCCATGTTTAATAGATGTCAGTTATCTCCTGTTAATTCCCCTCTCCAATAGCTTAACCGGGTATTGAACTCACTCTTTGAATACTGTCACTGGATCTAACTAACGCCTTTATCCACTGTGCCATGTATCCTTGAAGAAGGCCGGAGCGTACAACGGCCGAAACGTTGTAATAAATATGGCGACAATAGTTCGAATAACGTAAATAATACCTCATCTCAAAAATATAGACAGAGACTTATTTCTTTTATTCTAAAAAAAAAAAAAACCGTGATAAAATATTTGAAGAAAGAATTATTATTACAATTCCAAACGTGTTTCGGTTTTACAAGCCGTGGAATGTACAGAGAACAATGATTGATTGATTTATTTTTACATAAATAAATCAATAAACATTGTTCTCTGTACATTCCAAGCGTCTGTTGCTGATGCAAAGTAGCCTTTTTGCTTAAAACTTCCTCATTACTAACATGTTCAGTCCATTGTATTTTCAATACTTTTCTCTAGAAGAAAAAGAATTTCTGTTGTTTCAAGTCTCATCTGTGAGATTATCCAGTACTATTACATAGGAACGATATTACATAACAGTTCAGCACTATTTTCTTTGTTTCTAACGAATTTTCCTGGTTCTTAATACATTGCTTATCTTTTGGAAGGAGTCTTTCCCTATTCCAGTGTGCCTCTGGATTTCCATGTCAAATTATCAGTCCTCTTAAAATACTTCCTAGATATTTAAATTTTAGTGCTAGCTTAGTTTTGGTATCTCCGATGTCTAGTTCACATCTTGGGCCACTTCTGTTGCTGATAATCATGCATTGCCTTCTTTCAATTGATGTTTAGTATTTTCTTTTCACTCTCCTTTACGACATTCTGTATTTTCCATTTGCTATCAACACTTGTCCATGGTATACCTTGTTAAGATTGCGTTCACCAATAATAAATACTTGTAGAACTCCTAATTCTCAGCATCACCTCACTATAAAGGTTAAATAAGTCCAGTGAGAAGACATCCTTTTTTTTATTCCCTCTTCTGCTTTTGTAGATTTACTGAATTTTCTCTGTATGCAGGTGATTTGCTCCCAGTATAAGTTCTGGGTTACTCTAATATCCTTCCCAAATGAATAAAACTTACCTAGCAATTCAAACAATTCTTTGTGTAGTACTGTGCATAATCGCTAAAACACAGATACACATCTTTCTGTATTAGTATTGCCGTTTCTGGTATTATTGAACATAAATATCACATTCCTCATTCCAGTTACTTTTCATCATGGGAATGTATTCATTCATAACTCAAAGTATATTCCTCTATTATAAACATTAATAATGTTGATTTTATGAATTGTTGATGAGGACATCTTTAGTCCTGTACTTCTCTTATTCATATCTGCTTTATCAGTGATACTCATTCTTTCTATTTATGCACTCTTCATGGAGCCATTCCTATTTTGCCTGTATACATTTCTATTTTTTTTCTTCTTTTGTCTAATGTATTATGTACCTTATCTTGGCATTGTTTGCAGTCTCCTTTTTCTCAAATCATCCACTTTTTTGACTTAGTTTATTGAGATTAATAAAACTTTTAATGCAGCAAAGGATAGTAGGGCTTGATAAGATTGACACATTTGGATAATTCTGATGTTTCTCTGAAAAACTCATAATACAGCCAATGTATCAAATGGCATAAAAAAACTTTTCTCCCTTAATCTATTTTGTATATGCCCTACTTATCTTGCAGAAAAATGGATACTGTATTGAATTACTATAGCGTGCACACACACACAATTTATCTGAAGCAGCAAATGGAAACCTCAAATGCAGAAATCAAATTTGAACACTGTAAGAGTTGGCATACATTTTCTGGCAAGAATAAAATATATCTCAATTGCTAACCAATGAGGTTAATATTTGGGCCGGCTTTGTTAAAAAAAAAAAAAAAACTTTCAACCCTTTTAGCCATGATCAAGAACAGGATAGAAGATTGTGTTGGTTACATCCTAGCAATTTTCATGATAGAATTCAGATCAATCCAAAGTGACACCATGTGTTATGCTTAAATGGAGCAAGACCACACCAGAAAATTAACATATTGAAGTTTTATTTATTTTTTTGTATGCATGTTGAATATTTTATATACACTTCAAGATAGTGACTTCTGTGGTGAAAGATATTTAATGTGGATGCTTTCTTTTGTATAATAAGGACTTCTAGAATGCTGAATCTTTCTTTGCAGTAAGTGCTGTATCGTTTTGGTATTATCTGTATCAGTTATTTCAAAACATTTCACACAGAAATAAATAGGACGAATAAAGAGGAATTAAAAGACCTAGTCTCATTTTTCATGCTATTAAGGAAATTGTGCTTTTAACAGTTACTCTGCTTGTGGGAAATGAATAAGGGATATTTAACCCATTAAAAAAAAAAGGAAAGAAAAGCAACCACACACCCACATCCTTTAAAAGATCATAGAACTTGGAAATTAGTACAATTAGAATTGGTTAATTGTGCTTAAAATTCATCTCAGAAAATCAGTTCTGCATGAAATTTGATATATTTTAAGTGGTTAAAAACATTTTTAATAGTGAAATGCAATGAAATGGTATTGAAGTTCAAAACAGATAAAGAATTCACAACTAAAATAGAGGCCAGTGAACTTCTTAATTAATCCATTCCCTTTATAATTTTTAGACACTCAATAGTATCCGATTCATTGATTACTCCTGGTACCATAGGAATCACATTTTCCTTAATATCTTTTCATGTTAAAAATTGTTTAATACAAGTGAAATGGGAATCTCTTTGATGAAAAAGATTAGCAACAGAATGAGAAAAATTATTTCAATGCCAAATTGAAGCAAGACGATCATTTAAGAAAAAAAGTTATCTAAGCACCTCACATGTAAGGCTTGAACAAACATGACTGCAATATAAGAAATGTAAAAGTAAAGGAACTCATTTGTCTAAATGCAGATAAATATTTGTACAGATTATTAAAACTACTAAGAGAAGTAATCACTCATAAATTTACTAACTTAAGTTGATTTACCCCACTTCCCACTACAGATGTGATAAGAAATTTATAAATAGTGATAGTATTTTGATAATTGAGGTTCAGTGGACAAAACTGTTTAAATGGGATACTTAACAAAATGCAGTTATGTGGTATAAAGTGCAAAGTTTTTAGCATTAATTTCAAGATTACAATGGGCCTATAAAACTTCATTGTAGTTGTGTTGTTGATGTCTTTTGCTTTAAATTGGAAAAATAAATTATGTTGATAAAAGAGTTAGTAAATATACGAAGAAATAAAACCAAATTCATTTACAGAATTTTATTTCCAGTCATATAAAGGAATTATATTCTTGAAGGATACAGCATCTGAAACAAATAAGAAATTATATCAGAAAAATATTTCTAAGTAATTAAAGTACAAAAGCAACATTTTAAAACTTTTCCAGGCTTGAAATTTTTACTTTGCTTCCTTGACTGACAAAGTAAAAGGAAGAATCAATATTTTCAGATTTACAAATACCACTTCAAAACCAAATTAAAAATATTTTCTGTAATGATATTTTTTGGTTATATATAAAAACACATATCATTGAGTAAATATGGAAGCCATCTTTAACATCTTGATTGGATGGACATTAATAGGACATTTAAATGGTACAAAGTGCACCATACTTAAAGACAAAGTATAGTGAAAAACTGATCTACGTACAACTCGGATACGTCTGCCAATGGCCCTCGCAGGCAAGTTCTTTCTGAACTTAGCACGTACAGCTCCACTGTTTCCATGGGGACGAGTTACTTTACCCCAAATAATTCGGATATGGCTGGTATCTTTTGTGCCAGGAACATTGGTCTTTCTACAAATCAATAAGACAAAACTTTAGAACAAGAATATGGAATAAAAAGCTTATTAGCTTTTTCCATTTAAAACGTAAAATTTGGTTAAGAGAGAAAGGATATTAAAAGCCTACAATGCGCAATTTATAAGGAATATTGGACTATCTAGAAATATAAAATTGAATATGGTGCCTTCAACAATGTAAACTGAGCATTCTTGGACAGCTAATTCAAAATATTCATCTCTACCAAACAAGTTAATACTTATTGCAAAATTAATATATTTAAAATGAAATTTTAAATATACTATGATAAAATTAAGTTAAGCATTTTGGTAGCTAGATTGCCACTCATATTCCATTGTTCTCATCACACCCTAAAAATATAGACCTTAAGAGAGTCAAACTAGTGTGTCTATTAAATCACTGTTTTCCATGAACATGCAACTTTTCTCACCCAGAGGAAAAAAAAAATAAAATAAAAAAATCTCGCACCAGACAACAAATAAGGCGACAGTCAAATAAAGAGTTGCTCAACTTCTATGGACACACATATGTCTCTTGAGGCCTGCAGCTGTTTAGCAAACTTTTAGACAGATGGATTTTGCCAGAGTGGTTGAGGATCAATTGCCACAAGTAGACAGCAAGGCCTGCTTTACTGCACACAACAAAGCTACTACTGAAAAGAGCAGTATGCTGTCAACTGGCTTTAATATTTGCATGCATTTGATCCAGTTTTCCAAGTCGGCTCCGCTCAAACCTTTTTATAGGTAAGAAGCAGAGTAGGTGCAAACTCTTGCATTCTGCCAACCCACCCCCATGCTGCAACATTTCAGATTGTCTTTGAAATGCAAGAGCAGCCTTCCAACTGACCTGCTTGGTAGAAGCTAGCTTAAAGAATTTCACTGTCCATCTTAGGTAAAAGAGTAACAGCTGGGGGATGGCTACAGATGTTTTTGCTTTGAAGTGTTGTTGAACACGTCCTAATCTCAAATATAATGCCTTTAACATTAACAAACGTTTTCAGCATGATAAAACCTCTCCATGAGATCTAAGAGAGGCCATCACCCGTTGATGTAAAGACATGACACCAAGTATTCAAAGAGCACCCCTTGAAAACTCCTAGCGAGATCAATGAAAAGATCTTTGTCATGCTCTCAGACTTTCCCCGGTGGTTATCCCAAACTGAATATCATGCCCACAGTACAAATCACCTCAATGTTGCCTAACCAACAGATATCAGCTTATCTCTTAAATACGTATAACATTCTTTTCCTAGCTTCCCAAGTTACATTCGTTTACTGTATGTACTCATGTATAAAGCAACCTGAATTTTTTTTTACCCGAGTATAGTGCAACTGCTCACCAAAAATGCATGATTAAAAAAAAAAAACACACACAACTCCCATATAGTGCAACCCCTATCTTTTGTGTAAAAAGACTGATCATAAAAACTCACACTATAGTATATACAGTACCCCAAAAATAACTATGACAATATAATTCGGAACAGAAGCCCTCCAAATATTTTTCAGTAGAAGTAAAATACAACTTTCAGAATAATAATATTGTTTGAACACTCAAAACAATACCAAACAAAACAGGATGGCATACATTTTTGAGTGTACATTTATTATTGCACTAACCACATACCAATCAAGAATAGTTCATCTTGATAAGAGACTGAATCTAGTGCACGCAAGTTTAAAAAAGTTAATTTCATTAGTAACTATGACAATATAATTCGGAACAGAAGCCCTCCAAATATTTTTCAGTAGAAGTAAAATACAGCTTTCAGAATAATAATGTGGTTTGGACACACAATACCAAACAAAATGAGATGGCATAAATGTTTGTGTTCATATTTTCTTATTGCACCAACCACACACTGACCAAGAATAGATTCTTGATCGGAGACGGAATCTAGTGCATGCAATTTAAGCAAACCAAGCCTGAAAAATTTACTTGTGTATAATACAAGGCACTAAAATTGAATGATTAACCCTTAAAAAATATTGCCCGTGTATGATATGCCTATTTATTGCGTAACCCTCTACCCCCAACAAATTGCACCATACATGAGTATATACAATACTCCAAAAATAATGACCTAACCCATTACTTCATATTATTTAATATCATAACAATATTCCTGTAAATGAGAGCTCAAATATTTTTTTGGTACAAGAAAAATACTGCAGAACAAAAATACAACTTTAATAATAATAATATTGTTTGAACACTCAAAACAATACCAAACAAAACAGGATGGCATAAATTTTTGAGTGTACATTTATTATTGCACTAACCACATACCAATCAAGAATAGTTCATCTTGATAAGAGACTGAATCTAGTGCACGCAAGTTTAAAAAAGTTAATTTCATTAGTCATTAAACAATTAAGGCCTTACAAGTTTACAAAAGGGAGGACAGACATTAATTTTATGGTTACTTTAAATATCAAATGTTTTGAATTTAACCTAATGTGGTTCCATGTAAAGCATTGCTGGAGCAAAGATGATAAACTTACCTTTTGGCTTTATAGACATAGGCACATTTCTTGCCAAGATAGAAATCTGTCTCTTTTCTTGTCAAAACACCATCAATTTTCAAAAGAGCAGTATGCTCATATTGGTTTCTGAGACCTCGCTTATATCCAGTGAACACAGCTTTTGCATAAAGCCTGCAAACACCAAAACAAGTTATTATTAAGTAAAAGTGCATCATTTATTATTAGGTTAAAAACAAAAGAAGTATGACTGAAAATCACTTTTATCTAATGTTATTAAAGCGGTCACTCAGAAAAAGAGCTTGAATTAAACAAAAAAACAAACAACTTATCCTTATTACATATCCCTGCTCTTAATTAATCTTGCCTTGCTACTCATGCCAATGTTGTACTTTACTGCATATATTTAGGAGAGAGTTGGTTATGCCAGGTGTCGCCAACCTTTTGTCGACTATGTGCCGGCTTAGGGTTTCAAAATCATTCAATGTGCCAACAGCATATGTATTTTTATACAAGTCATGGTCAATATAGCAGTTCTACAATACATTTGATATAGTAATATATACAACAATATGCAAACCACATTAATAGAAATATACTGTTTTTAAAAGTTTTATTATTAACGGAGTCCAAGGGGGTGAGCAATTTTAAAACAGCTAAATTCTTTGCATTGTAGTAGTTATTTGATAGGGCTTTGTGATGTCAATTGTGGTTGTGTGCCACATGTGGTAGATTGCCAACCCACTGGGTTATACTGTTCTTGATACGTTCACTGCTGTATAGCATCAAAAATTTCCAGCATGTCCCGAGTTCAAATTATGTCATACTGTTTTATACATAGGTGCCTTCATGAGATTGGTAATAAAAATAAAAAAAAGGCATAGCATGATGAAAAAGATGCCAAACTTGACAAAAACAAATTTTTATCGTCTAAATGTTTATGTTATTGTTAAAAGGAAAGACAAAGGTATTTTTCAATTTTTTTCCTCCTTTTAAGAACATTCTAAATTTTGATTAAAAAAAAAAACCTTGTTCATCTTTGTATCAGCGGAACCAGTAAAATAACATACAATTTTTAGCACCTTTTTTTTGTACGAGACATTAATTTGGAAAATCTTGCAAAAAATAAAAAGTAATTGTCAAATGTTAATGAAACTTTCAGAAACTATTCACTAATGATGGAAATTATGTTTTCTTTTTTTAAAGTCATGACAAAAATATTTCTTTTAATATTTATTACCCCCGCCCCGCCATAACTAATTTTATGAAAACTATAGAAATTCAATAGCATTCAGTTTAGTGATTATATCAGTTAAAAGCACGAGGCTTCGAGGAAAGCAAATCATTTTTTTTTAAAAAATCAGCTCTGAATTGTAACATACAAAACCCAATAATACAAAGATATTATTTAATTTCAAACGCTTTTATGAATATGGACAATATTTTCTGAAAGCTAAAAAACCTTTTTGATGAAACATGAATTTTTAATACAATTATTTGTTATTTCTTTATTTTAGATTTTTACATTTAAGTTAAAATATAAAATTAGTTGAAAGCCGCTTTCAGTTTCATAAATGTCCTTATGAGAGATCATTTTTTTTAACAGCATTGTAATTTGTATCGTTTTGACCAATCAGAAGTCCCGCAGTAATTAAGAAATGTAATTTTGTGTTTATAATATGGCTGCAATTACAAAGTACGGAAGACCTGCCAGAATACAACTAAAACATTATTTGCGTTAAGCATTGTCCTCCACTGTTATGGCCTTTATTTTTGTGAAACACGTGGAGAAGTTAATTTGATTTTTCAATTTCAACTGAGGATGGTACCTACAAGTATTAGTATCATCTTATGAAATTTATATGGACTTATTTTTACATCAATCTCAGTTATGACATTTTTCCATAAATGAAATATCAAAATTAATAATAAAATGAATGGGAATACAAATAACACAGTAAAATGTAAATGTACATAAAATTATAGTACTTTATGCACACTTCTGATAAAATTTCATAAGAGAGGTACCTATAAATTAATTAGATACATCTCTTATGAAATTTAATCTCACTCTAAAGTCTCATTTTTTCATTTCTTTATAATATATTTTCCATGAAGCATCGTAAATGTAAAGTAATAGTATTTTTCCAAAAACGTATCGCTGGCATATCTTTTCAGAAACGTGTTGCTGGTAATATTTTTCTTTTTTTCAAAAAATGCATAGCTGGTAATATAATTTTTCTTTTTCTTTTTGCCCCAAATATATTGTTAGTAATATTTGTTTTTCAAAAATGTATTGTTGGCAACATTTGGTTTTCAAAAATGTATTAATGGTAATAATTTTTTTACAAAGAATTTCTGGTAAAAACCTATTTTTACAACTTAAATGTAAAAATATATTATAATTAAAGAAATAAATGATTGTATTAAAAATGCATTTTTCATCGAAAAATCCTTTGCTTTCAGAAAGTATTGTTCATATTCATAAAAACAACTAAAAGCATTTGAAATTAAATAATCTCTCTTATTGAGTTTTGTATGTTACAATTCAGAGCTTATTTTCAGGTACGTGGGGGCCAATTAAAAATAAAAAACATGATTTGCATTCCTCAAAGCCGTGTGTTTTTAACTATTGTAATCACTAAACCCGATGCGATCGAATTTCTAGAGTTTTCATAAAATTAGTTGGGCGGGGGTGGGGGGGATATATAAAAAAAATATTTCTGCCATGACTTTAATAAAAAAACATTTATAATAATTTCCATCATCTATGAATAGTTTCTGAAAGTTTCATTAACTTCCGACAATTATTTTTTATAAGATTTTCCAAATTAATGTGTGTCATACAAAAAAACGTGCTAAAAATTGTATGTTATTTTTTACTAGTTCCGGTGATAAAGATTTTTTTAAATCAAAATTTAGAATGGTCTAAGAAAGAAGTAAAAATTCTTAAAAAAAAGTTTGGTCTTTCGTCTTCATAATAACATAAGCATTTTTAGACGATAAAATTTTGTTTTAGTCAAGTTTGGAGTCTTTTTTATCATGCTGTGTCATTTTTTTTAGCGATTTCGTGGCGTTACCTACTTTAAGTGTACCATGTTTGTCGTGCAGGCTTTATTTTCATGAAACACCTGATTTCGGTCCTACGATCAACAACAAGGAATAAAATAATCCCTTCCGATATAAAGCAACCATGTATTTAATATCAAGGTCGTTAATTTATATTATAACAAGAGGACTGACAGACTGAGTGTCTGCAGTGTAGACTAAATTTCAAATATCAATGCACGTGGGTGGTTTAAAAAAAAAAAAAAAACTTCTACAGACAAGTCATTTCATCGAGCAGAAATTTAATTTCTACTCAGGGAATTGATATACTATAAAAAATAATTTAAAAATACAAGATTATTTTACTACCTGCCAGGAGTTCTTCTAGAGGGTTGTCGCGTTGGTGTTACGGCTTTCGTTGTAGTCTCAGACATTGTCGCAAATACACTGAAATTTAATAATTTTTACAAAAGTAAAAACGGTAGTTAGCAGGAATTTACATTCAAACATTTATAACACCGAAAACGATTAATCAATTGATAATTAAAGAATTCTCAAGAAATAGAGACCAAGTTATCATTCAGATTTCATTTACAATAATGAGGTATCCGTTTAGGATCTAACTCAGAAGACTACCTGGCACATCGTGCAGATCAAATTCATTGTAGCAAGGGTCAGCTATGCTATCATCTTCTTATGGTTAAGCACCCAAAATAACATGCGCCTAAGAACTGAATAAAATTTGGTTAAACTTCACAAATAGTTTGGGGTAAAAGAAAGAAAAAAAACACCAACGTGCGCCATATTTAAAGTAAATACAGCACATGCGATTGGTACTTCTAGGACTGATACAAAATGTTTGAATCTTGTAATACTAATCGACAAACAATTAATTATTCAATAATCTAACTTTTAAGCGATGTAAATATTAAATTAATATTTACAGCGTTAAATCGAAAACACAAGTCCGCAATGAATAGTTATGTAGTTATTTGAAACTGACGATACAAGATAAATTTTGAGCTCATAAAACAAAAAAAAAAATTCAACTAATGGGATAAAAAATAAGTTTATATAACATATATAATTTTAAAATATGATTAACGATATTCATGAGTTAAAATTACGTGGACTCATCTAAATGTTTAAATGTCGGACGCGTGGACGTTGATCAGAATAAAATCTATCAAAATCAACGATAATAATTGCCATCCGTAGACAAAAGATAACAAGTGATGCAATATAATTACAATGCAACAAAAATTGGGAATAATTATACACCAAAATTAACGTAAAAGCATTAAAAACAAATATTTTTTAAGGAATATAAAACCTTTCAACTAACCTGCTTCGCTTCTATAGCGGAAAAGGATGTACAATTGAGTTGTGGGAAGTAACTCTGTCATTACTTCCGTAGTAGAGAGCGGTATTGGTTAGCAACGTATTTACATTCCTTAGTTACCACGCCGTATGATTCTATAACAAATCCAGGTGCTTGCTTTCTCTCTGAATTAAAAAAAAATGGAATTTCTCTCAGAAAATGAAGATTGCAGGTAAAATTTATTTAAAATTTTTCAGCGGGAAAATAAAATGAATTCATAAACACAAAAAAATTAACTTTTGATTTTAAAGTTTAATTTAAAATTAAATTAAAAATAAATCTAAAGTAAACTTTAGATTCATTTTTAATTTAATTTTAAATTATCTAAACTTTAAAATCAAAAGTTAATTTTTTCGTTTTCGAATTTAGATTTTATATATTTAATATAATATTCAATATATTCAATAGATCCTAAGTTAATTTGACAGTTACTGCTAAATTAACTTAGAGTCTATTGAAACATTTAAATACAAATAAAAAAGCATCTTAGAATGTGGATTATTTACTCATTAAGTTTGCTAAAATGAAATTCAAAATTTTAAAACGTTTTTAATAGCAGAACACAAAGTTACTGTTAAATTGAATGAATTATGAGAAATATCTATCAAAATAACACTTCTCATAGTACAGTGTGTGGCAGAAATACCTCCCACATAATGGTAAGTTATGAGGGGCAATATATATATATATATATATATATATATGTTGTGCAATAATGATCCCAAAATATTGCTACCTACTTAGCAGCTTTATTTACACTTGGTTTGTCCTCAGCACATATCTTATTCTAATTACCTGGCTTATTCTAGCACAAGGCCAAAAGTTTGAAACTAGTTTGCTAATTATTTACCCCATACTGAAGGAGAAGGTAAGACTTGTCACTGAATGATGGGCAGCATATTGTCCCTCCCCAAAAATACTCCCATATTCATATGGATATGAACTAATTTTAGTGTCAGTCAGTTATGTGCCATGCGTGATACACACTTAGGCGATCATGTATCTTTCAATACATGACTGACGAGGCAGATTTTTTCCTGCAGTAGGTTGCTATTTCTTTCTGCGGTAGACCAGTTGCCATCCTGCTATTTACCCATAGCTGGGGGAGGGGGAAAGAAGAGGATTCATACCTTTCCGAATATGCTAATAAAACGGATTTGACTGGAATTCGAACTCGGCTCTCCGATTCCTCAATCCGAGCCGCTATCCATTACTCCACCGTGCCTCCCTATTAGTGTACATACCCTTACTTAGGTAGCCCTAACTTACCCCCCCCCCACACACACACACACACAGACAGACACACTCAGAACACTCTGATAACAGGCCTGGTGAAGGCACAGATAATTTACAAAAGAAAGAGTTAATTAAAGTTCTAAAATAACATGTCATAACTCAATGTTTTATTCAAATTGTTATTTTTATCCTATCTCAGCTATCAAGTCTTCCTAAGGTATACTGTATTCTTTAACTTTTGGAAAGATTGTAAAAAGGAATAATTTATTTTAGAAGTTTCTTGTAGCAAGTTTTTTTTACAACCTTTTCGAAAGTTACTGAATGCGTTTTGCTTATCTCCCCTTGGACCGTCGGAAATTTTTATAATAATTAGCAAAATCTTGTATTTGCAAGAATATAACTTTTCTAAATATTCGCATTATGAGCAGTCATTTTTTTTCTTTATTTGTTTTTTCCTTTCAGTTCTCCAGCCACAATTTTATTGCTGTAAATTATATGCATTTATGTGTATGATGTATTACGTTGTGTTCTATTCCTCCTAAATGGTGTATGGAAAAATTTCCATGACACGTGTGAGGATACTTTTAAGAACATGCCACCTCCCAAGAGAAATTTGATGTTATTTGTGCTGATGTTGTAGTGAGTGTGAAATAATAATAACTCCCTTCACCCACCCACTCTTCTCAAATTCGGAGGACTGAGGAAGAACAAGAAAAGAAATTCACAAACCGATGTGAGATTTTTTTTGCTTTTCACAGAAATTAACCATCATATTATTAAATTAGAATATTATGTTATATTCTAATTTAATGTTGGTATCATTATTCCACAGTTATTCTTTAATTATTCCTGATCTGAATCTGAAACTCTTCAATAGCTACTTTTATATGCAATATTTCAGGTCTATCAAATTAGACAGAATAATTAAACTATTTAACCCTATCACTGTTGCATGGCCTATTTTGGCCTAGGGTGTGCTGGCCTATTTTGGGAGAAATAGGAAATTAGCATTTACTGGATATAACTGACTGTAAAAAAGCTGATGGTAATTTCTCATGGCTGCTACCATTTTGGTTTCAATCGGATACTCTGTAGTACAAACTAAATGACACCACCAGAACAAAATATTATCAGAATACATCACAAAACAAATCATACTGTACACTACACTTGGTCCCTGCTGGTTTGAAAATAGCACTAAGTGTGAGTTTATTTATAAAACAAATGCTAGGAACAAATATCTTATATAAATCAACAACAGGAAATGTAAGTTCTGTAAAGACATGTAAATACATTTCAAGCATCTGAAGTGTTAATAAAAGTTACAACTGGAATTGTATGAACTGATATGATTACTGTTATCAGTATCAGCATATATGTATATATATATATATATGTGTGTATATGTATATATATATATATGTATATCTAAGTATGCATATATATATATATATGTATATGTATATATGTATATACGTATATATGTATATGTATATATGTATATACGTATATATGTATGCATATATATGTATATGTATATATGTATATACATATATATGTATGCATATATATGTATATATATGTATGTATGCATATATATGTATATATATGTATGCATGTATATATATATATGTATATATATATATGCATATATGTATGTATACATGTATATATATATATATGCATATATGTATGTATACATGTATATATATATCTATATGTATGTATATATATATATTTATATGTGTGTATATATATATATATATATAGCTATATGTACATATATATATGTATATGTACGTATATATATGTATATGCATGTATAGATATATCTATATGTATGTATGTATATGTATGTATGTATATATGTATGTATATGTGTATATATGTATGTATATGTGTATATATGTATATATATGTGTGTATATGTATATATATGTATATATATATATGTATGTATATATATGAATATGTGTATATATGTATGTATTTCTATATGTATGTATATATATGTATATGTGTATATATATGTATGTATTTCTATATGTATGTATGTATATGTGTATATATATGTATGCATTTCTATCTCTATTCATATATATGTATGTAGATATATATATGTATGTATATATGTATATATATATATGTATGTATATATATATATGTATGTATATATATATATGTATGTATATATATGTATATATATATATGTATGTATATATGTATATATATATATGTATGTATATATATGTATATATATATGTATGAATCTGTATGTATGGGTATATATATATGGATGTATTCATATATGTATTTATATATATGTATGTATGTAGAAATATATGTAGATATATATGTATGTATATATATGTGTATGTATATATGTATGTTTTAAGACATTTTTATGTTAATACATTCTTTTTATACATACAAATATTTAAGTAAATGCTCTGTTTTATAATAAAAAGGTATTAATAACATTTACTGGCTTGTAAGTCCATGAAATTTTAATAGAAAATATTTGTTCTTTGACAGGAATCGAACCTGTATCCTATACGGAACCGTCATTTTGCCTGATGTGCCTTAGCCGATTGAGCCACGCAAAATCGTTCAATTGGCAAGGTCGATTTAACTGCTTTTATACTTCAATCTTCCATGAATCTCTCCTTGTACATTCATATCTGTTTGGAGTGTATCCAAATGTAAACAAATAACGTTACACTTTAAGAAATGGACAAAGTCCGACAATTATTTTAATTATTATTTTTATGTTTATACATTCTTTTTATACATATGTTGGAGTTAGCTCCTCCTCAGTTTCCTTAATCCTTCAACAGGGGTCTCTCTCCCCAGGCTATAAATACTGGCTGACCCTTCTCTCTATCTCTCTTTTTCGACCCAGGCCTTGGGCCACAACCTCGCGCGGAGGCGTGGTAAAACTTTCTCTTTTTCACTTAGGCCAATATGTGACATCTCACAGATACAACGTTTCCCATATTCTGGGAACACACTAAGGACAATACACGTACGTACGGACACTCAGCACAACACACACACATAACTTCTCCATACAAACACTATGTAACTTTTCATATCTTCGTGTATTAATATATTTGTTTA
This sequence comes from Acanthosepion esculentum, assembly GCA_964036315.1. NCBI lineage: Eukaryota > Metazoa > Mollusca > Cephalopoda > Sepiida > Sepiidae > Acanthosepion > Acanthosepion esculentum. The sequence continues at coordinate 74,342,688 of OZ038484.1, forward strand.
CCCATGTATATCGGTCTTGTTTTCTTTGTCTTCTTTGGACTTAATTATAGTCCAACATTCCTATGTAGCTGGACTGGCAAGCAAGAAATCTTAACCCAGAGATATCTCTTCACATCTACACCCCCAGCGGTCCACTACAGATACAAATACTTAAGTAAATGCTCTGTTTCATAATAAACTGTATTAATAACATTTACCAGCCTGAATGTCCGAGAAAGTTTTATAGAAAATATTCGTTCTCCGACACGAATCGAACCTGTATCCTATACGGAATCGTCATTTAGCCTGACGTGCCTTAACTGATCGAGCCACGGAAGATTGAAGTTTAAAAGCAGTAAAATTGACCTTGCCAATTGAATGTGTGTATATATATATATATATATATATATATATATATATATATATATATATATATATATATATGAATGAGCATTGAAGTCATCACTCTCAAGTTGATGGGCTGTTTCATGCTCTATCTCTGATATTGAGCACATTATCCCATTAATATAGCTATAGCACACATTAAAACAATATTTCTTCATACCTGTACGTATATATATATGTTTGATTTGTTTTGTTTTACGGCATATCAACCTCAATGGGTCATTTAATGCCGACGCCTTTTTTTTTCCGATGATATTTTTGTTTTGTTAGAAATACATTTCTGTCAATATTTCTTTCCTCAAAAATATGTAGCTGGTAATAGTATTTTTCCAAAAACGTATCGCTGGCATATCTTTTCAGAAACGTATTGCTGGTAATATTTTTCTTTTTTTCAAAAAATGTATAGCTGGTAATATAATTTTTCTTTTTCTTTTTGCCCAAAATATATTGTTGGTAATATTTGTTTTTCAAAAATGTATTGTTGGCAACATTTGGTTTTCAAAAATGTATTAAATGTATTAATGGTAATAATTTTTTTACAAAGAATTTCTGGTAAAAACCTATTTTTATACTTTCATAGTGTTTTGACCCTAATTACAATTCCATTGAATAAGGTTTTGTTAAAAAACGTACAGCTGGTAATATTATTTTTCAAAAAACGTATAGCTGGCAATATTATTTTTCAAAAATGTATAGCTGGTAATATCGTTTTTCAAAAACACACTGCTGGCAACATTATTCCTTCAAAAACGTATAGCTGGTAATATTCTTTTTCCAAAAACGAATAGATGACAACCTTATTTTTTCAACAACGTATATATGTATATATATATATACATGTATGTGTATATATTTGTATATACATATATATATATATATATATATATATATATATATATATATATATATATATATACACGTATGTATGTATATATATATATATATATACATATGTATGTATATATGCATGGATATATATATGTATATATAAATATATACATGTATGTATATGCATATATATTTATGTATATATATCTATATATTTGTATATAATATATATGTGTCTATATATATTTATCTTTGCATATATGTGTATGTATATATATGTATGTATATGTGTTTATATATATGTATATACATATGCATGTATATATATATACATGTATATATATGAATATACATATATACATATATGTTTATATATATGTAAGTTTATATCTTTATATATATATGTATGTATATATTTACATGTATGTGTGCATATATATATGAATGTATAAACTTGTATGTATATATATACATATATGTAGGTTGTATACAGGGGTTGGACAAAATAATTGGAACAGGTACAAATTCCACTCCTATATTTCAAAGACCTATTATATGAAGAACTTTAACTAAAACTTCATAATTGCAGGTTATATCCATTATAAATACGTTTATTTATCTAATTTACTCTCTTTGTCTGATTTATATTTAGAATTTAGTAAAATTTGAGCTAAATGCGTGTCCTCTCCGGGTTCGAAAAAGGGCAAATTGTTGGCGCCTGCATGGCACGAGCCTTGAACACTAAGTTTCCTGAACTGTTTGGTTTTTCAATAGCTACCATATCAAGAACTATGATGCAATTCAAGAAACAGGGCAAAGCCTCTAGCAACTGTAGCAATTCGGGTCGGACTTGCAAACTTACTGACAGGGACCAACGTGCATTGAAACGCAATGTGGCAAAAAAGTCATCGGACAAATGCGGCCAAAGTGACTGCTGAGTTGAATAACCATCTGAATAGATCAGTTTTTACTAAAACTGTTTGTCGTGAGCTCCATAAGGCTGCATATCATGGAAGAGCCACCGTAAGGAAACCTCTTCTCTCCACTCGCAACATTCAAAAGAGGTTGAAGTGGTGCAGAGATCACAATGCCTGGTCTGCAGACCAATGGAAGCAAGTCATATTCTCAGACGAGTCCAGTTTTTCTCTTTTTCCAACTTCATGCCCAAGGATTTTTTAAATATTCATTACAGGAATTAGAAGGAAAAGAAGGCATTATTTACCTTAAGACATATTATAGGCAGTTTCCTACCAAAACACGAACAGAATGAAATAAAAATATCAATCAACTATAATAATAATAATAAGAATGTACGTGTTCTGCAAAACACACTCAGTAAATGCATTGACATTAGGAAATGGTCCAATGTACGCAGAAAATACCTAATAACAAACTTATCCAAATTCCAACTATCGGATAGATATATTTGCATATATAATATATTAAGGAATTGTATTCCTGATCAATCAAAATTCATAAATAATTATATAGGCCACACTACATGTTTGACATGTAGACTCACTCTACACCTATCTGACCATAGCTCAATTAGATTTCATTTAAATATTCATGGAGACCTACTGGACATTATTTGTAACATACTTGTTGACAACATAAATATAATAGCATCATTTACATGCAAAAAAAGGATGAAAATAATGGAAGCCTTATTAAGAAAAACAAAAAACCAACGCTATTAACTATGAACATGGATGTAATATGTTGGCTGTGTTTTGAAAAATGAAAATATTATATAAATATATACATGCAACAAACTATTTCTTATTTAACAGTTAAAATATTTAATCCTTGAAAATCGCCAAAAGTGCTTGGATAAAAGAACATTCAGACAGTTTTTATATAATTTATCATCTGAAAAGAAAAAAATTATTAGATCACATGATGTATGTATGTATGTATATATATATATATATATATATATATATATATATATATATGTAAATACATATATATATATATGTATATATATGTGTACGTAAGTATATATATATATATATGTATATGTATACATATATGTATATGTATATATATATGTATATGTACGTGTATATATGTATATGTAAGTATATATATGTATATATATATGTATATATGTATGTATGTATATATATAAGTATATATGTATGTGTATATGTATGCATATATATGTGTATATGTTTATATATATGTATATATGTGTATTTATATATATGTATATACATGTATATATATGTATATACATGTATATATATATGTATGAATATAAATATATATGTATATATATATGTATATATATGTATGTATATATATGTGTATATATGTATGTAGGTGTGTATATATATGTATATGTGTATATATGTATTTACATATATATATATGTATATATGTGTGTATATATATATATGTATATGCATGTATATATGTATGTGTATATATATATATATATGTATATGTATATGTATATGCATGTATATATGTATGTGTATATGTTCATATATATGTATATGTGTATTTATATATATACGTGTATATACATGTGTATATATATGTGTATTTATATATATGTATATACGTGTATATATATATGTATATATGTGTATATATATGCATATATATGTGTATTTATATATATGTATATATGTGTATATATATATGTATGTATATGTGTGTATATGTATGTATATGTGTGTATATATATGTATGTATATGTATATATATTTATATATATATATGTATGTATCTGTGTGTGTTTATATACATATATATATATATATATATTCACACACATGCACATACATATATATATATATATGTATGTATATGTATATATATTTATATATATATATGTATGTATCTGTGTGTGTTTATATACATATATATATATATATATATATATATATTCACACACATGCACATACATACATATATATAAATATATATATATATATATATATTTATAAGTGAACATTGAAGTCAACACTCAGTGGCAACAGGCAGCCTGAAGATTGCGTCTAGCATGAAACAGCCTGTCGCCTCTGAATTGTTGATTGACTTCACTGTTTACTTTCATATTTATATTTACATATGCTCTATCCCTGATATTGAGCACTTTATCTCATAAATATAGCACAATTTAAACTATATTTCTGCATATATATATATATATATATATATATATATATATATATATATATATATAATCATTTGGTGGTACGTAATCCACGTGAATCCCATTGATACAGTATTAAATATTAAAACTGATGTCCACATAGTGCTCAGTTGAACAGTGCATCATATTTCAAAAAGTAGAAATTAAGATTACATTAGCTTAATGATCATTTTCACCTTGTAAATTGAAAAGAACTTTACAAGGATTCTTTAAACCAGTCAATGGATGATAAATTATTGGAACAAATGGCCAGACATTGGAAGAAAGAAGGGAAGAAAAAATAAAAGAGTACAAATAAAAACCTGGATGTAGTGTAAGTCTGGATATGAGGGGTGGTCTGAGGAGAAAATAAGAGAAAAAATGTGCGAGAGAATTGGCCTATTTATTTTATACACAGTAGCAATCAGAAGGTAGTTTATACATAAATTAAACTTTCTTAAACAAAAATAATCATATTAAATAAAGTGCTAAACTCATTTATTTGAAAGAGAGGTAATTTCAGAATTAAAGATATACTAGCAGAATAACCCGTCTTTGACTGGGTCTCTCATTACTGGGATTTTTGCTATTCAATTTGAGCAATTTAAGTTTAAGTCAGCCCACCCAAAAATCCATATTAGTAACAACAATTGGGTGCAACAGAGGCACATCTCTAAATGGGGGTGGGATAATAATTTGAATGGCAGGTGGTTGCCCTGAAAAGGGGCTTTTTTGTGTTCTTAATCCTGTTTCTAGCTCACACACAGCGGCAACTGAAGAATCATTTCTCCTCAGCAACTGAGTCCTTTGATCATCATTTTCAGCTCTGCACACAGAAGTATAGTCTTCTGGAAAGCTGATGACTATGTTGATCTTCAGACTCAGTGGCTCTGATTGAAGCATTCCAAGAGGCATTTTGAGACTGGTGAACTGAACGTTCTAAAGAGGATTCGTTATCTCTTATTCACATGGCGGACCTGGCAGCAGCGGTTTTGTAACCTAGGCAAGTTATAAATATAAATACATACATACATACCCCCCCATATATATATATATATATATATATATATATATATATATATATATATATATATATATATGTATGTATGTATACACACACACACACACACACACACACACATATATATATATATATATATATATATATATATATATATATATATGTTGAAAATGTGGAAAAGACAAAGCAAAATCCGAATATGTGAGTTTACTGTTTTTTATTTTGTTTTTGTTATTCTGTCGACGTCAGACGTTTCGGTCAAATAGACCTTCTTCAGGACATGATTAATGGAGACATATTTATATTAGATTTAAGTTAAGTGAAGAGACGATATATACAGAACTGGTCAGAAACAGAAAAAATGAAATTCTAAAGTCAAAGTATTCTTTCTTGGAGTCGGATACGCTGGCGTCGCGTGGGCGGCACTGCGAAAACCTGCTCCCAGGGAAGAGATTTTATCCTAAGTGGAAAGGGGGGGACCTATTTAAAACTACAGCTTATCGGTACGTTTGTCAAGCATTAATCTTGCTAGAAAAGTTGATATATTAAAGAAACTCTGTCTGGTGTTTATTGTGTGTGAGGTGGCTATCATGCCATCCTCGTAAATCTGCCTAAGGTTTTTATTGTGGATATATTTTAAAATCTTCACAGAGTCGAAATCAAAATTGTGATCAGATTTTGCTATGTGTACAAACAAAGCACTACTTAAATTACTGAGGCAAATATCTCGTTTTTGTTCGGAAATGCAAGATTTCAAGGACCTCCCTGTCTCGCCTACATAACTGAAGTTGCCGTCTCTGCATGGTACCTGATAGACGCAAGCATCAGATGTAATATGCTGTCTGCTGGTATTATTTAATATACTGCGGATAGTTTTAGTGGGTAATGTAGTAGTTTTAATTTTTAGCGCGTTTAGATTGTTGGAGATGTGTTCGGTCAGAGGATTATTCGGTAGAAAGATGCGGCCAATAGGATTATCAGGGGCAGCTGAAATTGTGCCTCTCCCTACCTTAGATATAGTAGTCAGTATGTTATTTTGCACTGATGAACGAACTCTGTGAATTTTCAAGGCTTTATGCTTAGCACCGAGTATTAATTGTCTTGGATACGAAAGGCTTGAGAAGGTATCCTCGATATAACTAAATTTGTCATCTAAATATTTTGCTGAACAGATTCGAAGAGCTCTCAAGTAAAATCCAATAATAACACCTCTCTTAGTCCTAGTATCATTTTGAGAGTAAAAGTGTAAATAGTTGTTTTTGCATGTGGGTTTACGATATACTTTGAATTCTAATTTGTTATTATTTCTAGTAAGTAGTATGTCTAGAAAAGGTAGAGAATTATTCGATTACAGTTCGTGGGTAAATTTTATAGTAGGTTCTACTCTATTTAATCTATCAGTGATTTTGTTTAAATCATGTTTCTGTGAGTCTGGACCTTTCAAATATATAATCCCTGATGATACACATTACTTCCGTTACATCGATGACATTTTATTCATTTACCCACAGAAACATGATTTAAACAAAATCACCAATTTAATTATTCATAATAACTCCTCCCCATTAAGTTATATATTACTTAAAACCAACATAAGCATAATGTAAAAATTACAGTAATGGATAACAATGCACAACTTTGTATAAATACTTATACTAATGAACAACATATAGTTTTGTACCACTTGCAGCCCTGAAGATGATCTTGGAAAAAGATCAAAAGTACTTGGTAAATGAAAATAAAAGAAATTTAAACAGCTATAGCACATTTCTCTCATCCTTTAACATCAATACACAGAAGGTTATTCATGAGTATGAACAGATTTTATTAAAAATTAGCAGAAATAATGGCTGTAATTTATTCAATCAAATATACCTAAACGAGAATTTTCTGCTTAAATACACAAATATATATTCTTATATATATTCGTGTATATATATATATATATATATATATATATATATTCTTAGTTTTAGTTTTGTTCATTAGATTTTTAATTCCCTGGTGCGTGTCAATACTAAAACATTTGATATATAAAATATATATATATTTGATTTTCATGTATGATGTAATTGTCAGTTTTTCAATCAACACCTGATGATATATATATATATATATATATATATATATATATATATATATATATATATATATGTATGTATGTATGTATGTATGTATGTATAGATAGATAGATAGATAGATATATACATGCACACACTGGTTCAGTGGAAGAAACTAGCAATATTACAATGAATTAACTAGATAGAATTAACTGCTATGAGATGATATATGGTAACATGCACTGTAAAATGAGATCAATTTTCTTCCTTGGAATTAATCAAGTGTTTAGTTAGAAATTTCTTGAATGATATTAACTATGACATATGAAGATTGCTGGGAAGTACAACAGCTGAAATAATGGGACAATAACAACAAAATTGAGAAGGCTAGTTTGAATAAATCAATGTATGATAAGGATAATTCTGTATCAAAAATATTCAAACACATATTAACTGATGGTATTGAAAAGTATTACTTGCATAAAATAAACACTTTTTTCATCATTTGGCAGTTGACTTACTGATGTACCTAATCACACATTGCTTTGATTAAAACTCCTTGTAAAGAACTAACAACAGTGCCTTGATTTTTCTGCTGGTTTTGTAAGCTTTTGGTTATGACATTCATAATTGTCATACCAGACTCAGCTTAGTCTAAAAAATATCAGCCCTGAAGTATAATACTCAGATTTGCCAAGGTAATCATTACCTCTGTTTTTAAATTTGTTACATATTTGAATTTATTTTTGTTTACTTTCTTTGATTGCAGTATCCCGGTCCATAGTCTAGAATCAATTCATCTGGTCACTGTACTCTGCGACTGTGTGCATCAACTTGCAATTATTGGACATATCATGCCAGTTACATTAGAAGGGATGCCCAGAGAAAAGCAGGTCTGTTTTCCCACACCTTCACTCAAATTAGCATAATTTGTTTCAGATGTAATAACATCCACTTAGCTTGAACTAATATTTTATTCAACCTGTAGCAAATGTAGACAATTAAATTACTGAAAACTGTGAACAATTTGCTTCAATTAAATTAATTCATTATTATTATTCTGTAGATATTTATATCAATATGACTTGCAATTTTCAAAGATCCTGACTTTTGTTAAACTCTGTGTGTGCATGTGAAAGAAAGACAAAGAGAACATAAACTCTGTTTAGTGGATGTGAAGAGAAATTATTTTCAGTTTCAGAGTTAAACATGCAATGATACAAATACAATCACACACCTTAATATATATATATATACAATTCTCTTGCAAGATATATATATTGAAAATGAATGGAGTATCATTTGAAAGTTTTCATTTACTGTTATATATATATATATATATATATATATATATATATATATAGTTTACGAAAAACTAGGTAATCCATATGGGTAGACCCAAGGAGGCTAAAATCCAGAGAGCTCAATATAAATCAGAGCTAATAATTTAAATAAAAACAGAGTACTTTAAGGTTCCATGTAATAAATTATTTCACCACAGCCCTTTTAAAGGACCGCGGATCATCAGACTTTACTTCCAAAGGTTGAAATGAAAAATGAAATGAAAAGAAATTTACACATTTTTGACGGGCAGTTCTAAGCATATGTAAATTAACAAAGTGAGGAAGTGAGGGGGGAGAGAGACATGATTGAGTTAGATGTAATTTAAAATTTCTAATCTTTCATATTTAATATTATTTGAGGAAGTCCAGACATTGACACATTTAATCAGTTAACTTAACGGAAGTTATATATTGATATAGAAGGGGGAGAGGTGAAAAAGACCTAAAGGAAAAAAGAGAGAAGGAAGTCATGAGAGAAAGTGTCACTAACTTTCTTTGGAATGAAAGGCCCGAAATAGACACTGTTATTTTGTTTTACTTTGAGAGTGTTATTTTGGGGGTTCATAAATATTATAATGTTTGATATAAATTTGAATGTTTAAACAGTCTATAAGGAATTTAATTTGATATTTGTTAGCGATTTAAGTTTTTTTTTAAACTTTATTACAAAAAGTTTGGGGATTTAATATGAAATAGTCGATTAGAAAAATATTCATAGAATGTACATTAAAATACTAAAATTTTATTTTAAAATATAAGTTTACTTCTAGTTGTCATTGATTATTAAGGTGATATCTCTATCAGTTTGAATTTCATTCATGAATTTAATTTGTGACTATTTTTAGATTGGTAATTTCTTTTACTTAAAGTTTAGTTTTTAAGTTAATATGGAGTGATATTTGAAGGTAATATTAGAGATCTTGCTCTGTCATACATTCTATACACATCCATGCAAGTTTCACATATACATACGTTCTCTTACATGTGCAGTCACTCATACAGGTACACATATACCGATATACACGGGTAATTTCATGTATTAATACCTACATATATCTTTTTAAATGTTTACGCATACTTACACACACACACATATATATATATATATATATCTTTTCAACCTTTGGAAGAAGTAAAGTCTGATGATCCGTGGTCCTTTAAAAGGGCTGTGGTGAAATAATTTATTACATGGAACCTTAAAGTGCTCTGTTTTTATTTAATATATATATATATATATAAAAGTGGACATTGAAGTCAACACCAAGAGGCAACTGTCTGTTTCATGCTAAACGCACTCATGAGGCCATTTGTATTTAGCATGAGACAGACTGTCACCTCTGAATGTTGACTTTAATGTCCACTTGTATAATTACATATGCCCTATTCCTGATATTGAGCACTTTAACACATAAATATAGCATACCTTAAAACTATATTTTATCATATTCATATATATATAATTTGTAAGTCTGATTAGTTGGGTCATGATTACGATTCCAATGTAATAAATTATAACCATGAAATATTAGTGTTTGAGCCTTTTATATTATGCTCTTGCTCTGTCTAGTACATAGAGCTCTACCTGGATTTTATCCTCTTGGAAATATATATATATATATATATTGACCACTAATATTATCAATATATATATATATATATATTTTATTTTTATCTTAGGATAATAAAACAACATGTAAAAATCACTACACAATTGCACTTGTGTTTTTCGACGCATACCAATGCATCTCCTCGGGCAACTGTAAATTACTGGCAAGTGAACAAATAATTTGATTTCAAAAGCAAAATACATCCTCTTTTTTTTAAAAAAAAAAAAAAAAAGGTTATAAGGCTTAATAATTCCAAAATTGATCTTTTCCATGTTAGAGTATTAAATAATTGTAAACACTGCTCAAACGTAGGGGAGCAAAATATTTTGCTCCCCTACGTTTGAGCACTGTTTACATTTATTTAATACTCTAACATGGAAAAGATCAATTTTGGAATTTTGTTAAAAAACATTCCCATTACAAACAAACGGGAATATTTTTAAAAACTGGTTTTAAAGACTGAGGATCTGATTAGAAGAATGAGATTCAAGGCCCACTTCTTCCTTCTTCCTCGAGATGTTTCAAATATATCAGATTCTTATGGGTTTAGGATTTTAAAAACTGCACATCTCATTGAACACTTTCACGGCTTTGCAAACAACTAAACATTATAAATAACATCTTTTTTCATAAAAATAGGAATCAGTTTCAGAGGCATTTAGATTGTATTGTTAACGATATTAATATATCCAACCAAATCTTTGTTAAATCTGATAAAACTGCTAACTTTTATAAATTTAATCCCCAAAAATAAAATGCATTAATCAAAAACAATTTAATTAAAAATTATAAGCAGATTAACAATATTGTGTTGATAGAATTAACACTGCTTCTAAAAATATTACTGATAAACTTAAAATTAGCAACAGGGTTAGTAAGCTCTGTAGTAAAGAATAATATGTCTTGGAGATCATAAACCAGACTTTCAGATCACACTTCCTACATGAATTATAAACCCTACCAGACCTGAAATCAAAAGAATTAGCAAAGTTATCCTGGATTGAGTTAACAAACAGATTTAACAATGCCTTGGACTGGTACCACAAAGGTCATTAATTGGTTCAGAGGAATTAGTAACAAAGGCAGCTGCTCTTTTATCCAGTTTGATATTGTGGAATTTTACCCTTCCATCTCCAAAGATCTCTTTACCCTAACTTTGAAAAATGCCAAAGAATACTCTAACATCCCCAGTAAAGAAATAAATATAATAATGAACTGTAGAAGATCAGTTCTCATCCACAATAATGAACAGTGGGTTAAGAACTCTGATGATTACTTTGATATTTCAATGGGATCATTAGATTCTGCAGAGTCTTCTGACCTGGTGGGTTTATTTATTCTATATAACCTTAGTGCCTATGATGATGCTAATGTTGATAATATAGGGTTATATAGAGATGATGGTCTTATGGCAGTAAAAAATTCCACTAAAGTTAAGGTAGAGAAATTAAGAAAAATGATTCATAGAGAATTTAAAATTTTAAATCTTAAAGTTAAAGTAACTATTAATATTAAATGAGTAGATTTTCTTGATGCTACTTTAGATCTTATTAATGGTGTATTCCAAGCTTATATGAAAAATAATGCCAACCCAATTTATATTCACCCCAATTCTAACCACCCTCCATCTCTAATCAAACATATACCTTCATCTATTGAATGTAGGTTCAACAACCACTCATCTGACAAAGATAAATATAGCGGTGTTTATAATACTGTTCTAAAGAATGGTGGTTACAAGTACACCGAAATCAAGTATAGAAAATATGATGATAGTGGTCTAAAGAAAAGAAATCGAAATAGGAAGATCATTTGGTATACACTGTCATTTAACCAATTGGTCAGTACTAAGTTAGGCCAGAAGTTTCTCCATTTAATTGATAAAAGTAATAATAATTTCCCTAAAAGTAACCCTCCTAGTAAAATATTTAACAGAAACACATTAAAACTAAGTTATAGCAGCACCAATAATCTTGAGAAGATTATAAAGCTACACAATAATCAAATTTTAAACCAATTTCGTTTTGTAAAATATATCTATTGGATGCTTTAGTACACATCATCAGTGATGTTTCTAGTCGAGGTTCATTAGGGGTTTCAGGTCTTTCAGCATCACACCCCCTCTCCATGGTGACCCAGCCGATACTGATCAGGTATTGACTTGTGTACCTTTCGTCAGCTACACCTTTTTTCTTCTGAAATGCACACCATACTACTCTTCTTGGCAATTTATTGTCCAATCGCAGATGACTTCTGGTTCTCCAGCCGTATTCGCTCTTCCATAAAAAAAGGGAAGAAATACAACCACAATTTCTATCTGATAAGGAATATGGCAGCGGGCTTGGTTTGAAGTGATAAGTACAGATTTGATTCCCCCCAAGACATATACACACACAGAGAAATGCACTCAAACATCACATTCCGCTTACACTTATCCCCCTTTTCAGTCATGTTAATCATCAGGCTAAGGAAAAGGACAAGAAAAAGAAAAAATATTTCATTTCCCTCCTTTTCACATTTTTTGTTCTTCCCTTTTTCTTTTTTTTCCCAGCTCTCCACCTATATGAGTTACACACACACACACACATATCAATGCCACCACACACACACACACACACGCACACACAAAAAGACAAAAAAAACACAGTAACCCTGGTAGGGGGCAAACAGGTGCTAGATCCTAGCCAGAGATCACCCATAGGTAACAATGGTTTGGGGTACCCTAATTTTATCCCCTAGTCGAGACTCCATTGTCAGATGTAATTTTAGGTCATACCATAATCTGGATCATAATGCACGCTCCAAGATAAATATTATTAATGATACTAGCCAATGTAATTGTAGGAATCCTAACCAAACCCATTGCCAAACATCTTGTTTATCTAAGTACTATCTTTACAATAGAAAATCCGACAGTTGAAAAATTCTATAGTGGTAGTACTAAGAATTCTTTTAAGATTAGGTGTTATCAGCATATCTTGTCCTTCACCTATAGTACTTATAGAAATAATACATCACTTTCTAAATATTTTTGGAGTTTAAAAGATGATGATAAAACTTCTAAGGTGAAATGGAAAATTTTGAATTTTATAATGGTTTTTTTAATTGAACTGCATTGCACCATATATGGCTTATTTTTCTATTTGTAAGATTAATTTGGATTTAATATAGTTCTGTATTAATCTCTGATTAGTATTATTAACATCTTATATAATGTATTGGTAGTTAGTATTTTTGACATCTTACATTGGTTGGTATTATTAACATCTTATATGGGCAATCTTTATTTAACAGTTGCATATTAATTTACCAAATAATCCTATACGTTTGAATATTTATTAGTTTCTTAAAGAGGCCTCTTATTTATCAACTACAAAAATTTTTTATGTAAGAAGTCCACAAAGCATATAAAAAGTTTGCATTAGGTTAAATTACCTCTCTAGCCCTCCACTTTTATTTCTTGGGAAAGTTGACCATCTGTCATCTATACACTTTACTTAACCATCTATATCAGTCTTTAATTTCATGTCTGGCTGCTGTTGGCAGATAACTCTGGGTCATGATCCATTTCTAAGAAACTGTTAATTTTTTCTTCTTTTCTTAGTTTGAATCAAACGTAGGTCATATTTGATTGGTTGATTAGGGTAAAGCTCTCAAGTCTTATACTCTTTTTTTTAAAAAAAAAGTGGATGTATTTTGCTTTTTGCTTTTGAAACTAAATTAATCATTCACTTGCCATTAATTTACCTGAGGAGAAACATTGGTATTGCAATTATATAGTGATTTTTACATGTTTTAATATCCTAAAATAAATAATATTGCTCTACTCTGTATTGAGCCCTCTTTTAAATTAAATGTATGAATGTTGGAATTGTACTCTATTCATTTTCATTTTACCTGGACATATATATATATATATATACATATATATATATATATATATATATATAATTTAAATAAAAACAGATTGCTTTAAGGTTCCATATAATAAATTATTTCACCATAGCCCTTTTAAAGGACAGTGGATCATCAGATTTATTTCCAAATGTTGAAATGAAAAAATGAAAATAAATTTACACATTTATGACGGGCAATAATAAGGAACTCACGAAGTGGGGGCAGTGTAGGGGGGTAGAGAGACAGCATTGAGTTAGATGTAACATTTCTATTGTTTCAAATTTAAATATATATATATATATATATATATATATATATATATATATATATATATATAATATATATAATCAGGTGTTGACTGAAAACCTGACAATTACATCATACATGAAAGTTGTGCTATTGGTGAGGAACAAAATGCTTATATATATATATATATATACTAAATGTTCACCTAATACAAGGTCCAACGTATATAGTTACTTAGTGAGGTGGTTGTAAGGATGTAAAGAGAGGAACTAACAAATACAGATTATGAGAATATGTTAGATAGATAAAGTTTGACCAAAGATTTGAAGAGGTTAAAATTGTTGTGATTTGGGAAGTATCTCCTTGGGAGTCTGTTCCACAAAGTAGTGGTTTTTAGGAAGATGTTGTCTGAGTGGAATTTCTTTCTTACCAGTAGTTGTTGATTGATTGATTTGTCTTTTTTTACATCTTATCAACCCATTGTGGGTTATTTAAAGCTGAAATATATTTTGGATGGTAAGAATAATATTTTTTTCATTTTATGTGTGAATATTGCATTAACAATTTTTTGAGAATAACAATAACTTTTCTAGATACAAATCCTACTATTTAATCCATATTGTGGGGAAGGAGATGGATTCATACTTTTCCCAAGGTTATTTGCATAGAAGTGAATGTAACAAACCTGACTGAAAATTCAAACTTGACTGTCTAATTTCTCGTTCTGACCTGCCATCTATTACACCAACTGCACATCATTTTACCAGTGGAATATGAAAGAAATGAGAATGAATCAACCCTGTGTATATGGCATGGCACGTCTGAGATGTAAAAGTTGAACTAACAAGTTGTGGTGGAACTAACAAATGTATATATATATATATATATATATATATATGCATGTGTGTGTGTAAAAACAGCCAAACTCTTTGATGGACCAAGTTAAACGTTGACACACATATTCTTTTTAACCTGAGATATGTAATAAGCGTGTTTTTTATTAAGTTTAATTCAGTATGATATACACCCTTATTCAGAGTTGGAAAATGAGGGTAGGAAGATTGTAACAATCTTCCTACCCTCATTTTCTGTGACAGACATATTAGTATCATTCTACATTGCTACAAATAACAAAACATTGATATGTATCTGATGAACAGTTATCATTACCATAATGATTGAAATTACTTGCCCTTTTTTTATCATTCCTGTTACAGTTTGAGAACTTGTACTTTTTGATTAATGGAACAATTGTATTTGAATTGGTCTCAGTTATTATTTTGGAAATTATAATTGCACCTCAAGTGATACATATAATTAGCAACATGTTAAACTATTTAAAGTATATAATTAAACAATACAATCGATTTTAAATGATTAAAAAATGATACTGTTGATATCTATATATAATTTTAAAAAAAAGTATAATGAACCAGTTTTTATTTGTGTTTCTGCAAAGTACTTTTTACCCTATATTATCTTCTATCTGTATTTAAATGCTTTCATTTGCCAACAAAATTAAATTATACTGTAATAAAATCAGGTAAATTTTATCTGTCATATGTGATGATAATATTATTCTACATATTGTAATATAAAAAAGACAAAAAATAATTTGGAAGTAACCTTTAAAAAATATTTTTTAAATGTTTTCTCAGTTTGCATTTTACATGCTAGTTGGAGGTGCAAATGAAAACTGAATAATTATATATATATATCCACACATACTTATAATAATATTGCATTTTCTTAACATTTTATGTAATATCTAACTTGTAACTTTTATTGTCCCACAGGAGAATAACTGAGAGGATTAAAGCATGTATATTTGGTAGCATAGTAATTGTAAGTGAAAGAATTCATGTAGGTTGTCAAAATACCAACAGTTACCAACACAACCAGCTGTAAGATTGCACATGAGCAGGGAAAAATGTCTGCTGTTGGCAATCAAATGTAGCAGTTTACAGTCCACTTGAAATTATTATGCAAATCACATAAACTTAAATAATTTGAATTTACTTTGAAAGATTTTTGTAAAATTTTAAACAATTTAGACATCAAAACAAAGCTTGAGTTAAATTTTAGCTCATTTATTAAAATTGGATTTATTATAAAAACTGCAATCTGAAACTATTATGCAAAACCATAAAATCAATTTTTACTTCAATAAAAAGATAACAAAATCATCAACACCTATAATAGAACAAATAACAAACATGTATAAGTCTTTGAAGCATTTATATCTTAATATAGTGACTCTTCTCAATAACAGCCAGCAATCTATTATTCATTGATTTTTGTTAATTTTTTCTTGATCAGAACCTGACATGGTGATTTTAATTGATTCCCAGAGGTCAACTTTGCTGTCATATCACTTACCACCTTCATATAAATTCATTTTCACAATTGACCATACATTTTTGATCAGATTAAGATCAGGACTTGATGGTGGCCATTCCATTTTCTTCTCTCCTATAAACCTTTTACATTAAAAGAAATTTGTGTGTAACCTTAGATAAATAAGGAGCATTGTCATGCATAAATATACACTTCACTTTGAAACTATGAGGCTGGAACTTGTACCATTCTAAGAAAATCTTGTCCATGAAATCACAATAGTTAGTTAGCACTGTTCAGTTTAACTCCTTCATCATTCAAATGGTTTATTAATGGTTTGGACAATAATTCCAGCCCATATTACACTGCCACCTCCTTGCTACCTTTATTTAGCCACAGGCACATCTGCATCAGATAGAATCTACCCATTTATCAGATCCATTGAGTGTCAAGATTTGCCCATGAAAATTACTTTAAAAAATTCAATTTTTATGTATTTCTTGGCCCAATTCTGATGCTTTAAAATATTTGCTTTACTGAGAAGAGTTGGCCTCAGAGATGTCTTGGCAGATCCCAATTTGTGAAGTATTTTACAACTTTTGTCCTTCTTGACTCCCTCAATTCCAGCCTGTTTAAAGATCTGAGCACTGGTTATTTCACTAAAACTTGCTTTAGTTTACATCCCCCTCAAGGAAACAAGTTCTTAAAGACTTTTCCTTTGCTTCTAGATCTCAACTTAGTTATATTTTCAACAAGCTTCTTTATCATTCGATGATCTCTGCAAAGCTCCTTTGACATCTCCAATGTGGATATTCCCTCACTAAATTACTTTATTTTCTGTTTTTCAGTATTTTTAGAACATTTCCAATAACCATGTTTCAACAGATATGAAAAAAAAGAAAAAATAGTTTTTATTAAATTTCAAAGGTGTTAAACTAAAAGTGATATCTGTATAACTCCAAATTACAGATTTTTATAATAATTCCAATAACTTTATTAAAAACATATTGAAACTACCTAAACATTTAACTCAAGTTTTATTTTGATACCTAAATTAGTTATTTCAAATTTGACAAAAATTTTTCAAAGCAAATTTGAGTTATTGAGGTTTATGTGATTTGCATAATAACTTCAGACAGGCGGCCATAAGCGGTCAGATCAAAATTTGTATGTCCTACCAATTTCTGTACAAATGACCGAGAGCTTTTGTTTTCAATGGAGAATACACATAACATGTAGGCACTTCATTTGATAAGGAAAGTGACTACTTTTATTTCTACACTGAGTAAAATCCCTGGCCTTATCCCTGGAGTATAGACTTAGACTTAGTGGAAACAAAGTGAGCAATAACTGATCAGTACTAAAACAAAATAAACAGGTCTCCCTTGACATGGATGAAAGAACAAGAATAGTCTACCTCTGTAGATTAAATAAACAGTTCAGTTTGAAATTTGTTGATGGTTACCCAGACTGACATCCGAAGAAAGGCTGGAGGATACAATAGCTGAAAATTTGTGATAGTAATAACAAAGATGGGGACATTAGTCCAAATGTAACTAACATAAACAATGGTAACTCCTCATTCTAGAAATTCAAACAGAAAATACTTTTAACTCTATTCATGTAGACTTTGATAATTGTGACTATATTGATAGAAGGAAAGTATCTATGTAACTGTTTTTCGGATTCTATTCTAAAATGCTATTTCATTTTCTTTTTTGTAATGAAAACCTTAGTTACTTCAGATAATTCTACTAGTATCTATATAAAAAGAATGATAGCAACTCCAGAAAATACAATTATAAGTAATCAATCAATAGAAAGAATTTTTTTTATCTTACTACTACCTGTTTAAATACTGCTGGAAGTGGCTGTTAGGTTCAAATATCAAATCAATTTATAGAATTTACATTAATTATTTGTAAATATATAAGGGGAGACGACTCTGTTTTTCCTGTGTAGTGCAACAAATCAGATTTTTTATGGTGCAAACTTTAATAATGTTAATCGAATACTGATTATCTGCAAGATTATTTTCCAGACTTACATTTATTTGTAATGTTTAAAATTCTCTAATATCTATCTTTTTCAACTTTTCTCTGTATAGCTAGAGATTATATTTATCTGTCTCTATTTCAACCTTTTATATATGTATCTATTTTTTGTGATTGTCTATGTTGGTATAACTTTTGTCTCAAATATGTAAACAATTTATTAAAGAATAAAATAAGAAGATACTTTTAAGATATCCTATAATAGAAAACATTTTGAATTTAAGTTATGTTTAAAATTTCTACTTTGTAAAATATACATTTATTCAGACAAAAATTGTATCCAACATTTGGTCTACAAGCCTTCATTCAAGTTGTTGGTTAAGATGAAATTTTCTGCAAAAACCTTGCCTATGGTTTTATTTACTTTAATTGCTTTGATTAACTTGATAACCCAGAGCAAGATGTTAATTGTTATTTCTGTGAAAGAATTAGCAAAGCTTTAGAGAAAATACCCCATCATTGGCATGTTTCTAAACTGTAAAATAATTTAGTTCTTTTCTAAAAATTCTTATAAAAACAAATGATGTTGGTTTTGTATTCTTAACTAGTAAGACATATGTTTGAGCACATATTTTTATTGGGTCATATAAGAGAGAGAGAAAGATGGAATGTGAGTAAGAGAAGGACAGAAAAATAGGAGAGGAAAAGAGTCATATCAGAGAGAGAGAGAGAGAGAGAGAGCATGGATATTAAATAGTGTATGAGGTTCTGTGCATGAAAAAAGAATGAAAGAAAAAGGGGAGTATGTACATGTGCATGTGTAAAAGAAAATAAAGAAAAAGAGGAGAAGGCAGAGAGAGAATGGAAAAAATGTTGGATGAAGACAGAGAACAAGAGAGAAAAATGAAAGAGGAGAAATAGTATATATGAAAGTGAGACTGAGGTAATAATAATAATACAGTTGATTGATTGATTTTTTTATGGTTTATCAGCAGGTTATTTAAAGCAAGAAAATATTTTTAGATTGTAAGAATATTTTTATTTTTATTTTTTTTTTGCATATAATAATGATTTAGTGGTACAAGTCTTACTAATTAATCCATAGCTGGAAAGAGAGAAGACATGGATTCATACCTTCCCCAAGAGTATTTGCATGTAACAAACCCAACTGGAAATGGAACTTGGCTCTCTGATTAATAATTTCAAACCATTATCTATTATACCACCTGCACATCCAAGCTTACAGTACCTGGTAATCCCAAGTGGTCACCCATCTAGGTACTGACTAAACTCAACGTTGTTTAACAGTATGTGCATGTGCATGTGTAAAAGAAGATAAAGAAAAAGAGTAGAAGAGGAGAAGAGAGAGAGAGAGAGAAAGAGAGAGAGAGAAAGAGAGAGAGAGATTTTGGCTGAAGGTAAAAATTGAAAACAAGACAGAGAAATGAAAGAGAAAGAGAAAGAGAAATAGTATGTATGAAAGAGAGAAAAGACTGAGGTAATATTAGTATAGATTGAGACAAAAAGAAAAGAGGTGAGAAAAAAGTTGGAGGGAAAAGGTTAGAAAGAAAGAAAGAAAGAAAAAGAAAGTAAGAAAGAGTATAAGAAAAAGAAACAGAGAGGAAAAGAAAGAAAATATATATTAGCAAACCAAAAAAGAAAAACTAGAATTATAAATACTAAGAGGTAAAGATTCCTCAAAGCAGAATAATGTGCTATAGAATTATCTCTGATAGAAACATTGATTTATTTCTTTACAGAGAAGATCACTGTTCATCAACATATGCTTAAAGGGCCATTCTGTTCTAAATGGATTAGGGAAATAAGTTGGTTTCTGGGGAAATGTCCATCACATTCACAGATTAATAACATTGGTACTTCACACGACAGGAAAATTTCATAAGAAAGAAAAAAAAATGAAGACATTTTCCTGCAGAATAAAAGATTACATTGTTAGCATTTATTTGATTATCAACAAATGTATTTAACACCAGCCAACAATATAGAGAGAAAAAGTATAGATCCGAAAATGAACTCAAGCAAGTGATGTTGGTTTTTATCATTTGTTATTTCATGTAAGAATCAGCACAATAAAAATTAATATTTAAGATGTGTAATAATTTTATAAAGATGATCTTTATTTACATTCTTTACAGTCAAATGAATTTCTTCATCATGTTATTATCCCAACATTTCAGCCATTAAGCCCGCCAGCCTTCTTCATGTGTCTGTTGATACGGTTAACCTTAAGAAAATTTCGAACTGAACCCTTTATTTAATCTATAGGGTTAGATTGTTTGTGTTCCACATTCCATGTTGAGAGATCTCTCATCTTGCTCTTTTTTTTTTTTTTTTTTACTACTGCTTATTCATTGTTCACCTTGTTTCCATCAAGTCTGTACTACTTGGCCCAAGGATTGAACACCAACTTCATGAACAGCCACTTTAATCCTCTAAGCTATTATTCCATGGGGTAATCCTGAATCTAGAACTGGAACCCTTAAACCTAATGTTTCTATCGCCTGTCTGCTACTGTTTTGAAGGTTACCAGATTGAAAGACAACTAAAGAAGGCGAGAGGGCACAATATCAAAGATGTAATAATAACAACAAAGATGAGGACATTAATTTGTAAATAATGAGAACTACTAATCCCAGAAATTCAGACAGTAATTAAAGATGATCTATGTCAGTTTTAACTGATATTAAATGATCTCTTTTTAATCTGCTATCAAAAACTAATTACCTTTTTGAAGGTCTTTTTTTTAAATAATATGCCTCATTGCAAATATAAATCAAATATCAGACTTGATAACTTACTACTCATAAGTTAATTTTCTTAAAATGTGCAGTTTTCCTGTTTAACTCTAACTCAATGTTCTCTAAAGAGTAATTGTACTTTTGATAAAGCACAAATTGGTTATAGGTGCGATTGTGTTATCATTAATAGAAGAGATCAACCAGTTCAAGGTCAGTTTCCATTAAGCTTGGTTAGCCAAACAGTATTTAATATATATTAGTTTATCCGTGCCATGAAAGTCAAAGAAACAAAAGTCTTGAAACAATATATTGAGTTTCAATGAAGTGGAGAAAAAGAATTCACAACTAAAATAGAGGCCAATGAACCATTTAATTAATCCATTCCTTTTATATTTTTTAAATGTTTCATGGTATCTATGATTCATTGATTACTTCTAGTTATTCAATATCTTTTCATGTTAAAAATTTGATGTGTTTAATATAACAGTGAAATAGAAATATCTCTAGGAATAAAAAAACAATAGCAATAGAACAACAAAGATGGTGACAACAAAACCTATTTGAAAACCAAGTTGAAGCAAAGGTGTCTGAATACCACACATGAAAGGCTTGAACAAATAAAACAGCAATATAAGAAACATAGGAGTAAAGGAACTGATTCATTAAATGGTTCATTTTGCCCAGGAACTAATTTTGTCTAAATGCAGACAATATTTTATTTGTACAAAACAACTAAGGAAAGTAATCACTCATGAATCTATTAACATGAGTTGATTTACCTCCCTTCTCACTACAGATGGGACAGGGAATATACAAATAAATACACATTGATAATTATTATATTGTTATATAGCTAGCTTTTTAGTCACCCTAGATATCAAGAATTGTTTATTAAACAAATATATCAAAAATATCATTCACTCAACTGGTTAGTCAACAAATTCTGGTGATAGTGGAGAAAATCAAAGCAAGAATGAAGGTAGTATTTTAGTATTTGAACTTGGTACACTTAGTGGTGTGCAAAGAGCATGATGGTCATTATCATGGAAAGTGGAATCGGCAAGATGAGTTCAAATTCTGTTACATTGACTTCATACTAATGCCCTTGGGAAAGGCATGAATCCATCTCTTTTCCTAATAGCCATAAGTAAAATAGCAGAACAACTGTGCTGTCCAGTTTTGTGTGGCAGCCAGTCAAAACTGTGGAAAAGATAATGGGAAAACATTTCATTATAATTCCCAAGAAGTCATTGCAATTTACAGATGATATTAAAGAAAAGGAAGCTATGAAGAGCAATAACCACATAAATCCCGAAGGTACATGGCATTTAAGAAGAATACTTAGGAAAGGTTATAACTTTTCTTTTTCGTAATTCTACTCTATTCTTACCATGTTTATTTTTTATTCTTTTTTGCCCTAATAAACTGAGTATTGGGGAAAAAACTTAAACACATAATTTTCAATTTTTTCCCCCTAAAATTCATTTGATAAAGTTTCAACACTTATTCTAGTGTGGATGTGTGGGTAGTGTAACAATTATTGAGATGGAAAGTGGAATTGGTGAATCAAGTTCAAATCTCTGCCTAATCTGCTTTCACTGATGCACTAATGACCTTGGAAAAGGCATGAATACATCTCTGCTACCACTACTTTGGATTAAATAACAGGATAGACAGAGATATCTAGCTTTTGATGGCAGACTTTATAGGAGGGGGATTTGGTTGATAGGTTTAATTTATTTAATAGCATATCAACCTCTATGGGTTATTTAATGCCCAAATCTAAATATTTCGAACACAATTTTATGGCTTCAACTAAATATATTTTGAATGCAATTGTATGTCTTCAACTACAGATAAAATGTATTGTTGGTCATTTTACTTTAAAAATATGATGTTGGTAATTTTACTATAAATATGTATTGTTGGTAATTTTTTAATAAAAAAAATGTATTGCTGGTATTTTTACTATAAAAATGTATTTTTATACTTTTATAGTGTTTTATTTTTGTTTGGGGTTCACTATTTCCCATAGATGGGACCCTTACACATGCTACCTCCCAGATCACGGTGGACCTGAGAACAACAGCAATTAAGAGGTGGTTCCATGCTCCTTAAAACCTCCAATCACCCGATCAGAGGCCTTGCTGCCAGATGTACTAGGAGGAGGACTAAATTCAAAACTATGGTGAAAGCAATGAGAAACTAATCCACTATCTTTTCCCAAAAGTCATGGCAATTCATGGATAATAAAGAAAAGGAATTTGTAAAATACCATAATTGGTTATATCCTAAAGGAAGATGGCATTTAAAAAATTATATGTTGTACATTGGAAATCAGGATTATTTAAACTTTAAATAATTGCTACTTCATTTATGAATTTACAATCTTGCTATAACCTTGTAACATGTGGATTGTTAATAATTTCTACATTTTGGTTCACTTGGATCTCTGCAGGACATATATTCAACTATTTGATATTTTGCAAATCTCAAGGAAATCTCCTAAGAAAAAAGTGATAAGCTTGACACAGATACTTGTAGGAAATCAATATGGATTTAAAAAAAATAGTGCAGCAAATTTCATTAACATTTTGATGCTGTATATATTTGTTAGGTAGTTGTAAATGTTTAGTATATTTAACAGATTCTGTTGTTATCCTCAGAAATATGTGAATGTTTGGTTTACATTGTATTTTCTAAGCTTAGCTTGGTTTTGGCACAAGGCCATTAAGTGTGAGGCATTCAGTGAGAAAAGAACACATTATTCAATTGTAATGATCTATGAGACCAGTTAGCTTTTCTTTTTTTTAATCATTTCACCCCAAACAAGGTGATAATGCTATTAGGACGCAGAAGTGAGAAGACTTTAGTGAAGGTAAGTGAGGAAAAGGACAATTAAGGAACAAGAATCATGAAGACAGAAGATGGCAATTAATGTTGCATTTAAATTTTTAAGATTGTAGTTAGAAGGGAAGCAAGAAATCAGAAGGGATTTGTCAGGCAGTAAATTGTATCTTCCATTGCAAGACACTCTTATATACATAAAGATGCTGCTGATAAAGGGGAGGAGGAAAGAAATAAAGAGGAGGGAGGAATATTTAATATAAATATTCCTACCTGGGTCATAGCTTGCTAGAAGGAACTTTCTAGTATGCTTTCACACCATCATTACTATTGCTCTTCCATTTAGCAGCTTATGTTGGTCAGGATACCAAATTATTGCCAATTTCTCTCCCTGACACAATTTACAGATTTTGTTCCTGATACTAAATACACGAGTCTTCCTCACCAAATCCCATTTCCCAATAGGACTCTTCTTCTTATTTTCCTGCATTTCACATGTATAATTAGCAACTCTTGTGCTGTTTTTATACCTTAGGGGTTTGAAGGTTGATTTATGGTTGTAATACCTTGCTTTGAATGTCCCTTCCTTTGAACCAATAAACACTTTTTTTTACCATTTACAGGCTCTACTTTTGCCCTATAAATAAGTCCCTCCAACAGGCAGTTACTGTTTAGTAGACAATTTACTATATTTCAGCAGTTACATTTTTTCTCAACTGCTTTCCTTTCTGCAGTCACTCTCCCCATGCCCAATTTTTTTTTATCATTATGCACTTTTATTATTTTTTCCAAGTTTTTCATGCAACTGATTTTTACAGTGCCTTTACCTTGTATAACATGAAGTTTTGGGGGAAATGCTTATTTAACAATATTAAGAAGATTTTCCAATTTTTGTTTTCCACCTCTAAATTAAGTGGGATGGTTAAGCCAAACTACATTTCTTTTTTGGCCACCCTTTTCAGATGTTACGACTGGTTTAATCACCAATTTGGTTTTATGTCCTTTATATAAATCCCTCGTATAGCCTCTTGGTTTGTTCAAATATTGTCATATTTGAGACATTTCTAGATAATCTACACTCAATTCCCTTAGGTATAGGAGTAATACTGTTTACATACAGCAGCCTATTGTTTGGTTTCATGTAAGAGGAGATGTAAGGTTTAATTCGACATCGAGGTATTGAATAACTTTTTAGTTCATTTCTACCTCAATATCAAACCAAGCTCCTTAAAAAGTTTGATTAATTCTTTTCTTATTCTGTCTTTTTTTCTTTTATCTAACAACACTATGAAACCATCAACCCAATATAGGCCATAGTCATTTCTACATTTTCATTTTTTGAATTTGTATTGTAACTGTTTCTTGACAAATATTGCTTTTTGTCAAAAGTTTGATTTTTTTAATATATATACAGGGTATGATGGGTAAATTGTCGCCATTTTATATTTTTAATTTCGTGCATGTTTATTGCTTGTTTTATATTTTGTTGACTACACACTATAGTAGGGTCAGTTGAGCACCATCTGTGAGAAAAAGAGCACCATCACACAATTCATTCAACCAGAAATTTGGAAATGGCATGCTGTACTGCTTGGCATTCATGCCAGAAGCTCCAATACAAACCTTTCAGAGTGTTTGGGTGTCAATCTGAGGAGTATGCAGAGGATTCAGAAAGAGTTGAATTTTGGAATAACTTATTTTGAAATTTATTGAGTTTTATAAGCACATATATTTATAATATTAGTTTCTGAGGATATGGGAAAATCCAATCATTTTAACAAGGTGTGGTAGGATATTCATTTTCACTGACAACTATTATATCAAAATATGAGTTACTTTTGAAAAGAGATTAAGTCAAGGTAGGGTACACACACACACACACACACACACACACACACACACACACACACACACAGAGTAGTGGCATCCTACTGGTTTGCACAAATTGATTCTTAAAATTATAAAAGCTTCACAAACCGGTTGTTGGATTATCCCAAAATAATCTTATATATTAATAGCTGATATAGAATAGCTAAAAATATAATTAATACCATTGCTGTAAGTTCTGCAGAGACTGAAAGAGGTTTTTCTGTGATGAACATGATTTATTCTGACAAAAGAAATAGTCTTGAAGTTCAAAATGTGGCAAATCTTCTAGTCATGAATTTGATAGGTTTCCATTGGGTCTTTGGGACTGGAGCAATTCATTTTGAATGCGGCTAAGAAACCATAACACAGCTGATGACACTAGAGTCAAAAAGCATCATACTTTTGAACAGAAATTTGGTGAGAACAGAATTTCAGTCTGGAAATATCTTAATAAATAAATGTTTTCTATTAAATTATCAAAATGGTTTAATTCTTTTTGATACTATAAACTGATTTGCTTCCATTTTCAGATTGAAAAGAATATAAAAAGAATAGGTTCCTATAAGATTACTTGCCTTTATAGAATTGGTTCCTGGTAATTTGGAATGCCATTATTGTGTGTGTGTGTGTGTGTGTGTGTGTGTGTGTATATGGATATGCATTGTACTTAATTATGTGGATAGTACCATTATTTGCATATTTTATTAAAACTAAAAACTGGTGTGAGACTGCCTGAACATACATGTGCTCACCTTGTCTATTTCTGTAAAGAAATAGTTGAATATAATTTAATTTCATGTTTAACAAAATTCCTATTTTAACTGAAAACATGTCTCTGTTAATATATATACAAATATATAAGCTATATTTTTCCTGTTTTAAGTTTTGTTTTTTATAATCCTTTCAGTAGACATTTTAGAGATCAATAAAATCTGGACTAGGATTATTTGGTCACTTAAATGGACAAAGATAAAAGAGGTTTGTATAAAAGGTAAAAGTTCTCTTCATAGATTAACTGATTCTGATTCTGCAGAAATGAAAGCAGGCATATACATGTATTGTCCATTTATGAGAGAACCGACATGAATAGAATCACTGTACACACCTACTTTTCTCTTCATACAAAGGAGGTGCTAAAAAGTTCCCCAACTCTGACCAAATGACCAAATATCAGATTTCCTTTTAGAAGAGCTTCTTGTTTAGGCTGATAACTTCATATAAGTAAGCACAATTATCAAAGTATTACTTTTGTGCATTCTTCAGTGCACTCATTTTTAGCTTTGATTAGATTATGATACAAAATGTCTCATATGTTCAAATAAATATGGTGTATAATCTCTGACTACTCTTTTCATAAGCAATTGTCTGCTAGGGTGGTTAGCTAATATCTGCTGCAGATACCTACTCAGGCACATTTGTGTTTATTCAACACCTACACAGCCTATTCTTATTCTACAACTATCCTGAGCAGACATTAGTTATAATTTCTTATAGAGAGTGCAATAATTTGATATGATCTGCATTTTGAACAAAGAACACTTGGCTCAAACCTTTGGTCACAATGACTTGTGATTTAATTCTAGCACAACTATTGATGGCTTCTAAAAAGTTCCATCTACCCAATTTCACTAACAAAATTTAAGTCAATCTATGGTATGGTTTTCAGGCACTTTTCAAAGGTGCCAGATGCTGGGATACACCCATATATCTGAACAATTTTATGAAAATCTATAACAAAATGGAAAAAAATTTTAATATGACATGTTTTGTCTTTTAGGATTTATCAGACTAAAGTAGGGACTTCCACTAATTTGCAATACCTAATGTTTAAATTGAATTTTTTAAAATGAAAAACTTTCTTCAAGGATGAAATTTACTATTTCCAATAATCAAAATACTCTGGTGTATTTCAAACAGAAATTATATTGATTGGAATCAATTTTTTTTTTCTAAAATAGCTGATTAGCACCCTTTCAGTGCAGTGTAATTCTCTTTATTTAAAAATCTTCCTAAAGTAAAATATACTTTTCTGAAACTTTATTTAAGGAATATTAGCTGATTTAAATATAATTAATCTACTTTGAAATAAATATTATTTACTTTAAGTTTAAAATAACAACACAGAAATGCATTTTTAAAACAAACAGTAGCAGTGTTTTTAACTGGCAGTAGCCAAATTTTATGTGATTGAAGAGTGTTGACAGGTGATGATATATTGATTGTTGTTCTACAGGGACTTTATGTCTAAAACGTAATATAAGAAAATGATGTGTGCCCCTTTTTTATATAATTTTTAACTTCTCAATAATCTTAAAAATGTTCAAAAATATTCTCTGTAATCTAATTTTAGGAATGTTGAATTTAAATTTTCTATAGTCATCACTCTTATTTTCTCATAATATTGTGTATATAGATGACCATACTTTCAAAAACAGGGACATCACATAATATTTTATATACATAAAAAAAAAATAAAAAATTATTTTTTAAATCTTGGTGTGTGATGATTTTCAATTGATTGATTGAAGTAATGCAGAATTTTAAACAATTTATAATATTATAAATTATTATGATTAAAATTAAAAGAAATGAAAACAATTCTAGTAAAAATTCATTATTCATCAAAGATTTTTTTTTCTTAAGACAATAGTATCCTTAATAAATCCTTATAAAAATCCTTTGAATACACATACTGAATCCTTATTACACTTCTGATATCTAAACTTTGTGTTTGTGTGTGTATGTGTGTGTATATATATATATATATATATATATATATATATATATATATATATATATATATATATATATATATATAAAAACTTTGAGAAAAATAAAAAACCTAATAAACATATACATTTGAATAATAAATGTAGAGCATATATATTATGGCTTTAAAAAATATTGTAAAATTTAACAAAAAGAAACTAGCCAGTTAGATTCTATTTGCTATTGTTTCTTTTTTGTTATATTTTACAATTCATCACTTTAAGGTGAGCAATATTTTTTCTTATACACTCTCTTCCTCCCACTTTGTTTTAATATATTTGTATATATTATGTGAATAGAGACTCTTTTAAAATGTTCATTTTTAAAGCCATAATATAAAATTCTGTACCTCAACATATTATTTAAATATAAGAAAAATGAATTCTATAATAATACTGTATCAATTATGAGCAAATGAGAGAGACCCAGTAATAAGGTGTGTTTAGTTGTATGAAATGTACAGAGTGTAGCAGGTATGAATAAGAAGATAAAAGGAATAGCAAGATAGAAAACACATTTTTGGTAGGATACATAAAATCTTAAAAGGAGACAATCATAATGGAAAAAGGAATGAATACTGAAAAGAGCTCTTCCATGACAACAAAGGAGAGAAACATAAAACCATGGAAAGATCCATATTATTAAAATCTGAGGTTAGGTCAGCATTAACCAAGTTGTAAAAAGAGCAGCAGAATCAGCTTAGATAGAGATGCTATCAGTCTTAGATGATTTAGGGATTGAGAAGGTTACTGAAATGATAAATGACAGTGGTGAAATACCAGAAGACCTCAAGAGGTCAATCTTGATAGCAACACTGTAGAAAG
Organism: Acanthosepion esculentum; assembly: GCA_964036315.1. Classification (NCBI taxonomy): domain Eukaryota; kingdom Metazoa; phylum Mollusca; class Cephalopoda; order Sepiida; family Sepiidae; genus Acanthosepion; species Acanthosepion esculentum. Next base: position 74,372,621 of record OZ038484.1, read on the forward strand.
CTGGTGTGAATTAATGCAAACTCCATTGAACAATCAATTTAATGAGCCATATAACTAATTGATAGGGTTCTTCTGAATAGAAACCATAGCAGAATTAGAGTAGAAACAGGGTAAAATAACTGTGTAATACAAAAACAAGAAATATGATTTTATGATCAGAATGTTATCAGAGTGAGTAATACTCATGCATTAAGATCTACAGCTATGTTTCACAAATTACACATAGGCATCTTTTGGACAACAGAACAAAAACCTTAAAGACAAACAGCAGTGGTAAAGGGGTAAGGATTTTTTACAACAAAAGAAAAACAAATCAAGAAGTTGTGGAAGGTCATGCTTGCCCATATCGTGATAAAAGAAGATTATTGTAATGTTTAAAATCATTTTCATATATATATATATATATATATATATTAATGTATAATTGGGCAGAAACCTTTCTTTTAAACATCTTTAACATTTGTATATGACAGACAAGGCAGACTTAATTAATTTTCTATTTAATTTAACCAGGGACCTTATATTTTTTCATTTGGTAGGAGTAAAGGTGTACAAAGATTTTCCATAATTTTCATTGTCCTTAGCCTCTTCTTTAACCATTTTCAGAAGAGTTTTGTTTTTGGTGTTGTTAGTTTTTCTTAATGTTTTGACTGTTTAAGTTGTATTTTATTTTTGTGTTGTTTTGAATAAGAGCATTTATTCCCAGTGTTCATGTGTTAAGGGCAGCTGGAATATATATATATATATATATATATATATATATATATATATATATATACACACACACACACACACACAATAATACCTTGAGATATGAGTGTACCAACATACAAGTTTTTTGATAGACAAGCTGGAGCTTGGCTGATTTTTTGTCTTGAGATACAAGCTGAATTTTGAGATATGAGTGAGTTTCAGTTAAGCATCCACTTGTTGTCACATTAAGCGCCAAGCTTTGAGAGTATTTACATTCGCAGTAAACATGTTCACCTTGCTCTGTTGTGTTATGTTGTGTCTTTTTTGCTGTTATTTTGCAAAATTCCTTTATTGACACCATGAATCCGAAGAAAGTAAGTGTAAAGAACAGTAGTGAAAAGCTGAAACATGATTTCTTGAGTAAAGCAGGAAATTATAAAAGAAACATGAGGAAGACGAACAAGTAATGGATTTGGTGAGACAGTATGAGCATTTTATATTGACAGTAAATAAAAAATTATAAAAATAAAAAAAATAAAAAATATTAGTTACGGTAAAATGGATAAAATGTAAATGTTTAAAAAGATGGTGGTAAGCATTAGTGGCATGCCAGCCAGTGGCAGATTGGTGGCTGGCATGTAAGGAAATTATGTTACGGTGATGTGAAAGTGACTGAAGCCATGATGTCAGGTCAGGACTACTAATACTTGAGATTCTTCTTTGGATTTTATCAAGAATCTCTAAATACATAGTAGAAGCACCAGACCAGATGTGGCAGCAATATTCAATGTGTGAACAAATGGTTGAGCTATAAATATGTAGTTTATGAATATTAAAAGTTGCTCCTGTTTTATTAATACAATGATGTTTTCAGAATTCTCCTTGAATCTGTGATCTTTCTTGCAAATTACCTTCTTGACAATTCTTATCTCACTGACTTGTCTCTATAGTCTACTCTTTGAAGTATGGATAATGACCATTCAGGAAGACTATACATCAAGTCATAAAATATACTTTAAATAAAATAATATTAATTGTCATTCCTCTGTGTATCTTTGACTAATTGGACCGTATAATAAATAGTTATTTCAACAATTATTTCAAAAGTTTTTATTAAGGTTATTTTGTATTATGAGATTTGATTAAATATTATTTTTTGTAGAAATTTGTTATTCTATTTCGTTTTTTTTTTTTGCCCACCATTTGTGTAGCTTCCTAACTGTAGTTATCTCCCTTGTACTTTAGCTGATCAACTCATGATTTATGGTTATTTCTTTTGATATTTATTAAATGTCTCCTTTTCTATTTTTGTAACCAGTATCAAAATGTTGTTTATATCTCTTAGCATATAAAAAAACAAAGTCTCACAGCCATTGCAATTATATTTCTACTGAAATACAAAAATGAAAATAAGAAAATAAATTCGATAAATAAAAAATGAAAAAACAATGAATAAATTTGAAAATAATGAATAAATAAAAAATAATAAAATCTAGAGAATAAATAATAAATTAATAAATGATAACAAAACGAATAAAAAATAACAATAAGTAACACTAAAAATAAATAAATGTTAAAATGATAAATAAATGAAAAAAATAACAAAAATCATAAAGAAAAATTAAATATTAATAAAAATAAAATAAATAAGTATATGAAAAAGCAAAACAAGAAAATAAATAAATACATGTAAAAGGAAAATTTATGCCAAAAATGAAAGATAAAAATTTTATTACGTATGGAATTTTTTGAGGTTTCTCTTAAGTAGATGCTATAAATGATTGTTAATTTTCAAATTTCTGTTTGAATTTTTAACATTATTTACATTCAAGCTAATATCCTTAGTTATATTATTTACATTATTCAGACTGTTATCCTCATTTTTGGTCGTCTGTAGATGATTGAAATTTCAAAGCGAACACTTTATTTCGTTCCATGTGCCATGTCTCTTCCAGATGTCTCAGTTATTTCCCTTTAACTCAACTCTCCAAGTTTGGTTCATCACTGCTGTAGCCTGGTACTGAACTCACAACTCTTTGGGTCTACTCACTGGATCTAACCAACCCCTTTACCCACTGGGCTATGTGTCCTTCAGGACATCTGTGTATGAATTTCTGGGACTTATAAATGTCTCTGTACATTTTTTTACCAGTGCTCATATTGAAATTTTCTGTTATTATTATTGCATATTTTTTTTTTACCAGAGCTTATATTGCAATTTTTGTTGTTATTCATTGCTTTTCTCTAGCACTCCTTATTACTGGTTCCCATATTGTATTCATTTCTATGCTTGGTCAGCTCAGGAAATTTGTGCTGATTCCTTAAGTTTTCATATTTTCCAGTGGTATTCTCTGTCTATTATTTCAACCTCATCCCACAGGAGGCGATGATTTCCCTTTTCCACCCGTATATGGTCAGCTACGCCTGATTTTTCTATTTCCCCTCATGTTACCGCTTTACGATGTTCTTGGAGTCTTACCTTAAGTGGGTGGCCTGGTTCTCCTTTATATTTCTTACCACAACTGCACAGGATGGTGTACACACAGTCCTTAGTCATGTTCTCCTCTATCCACAATAGTAAATTACATGAAAACAGATACATAATACTACCGACCAACTCTGTCACGTCCACTATCCAGAATAACCTATCCCATCTAAATAATCTTAAAATAGTCACAAACACTTCCAAAACCATTATGGATATACCCAGATCTTCAAACACTAATAGCAATGATATTTCTGAAGCAGGCATTTATAAAATAAATTGTCAAAACTGTTACTCCCAATATATTGGAGAAACAAGTAGAAAATTTAAAAAATGTATTTATGAGCACAAAAGAGACCTCACAAGAAACAACTTAGCTAATGCACTAGTCATACATAGAAATAAATTCAACCACAATTTTGATTTTAAAAATGCTACACTCATAAAAATTGAAAATAACTCACTCAGAAGGAAAATCCTAGAGAGTGCCGCCATTGAATATTATCCAAATATTAATCTATGCCCAGGCTTTTTCCCTATTTCACCTTTCTTAACAGAATTACTACTCTCCCAAACAAATGTACACAACAATATCGTGAAATCAAAAGAAAATGGTTGGATCTGTCAACACAACAATGAAAACAATATCTCCACACATGACAGTAATTGACGTAATTTTCAGTTAACAGTATGAAAATAGTGTTCTCTAAATTCTTCCAGTTGTTAAGGACATTTTGTTTTTGTTATTATTAGTTACTTTGTTTAAATAAATTCATTTTGTTTGTTGCCTTGAGAAAGTCCCCATTCGATGAAATATTTTGGCAACTACTACAGTTTTCCTATTGTCATCTATATTTATAAATATATATATATATACACACACACACCATAGGAAATGGATGAAATCTGACAAATATTTAATATATTTCCTGTTTACAGATTATTTTTTATGGTTACACTTATCTGAGTAAATGCCCTGTTCTTTAATTAAACAGTATTCATTATATTCACCAGCCTAAATGTCTGAGCAATTTCATAGAAAATATGTGTTGTCCAACAGGAATCAAACCTGCAAAACAAAAACAAAAGAAATTCTACCAGAAATGGTTTACTGGTGCCACAAACAAGTACTCAATGTCATAGGTACTTAAAATATATTAATGCTCTGCCATTTATTATGGCATTGATCACTCTTTCTTCTGATGTGCAATCTTTTAGGAGCTGCCTATTCTTATTTCTAATTATAAATACGGTGGTGGGGGTGACTTTATTGGCCCTGCATTGTCAAGCACTTTCTTGCTTGAAGCTGTAAGCTCCTCTACTGTGGTGCTATTGTTACCTACGACATGAGAACTTTTTTGCTGCACTGGTAAACCATTTCTGGTGGAATTTTTGGCCGAATAGGTTACCCTCCCCCTGGCGAGCTTACCATCTGGTACATGCCTGGTGGTATAAGGGTTCCTATTTCCACAAACTACAGTTACTGACTGCCTGATGATTGCATGAAAGCACATAAAACTGGCAGTTATGGTCAGTCACTGCCTATTTGAGAATATATATATATATATATATATATATATATATATATATATATATATATATATGTCATTCACAGACAGTACTGTTTCGCTGTATCACAGCTCCTCAGTGCGACTAGACTTCTGAATGCTTCAAGCCAGGATTGAAACTCAACTAATTTGGTATCAGCCAGAACTATCTTCACTCGGTAGAGTTACACAACTAAATCTAGCATATTGTTTTTAGAAATGTAAACAAATGCCAATCAGCCAAAGTGCTCCATTCAATTTACTGAAGAGCTTTGCATTAGTGCAGGTGGCTGTTGTTTATAGAATTAGCTTATCACTCAACAGTGCTCAAGTGAAATGTATTTTCAAGAGCTAAATTATGTCATTCACAGACAGTACTGTTTCGCTGTATCACAGCTCCTCAGTGCGACTAGCATGCATCTTAGAATTACTTATATTTGTGGACTTCAGTGTTCTATATAAAATGTTTTATGCATAAAGTATTTATTTGGGTTTCTCTAATGCTTCCTTCTGTCTTGCTAAGGTGTTAGTATAATCTATCATATTAAGGTTTTAGGATATACTAATGCCTATAGTGGACCTTGGAGTGTAGAGAAGACCAACATATTTCCCCTCCATTAAGCCAAATAAACCAATAAATAAAATACCTAAACTATGACTCTGCTGAGGTTTTCCACTATATCTCCACTGTCAAAAGACCTCAGCAGATCTATCTTCATAGCTATGCCTAAGAAAACAGGTACAAATGAATGCGAACTCCACCAAAAAATAAGCTTAATGAGCCACGTGACAAAACTTATCATCCATATTCTAATGGACAGAGCACACAGCAGAATCAGCCCAGAAATAGGACAAGAACAGTGTGGGTTCATTAAAGACACTGGAACAAGGAATGCGATATTCATGCTCAGAATGTTATCAGAAAGAGCAATACAAATGCAGAAGAATGTGTACCTATGTTTCATAGACTACGCAAAGGCCTTCGACAAAATACACCACAAAATACAGCAACCTCGATATATTTGGGAAAGATATCAGAATAATCAAGAACCTTTACTAGCAGCAAACAGCATGCATATGCATAGGGAATGATTTCAGTGAATACACTAAAACAGGGCGTAAGGCAAAGATGCATCTTCTCATCCGGCCTGTTCAACCTATACAAGGCAATCCTGAGAGAATTGGAAACTCTACCAGGATTTAGCATTGGCAGCCACAATCTTAACAACATAAGATATGCAGATGACACAGTACTGATAGCAGATACAGAAATGAAATTACAAAATCTCCTACAGAAGGTAGCACCAGAGAGTGAGAAGAAGGGACTAAGTATAAACTACAAGAAGACAGAGTGCATGGTCATCAGTAAGAGGATGAGCCCAAAATGCGATCTTAAGGTCGGGGACTCTAGAATCAAGCAGACGCAGAAGTTTAAATACCTGGGAAGCATCTTGACAGAGGACGGTAAGTGCGACACTGAAATCCGTAGATGTATTGGGATGGCCAAGGACACATTCCAAAAGTTGGACAGAGTACTGCGAGACAGGAGGATATCTTTGGGAACAAAGAAAAAAATACTGAACTGTTACGAGACATCTGTCCTTCTTTATGGCAGCAAATGTTAAACGATTTCCTCAAAGATGAAGAAGAGACTTGAGGCAACAGAGATGTGGTTCTACAGAAGGATGCTAAGGATATCATGGACCGATGAGATCTTAGAGAGGTTGCAAACAAGGAGGAGGCTTATACTTAATATCAGGAAGAGGCAGCTGAAGTTTCTGGAACACATAATGAAGAAGGAGGGCCTGGAGAATCTGATACTCACAAGTTGAATAGAGGGAAAGAGAGTCAAGGAAAAAAAATGTATGACATACCTGGCAAGGAGATGATAAAACGTGGTCTGGGGGAGGAAGCAGAGGGAAGGAACTTGTTGAGAACTGCAAGGGATAGAGGGAGGTGGAGAGCCATGATTGCTTACGTCCTGAAAGGACATGATACATAAAAAGAAAGAAACTAAGACTCTCAAAAGATGAGAGTGATATTATTAAGATGATGATGATGATGATAGTAATACCAGTAAAAATGTACTTAAACATCTTTGAAGTGATCTAGAGTGTATCATATTGATATTATTCTGGAAAGAAAATTTTCAGAGCAAGTCACTTGGAAAAGAAATTGAGGAAAAATAAATGCTTCTCCGGCAACTAGAAGTAAAGGAAAAGCATGACTTTCAATGGTTTTAAGCTTTCTTGATCAATGTAAGACAACCTAACCTGATCATTGTTGGCAATAAGAAGATTTGCCAAGAAATAGGTGTAGCTATTTTGGTTAATCCTAGAGAAAGAGAAATATATAGTAAATGATCAAAAATAGTCAAAACACTGGAAATAATCCTGAAATCATTTAAGAGAAGATCAAATTTGAATAGAAGCAAAGATCAGGACAATCCAAACCACTCCATTATTGAACAGAAGCAAAAATTTTGAGGAAAATGCTGTAATTCTCTGGGGAGTTGCTGTCATCTGCATTTTGCAGTACCAGTTCAGAATTTTGTGTAAAAATAGAAAATTGGTAGAGAAAGAAAAGAGAGAAAAAACTTTAACCTTGAATAATTTCAATGTTATAAGGTCACCAATCCTATTCACTGGGAGAGAGAGAGAGAGAGATTTCAAAGAGTTAAAACTACAAAATTGTATCAAATATCATAATCTGTAAAACTGAATAAAAGTTTCAGAATATTCAGCATATAAACAATGTTTTATAAGTATATATATATTTTACTTGTGTTTTTCTATATTCAGTGATGGCAAGAAAAAGTAAAGAATCTATATCTTAAATTCCAGCAAATTTTATTTCTGAATACCAAAATCAATATGAAATTTATGGAAAAGTTAATCATTTATAAAGAAAAAGCAGTAATAGAATTCTTGAGCAAAAAGATTATTATTTTTATCATACTTGATGCTCTTGACTATAGAAAAGGCCATCTGTTATACTGTCTGGTGTAAAGTTGTTGCAGCATGTGATTGAGAGTGAATTATATTTTAGAGTTCACTAATTAGGTTTTCAAAGCCTAACACAGAAAACAGAAGCAAATCAGTAAAATGAATGTCACCAGAAATGATATGTTGTAAAATTAGATAGACTGTCTACAACCTGAGGTAGTGAGATAAACAAATGTTGAAAGAATCAGTTTTCAATAGAGATCCACATAACGATGAAGGAGTTGACTTTAATAATGATAAAAGAAGTCAACCTTCTCATAACAGGTTGCAAGTAAAAAAAGGATAAAGAAAAGTGAAGAGGTTTTCAGGAGCCTTTTCTTTTTGATAGCGAAGTAGACTAACAAATCATGTAGACTCAAAATACCAAGTATGGCTGAGTCTTTCACTTCTGTTTGTGTCAACATTTATATTTTTTTAATATATTAAAAAATGAGAAAGTACCTATCACACATCTTCCATGATTTTGTGCGTCTTTCTTATGAGTTTACTTAACATCTTCTGTTCTTTGCCAAGTCTTAAAATACTCCCTACGTTTAGTGCAGGCATATAACCATTGTGCCGATTATTGTATTGGTCATTACATGTGCATCACTAACAATTATGAAAATCCATATAAAATCAGATAAAACTAATTGTTAAATTATAACAGACACATAATTAAAATATATTTTGTAATTTGACTGACTTCAAACAAAATAAAATTTACTTTTATTAAAATGCTATTAAATTATAAATGAAGTAAGAAGAAACCAACTTAAAGTAGAATTTAGTCAGCTTATATTTACCTCAAAAGACAAAAATTACACTTCATTAAAAACAGATATCAAATTTTTACATTGCAAAGTTTCATCTTTCTAACATTTTTAATAAGTAAGCTATTTAAATTTTAATATCTTTCAACTAAAACATTTAGAAATTAAGATTATTTTTACACATGCAGTCAGGTTTTTAAAATTACATCTGCATCTGTGCGAAAGATATATAAAAGATACATGTCAAGAGAAGCTGGGATGAAAAAGAGAGAAATTCATTTCCCGCCTTTCAAGACGTTGACTCTTGCACATCCATACAACACAACTAAGTGGATTCATGAAAAAAGATAAGTAACAGTTATTCTAGCATTTTCGCCCCAGCCCCTCAACCTCCGGCGTCTTACTCTCTGGGTTGAGGTGTCTACTCAGTCCTAACTGAACTTAAAGGAGTGGCCATAGGTCCCCTGAGCATCCGTAGATTATTTGACTGGTCCACTGGTTTAATCCTGCTTCCTGCCCATGTTGTGATTTGTTTGATCCAGAAAGCAGAAGTGATGTCCGTCCATTCACGGTCGACTGAAGATGTAGACATGGCTAAGAAATTTAGAATGCAGCCAAAAAAATTAATATCTGCAGAAAGCCGGACAAACAACTATTCAATGGTTGAATTGTTAATGTCTTTTATATGGCAGAAAAGAATAGTAGAGAAAAGAAACGGGTTACAGAAAAGGAAAGTATTTAACGTAAAAACTCATACACTGGATTCTTGACAGAGAGAGACTGTGTGATTAACTTGTTGTTAAATCGTCTCAGAATGATATATGACTCTTGTGATGCAGGGATAAAGATTTCTGTGTGGGGCTTAAAGTTATAGTGGCATTCCTCCTCCCAACGTGCTTGCCCGGGCCAATTCTCTCTTCTCTCTTGAAGAATTTTCTCCAGTTTGCCTTTTTCAGCATAACTATGTGTTTATATAGATAAACCTGGTTATAACTGACCCTCAGCCCTACTACTTCGCACGTGATTATCATGGGGTTCTGGCTGCTTCAACCAAAATCATGTGAATTCCAAAGTTCCTTCTAGCTTACTCAGCTCTATTTCAATTTTTCATCGCTAAAAATTATTTTGACCATTTCCATTGTCTTTTGATGACCCAGATTCAATGGGTACAACTCCTGCCCTAGATCAGATTTCCCCATCAGTAAACAAAATGCTCTGATTTAATTTTGCTATTCAAATCTACTCCAATTTCACTAAAAAAAAATATATGTGTGTGTGTGTGTGTGTGTGTGTGTGTGTGTGTTTCCCAGACTCTTTTTCTGTCACATTATTTCCTATTCAGTTATATTTTATTCTTTCCCCTTCACTAAAACTGTTTATTCTTATTTTTGGAAAAACAAATATGTGTGATGTGTGTATATATATATATATATATATATATATATATATAGGAATAAAGTGTTGCTACCAACACTTGGGGTTGAACACAGATCACCAGAGACCAAGCACAGTCAACCTCATTTTGAAATAATTAGATTATGTGACAGGTAAAGGAAAAATATATATATGTCATTTAATGGCACCTGACTGAGTATTGTTCAAAGGTGTTACTATTATTGTATCTGGGATTTACAAAGCCTTTCCTACAAACAGGCATTACAAATATATATATATATATTAAGCATACAAAGACTTTGTTATTAAGGATAAAATTTAAAGCTTTGTTGTACAACATCTGCAAATAAAAAGAAAATTGTTACATTTTACAAAACCTTGTTCATTTTCCTGTAAATTCACCAAAGTTTAAACAAAGTCACATGAAAGTTAAAACCTTCACATTCCATTTTCTGTGTATTATGAAGTTTAATCTAAAATGAACAATATCAAAATAAACAGCTGCCATACTAATTAGAACATGGAGATTACAAGCTGCAGTGAATCAAATCTAACACAATAGATATTTCTTATGACTACTTGCTAGGTCACCATCCTTTCTTTTTTTTTTACATACACATATCTATCTATCTATCTATCTATCTATCTATCTATCTATCTATATATATATATATATATATATATATATATATATATATATATCTATATATCTATATATATATATATATATATAGCCTAAGAGTATTTTCATTATGAAGTTTCATTTAAAATTAACAATAATATCAAAACTTTAAAATTTTCTCTCTCTTTCTCTCTCCTCTCTCTTTGATATTTCATTTGACTAAAAACAATTTCTTTTCCTGACAGTCTTTTGAGTTTTTTTCTTAAAAATTTTAATTTGTGATTAGGTCACAGTGATATTGCAAATTCTCTATCTTCTCTCATTCCTGAAGTATTTTTGATGAAGAACAATTATTCAAATATTCTCACCTTATTTATATAATTTTCACAAAAAAGACAGAAAAATTAATTGATATCAAAATAGAAAGGGTTTTAGGATATATAAGTAATTTATTGGTGAATACGAATCATATAGATTCAATGTTTAATTAAGGACCAGGCAAAAAATGCTGTGTCAAAAGAATGTTTTTCTTTTGATACGACTATTATTGTATACTTTGTTAGTAATTTGTATTGTTTTAAAAAGTTATTATTAAAATTTCCATAAAATTGTAACATATGAAGTTGGGAGTTATTTTTTTTAAAAAGTCCAAAACAAAATCATAATTTTAATTTTCATAAAATCATGGTTAACTACAGATTATAAAGTAATCATCTTATAAATAATTGAATAAATAAATAAACATTGTTTTTCTTATAAATAAAAAATTGATTAAATAAATAAAGTTTCAACATTTTTGTTGTCAATTCTTGAGAAAAATGTATAAAGCCACTTTCATATGTTATGGTTTTATTAAAATTTGAAAAATTAAAAAAAAATAATTACTGATGGAATATATGATAATAGTGGTGTGGTGAACCCCAATAAAAACAAATAAAATATAAAAATAAAATATATAAACAAAAATAAAAAGAATAAAAATAAGGCATTGGTGCTTTCCTTTAAAACCTTTATCTCTTTCTCTCTATCTAAGCTTCTCTTTCTATACTTCTCTCAAACTAGCAACCCTCAGATAAAAAGAAGAAGAAAAACTGAACCTGGCTGAAAAAAAACAGGAAGTTTGCAGGAGCAGAGCTTATTTATTTGTGACTGAAAAATACCAAAAATCAGGGAGGCTCCATACATAACTTCCATTATAAAAAATATGAAAAAGAAAGGAATACCAGAAAATAAAATAACTTTGGCCAATTGAAAAAAATTGACACAAAGGAACTTTTGATGTTAGCTGAAACCAATGTTTCTGCCAGAGTCTTAGAGCCTGGTTAAAACATATATAAACTGACACCTCGAAAGAAGAAATGATGAGAGGATGAATGGAGATGCTATTCCATAGACATCAGCCATACATGATGCATGAAGAAGGAGTTAAGAAGTCATCTGTTAATGATATTTCTATCCTGCTTAGGACCGATAAAACACAGTAGATTGACACTGACTTACTTCTAATATTACTACTATCCCTATTATAGTTTGACTTCAAACTACCACTAATTGGCATTTCTCCAGACTGTTACCAATATCTGTGTTATTAACAAACCTTTTGCTACACTGAATACCAAAGGACTCACAACCTAAAGAAAATAAACAAAAATATATTATTTATTTAAAATCCTTGTCTCAGTTCATTTTATTCCAAAGTTTCCAGTAAAGAAAATCCTACCTACACCACCTATCCATACTTACCTATCCATACTTACCTATCCATACTTACCACACTGGTATCAAGAGAAAAATGTCCTTTTTTGTTTTTGTTTTTTGCCTGGTCCTAAGTTAAACTTAGCTAATTTAACATTATACAGTAAAAATTTCAGATCAATATTCAGCTAGTAAGTTCATGTCAGGCTGTGGAATTATGATATGCTTTTGTACATGACAAGTGTGAGAAATTAAAACCTCCACACCATCAATTAACAATAAAACAACACTATTAAAATTATCTATGCTTCTGTGTGTCTTTATTATAAGTTTATATAACATCTGTTGTTTGCTAAGTCCTAAAATACACACTATTAGGTTCAGTGCTGGCATAACTATACTTTCAAATACCATCAAGTGGAACAATGAAAAATACTACTAAATTTTTTTTTAAACATATCAAAAAGATTTAAACAGATTTCTTTTATTCTACATGTAAAAAAAAATTCTTGTGTAGAAAATATATCACTGGGTAGAATTTGATAATCTTCAATGAAATTGTCATAAAAAAATTTAAACTGTACAATAATATCAAAACAAGAATGTCTAGAGAGAGATGAGAAACTCTTTGAATGATAGTAATAAAAGTACAAGACAAGAAAATAGACATTTAATTCCCCAAGAGAAAAATTCAAAAGAAAGAACAAAGTGTAAATCCATTTTTTTAAAGGAAAAAATTATAAATGAAGTAAATCAATAATCTCCAATGAATCTCTGCAGAAAACAACTGAAGGATTTGTTTTGTCATATAACATTGCACAAGCATCAGTAGTCCAGACATTTTATTATTGTTTTCTTTAATGATAAGTTAATTAAAAATTATTGAAAATTCAAATTAAATCAAGTGTATAATGCTAGCAAATTCATAGAATATTTCTATCACTGTAATGCATAATTATTTTTATACTATATGCAACATGATAATTTTATGTGTCCATCAAATATATTCATTTATGTCATAATCTATTTATGAAATATATTAGAATAATCCAGAAAATTTAAGGGAACAAACTGTCTGCACATGGATAGAAAATAAATTCTGAAAGTATACAAAAATAGAACATATGTGTCATCTCACCAGATTTATCTATGATATAATAACACCATAGTTCACAGACGGAACAGAATGGCTGAAAGGAAAAAGAATGACAAACATGCTTTGTTCTCAGAGAGACTTTTATACTACTAAGATACATAAAATATACATATATACTCATGTCCCATGTGGAGAATAATATATCAGATATATCTACACAGCAAAGCAGAGTGTAAGGAGAAACAAAAAGGAATGGTCTTACATATAATATGGAGATACTCCTGTGTCAGGAGAAGACATATTTAGGACTCCAGATTCAAATGGGCTGGATTCATCTATGTTCCATGTGAGGACATATTCCATAAATGGAAAACAGTGAGTCTTAATTATTCCCAAATTGAGGACTGTTAGCTGGAGATTCATTCTATATCTGGAAAAATATATTTCCAAAGGGAAATGACACCATGGACTTGTAAGCTGCTGGAGAAGTAGATTTTAGGACATGGGTGGCTCGGGCTAAAAAAAGCAACCTTTATTTTGGCTGCTGTAAATGAACTGAATTTGAATACTGTTTTTGTCACTGTATGGAATGACGTCACTAAGCAGCTGTCATGTAACCTACATGACCTATATTCACCAAAGGGAGATCAGAGCCTTCTGTATTTTACAGGTAGTAAAAGAAAGTGGGAAGAATGGACTATCAATTGTATGTATATATGCTCAGTAGCAAGAGGAATGGCCCAAGATGAGAACTACAAATTCGACATGTCAAAATCAAGCAAGTTCAGAAATATAACTATCTAGGAAGTGTTTTAACAAAGGATGAAAGATATGATAAAAATCTGAAGGTGTATTGGAATAGTGAAAGATGCCTTCCAAAAGTTAAACAAAGTATTAAGAAACAGTAAAATTTCATTAGAAACAAAGAAAAGCATGCTAATCTGATAGTAATATCAATTCTACTATGAATGTTGGACAATTTCCTCATAGATGAAGATGAAAGTTGAAGCAATGGAGATGTGGCACTATAGAAAGATGCTAAGAATACCATAGACAGAACATATGAGCAACAAGAAAGTTTTAAGGAAAATGGAAACAAAAAGGAAACTTGTACTTCAAATTAGAAAGTGATAGTTGAAGTTTCTGGAACACATAATGAGAAAAGAGAGCTCAGTGAATTTGACACTCTTAGGCCACACTGAAAGAGGGGCGGAGGGAAACAAGTGACCTACTTAACAAGTTTGTGTCAACGGTTGGCACAACAAGGAAAAATAATAAGGAAAAAATTACTTAGATAAAATATTTAGGAAGTTGTGGAGAGCCACGAACACTCACCTGAAAAGACATGCCACATAGAAGAAATGATGAAGTAATCTTTTCTGTTTTTAGTATAGCTTCATTTCTTAAGCAATAATGTTGATATTTTTCACATGGAATCATTTTTTATAAAATTCTGTTCCAAAACGATTGGTCTTGATCTTCAAAGCAATTAAGAAAATATTAAATATATCCAGAAAATATTAAATCGAGAAAAATAACATTGAAGTTTCAATTAGTAAATTTAATAAAATTAACATTTTAAAGAAAGAATATTTAGGAATTGGTAATAAAAAATATATTTTAATCTGCAAACTTCAGCAGAAATAATTTTAAATAAATGATTTAAAAAAATATAAAATAAATATTTAGGAAACCCACTCACATGTTATTTATAAAAGAAGACTATTTTAAAAACTTAAGAAAATACTAATAGTCATTTTTATGTGAATGAGGAGTTATCCTTATTTAGGACTAATGCCCACATCTTTGTTGTTATTAACACAACATTTTTGCCATTGAGCTTTCCAGCCATTTTCAGGTGTCTTTTGACCTTTTTTGTCTTTTAACCTTCAGGCAATTTCAAACTGAACTCTTTAATCTACAGGGTTAAATTGTTCTCATTCAGGTCTCTATCTCTAGGAATATCTCACCTTGATATGGATAGCAGAACAAGAACAATCTACCTCCATTGATTAAATTAACATATTTTTAGAGAAAATTATGTAATATCATTAAGATTATGATATCAGTAAATGAATTCACTTTAACTATCTAAGCCTCTGATGAGTGGATACCATCTGCAAAACTCTGAGTCAGGAAGATAAGTTTTGTAAATTTGTCTAGAGCCTGTGGTTGAAGCCAATGGTGATTTTATTGAATAAATTTACTTTTTAGTATTTCAAGATATTTTGTGTAATTTTGGTAACTATATCTGTTAAGATGAGATGTCAGTGTTATTTTCATTTTTTGCATAATTTAGACGACAATTTATCCATCGCACGCTGTATAAATAACCATTTTTGTTCGTCCCACAATGTTCGCTTTTTTGTTTTAATATCATTAATTGCAGTTACTTGGTGGTATATTGATTGGAGGTGGGAATAGTATGAGAAGTTCCACCTTGTTCAAAAATATAAATGGTAAAAGAGGTTAAGGGTTATTCTTTGTGAAACTTTGTATCATCTAATTTTATGTATAAAACATTGTTCTCAAAAAGAGATTGAAATTATACTGAAATAAATGACAGATAAAAAAGTGTAGAAAAAATGCCAAAATAAATCCTGAATTTATCATCTGTATATTACTTACTATGGCCAAATGTTAGTATTCTGTCCATGGTACCTGGGTTCAAATTTTACCATAGTTGATTTGTTAAGCAAGTAACTTTATAATATTGTCTTGAGGAAGTGATCACAGTGTGTGGCACTGTTGGGAAATGCCAGAAAAACATACTATGGGTTGACCCAAGGCTTGTGAGTGAAATTGTGTTAAGCAGTCAATTATTGTGCTTGTATGTAGTCACAAGCCCTCATCTAATGGTTATTAGATAGAAGCTCTTTAGCTTTAGTTAAGACAGTGTTTCAGTAAAAACAGCCTGGCCACTTGTGGCAAGGTATCAGCCTGAAAAACATGCAATGACTGAAATTGTTTTAAAAAAAATTAATAAATAAATCAGGTGAGTTTTTCTTTTATATTTTATTTTCTTAATTTCCTTTAACCTTTCTTTCCTCCTTCACTCTTGACTTTTTCCTTTATTATAAACTTTTATCTTCTTCATTTTAACACCTTTTTCTGTCTCTCTGTTTGCCACCATTATTTATTATTAAATTTATTCTTTCTTTCCATTCTCTTCTTCCAATATTTTTTTCCTACTTTCAAATCTATCTTTTAACTTTAGATTTTCAGTCTATTTAATTTGTTTGTCTGTTTCTACTGTAGACAATGTTAGTATAGTAAACCCCAAAGAAGTAAATAATATAATAACTTAGGACCAGTTAAAAAAATGGTGTGTCAAAAGGACAGCTCTTTCTCTTGGCACCACTATTACTGTATATGCTGTTAGTACTTTTTAGTGTTTTAAAAAGCTATTTTTAGAATTAGAATTTTAATAAAACTATAACATATGAAATTGAATTTATCCATTTTTCCTTGAAAATTGGCAACAAATGTTAAACACCATTTATTTATTCAATTATTTACAAGATGATTAATTTATAATTTGTAATTAGCTATAACTATATATTTATTACATTTTTGGTTTTGTTTCCATCTTTTCTAAGATTGTGTCTCCTGTGGTAATTTTATGGTTTTAAAAAATTATTTTTACAATTTTAATAAAATCATAAAATGGTATTTTTACAATCTTAATAAAATCAAAAAAATTAATTTTTATAAAATCATAACATCTGAAACTTAATGTATGGAAATTTATCACTGTAATGAACCATAACAACGTCAGATTATTTATTTTAATTTTTCAAGGGTGTTGTTTTCCTATTCAGTTATGGTTTTATTAAAATTCTAAAAATAGCTTTTAAAAACAATAAAAATAATTGAGAGTTTATATAGTAAATGTCTGTTTGAAATACTGTTTTTGTGCTTGTTTCTAAGTTGAACTTAACTTATGTTACATAGTGGGCATACCATGAATGTGGTCCTGTGTCAAACTTGCAATAAAAGAAAAACATGAATTAAGAGGGGAAAAAAAACAAAGAAGCAACAATGGAAGCACAGGTGGAAAGAAAGTGAGAAAGAAGGAGGAACAGACAAAAATAAAAATAGCAAGAATTGGATAAATAAAAAAAATGTGAGAAATGAAAAATGAAAATAATTGAAGGTGAATAAAAAGAGAAGAATGGAATGACAGTGTTGAATAAAAAATGGTGTAAGTGAAGAAAGGGGACCGAAGAAAGATGACATTTGAATGACAGGTGAGATAAAGAGAACAGAAATGGAATAAAAGAAACCATGATAAGGAGGTAGAAGAATTAGTGGTAACCGAAGATGATTAGTTGGCAATGTAGGGGAAAAGGAAATATCAAAAATAAAAGGAAGGAGTTAAAAGGATAAAGAGAGATTAAGAAAAGAAATGACAAGAAAATTATGAAGGAATTATAAAAAAAATTTTAAAAAGTGATAAAGGAGAAAAATATTTTTAAAAATTAAGAAATTGGAAAAAATGATTGAAGAATAAATAATATCGGACAGAAAAAGAAGAGAAAGAAAAAAGTAAAAATAAATGGCAAAATGGCGATGAAAAAAAGATGGAATAAAATTTTCCATATTTCTTTATTTCTGTTTTTATTGAATCCATTTTATTCTCTTTGCCCTACTTGTCTTTCTTGTATTTTTCTTTTAGATTTACATTTTGACTTTTACATTATCTATTTTTTCAATTTTTATTTCCTTTTAGTTTTTCTTCTCCTCGCAGTTGTTTTCATATTCATTCTTTTATCTCTTTGTCACCATTCCTCTAATTTTTAATTTAAAATTGCTCTTTACTCTTGTAAAACTTTTCCTTCTTGTCATTATTCCACTGTGCCTTCTTTGACTCACTAGTGATTATCAGGATTATCATTTTTTGTTTTTGTTCCGTAGGACACAAAAACAATGGCATTACTGAATAACCATACTACCGGGTAAAGTGCCAGTGTATTGGGGAGAATGGCTGTGACTTAATCTTCAGTGCAATCCACGAATTACTAATGGTGTTAGTTCAATAATAATGTAATAATGTATAAAGCAGAATTTGCTTAGAGAGTAAAAACATTAAATTTTCTAGCACTTTGAGATTTAAATACACACACACACACAAAACAAAAATTTCATTATCATAAACAAAAAACAAGACTTATCAGAGAGTGGTTGTTGCTTTCCCATCAAAATATAGAATAAAATTGAAATAAAATGAAAAACTGGACAAATATGTAGATCTTTCAAAAAAATTGAAAAAGTTGTGGAATGTGAAGATGATAGTTGTGCCCATTAATGTTAGAGGACTGTGAACTTTTCAAGGAACTAGTCTAGAAAATAGGCTGGAAGAGCTGGAAATTTGAGGTAAAAATCATGACCATCCAGATGACAGCATTACTGAAAACAGGTTGAATACTAAGAAAATTACAAAGAATTAAGGATTCTTACTGTCACTTAATCTCCAGTTTAAGCCATTATTGATGACTGGTGTGAACTGTCAATGAGTGAAATAATAATAAAAAGGTCAGGCCTTCAGTGAGCATGCACTTGGAGAACAAAATGTTAAACAGTGTTGAAGAATTTATTGAAAAGCATGCAGCTGTAACTGTTTAATGATTTGCAATGACTTTGGCAGAGTATCAAGAATTATAGAGATAAAAATTGATTTTATCAACAATATTTCTCCATAGACTGCTTGTTCCTCCTTCAGATAGTATAATACTACATTTTAGTACAGTTTTTCATCACAACAAACTAAAGTGGATGAAATATGAATAAAATCCACTAAACTTTCTTATTTGCTAAGCAAATATTGATAACTTTTAAGAAAATCTTTTCAGAATTAGTTTTATTTTTTATACTTCTTTTATATATTCCATATAGATTAGATCTTTGTGTGCTTTTTAAAATCCCTCATTTTGAGTTATTTGTCTTGTAGCAGAATACATCTCAGGGATCTCCATTTCACTTTTTAATACTCTTTCATTAGTCATTACTTTTTTCAAACATTGTAATTTGGAATTTAACGAACACAGCATGTTTGTGTGACCTGAAGAAATGTAGTGATTCCAGTTATTTTCCTTTGAAAGTTGATAGGTTTGGTTCCTAAAAGGGATTGCTATCTGGCAAATATGTTTCCATCCATTTGGTTTCTTTTGTGAAGGTAACAGCTTTCGGCTATTATATAGTTTTGTTCTGGAGAGAAAAAGGAGTGGTTACCTTCCAGTTGATTAGTGTTTCACAAATAAGACAATACAAGGATTTATAACACCAAATGGAAATATCCATTTTGGACATAAATATATACTGTTAAATGTCTGAAACAAGAAGAAAATGTAACATTGTTTAGAGTCAATACTCAAATTAAGCTACCTGTTTGCAGTGGATTAATCTCATCACATACCTATATGGAAAAGGAAGTGTATGACTGGACAAAATTGTTTGCCTTTCCCTTGCTTATATATAAATGGATATATGTAATATATATGAAGTTTAAGGTATTTCATTGGTCTCTGATATTTCAATGCATTGAATGTATTTTTTGTGTGTGTATGTTATGTTTCTTGCTTTGTATCCTGTAGAGCTGGGTCCAAACTCTGGTCCTTAGGCGCTATAGGAGAATTGTCATTTAATTGATAGCACTTTTCTTAGTATATGGGATGTACCTAATAGGGCAATTTTCTGGGCAACTTGTATGTTGATATTACCTGGGACACTGTTAGTAAATTGTCCATTCCTTTTCTCATGAGACCCAGAGCTCTGATTACTATTGGTACAATCAAAGTTGTCATTCCCCACATCCTGTTAATCTCAATCTCCAGATCCTTACATTTGGACAATTTCTTGATAAATTTTATGGAGGTGTTTCTCTCAGATGGTATTACTATGTCAATAAGCATACACTTCTTGAATTTCTTGTCTTTTATGATAATATCAGGTCTGTTTGATTTTATTTCTCTGTCAGTTTGTATTGGCATGTCCCAGAGGATAGTTACATCATTATTTTGGGTAACTGTATCTGGTTTGTGGTCATACCATCTTTCAGTAGTTTCAATTTTGTGCTTCTTGTATATCTTCCAGTGCACATATGTCGTTATCTTGTTATATTTCTGGGTATATTCATTTTTTACCAGTTTCGGACATCCTGAGATAATATGCTCAACAGTTTCATCATATTTTCTGCAGATCCCGCATTTCGGGTTAGTTCCATCCTTGATTATGTGACAGTGATAGGATCTGGTTGCAAGGCTTTATTATTATTTTACTACTACTACTACTACTACTACTACTAGGTTTAAACAAACAGTATGGCATGGAGTAAACCTTCAGTAATGAAAAAAATTAGCTAAATGATTATTTTTAAGTAATGTCTACTAGTTGACTTTTGCAGCTGAATCAGTAAAGTGTTTCCTGATCAGAGAGGTTTCCAAAATCAGAGGATGTGACTTTGAATCTCACTGGGTGCTAAGAATTTATTTCCCATATATGATGTTTGCTTAACAGTCAAAGACTGTAAGTATGAACTAAATGTGGAAGAAATAAATAAAACAACAACAGTAAAAATAAGATGAAAAGAAAAAAACTAGTCAAGAATTAATAACCAAAATGTTGCCTAAATTTTTAGCATGAAGTGGGTGATAAAAAGTTCTTGGCCTAACCAAGGTATAAGTTCTGATGTTTGTTCATTTGGTCAGATCTTAAGAAGTGAAAACTTTTCAGCACCCCCACCCCCTCATACATGAAAATTACAGAAACAAACTAACTGGAAATATCTTTTAATGTCTCTAGATTTTACTTATATTTTCATATTTCCACATGTTCAATTGAGAAAAACAGAAAATGGTTATTTTATTAAAACTGTCCTCAACCTGAATGTGGCCTTGGAAATGACTGCATGTCAGACTGAAGTCTTTCTTGTTCATGTGGTTGTCACATCCTTGATAACTATCTTCAATGAGTCCCTGGTATTGTGTGGCCACTGTTTAGTCTCCCTCTTAATGATGCTCCAGACTAAACAATTCAAATCAGGAGAGTTAGGAGGCCACATCTTGAGGGTGATATGATTGTGACATTTTTCAGCCAGACACATTGGGTCATTGTCACTAGGCAGTGATATTGACACTGAGGTTCTGTGGGAAGAAGTAGGCTGATCTGACATGGCCCTTATTCCCAGGACCATTAAAGACAATGTGTGCATCACTGTGTGTACCTCTGTCGAGTCTGTACAGAGCCACCTGTCATTCTTCCTGTTCACCTGGCCACTTTAAAAAGTTGGCTATTTTTTGATGTGATTGGTGACTAGTGCCAGAAGCCCAGTGTCATGAAATTTATGTCAGAATAATTTTCCCTCTCTTACTTTTCTGTATCGAATGATTTTTTTTTTATCAAGCAAGTTGGGAATGCCACTGATATGCGGGGGGGGGGGGGTTATAGAGATGGAAAGTGAGAAAAAGACTGGGTAAAGGTGGGATCAAGGAAAGCATAAAAGTTGAATGGAGTTCAAGAAGACAGAAGATAGTGGTTGACATTGCATTTAAAATTTTGAAGATTGTAGTTATCAGGAAAGCAAGGAAATGGAAGGGAGTTCCACAGGTGAGAAATGTGAGAAAAGAAACTGTTGAAGTAGAAGTGGCAGTTATATTTAAATATTTCAACAGTAAAAGGATGGGACCTAGATGCCAATCTAGTAGCATGCTTAAACTCACATAGTTCAGGCACCAGAGCAGTTGCCATGAAAATATTTGTAGAAAAAAGGCCATGTTATATCAGTGAGAAAGTGACTGAAGTCGAGATGCCAAGTCAGAATTGATTACATTGCAGATTCTTCTTTTGATTTTGTCAAGAACCTCAAGATAAATAGCAGGAGCACCAGACCAGATATGGCAACAGTATTCAATACATGAATGATAGATTTGTAAATGTGCAAGATGGACTCTGATGAGAAAAAAATCATCTGGCATGACACAGTGACCCAACTTTCCTTGTTGTAGATGCAGCTACTGATTCGATGTAGTTGTTCCACTTCAAGTCATTTGAAAACGTGAGGCCAAGAAAGTGCAGTATGTCACTCTCCATGAGTCTAGCATCAGCCATGCTGATAGCGGGCAGGAAAGTTTCACTATGATGGTTAAATGAGAACACTTTAGTTTTGGGGGCATTAAAATTTATGAGCCATTTTCTGCCCCACTTAGCCACAGATTGGAGGTCCTTTTCAAGAGCAGTGGCCAGATTAACTTTGTCAACTCTGACGGATTTGTTGTTGAGACAGGAGTAAATGGTAGTGTCATCTGCATAAATACCTACTTGAGAGCTGACGACATCAGGAAGATCACTGATGAAGATCAAAAACATCATAGGACCCAGAATAGAGCTTTGAGGGACACACGCATTCGTGCGAAAGGATCTGGAAGTGAGGCTCATTCAAAACAACTTTCATTTCATAATTTGATAGGAATGATTGGATTAAATCAAACAATCATCCAGTAATACCATATCTTTCCTTAGTAATTGTTATTTATGTATCAAAATACATCACCTGTGTAAATTTAAAGTAAATATAAGCATTGGAATTATATGAAATAAATATTTTGCAAGAGTCCAAATACTCCTACACTATAGCCTCCACTGTATATGTCAGTTATAGCATTTAACATTTGTACATGTCTTACATTAAAGTTGTGTACAAAGGAAAAGTATTTAGATGTCTAAGCTTCTATTAAAAATATTCTTGTTGCATTGAATGTGAAATCTTGTGTGTATTCTCAACTGTCAATATACAATACGTGACAAATAAGAGGAAAAATGTAGATGATTTAAACTATACACTATATCTGAACCACTCATTTTCTTTTTTTCATTTTAGGCTTTTAACAGGGAATCTTGGTTACTATTTATCAAAGTTAGGGTGGAGTTTATTCAGGTATCTTTTGACAATCCTAGTTCTTCTGAATGTTTTAAGTGCAGGTGACCAGGTTCTCATCTATCTTGAATTTTCAAGCATCATAATTGGTAATTGATGGTCATCCACTTTTGGAATTTATTTCAAAGGACAAGTTAACACCTTTAAAATGCTACTGAAACAAGTTTTGGGAAATATGGAGAGTTAGGTGTTTCGTTTCCTTCCACTTCCTGAATTCTGTGAGCAGCTTTGGAATTTTTGTGGCTCAGTTTACAACATCTGAAATAGAAGGTACAACTGAATAATATTAATAATGATATGGTGTATATATATATATATATACACCATATCATATATATATATATATATATACACCATATCATATAAAAAACTTGCATAAAATATATAGACAACGCTTATCTATATTATTTAATGAGACATGTATTAATATATATATATATATATATATATATATATATATATATATATATATATATATATATATATATATATATATATATATGGGATAACAATATATAAATTTTTATATATCAAATACAATTTTGGGTAAAAGATGTATGACAAAGTTGGAAAAGTTTTCATGTGATGTGTTTAATCCTTTATGACTTCATTGGACTAACTTAGTTTGAAATAAGGTTTGAAGTAAAGTAAACACCTAAAGATTAAATGAAAATACTTTTGAAACACCATAATAAATCAATAATTTTCTTATTTTCACATTGAATCTAATTATCTGATATCATTTTCTTATGAAATGAGACTCTCATCAATGCCCAGGAAGAGTGATTTAAATACTTCATAGACACAAGTCAACTAACAGATGTTTATTTATCTGGTTTTTATTTTTTTTTCTGAGGGTGTCTACTCAACAAGTTCAGGTAGGCTTGAGAAGATCCACTAAAATATTTTACAATTGCTTTAGTCCTTGCAGAATCTTTTGGGATTTTTGCAGCATACCGTGTCCTTTTTGAAAACCAATAAAGAATTCTCACCAGAATCCTAGTTACAAATATCAATGCCATAAGAAAGAAAATACCACTTTGACCTCAGCTGAAACTGTAATCTCACTTTTAAAATGTCCTAAAGTTTTTTGAAAATGATTCACTAAAGTGTACCTGCCTGAATGAGAAAAGCAGAAATTATTATAAACTTAAAACTGAAAAAAAAAGATCCCAGATGAAATCTTTACAAATAGTCTTTACAATTTATGCTTCTTTCTTAAAGCAGTACATGCATTATTGAACATAATTTAGTGCATACATTATTAAACACTGTTTAATACATGCATTATTGAACACAATTTAATACATGCATTACTGAACACAATCTAACACAGGTATTATTGAACACAATTTAACATGTGGGTGTTTCCATTGCCTAAAGTTGTATTAGATTTTTATCCAATACAATTATTGTTATTTACAATGGCTTGTAACATGATGAATTGAGTTTCTTTGATACTATTGATTGTTCTCCACAACTGCAGAGATTTTATAGAACTGCATATATTAATGAAAGACAATTTGCATCTGCTAGAAAACAAAAAAATCCAATATGTATATTTAATCTATTATATTTTAGAGAGATTGCAAATAGGTATATAATTAGATATTCATTAAGAATAATATAAATGTAAGTTTTGTATATAAAGAATAATTATTATAGATGTATATTTTGTATAACATGGCAAGAAAAGGAAAAATGTTTTGTTAATATTCCAAGATTTGTTTAGATAACTGAACTCATTTGTTGTTTTGCTGATTTTGTCAACACAACATTTTTTGATTGATCTATTTTACAGCCTTTTTTCAAATAATCTATGAGAGAACAGACAGATTTATTACAGAATAAGAAAGCAAACAGTAATGGTAGCTAATATAACAGTTAGCTCAATTGCTTGTGAATAGTATCATTTCTGTGCTTTGTATAGCTGGTAATATACCATTTGATATATTACCTACAATATCTGTTTGCTGTCTAACACCCAAGAAACACTACAGCACTAGAATATACTTAAATAGATATACCCAACCCATGACACCAGCACCTTCTAGACTTCATGCCATGTCAATTTTTACAGGCAGCTGCTTTTGACCCCCTGATACTCATTTTTAATCTAAATTTTCATTGTACATCATACAAGATCAGTGTGAAATTTGCTCACATAAATTTTAGGTAATAAATTGTGAAGTTGTGTTTAATAATCATCAATTTTTTCTCTCTGGCACCAGAAACATTGACTAAAATGAAGCCAGAGGTAATGGTAGAGTCAGTGTGGAGTCAGTTGGCTATTGCTTAAAAAGTAATTATGAAATGATAAAATGCATACATAATTTTTAGAACAGTCTGTAAATTTGTATATCCTGATAATTATGGGTGCATGGATGAGGGGTTAGAGCATTTGATTTCTTACCATAATACCCAGGTTTTAAATCTCACAATGTATATATATATATATATATATATATATATATATATATATATATATATATATATATATATATATATATATATGGCCTGACAATTGTGCTTAGCATGAAACAGACTGTTGCCTCTGGGTGTTGACTTCAATGTCCACTTACACACACACACACACACACACACACATGTATCTCTATACAAATCTGTTGACTATGTTCACCATAGTCTATGAATATAGAATACAGCACAGTACGTAATCTGTTCAATGAAACAACTTTAAAGATTAACACTCACGAGTCAGACACTCTACCGAATCTGACTATATCGCCAATACCACCAGCTGTTCCGTAATTCTTCAGTCTTCGATATCAAAGGCTGGCAGTAATATTTAGCCCCCACCACACACACGAGGGTTACATGTGGCACAAGGCCGGGTTTAACGTGGATTTTCCGATCCTGTAGGCTTGGCCAAAAATATTCCCTTAACAAAGACCCGTAAAAACAGGCTCAGGGACATTCTACCTCCCCAAACGAGACTCTGCTCGTTGGCAGAGCCTCGTCCTGGTTCCTCTCTGCCCGAAGGAAGAGAGTTCGACTGTTCAGCCATCAAAGGCTGGCAGTGCATATTTGGGAAAAACACGGCATGTCTTAGTGAATATTTTGAGCCTTCTGATTGGTTAACTCTTCTATTGGTGAACTATAAAATGAGTCAGCTCATTTTGGCTGGCTCACTAGTACACCAGGGTACCCAAAAACTCCAACAAAATCTAGCATAAGATTTGAACAAGCATTAATTTTTATGTTTCCAACTGAAAAATATCTTTTCATTTAAATTTACCCGTAACCTTCTATAACAGATAATATGCTACAATATTCACTATATAGGAGCTTGTTGCATGAATTCTTGTTTGGCACAGGTCAGTTACTAAAGTACATAACAAAGACAAGTCATTAACTTAAAACTTAAGACCAACATCTTGATCACTGTCATACCATAAGTGTTTCTTTTATTCTTGGCATCTATCTATCTATCTATCTATCTATCTATCTATCTATATATATATATATATATATATATATATATATATATATCATAGTTCACACCAAAAGGCAGAAGAATCTTCTCATGAGATCAACAGCCATCTAGCACAAAATGTAAGCCCATGTGGAGAAAGTTTTTATTAAGACATCTCTCTGATATAATAATACTTATGACTTTGTCTGCATCCAATGATGTAGACCAGTTCTTTTTTTTGAACAAATGTATTTAAAGTTCAGAGGGTGGGATTTGGCAATGTGCCATTACTTCACCTAAAAAAAATTCAGTCACAGGTATTGCTTCATTTTTTAACAGCTTTGATAGGTTTATTTACACTATTTACATTTGCACGATATATCTGGCCTTCATCAGGTGTATATTGATCTGGGTAACCTACAGGGAATTTGGAACTGAAATCTTTATTCAATCAACATAGGTACATTGTTCTCATCCCTCTGTCCATGTTTAGGGAAATATTGTCTAGTTCTTATTTTTGCTCACCCATATCCACTGTGTCCGAGTACACACTGTCTGGTACAGGAATTGAACTTGCATTTACTGTCACCAAATTCATGAATCAAGGCTTTAATCTACTACGTCTATAGTGCGCTTGAAACCTTAAATCTAACCTGCCTGCTGATGGCTGCTGCTGCTGGCTGCTGCTGATGGCTGCTGCTACTGTTGAAGAGAGACTTACATTCTCCTATGCAGATGTCTCTTATGCTGCTGCTGCTGCTACTTCAATAGTAGCAGCAATCATTTGTCTTTCTTTCTTTATTAATGGTTCCCATATTGGATTAATTTCTATACTAGTTCTACTAAGGAGATCCTCATATGTTAGGCTATGAGGACCTCTTGAGCTGGGTTGTGTGTACTTGGATTCCATGGAAACAGGCAAGCAATAACTGAGCAGTACTAAAAATAGGAACTAAATGAGCTATCCCTACACATGGATGAGAACAGTCTAACCCCATAGATTAGATAAAGGGTTCAGTTCAGAATTCCTTGTAAGTTACCTAGATCGATATGCACCTGATGAAGACAGGATGGAAAAATGGTCAAAATATTGATAATAAGAACAAAGATGAGGACAATAGTCCAATTGTGAATAGTGTAAATAATGATGACTCCTCACCCCAGAAAGTCAGACAGAAATCTTTGATATGTGTTGCATAGTTTGGTTGTGTTTGATATGTAATGAATTTGGTATGTAATGAATTCGGTCACATGTAACTAGAGCAGGCCTCAAAAATCATCAAAAAAGTGACATACAGAGAGAAGTCATTAACAACACATTATATAGCAATTCTTCAAGTTTGAAGAATGTAACTCGGTTGGTGGACTAAAGCGTCATATAAGAGTTTATCAAAATATTACTGTAACACTTATTGCAACAGGCATCCAATGTTGCCACATCTGCATAGGAGAATGTAAGTCCCTCTCAGGATCAAAAAGCTTCATCAGCTTTTACCCATATTTGATGATTAATCAAGCAATGCTATTACTCAAAATCAAGCCACAGTAATTATATTATGCATGTGAAGTCATAATGAACATTTCCCAGCCCAAACAACCTTTCAAAATCTGACTAAATGACCAAACATCAGAAATTTTGGGAGGACTTAGTTGAGCTGAGAATTTTTCATCATTTTCATATATCATCTGTCTATATTTCTGAGATGAGGTATTGTAACTATCTACACTATTTAACATTGTTCTGGCTGTTGTTCTTATAGGTTTATTTACACTATTTACATTTGCACTATTGTTTTGGCAGTTGAACTCACAACTCTTTGGGTCAAGTCACTTGATTACTTCAACCAATGCTTTTAGACACTGGACCATGTATCCCCAAGGTCACATGGTCCAGTGGATAAAAAATCTCTGTTCAAAATTCCAACATATATCACCTGAAGGAAGCTGGGGCATACAACAGTCATGAATATGACAATAAAGATGAGGACAACAGTCCAAACACTGTAAATAGTGCATATATATATATATATATATATATATATATATATATATATATATATATATATTTACAAGTTGCATTGGAAAGGTGAAATTTGTTTTCAGAAATTCATAGTGTAAATTTCTTGATGGATCATAAAATTTATTAACTGCTGAAATTTATAAGGCACAAATATTAATTTACCAAAAATAATTTAGAATCATAGTGACAACTAATTTAATTAATCTGTCATTTAATTAACCATTTGTGACTTGGATACTATATCATACAAATATCTTGTCAGCTGTTTCAGGACAGTCATTGTTTTTACTACTTTTTTCATCATTTACAAATAATCTTGTATGCATCTGATTATACTAGCAGAGTAAAAAATCCACCTTAAAAAGAAATTTATTGTGAGATTGGTTAACAATCTTCTCAATACTTGTTGCTCATTGGACTACAAAGTCAGGAGTTTTGTTTGTTGGTTCACAAAGTCAGGAGTTTTGTTGTTTGTTGGTCCACAAAGTCAAGAGTTTTGTTGTTTGTTGGTTCACAAAGTCAGGAGTTTTGTTGCTCCACAAAATCAGGAGTTTTGTATGCTCTGTGAGTAATTCTTTACATTTGTGAGTATCAGTTTTGTTTACCATTTACAAACAAATGTTTTGCAGTATTCAAATTTATTATTCAATTTAAAAAAAATTAATTATAGCATATATTAATTCAGTAATTATTGATTTTAATCTAATTATATTATTCTTTAGTAATTATATTGTGTTGTGATGGCTGACTTGTTAATACTGTGCTACTTTGATCAGCCAAAGTTTCATTTCTTATAATACAAAGGTCAATGAAGCTGAGAGTTTCTCCTGAGTCAGTTTGGTTGTATTTCTGAAAGGCACTCCTGCTGCTGGGTGTTTTGAGCTTTGGGCTTTCAGGATTTTGCCGCTTTAGGCATCACAAATAAAAAATTATTGATTTAAACAAGTAGAACAGATTTTATTTCTTGCAATATATTTCTATTTATCATTGTTGACCCATCAAGTTGATCTAACATTTAGCAACAATAGTTTATTTATATCCCTTGAGCAATGGAGGTGAACACAAATAAATAGATAAATCATGAGAATTTTGAAAACTTTGTATACACTAGGTTTTTGCTAATCTACCAGCTTGATGAACACTTTCAATACCAGTCTTTGCTAAACTGGTAAAATTTTTAAATCACCAGATATTCTGTGTACTTCTGTGTCACTGATGAAGTTTATCTTGTTTCTAGTTTATATAGTTTTATAATTTATTGTGTTTTAATTTATAATCTATTATGTTTTAATTTTTTATTTGAATACATTACTTATTTAAGAAAATATTAATTAAGAAACACTCAAGTGGTATTTCAATTCCTTGGTCGTTTTTATCACTTTTATGACAATTTTCATGGTTTAATTTCAAGTTTGCCACTATGTGCATTGATGTTTGGGTGTTGATATATATTTTTGCATTCTTGAAATAAAATAAAATTCTATTTCAAGAAGCATTCCCAAAACTTAATTGGTATACATTACTGTATGATCACTAAATATTTCATTGTTTTATTTACAGCCTCATAAAAGATTAATAAAAATATAAAATGAATATCGTTAATTAAAAATAAAATAAACAAAAAATGGAAAATTAATTTAAACACTACATGAGTACTAATAGGTTAATTCTTATGTAAAAGAAACAGTTTCCTAAAGAGTCTGCTAAAACATTGCTGATACTGAAGTCCAGATATTACTGAAACATTGGTAAGATAATTTCTTTTAGGATTGGTTTCTGATATGTAAAGGTTTTTTCATGACCATTGTTCTTATAGATTTCCTCTTTAAAATATACATACATATATATATATTTTAAAATGGACTAAGTCCAACTATTATTTAATATATTGTCTGTTTATACATTATTGTTATAGATACAAATATTTAAGTAAATGCTCTCTTTATAATAAACAGTATTAACTACATTTACTGAATGTTTGAGAAATTTCATAGAAAATATGTGTCCTCCAACAGGAATCAAACCTGTATCCTACACGAAACCATCATATAGCCTGATGTGCTATACCATTTAGTTACAGAGAAAGCATCTGGTTAGCAGAGTCAAATTACTGTTTTCAAACAACAAATTCCCATGATATTTTGTGAATGCTCATATCTGTTCAAAGTGTATCTTAACGTAAACAAATCACATCATATATTATGAAATGGACTAAGTCTGATAATTATTTAATATATTTTCTGTTCATACGTTATATTTATAGATCCAAATATTTAAATAAGATTCCTGTTGGAAGGCACATATTTTCTATGAAACTTCTTGGACATTCAGGCCAGTAAATATAGTTAATACTGTTTATTATAAACAGAGCATTTACTTAAATATTTGTAGCTATAAAAATAATGTATAAACAGAATATATATATATATATATATATATATATATATATATATATATATATATATATATATTACAGAAAGGTGCTGAGAAACCATGGACCAAAAATGTGAGCAATCATAAAGTTTTACAGAAAATGGAAACAAAAAGGATACTTATATTTAACATCAGGAAGTGAGAGTTGAAATTTCTCGGGCACATAATGAGGATAGGAGCTTGGAAAATTTGATACAGGATAAATTGAAGAGAGAGAGAGGAAGACAATGCATAACCTAACTAGTGAACTTTATTACACTTACTAAAGTGGATAGCAGGGCAAGCTTTAGGAGAGATAACAAAAAGACAAAATGACAGGAAAGTGTGGAGATCCAAGACCGCTAATGTCCTGAAGAGATATGGCACATAAAAGAAGAAGACATAATCTTTTTCTACACCCACTCCCATGCATACAGACAAATATATATTTTAAACACGGTGTATTTATGCAGCAGCCCTTCATTCATTTAAACATTTTAAACTGATTTTAGAGGCTCTTCCAAATAAATGATTTCAATTTCCCATTAATAAAATCTGTTTCGCACACATGTTAAAATGCCTTTGAAAAGTCAGTTTATTTTAGTCATTTCATGCTATAATCCATCCCACCACCATACCATGTGAACCCATATTCATTTTAAACTGAGTAATCATCTGACTCCCCCTGTCATACTCTATATTTACAAGAGCCAGATCAGACCAAAAGTGGAGATATTGTAATTATTTACACTATTTACATGGTTTGGACTGTTGTCCTCATCTTTGTTGCCATATTAATGACAACTTGACATTTGTACACTCCGTCCCTCTTCAGGTGATTGGAATTTCAAATCGAACCCTTTATTTTGTCCATGTGCCATGCTTCTTCCAAATATTTCAGTATCAGTTATCTCCCTATAAACTCAATTCTCCAAGTTTTTGTTCACCTCTGCTGTAGCTAGGTATTGAACTCACAACTGTTTGGGTCAAGTCACTTGATTCAATCAACACTTTTGTCCACTGGGTCATGTGTCCTTGAGAACAGAAGCTATCTGAGTGGAACACTTCTTACTAATGGAATACAAAGGGAGTGGCTAGTTTTATTCTTGTGTATATGACATGACAAGTCCCATTTTCAAAGGTCAGGGATTTTAGAACCAAGGAATGTAGCTTATCAGAATACATGTCATGAAAATAACAAATAAAACTCTTTATTTTGTCCAATGGGGTAGATTGTTCTAGTTCCACATGCCATGCTTCTTCTGGACTTCTCAGTATCAGTTATCTTCCTTTTAACTCAACTCTCCAAGTTTTTGTTCACCTCTTTTGATAAAGAAAAATACTAAAGCATGTTTTATGTCATAATAGAGGAAATATCTTTTAACACATTTATGCACCAAATCTATTTCTGGTGTTTGTTAATTTTATTAACTGGACTCAGTCAAGGTTGCCTTTGCAGTACTGTAAGCATACAACTGCAGACTTTGTTCAGTTTTTCACTGACTAGACAGTACAGTGCTGTTTGATAAAAGTGACTCACCTTATCCTTTGAATTTAGCTCACCTTTCATTTCATTGGAGAAGAGAACATTCTTCCAGTCTTCTATGGTGAAATTTTTGTAATAGTTAGCCCGTCTCTTGGCTTTGTTGGCTTTGCTTATTAGCAGCTTAAACCTTCGTGTACAAGATTTGTAGCTTTGTTCTAACAGCCACTGATAGACTGTTGAAGAGGCAAGACTAACACCTTGCTTTTCGATTAGACTGGCTGCAATTTCTTGGCTAGTTATAGTCCTATTCTTCACAATTTCTCTCTTGATTACCCTGCCAGTTCTATCATCAATCTTTTTCTTTTGTCCCCTTGTTTCCTTCCTTGGAGCAGGAGTGGCATCATTATGTGCCCTAAGCACTCGAGAGACAGTTGATTGCGAGGTTATAGCAATTTCTGCAATTTCTCTCATAGACTTGCCTGCTTTTGAGAGGGCAATAATAGATGCCTTAAGTGGTTCTGATGCGGGTTTGTACCCTTTCATCTGGTTAGTGACTTGAGTGGCTATTTCAAGCTGTTTTTATACTGTATGAGGCTTTCTGGAATATTCTGGAATACTCTAGATTTAATTTAAGCTGTTCTAGAATTCTTTAGAATATTGTTCTGAGTGTATTGTAAAATAGTTTTCAATATTTTGACAAAAGCTCTTTAAATTTACCAGTTTAATCATTAGAATGCGATATCTGAGTCACTTTTTTTGCACGGAGTTTTTTCCTGAATCTCATTTATATCCAAATTTATAATTATCAATAGAATACCTTAGGATGAATAAACTTTTTTCCTATGTGCTTGGGAAGGGGTCTTTATATTAGTAAGATTAAAAATTATTTTAACCCCAAAAACAATAGACAAAAAATATTTTTAGTAAAAAAATCAGGTGAGTCACTTTTATTGAACAGCACTGTATTTCAATTCTTGTCTACATCAGTGTACACAAAAACTGAGAAATGCCTGATGCACATTAAATGAAGGAACAAAAAATTAAATAATTCCACGGCAAGAAAAGAAAATACAAATGCTGTTTTCAACATACTGGGTTCTTTATTCATGGATTCATTTGGCACAACCTGAGGGTGATGGTAGGTAACTCTTGGGACATCTTTACTGCTACTTCTGTCTTCTCTCATGATAGACTAATAAGACCAGATCTTCCTGTTGGCAGCAAGAACTCCAGCTACCCCCAGCTCTACATCTCATTTATGTGTGTCTCTCTCATCATCCTAACCACTCATAACTTATTTTAATGTTTGGAAACAAGAATTAATAACTAGTGCAGATGATAACACAAACAAGACCTTCATTTGCCTAAAGGTGACCTACAACTGTGCAAGGCAAGAGTATTCAGCTGCGTTAAAGTATTTGGAAGATTGGAATATGTAAAACTATAAAATCAATAATCCTTAAAATTTATCTTCTTAGCATTCTGGAAAAATAATCTCTGCTTGCCTTTATCCAAAAGCTAAAAAGTAAAAAGTATAAGAAATAAAAATTAAAAGAGAAATGATAAAGTCTACACAAAATTTGGTGGTTGGTAAGCATATATATATGAATTAAGCATATATATATATATATATATATATATATATATATATATATATATATATATATATATATATATATACACACACACACACACACACACAAATCAAAATCAAGCAAGTACAGAAATTTAAATATCTGGGAAGCATTCTAACAAATGAGAGAAATGTGACACCCAAAATCTGAAGGTACATTGGAATAGCAAAAGCTGTCTTCCACAAATTAAATAAAGTATTAAAAAACAGGAAAAATTCATTAGAAACAAAGAAAAGAGAAATACTATGTAACAACAATCCTCTTTTAGTGATTAGCTACTTGTCATATATGAATGAAAATTGTCACTGCTGACACCAGAATTTGAACATTAATCTATAGACAATGAAAATGTAGGATGCTGTCTACTATAAATAGAGATATCATGCCACTGGGTGTTACAATTACACACTTGACTATTGTGTTAACCCAGATGTTAAAGTCAAGTGTCCCATGTTCAAGACAAATTAGTACTTTTCTTAGCAGCTCTATGCAGTCATGTATTAACTGATAAATAATCAATAATCTCTTACTTCTTTGTCGTTAATGTATTTTAATTGTGTTTGGTAATTAAATACTTTATTATTTTACATTGAAGTCTTTCTGTGATTATTTGCATTATGTACATGTGACAGATTACAAAGCTAAACTACTTCACTAATTAAATGCATAAGGTTTCTTACGGGAACATTTTATAGTACATGAAATAGTGGTGGTGAAAAGAGTACATGCACAAAATAACTGATCAATTGATTTGCAATGCAAAGATAACATTTATTAAAGCAAAATTAACAAAGGGTAAGTTTAAAAGAAGAATTTCTTTTGTTAGACGTAAATTGTATACACAACAAAATGTTCATTAATATGTTATAGTGGGAACTTACTTTGTTGGTGTGTTTTTAGTTAAGCATTTGCAGCTCTTGTAGCTTCAGCATGGAAAGTTCATGTCAGCAGGTCGAAAGAGGGAAAACCAGAAAAAGTGAGTTACTTTAGGGTTTATGTGTTTTATATTCGAGAGCTGCTGCTGGTAAGTTTTATTTAGAACTGCTACTGCTACTATGTTTAAGCTGCTGCTGATATGAATTTTAATTTAGAGTTACTGCTGATACTATCTTTAATGTCACTACACTCTGACATGACAATGAATGTTGGACAATTCCCTCACATGAGGAGACTTCAGGCAACAGAAATGCAGTTCTACAGAATGATGCTGAGCACAACAAGTGAGCAACAAAGAAATTTTAAGTAAATGAGAAACAAAAAGGTTATGTGTGCCTTATATTAGAAAGAAATAGTTGAAATTTTGCGGAAACTTAATAAGGAAAGAGGGTTTGGAGAGTTTGACACTTGTTGACAAAACATTCAAGGCAAGAGAGGCACAGGAAAATAATGAATAACCTAGTGTAAATGGATGGCATTGATTGGAAGGGATAGTGTTGGTTCCAAAC
Source organism: Acanthosepion esculentum (assembly GCA_964036315.1). Classification (NCBI taxonomy): domain Eukaryota; kingdom Metazoa; phylum Mollusca; class Cephalopoda; order Sepiida; family Sepiidae; genus Acanthosepion; species Acanthosepion esculentum. Next base: position 74,408,275 of record OZ038484.1, read on the forward strand.
TGTATTGGAATGACAGCAAATCTAATTTACAGACAAATTGTACAGATGCATGGTTTCTTCCCAGCCAATAAGATAGACCAGTTCTCAGTCTCACCCACCATATTCTTGTGCTTTCTTGTTTTGAAGTCAGAATGTTGCGATCTCTTGTCGGTATCCCTTTTGTGTGTTAACAACAGTCTAGTTTGTGAACTGTTTTGCCTCATTACTATTGCTTGACCTACTTTTCTTTTGCATATTTTGTTTGTTTACTATTGTTTTTGCCATGTTCTTTTCTTTCTTTTGTTATTGTTTCAAACTTTGTCAATTCTATTTGTTGGACACTTCTGCCAATTTAACCATGGCCAATTACTCTACAGATAATAAGGAGATGGTCATTACTTAAAATTACAATGGAGAGGAACTGGCTGAGTGTTATGATCATGCATATCCCGAAATCTCACAGTGCATAAAAAGAAGCATATATAAGTAGTTTTAGTCTCTAAGTGCGGAAAATAAGAAAATAATATTTGTGATAAATAGTTAAGTTAATATGGGAAACATTTGGCATTCATTAACCAAGTTGAAATTTATGAAATCTTTTTTTTAAACAGTTTTTCTACAAAAAATTACACTTCTCAAAGCCATTGTTATAGCTCTTTCTAGTATTGATGGGAGTTTCCTTTCAAATCTTTTGTTTTTGACAATGTGAAAAGTTAATAGCTTGATTATATCATTATATTCTTTTTATTTACATGTGCTACTCATTTTTGTTATTGTTGCTGTTGGATGTGTTCAAATGATATGATTTTGTTATTCAGTCTAACAAAGAACCATGACAAGACATTTAATATTGACAAAAATAGACCAACAGGAGATTAGTGTCTTAGCCCTTTTCAAAGTACTCCCTTTGGGATCTTACACATTAATTTCAGCATCCCTTCTACTTTGATTTTTTAGAATCTCCAGATCATCTTCAAATTCTCACACTGTCAATCATCAATTTTCTTTGATTGCAGCTTACATGTGTTTAATATATTCAATTGTTCTAAGTGTTGAAGGCCTTCCAGAATCTGAATGACTTTCAATGGATTTATACCCAAGTTTTAAGCATCAGGACCAAATTTTTATCATCCCCCAAAGATTTCTTAATAATTTTAAATAGTTTCCATGGATGAATTTATAAATTTCAATTGACAAATATTTATTGTGAATATGACCATCATACAATATAAAAACTTATTCAATGTCATTTGACTACTGATTGACTAATCTCATGAGAGTATCTGTCCACGTACATATACTACAAGTTGGTTGGTAAGTTATATCAAGGCAAGGAACTGGTTCTAGAGATATTCAAAATGGTTGGCTACCTTCTGGACAGATCTTATACAGTATGTGTAGAATCTATATTTATAACATGGCTGGCCTGTCTCGATTGGGGGAGTATTTGGGGCACCAGTCACATGATGATTATCTGTTGACTGCCCCATTTCTTCTACTTTGTCCCAAGTTGTGCTTGTTTGATCACAGTGTAGTTAAGATCAAATTTTTATCGGCATTTTAACCACTAAATTGAGTTGACAGAACCGTGCTATGAAAACCAAAGGACAAAGATATCTCCACTGGTAAAAATACAAATTATAATAAATCACAAAGGAAGTCATTGGGCTAATTTTCAGTTGGTTTTATATAATTGTTGATACAAAAAATTAACCCTTCCCATGGCATCTAGTGACAATGAATCTACTGCTTCTAAACTTCAAGCAGGCTAGCCATTACAACAAGAAATTATGTTGGTTGTGAATTTCAGTCATTTTCGATGTCAGCAATAATCTTCGACATCAGATCACGTGGTGTCTTTGGTGTCTCCCGGCTCATCACCAGGCTCAGGTGCCATCTAGATGCTTCTCTCTCAACTCTGGCTGCTCCAACTCTATTTGGGGTTTTCACATGAACCCTATTTAATCCTATATCACATTCCTTTTAATAAAGGTATTGCCATCAGTTACTCCTTCAGGTTGTCAAATGGCTTTTGACAGTCCTCTGTCCACTTAAACTTAGCATTCTTTTTTGTCAATGCTATGAAAGAGGTATCCAGCCTAGAAAATGCTTGAATGAACTGTTGGTAATAGCCTATGGCTCCTATGAACTCCCTTACCTTCCTCACCATTTTTGGCTCAAGCATTTCTCTTATTACTTCAACCTTGTCCAGAAAAAAATATTCAGGGATTATTAGAATCTTATATTCAAACTGACTAAAGTCCGTTGTTTCTATCCAATCAATAAGATGGCCTTCTTCTTCACACTTCTCGGTTGGGTTGTGCTGTTCTGTATCCTTAGGTTGATCTTCTAGCTTTCTGCTGTCTTCTCCTGGGTTGCACCCTTAGCCATGGCATTAATTATAACACACAGTTTCTTATCCTTGTCATGACACCATATATAACACGGTTGGCTCAAGTCATGCTGGTCAGTACTGGTGCCGGTCACCTGATGGTTATCTGTTGACCACTTTGTCTCTTCTTCTACTCTGTCCCATGTTGTGCTTGATTGATGACACTGTAGTGAAGATTGAATTTTCGTCTGCACTTTAAGCGCAGAATTGAGTTGATGGGATGAATGTGCTATGAAACGAAAGGACAAAGATATTTCCACTGGTGAAAATACAAATTATAATAAATCACAAAGGAAGTCACTGGGTTAATTTTCAATTGGTTTTATATAATTGTTGATACAAAAAATTAACCCTTCCAATGGCATCTAGTGACAATGAATCTACTGTTTCTAAATTTGGTGCAAGCTAGCCATTACAACGAGGAATTATGTCAGTTGGGAATTTCAGTCATCAATTCTCCATGTCAGTAATTCTCTTCTCTGCACAACATCAGCAATACTCTTTGGCAACAGATCATGTGGCTTCTTTCAGCATCTTCTGGTGTGTCCCCGCCTATCATCAGGCTTGAGCGCCCTCTGTCTGCTTCTCACTCAAATGCAACTGCTCCAACTCTAACCATAGTTTTCACATGAACCCTTTTTAATCCTATGTCACATTCCTTTAATAGTGTTACATATTTTGTCAGTCTATGTACTTATGAAATATAAACTGAATACATGCACACCCACATCACATATATTTTATTATTTAATATTTGAGCAAACTGTTTTAATCATTTTCTTAAAACAATAAAGAGAGGAAAAGACATCTTTACAGTATGTAGTAAAGATTTCAATTGATAATAACAAAACTCATCTTTTGGCATAACTTTTTATATCCTCTTGCACAACAAGTCAAATAGAATTAATAAGGCACTTCTTCATGATTTAAGAAACTGAATATTTCTCAAGGTTTAGTTTAAGTTTAAACTTAAATCAAATATCAATCCACCATTAGTGACATTACAGTAAAAAATTGTCTATTAATTTTCTGGGAATCAATAGATGTGTATTGATAGAGTCATTATTGAAAACAAGTTACAACTGTTGTTGATCAGTGCTGATAAAATTACTTTATCAATACTAAGTGAGTCTACTCTTTAATTCGGAGATAAAAAAGGTAAAAAATGGAAACTACAATAAAGAGAAATAAAAGTATTGAAACATTTCTTATCATCATCATTATTTTCATAACTTTTATGGAGGCTTGTTGTTGTTGAGATTCATCTTGTTATAAAAAGAATTTTGCTAATATTTTCTATGTATAGGCATATAGCAAACAAGGAGGTAATCGGAGGATACATTTTTGTAACAGATTTTGAACTTGTTTTCAAGGGAAAAGCCTGTCCATAGTACAGCATTATCATTGCTAGATTCTTTCCTAATTAACTGATGATTTCTAAAATGTGACTTAAATTCCAAGAACAAACTGGGTTGTTTTTTTAAAAAATTAAAAAGACTTGACTATTATATTATTCCCTAGCATGAAAACAACAATGTGAAGAGCTTGTTCATAGTACAGCATTGTCATTGCTAGTTTAGTGATTAACTACTTTAATAATTAAATGTGTATGACTTCTTACAGGAACATTTTATAGTACATGGAATAATGGTGGTAAAAAGAGTACAAGTACAAAATAACATACCAATTGATTTGCAATGCAAGATAACATTTATTAGCCCAATTAACAAAAGGAAAGTTTAAAACAAGAGTTTCTTTTGTTAGAAATAAATTGTATACACAACAAAAAGTTCATGAATATGTTATAGTGGGAATTTACTTTATAGATGTGGGGAGAAGAGGTGGAGTCATACCTTTCCCAAAGTAATTTGTGCCTAAGTGAACATAATAAACCCAACTGGAATTGGAACTCAACTCTCTATTTCCCAAACAGTCACCCATCCAGGTACTGGCCAGGCATGATGTTGCCTAACTTTGGTGATTGTAGAAGAACCAGTGTTTCAACATGATATGTCTGTAAATGCTGTGTTGCTATGTTTTGTGTGATACTCTATATATAATAGAATAAAAGCATCATAACAATTAAATAAAAACATGACATTAATAATGTGAATTTCAAAATGTGAAACCTTGTCACTGTTATTTCTTAAGAAAAGTTTGCCTTTTGTTCCTTTAGATTTCTCATTCTGTGCCAGCCAAGATTAAGTAATAAGAAACCTATCAGGCAATCTAATATGATTTCTAAAATTGGAGACCTCTCAGAAAATGTCATATATCTAATGTGACATTGTATTTTTATTAGTCAAGAAAAGCTGGAATGATCATTTTGTGAGGAAATCATGAACACACTCAACAGGAAAAATGACCTCCCCACCATGTACTCTAGTTTGTTGTAGCTATGCAGACAAAGCACACAGGTTTTTGAGACCTATATATATATATATATAGATCTCACAACATATGCAAATTCTTTGAACTATTTAATGTTTGATATCCCAAAGGAATAAAAGCCTGGTGATGTTTGCAGAAGGTACATGGGATTCCTGGTGAGATGAATGAGTTGCAACAAGAAATTTGACTAATAGCAAAGACTTGTATTATTGCAGAGGATTTTCGCTACACAGCAGAAGCATCATGACACAAATGAATTAACTAAGAATATCACCTATTATGAGTTATCTCCACTAGCATGGACCAATTTACACCAGTAGATCAAATAAAAGGTTTCTTTTATAATACTGAATATGATAGAAAGTACAGGAAGAGAAATGTTGTAACTATAATATCCAAAACAAGGACAACAATTTGAATAAATCAATAACTATATTATTATTATTAAAAAACAGTATTATTGAAATCTATATCTATAAAACAGAAGATGTGTGTGTGTGTGTGTGTGTGTGTGTGTGTGTGTGTGTGTGTGCTATTTATGTACGTACATTTCTCGACCAATTTTGATAAATGTTGCAAATTTACCAAGGTAGGTCAAAACCAACTTTTCAATCTCCAGGCCCCCCAAGTCCCCTGGTTTGGCAGAAAAATCGATAAACCTGAAGGTAGGTATGACTTTTTGCAAAAACTAAAGCATAGATATATGTGAACAAAACTTTTACATTTGAGCTGATGTTCTTTGCACTTAATGCCTAACATCGCTCATGCTACGAGGTTTATGTCGAGTGCTGGATAGTTTTCCTGCAGCATTAACTTCACACAAAAAATTGCAAAACATTGTGAAAAAATCGGGTTTTTCATACTACTTAAAATAAAAACTTGAATAACTTCCTCATTTTTTATCTGATTTTCTTCAAGGATATTGCAAAAATTTTGCCATCATGCAAGAAATAAGATAGTGTGGTTTTAGTCCTGCTCACTTCTCTGCATATAAGGAAAAACCATGATAAACTGTTCAAAAACCCTTTTTTTCAGCCATAACTCCTTGGTTTTTCATCCAATGCTTTCCAAATTTGCCATGTAAATTACATATGACACACCAAATTGTCTAGTGTGAATGTTTGGTTTAGATTATTTCAGTTAAGTGGACAAAATCTACGACAAACTAGGTCCAAAATTGACTTTTGCTATCTAGCCAATAGTTTCTTCATATGATTCCATTCTAAATTAGCATTTGAACAATCTTTGATGCAAAGATTGTTTGGGAAAGGTTATTGAAGTGTTAAAAGGGAAAAATTCCCAAAGAACCGCTTATTAGCTCCAGCTTTACAGTAAACACATGAAGAAGGATGGGAGCATTCATACATTTGCACTTGCAGTTGAATCAAGCACTGACGCTTCATCCCTGGTTTTGTTTGATTATTAGATTTGTGAACAATGCAATACTATTTGAAATTTATTATGGCCATAGGAAATTTACTGAATATCTAAAATATTGAAATAATTTAACCCCAAGCAACGACCACACAAGAAGGTTTTATCAATGGAATTCCTTTATTAAGAACAATCAAACACTTGCAAAGGACATACCGTAAAAAAGATGGGGGTGTAGCTTAGTATATCAATGGATGAGGTATGCAAGTGGGGATGCAGGCAGACATTTCTAGATGGGGCAAGGTGTGGGTATACAGTAGAGGTGCTGTTATACAATTGCAGCCATATACGTCTAGGCAATGCCAGGTAACTCAGCAAGTTAATCTATAATATTCTCTAAAAAATGAATTTACTCTACTCTATTTCTATACCTGTTTTTCTTCTCATTTTGTTTTTATTTCTCCCACAAGCTAAAAAATAACTTATAATCTACTGAGATCTTAGATTTTGTTAAATGATCACAATTCCAAACCTTGAAGATCTGGGGTCAGGTTGTATAAGCAAATGCTTTTTGTGTCTTCTTCATGTTTAAACATTTGCTACTCTTATACTTTGATTTATCTGTTATTTGGCATTCTATCCACAGTGTCTCTTTTTCCATTTGATTCTGTTTTCTTATTTTGCTTGTATGTACTCAGAAAAATAGGCAGTAAGAGATGTTGTAAATAAGCATAAAAATATAAAAACATTGCCATGAATCTTGTTTGTAAATGATTTGTGGAATTAACACTGATGGTTAATGTTAATATGCATTTCAGACATGTTTACAAATTCGTCTGAACTCATAAAAAATATTTACAAGTAAAATTTATCACTACACAATGATAAGGAATTTTTAATTTTTCTGACAAACAATGATTTTTGGAAATGAGAGATAATTTTGTTTTTGCATTCAAAAACTGAAACTGAAGCTGATCAGGTGAAAAATACTTCACACTTTCTTTTTGATCTTCATATTTTCTATTTTTGGATGGATACTTTTCTTTTATTCTTTTTTATTTATTGTGACCATTATCATTTTTGCCATTAAAAATGTGGAAGCTGCTGTATCTTTGCTTTGTAGTATTATAAAATAATAGAAAAAATGCCTTTAAAAAAAGAAGAGTTGAGTCTACCTTGAAGTAAAAAATTTGTAATTCTCCCATTTAATAAAAATGTTCAGTATGTAAATATGTCAAGAGCATCAATTTTGCTTTATTAGTTCTAAAAATGAAAAAATGAATGAAACATTATTGATAGTGGACTTGAAAGATGGAAAGTTACAACAAGGAAGAATATTCAAAGAATGTTAAAAATAAAGAATAAAGAATAGAAGATAAGTTCATGAAAGAAAGAAGAAAAATGGATGAAAGAATAAAAAAGAAAAAGAGAAAATAAAGAAACTATACATTTATATATATATATATATATATATATATATATATATATATATATGATCTGACATAATGATATACAATTTTATATGTCAAGAAACAGTATTGAGAAAATAGTATGACAAATTGGAAAAAGTTTTGTGATGTGTTTCATCTGTTAGGACTTCATCAGACTGGGCTTTGTTGATGTTGCCACAACTACACATGCACATGAAATGAGAGATACTGGTAGTTTCAAAATTTTTGAAAGAATTTGTTTTGCTGAACTAGCAATCAAGACACTTTCTAGACTTTTCATCTTATTTTCTGTTTAATCAAAGTAGAATTCCCTATGTCAAAATTGTGGTCAGTTTCATTACAGTGAACAACCAATGTATTTTGTGTGTTGTTTTTTAAAATGTCACTTTTGTCTTCATATAGTCTTTTGTTTAAACTTCTTTAATAATTCTTTAATAAGTTTCTCCAATATATTCTTTCTGGCAATTTCTGCAGTTGATAGAGTAAATTCCTCCTTCAAGTTTTGGCTTGTTGTTTTGTTTTTTATGGTTTAAGTCTTTGATTGTTTTAGATGTAGTTGTGATAAATTTTATGTTGAGTTTAGATAAATTCTTTTTGGTTGTATTTGTGATAAAGTTAGTGAGTAGAATATTTTTTGAATTTGTTGGGTTTGTCAGGAATGACAGCTTTTCTATTTTGGAGTATTTTATGAGCCTTTTGTTTCATATTGAATATGATATAGGGTATTGAAGGGTCTTCAATATATTTCTCCTCTTTGTGTAAATATTTAAATATATATATATATATATATAAACATGTTATATCAGAGGATCAGAGTGTAGTATCTGCTTGATCCCTAGCCCTTCTGAACTACTATCAGTTATAAGCTTCTAACCAAGAAACCTAGCTAATAATATTAAGTGGAAAGGAATAGAGAAAGGCTAGAGAGGGGAGAAGCAAGAGGGTATGAAAGAGGAAAGGCACCAAGAAAAGAAGCTAGAGAGAAACAAAAAGAAAACTAGATGAAAGGAAACAATAAATATATATTTATACATGCCTTAATTCCCATTCCAATCTACATATTAAGACTGTTCTTACACACTACCTCCCCCCACCAAAAAGTTTTATATGCATGCTAGAAAATGATGGAAATTTTGGATGATAACTGAATTTAGCAATTTGGGTTAGACCACACCTAGCCTTTGGGAACAAGTTTGATCAGAAGACAAAGAGAGAGGTAAAGGCCTAGGTAAAATTTTAAGGAAGGCAGAGAAATTGCCTGCACCCTCCAGGCAGTGATGGTGAGAGGCACCCACATGAGATGGAAGGAGTTGGGCAGATCAATATTCTACCACAACCACTCTTCATGGCAGGGATCTCCCCAAATTTGGTCAGGTAATCAATTTCCCAACCACCTCAAGCCCCACACAAGGTTTGTGCGAGGGTCCATAAATACAAATGAATGAGCTGAGAGATGAGAAGAAACCAGACAGCTTGAGGTGTTGTTTGCAAGAGAGATGCATTGCCACTTGGTTCAAGACTCACTTTGTCAAACCCCGCACAGCTTCTGCAGAAAGAACTTAGACTCCAGCCTTGTTCTATCAAATACAACTTAATGGTCAGTCTGAAGAAATCACAGAGTGGGAGAAATCAGACCAGCCTTGTACCAGTTTACCGAGTGTGGCTAAACATAGTGTTACAGGGTATTAAGGGGGAGGTGCTGAAAATCTGCATGTTGTTAATTTAGTGGGTAGAATGTTCATTGTATGAACCTTTGATATAAAGTTGTTGTGTTACACAACTGTCTCATACTTTGTTCCTTGTGACATTATCTCACCAAAGCTACCGGATCAACGACATTGAGTATATGACTTGGCCTTCACCCGACCTGTGATCAAAAACAAACACAATATGAGCAGGGTGGGATTGAAGATCAGGAGTTGGGCAACTCAGGTTAACCAACTCCAAAGCTTGGCCATAAGGATCGACCATGGACTTGCCCGGGGACTGAGGGCAAGATTGTGATGTCATAGTTTGCCCTAACTGCAAAGCAGTTCTGTTATTTATCAATGTAAATGTCAGTGTGAAGCTGATTATGTTGGGCAAACCAAATTGTGTTTGGAGATCCGGATTCGACAGCATGATTGGACTCAGATAAGATGGAAGAGTCAGAGACAGTATTCACTTCACTCAGTCAGTTTGTGGAAAAAGTGATTGGACAACATTTCATGAATAACTTGGTTTGCACTTTGAAATATTCTAACAATGTGTTTAGCATATGGCACAAAGTTTGGCTAGCTAAACATTTACATTTTCTAGAAGCTGTTCATAGCAAGCTTCATTGACCAACTTTGCAGAAGGAGAACTTTCTTTGTTCTCTGTGTCTCATGTGTGAGTCATGAGTACAAAGTTTTTTTATGTTTTATACTCACTAGAAGCTTATTTACATCGATTTATTGTTTTAGTAATAAATTTATTTTAGATATGGCTCCTTATTTAAAGCCCATGCACTTTTTTAGTTTTACTATATATGATTATTTTTTTCTGAAGAAGTGTTGGATGAAAAAGGTTCCTTTTAAAGACACTGTCATTTTTAAAACAATATATAAATTCTGTGGTATAAAATTTCTGTACAAAATATATATATATATATATATATATATATATATATATATATATATATATATACATACAAATAAAGAGAAAGAACAGTCAGATTTACAATCCATGATTCTTTAGCATTATTTTTTTTAAAAAGTGCTTGATAATATTGTAATATTATAATTGTGTGTGTACATATATATATATATATATATATATATATATATATTAATTGGGATCAAATGAAATATGGATCAGAATCAAACAGAATTATAGGACAAGGGACAAATAGGAAACATTTATAAATTTAACATGTCTCACTTTGTTTTTCATTGGTTTAGCAAACTTCACATGCATTTGTCTTGTCAAGCAGCTTTCATGCGTAACCAGTGATAAACAAACACAAAAATGAAAAATATGACAATTTTTTCTCTTCTTTTCTTTTTCTGTATGCCTCATTCCCTGATGAAGCTTATATATACACACACATATATATACATGTGTGTGTGTGTGTGTGTGTGTGTGTGTGCAGAGATAATGGGACAAAGTAGAAAAGCTTTTTAACAATGTGTTTTGTTGATGTGTGTTAGGTTCAGCATCTTCAGGTTGGGATATATATATATGTGTGTGTGTTTGTGTGTGTGTGTGTGAAAGAAAAATGAAAATAGAAAGAAAAATGGATATAAAAAAATAAGAAAAAATAAAGAAAATCTTGATATGAATGAGTGATGTACAGAAATTCCTAAATTTGAAAGAATAATATTGATGAAGTTTGTCTTCACCTGGTACAAGGCTACAAATACTAGAGTCATCATTAAGAGTTAAGCTCACTGCACTAATGAATGGTTTGTCAGATAACCTTGCTAACTATTATTTTACAACACACATCCACGAATATATGTATGTATGCATGTATATCTAATACAAAGTATCTGTGTAAGCCTATGTACAAAATAAGTATGTGTATACAAAGTAAGTATGAGTGTATATGTCAATATATAAAGTGACACCCAATTGTTTTGCGAATTTGAAACAATTGAGTATTCTATTTATCTGTCAAGTTACTCAATGTTTCCTGTGTCTCAGCAGATCTTTCATGAATCTTTCAAAATAAACCAAACTAAATTTGTTAAAGATTTAGGTAGTACCTTGTGTGTGTGTTAATAAGGACGAAAGGAAAACTGTTCTTTACCAACATGTTTCGTCCTCTGATGGACCTTATCAAGGCAAATGTAATGTTTTGAAGGTGAAAGATTTGGTAAAGGATTGTACCAAACAGGAAGAGGAATAATAAAAATAATAATAATATATTCATTTGGCTGTGATACCTACTATGATAAGGGAATATTAGGCACATGCCTGATATTCCCTTATCATAATAGGTATACAGAGCTTTTGTATATTTGTATCTGAGTTTCACTTTGCTGCCATGCTAGTCTCTCGTTCAATAAATTAATTGTCTGTGCTTTTATTTCTTTTAAAATGTTTTTGTCATTGAATACCAATAAACTGCTATAAATACTTTAACTTATCTTCACAAAAACCGTTGTTGAAATTCATCAACCTCAAATCAATGAGGAAAGAAAATAATTCAACTATCAGGTTTTTGAAATCATGAACAGGAAAATATGTACGTTGATAACATTTATGTATATTATCTTAATATGTATACACATACTCACAGAAACTATGAAGCATTTATACGTATGTTTATGTTATTTTTAAAGATAGGTTATATATATTATAAAATATAGTTTTAAGGTGTGCTATATTCATGGGTTAAAGTGCTCAATATCAGGGATAGAGTGTATGTAAAGATAAAAGTGGACATTGAAGTCAACACCTGAAAGTGACAGTCTGTTTCATGTTAAATGCAATCGTCAGGCCACATGTGTTGTATTTTTGCTCAACTTTTTATATATACAGGTCAGTGATGCATTGTTAGTAGTCTACTGTATTATTCTAAGGGTTATTTTGCTGGATGTGGTTTGTTAATTTGTTTATTATTTACTTAGTTTATTTACTTATTTATTTGTTTGGATTAATTTATTTTACTTGTTTTTGTTTATTTATTTTCATTTATTCTTGTTCATTTTCAGTTTTCAATTTTTAAGTAGCCTAGTAAAAATTTCTTTTCATGTCTGTAGTTTAAGATGAGTTCCGATCATTTATTTAGTAGCTTGTTTTGGTCTGGGAAAGTTTACAGTTTTTGGATTGATTGTTGTAGACTGATGGTCTGTTCCATATTTTCTATGATATTTTTGGTGTGATTTGTTTTTTGTTTTTAATCTCCCAGATATGTTTAGAAAGAATTGTGCTGTTTGTGTATTTACTATTTGTAAAGGATATTTAGTGTGCATTGTTTCTTTGTGCTATTATGTGTCCTCTAAAATTTCAACTATTTCTTTGTGATTCTAAGTTGAAGTGTCCTTTTCATTCCCATTTTCCTTAACCTTCCTTGTTTCCCATATGTCCATGCTATGGTATTCTCAGCATCCGTGTCTCTTTTGCCTTAAGACTCCTTTTCATCTGTGACAAAATTATCTAGTATTCATTGCTGTATAGGAGGATTGATATTACATAGCTGTTCAGCATTCTTTTCTTTGCTTCTAATGAAATTTTCCTGTTTCTTAATACTTTGCTTAATTTATGAAAGGCATTTTTAATATCTAAATGAACATTTGGATTTCTGTATCAGAATAAATAAATTTCTGTACATGACATATTTAGGCAAAAATTGTAATGACAAATTTTTTGTTGATTTATTGACAAAAATAAATGAACTAAAGTTTCTTTATTGAAATTTCAAATATCCCATTGAATGCTAAATAATTATTTAAGATCAAATTGCTTAAAAATAAGAAAGATATATTAAATAAATCACTTTCCCTTCTTTAAAATAGAAATGCTGATCCACTTAATGCTTTTCTTTCCAAGAACAAGGTCATATCAGAAGAGGTGAAGTGGCATAGTTTTAAAAAAAGCATAATTAATTTACAGGGAAAGACAATAGGAAAATAAGTTAAAATGTCTTTTCACATTTGCACTGAACTCTGATGATTTCTAAAATGTGACTTAAATTCCAAGAACAAACTGGGTTGTTTTTTTTTTAAATTAAAAAGACTTGACTATTATATTATTCCCTAGCATGAAAACAACAATGTGAAGAGCTTGTTCATAGTACAGCATTGTCGTTGCTAGTTTAGTGATTAACTACTTTAATAATTAAATGTGTATGACTTCTTACAGGAACATTTTATAGTACATGGAATAATGGTGGTAAATACTTCTGTCACTATTCTTTTTGTCTGTGTGCCGTGTCCTTTCAAGACATTGGTGATCATGGCTCTCCACAATTTCCTATCATTTGTAGCTCTTAATAAATTTTGTCTTTTTGTTATCTCTCCTAAACCTTGTTCCACCATCAATTTTAGGCTTACGGCCATATCACATTGAAACATTGATTTCCATACAATCACTGAAGTTAAGCTATGTCAAGCCTGGTCAGTACTGAAATGGGTGATTTCTTGGGAATACCAAGTTCTGGAAGCTTGGATGTGCAATGGATAATGGCTTGGAATTGTTAATTAGAGAGCTGAGTTCCCATTCACATTGAGTTTATTATGTTTACATAGGTATAAATTATTATGTCTACATAGGTATAAATTATTATGTTTACATAGGTATAAATTATTATGTTTACATAGGTATAACTTATGTTTACATAGGTATAAATTATTATGTTTACATAGGTATAAATTATTATGTTTACATAGGTATAAATTATTATGTTTACATAGGTATAAATTATTATGTTTACATAGGTATAAATTATTATGTTTACATAGGTATAAATTATTATGTCTACATAGGTATAAATTATTATGTTTACATAGGTATAAATACTCTTGGGTGAGATATGAATCTACCTCCTCTCCCCTTGCTATGAATTAATCAGTAAGACATATCACTAAACCATTATTATCTCAAAAAACAATTGTTACAATCTAAAAATATTTTCTGGCTTTAAATAACCTGCAAAGCCATAAAAATGAGTCAGTCAATCAACCATTCATTTACTCAAGCTCACTAGGTAGGTTATGTGTTGTTTTCTTCTCCCTATTGCCTGTCCTGCGAGTATCAAATTTTCCAAGCCTTCTTTATTATGTGCCCTAGAAATTTCAACTGATGTTAAGCAAAAGTGTCCTTTTTGTTTCAGTTTTTCTCTAAAACTTTGTTATTGCTCACATGTTCAGTCCATGGTATTCTCAGCATCCTTCTGTAGAACCACATTTCTATTACCTTTTGATAATATCGTTTTTATTATTTGCTAAAATCAGGACAATGTAGTTAAAGTCTGCAAAACTAATGGCATCAACTACATTTTCTTGTCTGTGAATAAAATATTTATTACTTACAAGTAGGTTCTTTGCAAATAAACTTAGATGCTAATATACTCCAGACATAAATGACACATGTGGCAAGATAAAAAGAAAAACATTGAAGTCAAAAGAGTGAAAATATTTCTTTAACTGTGACACTCTCATATCAGAGTCAGACGTATAACCTTGTTTACTTGAGTTTTCAACCATATCATGTTTTCTTATATCATTAGATAGACTTGCTACATGCTCAACTAAAACATGTTGGGTTGATAAAACCTGTTGCACTACAGTTCCTAATTTAACTAAACAGCAAACAAAATTTACCCATGTGAATAATGGGTCATCAATTTCAGTAGAGGTGAAAGGAAATGGAATAAATTTCAAAATGGTGATATTTTCCTGTATTTTTATATAACAATTGGCTGATTAACAAAGAGAAAATAGACTAGAATGCATGCATGTGAATATAACTGAAAAGTAAGAAGACATTAAAAGTTAGCAATTAGGAATTGTGTGCATATGTATGTGTGTGTGATACACTTGTGTGTATGTGTGGAAAAGTTCAGTCACTCAGGGGAAAAATATCCCCATGCCGAGAACAAGTCCAGTATTAGTGTTGTCACTACAGCATAATGGAAAGAAAAAAGATAAAAGAGGACAATCTTAACCTCTTCAAGTTAACTGTTATTTTCCACTCCTATCCATATGAACTACCCCTCAATGTAATCCTTTGCCTTAAGTGGTCTCCAGGCCTTATACAGGGTGAAAAAAAGAAGAAAAAGAAACAGGGAGTGTGCAGTTTTTATAGCTGTGCAACAGGACTTCTTAATCATTGCTAATGTTTTTTTTAGATGAGACACTATTACTACTATTAGTTTTTGCTAGTTTTTCTCTATCTTGTCTTTTTTGTTTTGTTTATCAGACTACTCTGGCCCACTACACACTTTGGCCAATGAAGTAAACAGTAAAAAATAAAGGCGTATCCTTTGACAAGAATTTAGATTACTATTACTATGTTCTTTTATGTGTCATGTCCCTTCAGGACATGGGTGATCATGGCTATCGACAGCACTACCCTGTTGCTCTAAGCCAGTGGTTCGCAAACTTTTTTTTTATCTGGCAGCATATTTGGATTGAAAATTTGCTTGTGCCTCACCAAATTTTGTGATAAAAAGTATATTTCAAAAAATAAAAAATAGAGAGATGGTTAAAGGAAGATAACTGTGGATTCAAAGAACATTATCAGTGATAACTCTCTCCTTGAGTTTGCAGACCCTAGTTACTATATTCTTAATATTTGATATAATGCAAAAATATCACAATTGGTCAATAATTATTTATTACTATTTATACTGGGACTCATGCATGCAATTACAAGTAATCCATAATAATATTTTAAATTTTGAAATCATATTTATTTTTGGCATATGAATATTAAAAAATTGTTTCTAAATCTTTGATTGTCTTTCAACCTACCTGCCTCACCTGCTACCCTCTTGTGCCACACCATTTGGGAACCACTGCTCTAAGCAATGTTATAGTCTTTACCATTCTCTTTGCCTCTGATCTGCCATCCATTCACAAAAACTCATTAGGTAGGTTACTTGCTATTTCCTTCTGCCTGTCTACTTCCAGAATATCCTGTGAATGTTAAATTCTCTGTGCTCCCTTTCCTCATTATGTGTCGAAGAAATGTCAACTCTTTCTGATTGTAAGTGTCCTTTTAGTTTCCATTTTCTTTAAAGCTTCCTCATTGCTCACATGTTCTGCATCTGTCTGTAGAACTATATATCTGTTGTCTAGAGTTTCTTCTTCATAGGTAAGGAAATTGTCCAATGTTCACTACTATATAGGAGGAGAGATATGATAGCACTTTTTTCTAAAAAAAGTTTCCTATCTCTTAATACTATTTTTTTTGTCTCTGGAAGGCATCTTTCATTATCTCAATATACATTTGAATTTTAGTGTTGCTACACTACCCAGATAGTTAAATTTCTATACCTGCTTGACTGTGACATCTCCCATTGGCACTCAGACTTTTGGCTGTCTTTTTTACTGAGGGCCATATATTATATATTCTTAAAGTTGATAGTCCTTTCTTCTCATTTTCCTTTTATACCTAGTCTAGAAGTTTTTGCACTTTTCCTTCTAAGCTGTCAGCATGGAATTATCTGTGTATCTTAGTAAAATAAAATATATGAAAAGAACTAGAAAGAGTGACTACAGATTTCTGCCTACTTAATTATCAGGGTTTCATGATTGAAGTGATTAATGCAATATCCACAAAAGTTGCCACCCAGTGTGATTTCATGCTTTCTTTAGTTCTCATTTGGGCTGCTTATTTCAATGGTCAAATGCATCAAACCAGATTGTTGTAATAAAAATCAAGATGAAGAAAGGTGAGTAATCAAATAATAGTAAGTCTTTTTTCTGACAAAGAAAACATCATGAGATATTATGCCACTGGTGCTAACATGACTCATCAATATACACATGGCTACTGACAAGCAGTAACATTCATAGGTATCACGGATTTTATATGAACTATACTTAAAACTGAAGGAAAAAGTCATAGTTGCTCACTGATTTCTGTTTGCAAGTTTTACATGATCAGGCACTTACAGCTGGATATTAAAACTTTTGATCTGCATGTGAGTTCGGCATTCAAAATTAAAGGAATTGATCAAGACATGTAAAATGCTACAATGTTCAGTAACTTTATTGCTTAAAATCCAAGATATCCTCAGAATTATTAAGGGAGACTGAAAAAAATGTTTTTCACAATTTAGTCTGTTGCAAAGTATGCAAATTGTGCGATAAGCTTCTTGGAACTTTGCTAGTATGATTACTTTTGCTAAAATGGTGATATAAAGTAACTATTTTCTATTGTATTTTAACTTTATTTTATTATAGATAGTAAGTCAAAAACTAGTAATTCAGAAAAAGAAAGGAAAAGAGATGAAAAAATTATTCAAGATAATTTTAATATGTACCTTAGACAATTGCATGAAAAACTATCAAAAATTGAGTCCTGAAGCTGAAAAAAATCAGAATATCATTATCTTTCTTAAAATGCAACAACTCTAAAAAAATATCACCACTCTTGCCTTCACTGTATTTGTTGTTGTTGTCATGTTTTTATTAATTCTTTATAAATTTCACCCTGTCTTTTCTGTCTAGACGACTTAGAGTGGATTCTTTTTTACTAATTTATTTATTTATACAAATCATGAAAGAGATCAATACTCTTTAGCAGGTGAAAGTACTGTGTAGTATATTCCTTATACAAGTAATATGTTATATAAGAGCAGACAAGTAAGTTCTTTCAGACAAGTCAGAAAGAACTTAATGGATCTTAATGGTTTAAATATACAGATGATACGTGCAATTTTTGCAGTCTTAAACAATTATTTTTTTCTTAGGAGACTAGAACTAGAATTTTATAGAAAACATACAATTGTTTTTTGTCAGTTTTAAGCTCTTTTTCATTAATTTTCTATCTCTGGAGATCATTCTGGTTTTAGGTTTACAGAATCAATTTTGATTTTTCTATTTCTGCAGTAGTTAAGGTAATAAAACAAACAGCAATTCTAATATTGTTGACAGAGGACTTTTTAAGAGTAGTTTGTCAGACACTTCTGTTTATTTTGTTTATAAGAGTTTTTGGAAAACCCACACAAAAGCTGAAAATGACTTACAAATGATCTATTGTATTGTTCATAACCAACTCTTTAGATAATAGTTTTTCTAATTTAAATCTAAACAAAGTGGAAATAACAATCAGATGTTGCAGCTAGAGAGTTAGTGGTTTTTGAGCTGAAGCCACTAACATCTGCTAATAAATTGCATGAAATGCCCAATGACATACATCAGTGGAACATCCAAAAATCTCTAAAATACTATACTAACATTGTGTTGCAATATGAGTCAGCTGAGGTCTTTTTAAACTGAAAACAGCTGGACCTGTCACAAAAATGGATATGGAACATTTACTTTCAACCAATGGTTATCAGTAAGTGAAGTTGACTTCAAAGCAGAGAGCAAGAGGCTCAGACAGAGAGAAAGTCATAGAATGAAGACAAATTATTTTTTTAGATGAAGATGACAAGACAACGAAAAGTGTTATCTATAAAACTGACCATCCTGCGAAAAGGCACACAGAGGGATGAAGCAGCCTTGGAGAATGCCTCATCTCTACTTTGCTCATTTATAGCAGTAGGTTATACCCCAAGAATAATATCTGGTTTACTGCTAGAAATTGTTTTGTTTTTTCACTTGTGGGTAACAATCTGGCTGAAAGGTATTTTTAAAGCCACACATGTTTGACTGAAAGAAACTGCACCCTATCAACAAACTTGGTGTCTGGTCGTAGCTGAAACACAACAATTGCAGAGATGTATTGCAGAACAACATTTTAAAGACATTAGTAGTTCACTGTAACACATGATCACATTTCCAACCTAAATTTCGACCAATCTAATTAAAAGATAAAAGAATTTACTAAGAATAAAATGCATTGAAAGTGAACTTATTTAAAAATTCTCTATGGTCAACTTTAGAAAATGATATCACCTATCATTGCAGATCTGCTCAGAATGGGCTAAATTTAAAATCAAGCAGATGTTAGTGGTTTCACTATGAAAAACACCAACTCTCTGGTCACCACGTAGGATAAGTTTCTTTAATATCTCTTCTCCATATTCCAATATTGTTTCCACATTCCAGCCTGAGGACACCTACTATAAGGAGTGAAATATGTAGCCAAATAGATTTTTCACTTTACCGTATTATCTCCATCTTTGTTTCCTTAATATTCTGCAGCTTACTATCACCCAAATCTGGACTATCCAATGCATATTATAGATTTCTAATCAAAATAAGTGTTTCAAAATGTATTTCCTATTGAAAGTAGGTATTTACACCTTTTACAAGTGCACAGATGGATTAACAATAGTAGATATAGATGAAAGAAGACTTCTCCAAGGTATAAATGCCTATTTCTGATTTTTTTTTATATGCCATATCTCTTCAGGATGTGGGAAATCATGACTCTCCACAACTTCCTATCATTAACTTTAAGTAATGTTTGTCTTCTTACTATCACTCCCATATGCTGTTTTGCTATCCATTTACACAAGCTGGTTAGGTAGAATACTCACAATTTCCTTCTGCCTCTCTAGATGTCCTGTGAGTGTAAAATTCTCTTTCCTCGTTCTATATTGTAGAAATTACACTTGTCTCTTCCTTTGGAAAAGTGTCCTTTTTGTTTCCATTTCCCTTAAAACTTGTTCATTGGTTACATGCTCTGTCCATAATATTCTCAGCACCCTTCACTATTTCTGAGCTTAAACTTTATTTATTCAGCTTGGCAGCCACAATCTTAGCAACATAAGATATGCAGATGACAACAGTGTTGGAAGCAGACACAGAAAGGAAACTGCAAACTCTCCTAAATGAAAGAAAGCCAGAAGAAAAGACTACACATCAATTGTAAGAAGATAGAATGCATGGTTATTAGCAAAAGGAACAGCCCAACATGCAAATTACAAATTGGGGATACCAAAATCAAAAAAGTACAACAATTTAAATATCTGGGAAGTATTTTAACTTGAGGCAACAGAAACGTAGTTCTACAGAAATATGCTAAGAACAGCATGGACCAAACATGTGTGTAATGACATAGTCTTAGAAAAAATGGAAACAAAAAGGATACTTATGCTTAACATCAGAGAAAGATAGTTGAAATTTCTAGGGCACATAATGAGGAAAAAGGGCTTGGAAAATTTGATACTCACAGGACAGATTTGAAAGCAAGATAGGAAAACAATGTATAACCTACCTAGTGAGTTTGAGTAAATGGATGGAATTACATGGCTTAGGAGAGATAACAAAAAGACAACATTTATTAAGAGCTACAAAAGGCATGAAACTGGAGCACCATGATCACCAATGTCGTGAAGAGACAAGGCACAGAGAAAAAGAAGATAACTCTGGCAACTTGGTTGGCATGAAGAGGAATCACAAATAATATCATTATGGCCAAGAAGAAGAAATATGAGTTAAAATAAGGGAAATGATATTTTAAGAGACAAGAATATGGAATTTCCTGGTAAGATAATGAAAGCCATACACATAGTGCCATAAAGTCTGAGATGCCATTAAGGAGACTGACATTATGTTTATTTAAATGCAATTTTACTGCTACACATAGAAAAACACAAAATTCTCACAAACAGCTATAAAGCAACATTTCTTCTGATTCTTTAAAAAGGTTAGCAAGAGAAAATTCTTTCCAGTTGTATAAAAAGGTGAATACTTTTTTCTTTTATTTTTGGCAAAGCTGAATTCTGCTTGTCTCCCCACAAATAATTGAGTTCGATCAAATAATTGTAAACATAAAAGTTAAAATATTAACAGTGTACATATTTACTTTCATTTTTGACAGAAAAATATATTTTAAAAATTTAAACTATATATATATACATAAATTATGTCATAGTAAATGAAATAAACTTGTTCATCTATCTTGTGACTGTCTCTACTCTGTGTTTCAAGAATTACATCCACTCTTCAGGAGACTTGATGGTAAATCATCTTTTTATCAATCATCCTGAGGAATAGACAGTCATAAGTTAAGAGTATAATTTTTATTAAATTTATCAAATATATATTCTCTGTCTCTTGATATTGATCACTATAATTACAAAGACACTTTGCTTTAAAAATGTTATTTTCCAGAATTACCCTGGATGACCATTATTTGATAAAGAACAATCTTTATTACTGATGTTAGATGATATCATGTAAATATCCGCATATATAAAAAGCAATATATTTATGCTTGAAATATTGTGTTAAAGAAATACATAAATTATAATTTTCTCTGTAGATAAAATTAGCATTTAAAACAAGATATGTTTAAATATACGTATATTTCTAAAGACTTAATGGATTTATTTTTAATCCAAGATTTTTATTACTTCAACCATTATTCTTAGCTCAAACCCTGTCAAAGAGCATGTTTTCTTTTTTGATTGATTGATTCACTGTTACAGATTATCAACCCTTTTTAAGATTTTAGTCCTGGATATGATGATAAACTACATCTGGCAGCAAGGCCTCTGACCAGGAGATTAAAGGTTTTGAGGAGCATAGAACTACCTCTTAACTGTTGTTGTTCCCAGGTACACCCTGTCCCAGTATGGTAGTACCTGTTAGGGTCCCAGCTATGGACAAATAGTGAAATCCCAAACAAAAACAAAACACTATGAAAGTATAAAAATACATTTTCATAATAAAAATACCAACAATATATTTTTATATAAAAAAATTACCAACAATACATTTTATCTGTAGTTGAAGGCATACAATTGCATTCAAAATATTTATATTTTGGCATTAAATAACCAAGAGCTTGATATGCTACTAAACAATATCAACCAATCCATTAAGTTTTCTCAAGTCCACAAACTGATAGACATAATACACTCTGGTTAAAATAAAAAAATTAGGGCATCTATTTCAAATGCGGGTATCTACTTCAAATAACATTTGAAGTAATATATATATATATGTCTATATTTCTGAGATGAGGTATTATGTACAGTATTTACATTAGTCGGACTATTGTCCTCATCTTTGTCGCCATATTTGTCACAACGTTTCTTCAGGTGGTTGGAATTTCGAACCGAACCCTTTATTTCGATCACTGAGGTAGACTGTTCTAATTCCACGAGCCATGTTTGATGGATGTCAGTTATCAGTTATCTCCTGGTAATTTTCCCTCTGAAAGTTCTCCACTGCCTGAACCAGGTATTGAACTCAGACTCTTTGGGTCTGTCACTGGATCTAACCAACGCCTTTATCCACTGTACCATGTGTCCTTAAGGACATCTGGGTATGAATTTCTGAGTATTATAAACCTAATTTTTCAGCAACTATTTTTTACCAGTACTCATATTGCAATTTTGCTGTTATCATTGCATGTTTTTACCAGATCTCATATTGCAACTTTGTTTTTACCAGTACTCATATTGCAATTTTGCTGTTATCAATGCATGTTTTTACCAGATTTCATATTGCAACTTTTTGTTATCATTGCTGTTCTCTGGCACTCCTTATTACTGGTTCCCATATTGTATTTATTTCTATGCTTGGCCGACTCAGGAGATTTTTGTGGCCTAGCATATGTGCTGATTCCTTAAGTTTACGAATTTTCCAATGGTGTTCCCTGTCTATGATCTCAACCTGATCCCACAGGGGACGGTGATCTCCCTTCTCTCTCCATATGTGGTCAGCCACGCCTGGTTTTTCTACTTCCCCTCGCATTACAGCTTTCTGGTGTTCTTGAAGCCTTACCTTGAGGGGGCGGCCTGTTTCTCCTTTATATTCCTTTCCGCAGCTGCACGGGATAGCGTACACACAGTCTTTAGTCCTGTTCTCCTCTATGGGGGTGTCTCACTCGAGAGAGATATCTACGAAGTGTTGTCACGCTTTTGAAGGTTGTCCTGATGTTATATGGACCGCAGATCCTTTGTATTTTCTCTGATAACCCCTTCACATAAGGCAGGCAGACTGTTTTCTGAGTGTTGTTGTCCTCCTCCTCCTCCTCTTGTACCCGCCTATCCCAGTTTTGGGGGGCTGCTGCCATGTACCCAGGGTAGTTGTTACTTGTAGGGTACGTAAAGCGTAAAGAAAGGGATCGTCCGTTGCTTACAACACCGAGCAAAAGACATAAGTGGCAACCCAGAGACGTTAGATAAGGAATTGGTCAGTATAAGTAGTACCCTACAACGTAACAACTACCCTGGGTACATGGCAGCTGCCCCCCAAAACTGGGATAGGCGGGTACAAGAGGAGGAGGAGGACAACAACACTCAGAAAACAGTCTGCCTGCCTTATGTGAAGGGGTTATCAGAGAAAATACAAAGGATCTGCGGTCCATATAACATCAGGACAACCTTCAAAAGCGTGACAACACTTCGCAGATATCTCTCTCGAGTGAGACACCCCCATAGAGGAGAACAGGACTAAAGACTGTGTGTACGCTATCCCGTGCAGCTGCAGAAAGGAATATAAAGGAGAAACAGGCCGCCCCCTCAAGGTAAGGCTTCAAGAACACCAGAAAGCTGTAATGCGAGGGGAAGTAGAAAAATCAGGTGTGGCTGACCACATATGGAGAGAGAAGGGAGATCACCGTCCCCTGTGGGATCAGGTTGAGATCATAGACAGGGAACACCATTGGAAAATTCGTAAACTTAAGGAATCAGCACATATGCTAGGCCACAAAAATCTCCTGAGTCGGCCAAGCATAGAAATAAATACAATATGGGAACCAGTAATAAGGAGTGCCAGAGAACAGCAATGATAACAAAAAGTTGCAATATGAGATCTGGTAAAAACATGCAATGATAACAGCAAAATTGCAATATGAGTACTGGTAAAAAATAGTTGCTGAAAAATTAGGTTTATAATACTCAGAAATTCATACCCAGATGTCCTTAAGGACACATGGTACAGTGGATAGAGGCGTTGGTTAGATCCAGTGACAGACCCAAAGAGTGTGAGTTCAATACCCGGTTCAGGCAGTGGAGAACTTTCAGAGGGAAAATTACCAGGAGATAACTGATAACTGACATCCATCAAACATGACTTGTGGAATTAGAACAGTCTACCCCAGTGATCGAAATAAAGGGTTCGGTTCAAAATTCCAACAACAGCCGAAACGTTGTGACAAATATGGCGACAAAGATGAGGACAATAGTCCGACTAATGTAAATACTATATATATATATAATATATATATATATATATAAAAGGCAGAATGTGTGTGTTTGTTTATATGTTTGATCGGATCTCCTACATTTTTAAACTGATTTCAACCAAATTTGACATAGTTACTGCTAATGCTCCTTCGGAGGTTTTGACAGTGCCAAAAATTGATTTAAGTCAATATTTAAACCAATATTATCAATTTTTCATTTTTGATCGGACACACGCATGTGTAATTATGTGCGTTCACTGCACACAAGCAGATATGGGCACTTTTCATGTCAGAATTAATAGCGCTAGCATAATTAGAAAAAAGTCAGATTTAAGTGCTTATATGGGAATAAGAAGGGAAAAGAATGGCCATATTTTGGTTTTGGATGCAAAAGTTATCACAATGAAGGATTTCTGTCGCAGCTGAACTTTGCGCTCCAAAAGCCAATTGGATTAGTGTTATTAGTCCCGTGTGGCTCGCGCGATAAATATTGCTTGTTGCTGATTGGCCCATTCACGCTCCGGGGTCATGTGAGATCATATGTTAACGGGGGGGGGGGTGTCACGTGTGCAAGCATTAAGTATCCTAAATGGGGTAGAGTTTTCAGGTAGCCTACTTTTATTTCAGGATTTAATGCTTATACCATGGTTTTTAAAAAAGGATCTTTTATGTTTCAATGCAGGCATGCATTACTTTCCATGTTTTCTGCATTTTCACAGTAAAGTAAACATCAAGGCCATTTTAAAAGGAATTTACAGAGCTACATATCAAATTTTACCAGAAAAATCAGTAAAAACAAGGTGAAATTGCTGCTGTTATGTCTTTTCATGCCATTTATGTGTAGCAAAAGGAACCTACTCGCTATAATTTTACTACTGTGCATCGCTGCCCAAAAAAGTTCTCGCATGTTTTCATCTAAATTGGTGCTACTTAAATGTCTTCATCATCCATCAGTAAATAAAATTAACATTGCTTTTGATTGTAAGAAGTGTAAAAACGCTTGTATTTTCAACTTTTGATCAATAAAACTACCTCATATCTCCTGGCTGCTCAAAATTTTCAAAGAAAAATGAAGCTTGAAAATCCCATTTTCTGATTGGCTGACTTTGAGAGACTGCACTACATCGGTGACGGCGTAAATCAAAAAGGCAATGCCTATTTTGGGATAAGGAACTACATTGCTTTCATATTTATCAATAAAAATCCCGATACAATAAAGTCACCAAATACTATTTTGAAACATCATCCGCCACTGTGCACTGCTTTGACTAGCCCAGCTGGAGGTAACCAATCACGTCAACTGTTCAAGGTTGCTGTGAGCCAATTGGCACAGTTGCAAGCATTTAAACTTGGGCCCATCCAGTCATACGTGCGAGCAGTTCTCTTACGCATGCATGTGCACGTGCGTATATACATCACCTTAGTATGTGTGCTCAAGGTCAACTGGCCAACCAGCCAACCGCCTCTTTATACCATAACTCGCACGCATGTTCACACTTCTGCAGTTACTGTCCCAAAATTGGCTCACTTCATTCACTTCTTACGGAAACCGCAAGTTGTTGATTATGTACACAAACTGTTTTTTTTACTTCTTAGTTATAACTACATCCGTTTCCACGTTTATCAAATTTACTTCCCAAATTTCCTACTACCATTTTAGCTTTAGTTAATTTTTTTAAACTTTTTTTTGTCTTCGATCCCCTTTTGATACAGTTACATACATTTTTGGGAACCCTCTAACCTGCCTATGTTTAGACTGCACGTATTTTTTGCACTCAAAAAACCTACATACCTTTTATTATGTTTGCCTTTTTAAAATTGGTTAAAATGTCGCCTAAGAGAAGAAAACTTTTTGGACGGCACACAGCTGCTGCCTCCGTTACAAGAGCAACAAAGGCAAGTGAAACCACAAAGCAAACTTTGTTGTGCCTTTCTCAGATGGCCTCACGCTCTGCTGCCCGCATCTCCATGGAAAGTACCGGTGAACAGACTGAAAGGCTGGCATCAGTAGCATCAGTTATGTCCTCACGACGCGCTAGACTTTCAACTGAAGAGCGTTTAGTACAGAATTCACAGGACGTAATACGCGTTTCTAGAGCCAGAGCTTCCGAGTCCCCAACACAGACAATCCTTTGGTGTTTAAGGAATGCCAGTGCTACAACATGTTCTAGAGCTTTGGAAAGCCATGAACAAACCATTTCGTGTCGTCTTAGGAATGCTAGGGCTACAGCATCTTACAGGGTTTTGGAACAACCTCAATAAACCGCTATTCGTCGTTTAAGAAATGCCAGTGCTACTGCATCTGCCAGAGCTTCAGAAAGCCATGGATGGAGTACAGCAAGCACGGCTCAACAACAATGGCCATATCACAAGGACAGATGCTCAGCGTCGCGGGTCTGCATTTAGGTGAACAATGTTTCGGCCATGGACAGCTTTACGTCCATTGGCTCCTGAGTTGGGAATAAGGATAACGTTTACGTTTACTCTCCAACAAACAAAGCTAAAAATATTACCTACATAGAAGTCCTATAGCCCATGGTCAGTCACATTTAAACACAATGTACACATCTTTATGTCAGCTGCATCGTAGGTTCCTTCATTTTCGAACCCGGTTTATTTAAAGGTCGTTGTAGTATCCACTTACCATTTCTAAGACATTTCATTAGAGGTTGTCTTGCAAACCAGATGCTCCCCTATCACTTAAACACCACCATAGCTGCATTCACACTTACATGTCGACCACGTAACCACATTCAGTTGCAACACAAAACCAATACGTGAGAAGGTGGATTCGTTTAATTGTCAGAGAAGTCGAGTGTGTCCATGCAATTCAGGCCTACGTTGCAACTGACACAGGGCTTCATGTAATGTCTTGTACTCAGGGATAATAAAACCATCCTATTGGAATACAAAGCCGTCTGCAACAACTCACCAAAAACTTCCTAAGACCTGTGTTCATATTGAACTTGACAACTTTTAATTGGAGGTGTCTTAGTAATGGCAAACAGCTGATGCTACCATGGCTGTTCATTGCTTCCTTTTAAGCCTCACAATTTTTTCTTCCATTGTGCTGATGAATACTGACAACTTGTGTACATTGCGTTTTTTACGTGAGCTGCCATCTGTTCTACTAGACTTCAGCCTTACATGCGTGTACAAAATGAATATGGTTGTTATGACCTTCCATTCAGAGGAAGTTTACTCCCGGGCAACACCGGGCTTTACTGCGAGTATATATATATATATATATATATATATATATATATATATATATATATATATATATATAGTGTATTTAGGCAGAAATCCTTCTTTCATGCAAGTTTCATTAAATATGACAGACAACTGTCTCTCCTTTGACCACTGAATGAAAAGTATCAGACTTGCAATATGTTATTTTTTTTTTATTTTTTTTTTTTTAAGCGTATCACCCCGAGCAAGGCCGGTGGCCACTATCACGCAAGGGGTTACAGAAGGGTTGGAGGAAGAGCAGATAGGAGTGGTAAAGGAAGGGATGTGGAGAAAGAGAAGGACGGAGGGCCGATCGAGGTGGGGAGGTTACGGGAGATATAGAGCGAGAGCAGATAGGAATGGAAGATGTCAGGAAGTGGATAGATCAAGGCAACTGGAGATGACGATTGACGCTACACTTAAACCGTTGGAGATTGTATTTGTCAGGGAAACAGTAATAGGGAAGGGAGTTCCATAGGCGAGATGTGCGTGACATGAAGCTATTGGAGTAGAAAAGACGTCTACACCTAACAGTTTCAACGGTGAAGGGGTGGGAACGGGATGCCAGCCTCGTAGGACGCTTGAATTCACGAGGCTTAGGGACAAGTGAAAACAACTCCTCAGAGCAATTACCGTGGAAGTACTTGTAGAAAAGGCAGAGTGATGCAACATTGCGTCTGTGAGAGAGCGACTGCAGACGAGATGACAGATCAGGGCCAATCACATTGCATATCCGTCTCTGGATCTTATCAAGAACCCCGAGGCAACACGCAGGGGCCCCAGACCATAAATGGCAGCAATACTCCATGCAAGGTCGAATGGTAGACTTATAGACCTGGAGGATCGATTCAGGGGAGAAGAATTTCCTGGCTCGGCACAGGGAACCAACTTTTCTAGCGGTGGATGATGCAATTGACTCGATGTATTTGTTCCATCTCAGATCAGCGGACAGCGTGAGACCGAGCAGCCGCAGAGAGGAACTCTCGAGAAGTTGGTCCTCAGACATTCTGATGGGATGCAGGGATGGGTCCTTGTGGTGGTTAATGGAGAGCAATTTTGTTTTAGAGGCATTAAAGTTGACCATCCATTTCTCTCCCCAGTCCACAACCGATTGGAGGTCCTTTTCAATTTGAGCTGCCAGGTTAATTTTGTCCGCCTCAGTAGATTTGTGCTTGAGGCAGGAGTAAATAGTAGTGTCGTCAGCGTAGATACCGACTTGGGAGTCTATGGCGTCTGGAAGGTCATTTATAAATATGAGGAACAGAGTAGGGCCAAGGATGGAGCCTTGAGGAACACCAGCAGTAGTGGGATAGGAGTTGGAGAAGGATCCACTGAGAACAACCTTCAAATCCCGGTTTGATAGGAACGATTGAATTAGGCCAAACAATCGACCTGTGATACCATAACCCCGGAGCTTGCGAAGGAGGCCGGCATGCCAAACCCTATCGAATGCCTTGGAGATGTCAAGGGCCACGGCACGGGCTTCGCCGTTACTATGGATAGCTTGGTAGACAAATTCAGTGATGGCCGTAAGCACATCGGCAGTAGACCGGGCAAGTTCCTTGTACCACGGTGATGGTTCAAGGTAGAACCAATGAAGAATAACTCGAACACAGGTATGGAATAACACAGATATATTACAAACAGAAATATGTACAAAGAAGTAGAAGTATTAGTAATGACTATCAGATTTGGTTAGAGTGAACTATGTTGTCTCGACAAGTATCACTATTCCAATGTCTTACAGTAATCGTCTGACTCTGTCTCTGACTCTGACTCTGAACTGACTCTGCTGCTCTCTCTTGAGGCGCAGTAGTTATAATGTCCAGAATAATCCATTATTATTATTATGGGTAAGTTCCCATAACACCCCCTTTCCGAAGCTTTTGCATAGCAGGGGTTTTTAATATCTTTTTTCTTTGGATCTATTTCCAAAGGTTCTGTAAACTTCCTTTTTCTGGACGATTTTCTTGGTTCTGGCATTGTTTGCGGTCTTTTTATATCAAATGTATCGAAAATCGTGTCCATCACCTCTTCTTGAGGTGGACCGTTAGCATCCTATAACGGTCTTTTTCTAATTTGGTTTACGTGTCTTCTATGTGAGAATTTTTGTCCCTGTACTATGTAAACCATATTGCCGATTCTTTTGTCAATTGTCCCTTGCTCCTAGTAAGATGTATTATTTTTATATGCTTTAAAAAAAACTTTTTCTCCTGGGAGGAATTTTATTTTTGGTGCGTAGGGCTGTGTTACTTGTTTCGTTTTACTTGGTAGCAATTTATCAAATGCAGATCTGATTTTTCTAGCGGATATCACTTCTGCGGGTGATAATGTCGATGGTGTAGCATTATTTGGCGTTATTCGATATACCTGAAGAAATTGCTGCAATGCTTTTTCCGTAGGCACATCGTAGGCTTTTCGTAATGCTCTTTTGAGTGTATCAACAAATCTCTCCGCTTGCCCATTTGATCTTGGGTGATAAGGCGGGGATTTTATGTTTTACTTGATAAATTTCGCAAAACTCTTGGAAGTCTGCTGATGTGAATTGCATTCCATTATCTAGGCAATCCACTACTCCAAACCGAGCGAATAGTTCGTGGAGGCAATTTATGGTCGTTTCTGAAGTAGGAATTTTGCAATGAAACACCTCCCGCCATTTACTATAACTATCCACTATGATTAAATAGTAGAACCCGTCAATTGGTCCTGCATAATCTGCGTGTATTCTTGACCACGGACGATCAGTCTCTGGCCATGGCTTATGGATTATTGGCGGTGCTTTGGCTGCTAAGTTACAACCCTTGCACATTTCCACCATCTGAGTAATATCCTGGTCCATATTTTCCCAATATACATAGCTTTACATTAGCGACTTCATTCTATTTTTTCCAGTATGTCCCCTGTGGAAATCCTTTAGGATTCGCTTTTGTAATGTTTTGGGAATTACAACCCTTTCGTTGTAAAGTAGCACATTATTGCATAGAGAAAAGCTGTCCGATATTTGCTTATCTCTTTCTGCTATTTTTGCTTTTGTTTCATTTATAAATTTGTCATTTTTGGCTTCATTTTTTGTGTCTTGTAGTGTGACTGGGAGTTTTCTAACTGTACAACATAGTACTGTCCTGATATCTTCTTCATTTCTTAGGGCTGCGATTACCGTATCTTCCAATGACTCTGTCTTTGTTGGTATAAGTCTCGACAAACCATCCGCATGCCCGATCTTTTTCGTTGGTAAATACTCCAATCTGAAATTGTAATTCAGAAGGATTGTCCCCCATCTAAGTAACCTATTTGCTGTGTAAACTGGTAGACTTTTTTTCGAACCAAAAATTGTTAATAACGATTTGTGATCTGTCTGTAGAGTATATCTGCCATAGATATACCTATGAAACCTTGTGAGACTGCGAAAATAATTCCCGGAGCTTCTTTCTCTATTTGTGAGTAATTTTTCTCCACTGGTAGTAAGGTTCGAGAAGCATGTGCGATGGGTTTTATTGTCCCATCTGGCATTTTATGTAATATACACGCTCCGAATCCGTAGGCATTCGCGTCACTTGCTACAATAATTTCTAGTTTAGGATCGTGCCAAAAATAAATCTGAAGTTAACATCTTAATTATTTTTTCAAATGTTTCCTGGCATTGATCTGTCCACTGCCAAACTTTTTCTTTCTTTAGCAGCTCGTTCAGTAGTGCGCGTAGTTTATGCATGTGAGGTATGAATTCCTTGTAGTAACTCACTAAGCCTAGAAAACTTTGTAACTCTGTTATGTTCTTAGGAACTGGCATTTTTTTTTATTGCTGTTGCCCTTTCAGGGTCTGGTTGTCTACCTTCTTGATCTATGATATGGCCAAGGTATTTAATTTCCTTCATGAAAAAATCGCACTTGTTTTCTTTTACTTTGAATCCATAGCTTTGTATTCTCTTAAACACACATGTTGCTAGTGTTGTTCAACGCTTTCGCTATTTATCAATACGTCATCCAGGTATGCAATCGTGTACTCTAGTCCGGCAAGCATCGTATCCATTGTCTTTTGGAATATAGCCGGCGCGACCTTAATCCCAAATGGTAGTCTTTGGTATTTGTACAATCCTTTATGTGTGTTTATGCACAGTAGTTTTGAACTTTCCTCATCGACTGAAATTTGCAAGTATGCTTCACTTAAATCAATTTTTGAAAAAAATTTTCCGCCATTTAATTTAGTGAATTCTTCTGGACTGGGTAGAGGATAGTGGTAGTCCTTTATTGCTGTGTTCAAACCTGTAGAAAAATCAGCGTACACTCGAATTTCTCCTGATTTCTTTTTGACGTAGACCATCGGTGCGGCCCATTTACTGTATTCTACTTTTGTCAATATGCCAGTGTTTTCGAGTCTAGTTAATTCTTGATCAATTTTTTCTATTGACGCAAACGGTGCGCTCCTTTTTTTCTTGAAGATAGGTTGAACGTTTTCTTTTATTTCGATATTTGCTGCCATTTTCTTACATCTTCTGAGACCTGCTGAAAATACTTCGGGAAACTCGTTTTTAGTTTCTCTTTTAATTTGTCTGCTTCGGTTGGTAAGCTTTTTACATTTTGGCAGTACGTACTTATTGGTAGATCCCACAGTTCGAATTTTTGCATCCAGTCCGTTCCGAATAGCTTTTCTGTATTTCTTAAGACGTACATTTTTAGTTTTTTCGTCATTCCATTAAATGTTACTGTTTCACCCTCAAATTTTATCTTTCTCCCCATAACTGATCTAGCAATTTTATCCGTTTTTAACATGGCAGGTTTGTTCAGTTTTCTCCATGTTTGTAGGTTTATAATAGTTAAGTCCGAGCCAGAATCCAGTTGTAGCCTGACTTTTCTGTTTTGCATTTCAACTTTTACATATTTTCTTATGCTAGTCTCATCCGCTTGGTCAGTCCTCGTGATTCTTATTCTGCTTTTGCTTTCTCTTCTAGACCAACAATGAGAACTTTTGTGTCCTATTTTTTTGCATGTTAGACAAGTTTTAAAATGGTATGTACAGTCTTTAAACCAATGCCAAGTCCCACAGTTATAGCATGGACTGGGTGGTAGTTTTTTTTATATTGACTTTTAGAGTTAGAAAATTTTGTTTTACCTGTTCTTGAGGGGGGAAATTCGGTTTGGTTTGTTTGTGAGGAGGGTAAGTTGGTTTGTCTTCGTACTTTACGTATGTGTGCTATATCAACTTCTTCTATGTCTTTTGAGTCTTTCTTCACACTGATGCATCTCTGGCAGTCTTCGGCTAGTTTTTGAAGTGTCAAATCATGTTCACTCTCCAATTTAGTAAGGATTCTGCGTCTCATTTCTGCGTCTTTGGTTGAAACCAGGCCTTGAACGTAAATTAAGCATTTGAAATTGTCCGCGCTGAGTTCCGATAATTTAAAATCATCACAATATTTATTAACAATTGATGCAAAAGTTATGTAATCTTCGCTATCCTTTTTTGTAAGGTTCAGACATTTCCATCTTTTGTGGAATAGTGAGGTATTATGACTGAAAAGTTCTGTTAGCCGTTTTATAGCTTCTTTGAAAGTTAACTCACTTGTTTTTCTTGGAAGGATATAATCTACGAATTTGGTATATTCGCATGTGCCTAATTTTGTTAGTAATAGACGTACTTTTCGTGCGTCTGACCTATCTTTGCAGTCAAATTCATATAGATCTTCGTACCTGTGGAAGTAGTTTGAAAAAGTTTTGTCTTCTTCGGGTGCATACGTGAAATCTTCGATAGTTCTCCAAATAGCGTCTTGTGAGAGAACTGTTTCGTTCTCG
Source organism: Acanthosepion esculentum (assembly GCA_964036315.1). Taxonomy (NCBI): domain Eukaryota; kingdom Metazoa; phylum Mollusca; class Cephalopoda; order Sepiida; family Sepiidae; genus Acanthosepion; species Acanthosepion esculentum. The sequence goes on from OZ038484.1 coordinate 74,441,605, forward strand.
GATTTTTGCCCTTTATTTGACATTACACGTAGCAATAGTTCTTGTAACTCAAGATGTTTCTGTTCGTACTTTTGTTGTTGTTCAAATTGGATTTTTATAAGTTCCACAATGGTTGACTTAAAATCTTCCATGTTGACGTAATTTTGTGTACGTATTTTACTTTAGTGTAACCTGATATATTGAAACCTGCGTACGCAAAAAAAATTTCCTTTGTTGCCAGTAAAATTGATATCTAAAAGAAATTTTTTTTTTATGTGTTCGCGTAGAAATAGTTTTTTTTAGAAATCTCGTGTAGAACTTGTTTTTTTTTTTAGAGTTTACTTGTCGACCACTGTTATGTACGATGGATAGCAAAAAAGTATGTCCTCCGCGTAGAGAGTTCGTATTTCCTTTGGGTTACCTCGGCGCCACTTGTTATGTGCAACGTATAGCAAAAAAGTATGTCCTCTGCGTAGAGAGTTCGTTTTTTCTTGGGGTTACCTCATCGCCACTTGTTATGGTCCAAGTTCCTTGTACCATGGTGATGGTCCAAGGTAGAACCAATGAAGAATAACTTGAACACAGGTATGGAATAACACAGATATATTACAAACAGAAATATGTACAAAGAAGTAGAAGTATTAGTAATGACTATCAGATTTGGTTAGAGTGAACTATGTTGTCTCGACAAGTATCACTACTCCAATGTCTTACAGTAATCGTCTGACTCTGTCTCTGATTCTGACTCTGAACTGACTCTGCTGCTCTCTCTTGAGGCGCAGTAGTTATAATGTCCGGAATAGTCCATTATTATTATTATGGGTAAGTTCCGATAACACAATACTCAACTCAGCTTTGATTGTTTTGATATCATTTCTCATGCAATCTTATAATTAGGTAGGTCAAAATAAGTTGAGGTGACAGCGGGTTTAGGAAGGCCAGTTCTGTGGAATGGAAGTAGCTGCATTGACTACAAAAAGGAGTGCCTTGTAAGCAAGTCAAGGTAGAGCTCTTCTGTGAAACAGAGGTAGCTGCATTGACTGCGAAGCGAGAGCCTTGTAATTGAGTTGAGGTAGAGCTGTTCTGTGGAACGGATGTCTCTGGGGCCGACTGCGAAGGGAATGAAGGGAATGCCTTGTAAGTGAGTCAGTGTATGTTGCAGTAGGCCAAGGTGATGGTTGATGTCGTTATCAATGGAGGTCTGTAGCTGGGAGGAATCGAGGTATTTGTATGCGTTGTGAGATGAACATGTGTATCACCTGAAATAGGGCCCACCACAAATATGGCAGACTCAGAATGAGTCCACCCAAAAGAAATGTAAAATAAATGTGAAGAAAACAACAAAGACCTGTATATATATGTACAAACATGTATATGTGTATTAACAAACAATAAGAAAAATTGACGAATACGGTAATGAGTGTGTATGAATCAATGTAGAAAGTTTGTGTTCAAAGTATGTATGAGTGAATGTTTGTATGTATGTGTGTGTGTGTGTCTATGTATGTTTCACGGTGTTTCCCCCAAAGGAAAAAATGCAAATTCTCTACAGAGCTTTACATGGTGTCATCAGCTGAAAAGTGAGAGAAAAAAAGAGGGTGAGGAAAAAAATCACCAAGTATTTGTAAATTTGGAGAGTGTCCTCAAGTAATGGTTTGGAAAATTAGGAAATTAATAATAACTTCGATAATTCCCCCTCCAGATAGACAGGAAATATTTTCTGGATATATGAAAAGTTCATGGAAGTTTTGTTTCTGTCCTTGTGAGCTGAAAAGAAAAGGTGTTGGTTGAGATGCATGATTCGATAAAATGTACTTGTGCTGTCATCAGGGTGCTGTATTATTTCCTAGTTGAATGTAGCACGCTCTGGAAAATGCATCAGTAGTGTACATTGTTCAGTGTTTGCTATTAAAATTTTGTCTTGTTCCAATGCTCTATGTTGAATTGGTTTATCATCCAGTTGTATTGTTTCTGGCCATAGTTTTGTTTGAGAGAGAGCTTGTTTGTTTGCTGTGTGTGGATAAAGTTGGCGCAAAAAATTTAATAGAAGCAGCATTGTAGCAAAGTTGAAGTGTACTGCATGTTGAATGTACATTTAAGAACTGTAAGAAAAATTTGCTATGATTAATATTAATTGAATATCATACTGGCAAAATTCTTATCATGTCTGCGTGGCATTATTGAAAAGTGCAGATATGTCACACTTTATTAGATCAATCCAGAAGGAAAGAGTGTGGATTAAAATTGAAGTTGAAATGGCTTTGTGTTTTTGTTTTGTTGGCTGGGTGAAATCAATTTAAGTGTAATATGTCACCTGAGAGAAGAAAAAGGTCAAACAAATAGGGAGTGGGGAAAGGAGTATGTATTACTGCATGCTGACTGTTCCATCATAGTAGTCATTCTGATAGTGATTAGGACTTTCCTTGAGTCACATGTGTTGCAGAAAAAACCCATTTGCCATGTCGGAGCATATAATGCTTTGCGTATATATCTCGTAGTGTTTGAAATTTGTGATTTTGCACATCATAGGGATAAACAACAAATTTGTAGCTGCAAAAAATTGTTTTTGTTAATAGTGTCTGGTGTACATAGTAGGGTATGAAGAGAAGTTTTTTTGTCAGTGTTTATCCTTCCTGGGTCTCATTTTGAAAAAGTGTGTAAATGTATGAGTCTGAACATATATATAGTCTTGTGTTTCTGTTATCAGGATTAAATATTAGATCAAGTCAGGGTCACCAAAATTGTAGCTGGCTTTGTGTTTGTATGCATTGTGAGATGAACACTTGTATATTCGTAAATAGGGCAGACTTGGACTGAGTCCCCCCGCAAAAGAAATGCAAATGAAAATGTGAAGAAAACAACAAAGAACAGTATATATATATATATATATATATATATATATATATATATATATATATATATATATATATATATATGTACAAACAGGTATATGTGCATTAACAAATAATAAGGGTTACAACAGAGGAAGACATTAATGAGCATGTATGAATCAACGTAGAAAATTTGTGTTCAAAGTATGCATGAGTGAATATTTGTACATACGTGTGTGTGTTTGTGTGTGCGTGTTTGTGTGTATGTATGTTTCATGGCGTTTCCCCTGAAGGGAAAAACGTAAATTCTCCACAAAGTTTTACATGGTATCATCAGCTGAAAAGTGAGAGAAGAAAAGTGGGCAAGAGGAAAATCACCAACTATTTTTAAATTTGGAGGGTGTCCCCAAGTAACAGTTTGGAAAATTAGGAAATTTAGGAGGAGTTAATTTCGACAATTTTCATACACGGAATTAATGATAATATCAGTAGTTTCTGTGATGGGAATGTTAGTAAATAACAATGCAAGAATGCCTTGGTTTGTTTTTATTTTTGTACTTTTAAGTATTTGGAGGAATTCATGGGTAGATTTAATGCTATAGTTAGTTGGAGGATATGGGGTAATCATTTCATTGAGAAATTTTGATAGTTGGTATATGGATGTCGGAATCTGAGAAATGATAGGTTGTAATGGATATATAGGGTACTAATTTTAATAGAAAATGATTAACATGAGTTCTACAAAATAAAGAATTTTTTATTTAACTTTTCTTTTACAACACAAGAACTTGTATAAAAATCTGAAAACAAAAATTAATCGTTTGTGTTTTGTCTTTTTTTAAAACTCTCTGAGAGTTATGAGAAATAACAGCAGTAGTGAAGGTCTCAAAAGTATTATTATCACTGAGTTGAGTGTTGCAAGTTTGATACCGTTCGTTCATTGGTCAAAGGAGAGACAGTTGTATGGAGCAGTCTGCTTGTGAGACACAGTTTTGTTCATCTTGTGATACAAGTAAACTGTTTTGAAGCATTTTGAAAATATTCCCATTATTTAAATGTTCTGATGGGATCACACACACGTGTGTCAGCTCCACAAATTTCTTACAAAGTGACTGCATATTTTTTGATTGGTCAAAAAATGTGGCTGAGTATTTTATTTTTTTTAGAAAATGTGTGTAGGCATCTTTTATAGATTAATAATTGCACCAAAGTTGATCCAATTTTTCTCAAACTTTCCTTGACGGGAAATTGCATCATTTCCTATAGGTATCTCAGTTTTTGTATTTTAACATTACCATATAAGTATCCAGGTTGGTAATCTCCAGTAATTTTATTTATTTTTAGGGATCCTGCAACAGCATTGTTGGATGTTATAAGTTTATTAATGTATTTCTTTAAAGATTCAGTTTAGCAAATCCAGAACGATCATCAATGAGGTGCTGAAGTTTTTTGTGATAATCCAATTTATCCAAAATTACATAAGTATTGGATTCATCAGCTTTTCTGATGACTATATTAGGGTTGTTTTTTAATTCTTTAGCAGCAGTTTTGAGTTTTGTTGGAATGTTCTTATTTCCATAATGTGGAATATGACCTTTTAGACTTTCTACCTTGAGAAGATCTTTGAGGCTTGATGGAGTATTATCAGTTGACAGTTGACAGTTTTTATATAATTTATCTACTGAAAAGAAAAAAATTATAAGATGACATGAGAAATTATATAAAAAACTTAATCAAAGCACCTTGTCTGTCATATTTAATGAAACTTGCATATATATGAATATATATATATATATATATATATATATATATATATATTGATCTACTTTGTATTGGGCACTTTTTAAAAAAAAGTAAAGGCTACGAACTGGAGGATTTTTACTCCATCTGTTCTTTTATATATATATATATATATATATATATATATATATATATATATATATATATATATAACCCTTTTACTACTGCCTACAACTAGTTGTGTAACCACATTTAGTGGTCCAGTCCTCAGGCTCTTAGGACAATGTTTTAACCACAGAACTATTTCTGTGCTGGTCAATACTGATGCTGGTCCAAGCTTGCTGTTGGTTGCTAGCTGCTTCAATCCACACAAACTCTGTCCATATTGTGTTATAATCTCAGAGCAGTGGAAGATCGAATGTCGTAGTAATTGCAGCACTATATTAAGGGAAGAAATATTTTCACAACAAGAAATAAAAACGAAAGATTTATTAGGTTAATCTTCAGTTTCTTTATATAGTTCTTGGTACAAAAAAATTAACCCTTTTCACAACAATCTCTGTAGTGACACTCTACCTCAGCTAAAATTAATGGTTCAAAGTTCTTCAGAATCGGGAAATCTAGTGGCAGCTGGTATGGATTCCACAGGCACTTGATGTGGGATTTGCAGCACAAGTCTTTGAGCTCTCAAAGCTATCTGCTTATATGCCTAAAACTGGCATGGGGCCAAAGAGTTCTGTGGATTTGGTGATTCCTCAATTTTCACATTAATCCCAATAAGGGTTTTTGTTCCCTATTTCTGCTTTCTAATCAACTTTTTCAAATTTGGAGGATTAACCACCTTCTTGGAAAGAAGGGATAAAATTATTTCTCAATTCCTAGACTTATCTGTGTCCAGTGAAAATATAAACCAGATCACTGTTGAAAGGACTTATTTCCATAACTTCCGCCCTATCATACATTTGGCCCTCAGAAAAAAAAGTTTGTTCACATTTAAATTTCAGAGTGAGAGACAAAATTATTTCCCAATCTGTTTTTGTCCACATGCCAGACTTTTGATAGATAAAAAAAAAACTTTTGTGGAGAAGAAATCCAGATGGACTCACCTCCACCAAGGAAAATGTCTTCACCCTCTCTCTTTCTCTCTCCATCTTCTAGCTTATATTCCATTTTAGGCTTAACCCTTTTCTACTCATAATTAACATTTCACCACTTCATGACCTCAGTGTCACATATATGTATATATTAACAATTTGTTTAAGTTATGATAATTGTTTTCATTTATAGTACAGAAATAAATTAGAGGGCCAATTATTTTTTAATTAATTTTGCTATTACTTTAGTTTCATATCCAGAAAGTATTTAGCTTAAACAAAAAAATGCAGGGCAACATTTTGAGCATTTTATATGTACAATACACTTGCTTAACTCAGACCTCTTTTTTTTATTCTACACTTATGAGCTAAACATTAATAACACAATCTTTCCCTTCATGTTTTTAAGTAGATACTAACTGTCATGATTTTAATATTTCATGTATAAAAAAATTTACAATCAAAAACTTATTTACAAAAGTGAATATCCTCACAGATATAAAATAGTTGCTATAAAACATGATTAACTTAATAGAAATAATGTATTTTAGGATATATTATTTTATAATGAATTTAGCAAGATAAAAAAATACTTATGAACAATATTTTCCATAACAATGTTGTGATGAGCAAATAAAATTAGCTTTAAAGAATCTTGGAGAAAATCACACAAGCAATCATCTTGATATAAACAAAAATAAACACCATTCCACTGTAACCAGATGCTAACTATAAACAAGATGAAACACTATTAAAACATAATTTACTGGTATAGATCACTTAATGATTCCAATAAATATCTTAAATATATCATTTATTTTAAAAGTTTTAATCTAATCTTTAGTTATAACTTAGAAGATGAAAAATCCCTGCCTATTTTAATGTAGTTTATAAACTCCCATGTCATTTGAAAGATGAGATGTCCAACAACAATAACAAGAAAACAATATTAAATTTGTTGTGCTCATAAAGAAATACATAAATAAAAAATTAATTATAGTGTCAAAAATTATTATAATAAAATAATTATAACAATTACCAGTATCATTAATTCACTCTTTTTAAACAAATGAGAATCAACCCCACTTTTCCCCTCTGACAAGTGACATTCTTACTATCAAACAAGCAGTCAACACAGATAGACCAGCAACACCTGTGTCAATGAAAAGTTTGTCTCCTTTCCCTTTTCAGGCCATAATAGTAACGTTTATCTTTTAGCATTCAACAAAAATTCAAGGTAAGAAAACTCTAGATATTTCTTGTATTTTCCAAGTAAATTATTTGGACACGCATTACACACATCTATAAAAAAACATATGAGAAAGACTGTATACACTTAATTTAATTATTATCTTATAATTCTGTTGGATTCCGATCCATATTTGATCTACATTTACTGTTTCTCATTTCTCCAATACCACATAACAATCAGATAATAAATAATACTCATTTTACTCTGTCTGTATTTCCGAGATGAGGTATTGTAACTATTTACACTATTTACATCGTTCAAACTGTTGTTCTCATCTTTATTGCCATATTCACAATTTTTTGGCCGTTGTAAACTTGTTGGAGTTATCTCCTCCTCATTTCCTAACCCTTCAACAGGGGTCTCTCTCCCATGAGTATAAATACTGGCTGACCCTTCTCTCTTTCTCTTTTCCTGCTTACGCACACGTGCGGCCAGCTTTCTCGACCTAGGCCTTGGGCGAGGTATAAAAAACTTTCTCATTTTACTTTCCAATATGTGAACTCTCATACAAACAGTGTTTCCCATATTCTGGGAACACGCTAAAAACAAAATACACATCCGTACGGACATTCAACACGCACACATAATTTTCCATACAAACACCCTTTGTAACTTTTTCATGTCTCTGTATATTAATGTTTTTTATTAATATATATACTTGTTTTGTACATGTATATCAGTCTTGTTTGTTTTCTTTATCACCTTTGGACTCCATCAAAGTCCAACATTCCTATGTAGCAGGACCTGCCAGCAGGAAATCTTAGCCCAGAGATATCATCCTCATATTCACACCCCGGTCCTCTACACACTCCAACCTTTTTCAAGTGATATACGTTGGAATTTCAAACCGAACCCTTTATTTAGACCATGTGCCATGACTTTTTTTTTGGATATCTCAGTATCAGTTAATTCCCTTTTATAACTCAACTCCCCATGTTTTTGTTCCCTATGCTGTGGTCAGGTACTGAAATCACAACTCTTTGGGTGAAGTCACTTTTTGGATTACTTCCACTAATACTTTTATCATGTCAGATAGGAAGAACATGTTAAATAATAAAGATATATAAAATTGTTTTTAGATGGAACAAATAAAAATATTTTAATGGCTGCATTTAAAATGAATGTATCAACTATTTTATATGTATTATTTCAGGATTAGTACAAATAAAATTTGTCACTTAGCTGATTTGATGTTATATTCAGCACCTTGACTCTGGATTTTGTAGACAAACCTTTTTATAATCGTTCTCTCCACTCATCATGAGGTATTAACAATTGACTGCAGATGTTCTCATTTTTGTTATTTTTATACTATGTTAAAAATTGATTTATATGCTAGTTATTGGTGTTAGGCTGATTTTTTCTCTATGTGTACACATGTCTGTGTGTGCTTGTGTGTATACATGTGTTGAATGTCATGGTTATTTCTCCTTTTCTTGTCTCTTTATACTCTCTCCTCCCTTTGCCTTTTCCTTCTTTTTGGATTACACAATATTGCTTCATTTTTTCTTCTAAAGTAATATTAACTCTATATTGTGCTTTATTGAAATTTTTTTCATTTTCTATTCAATATAGATAAGATTTTAAATGCCATTTTTATGCTTTTAAAGATTATTTGAATGTTGGCATGTTTTTTCTATAGGTTTATATTAGGTCAACCAAATTATATTTGATTTGTCATTCAAGACATACTACACACATACATACATGCAATGAGGTAAATAAGAATGTATTACTACTCAAATCAAGCTGAATAAATATATTTTCCATAGTTCTTTATCTTTCCAAACATACACACACACACACGTTATATATATATATATATATATATATATATATATATATATACAAGGTAACCAAAAAAGTTCTGTCCGTTTTTTGATTAGTCATTGAATGAAGTTGAAATATATACAAAAATGCGTGTAGCAATTGTTTTCAAATTCGGACAGCCGGAAGTAGGAACATCAGACGTTATAAAAAACATGTGCACTGTGCCCGGCCATCAGTTATAAGCCGGACAGCTGCGAGAAGGATGGAAGTGTCTAGAGATCTCGTTCGGGGATGTTTGCTTTATGACTTCAAAGTGGGCTTATCAGCAACTGCATCAAGTCACCATATATGTCAAGCATTTGGGGTTAGTGCTGTGGATAAATGTACTGCAAGGCATTGGTTTTGAAAATTCAAGTTGGGAGATTTGTCTCTCCATGATGAGCCTCGCAGTGGACGACCAAGGGTCTTGAATGACGGAGTCCTGAAGGCGGCCATTGAAGTGGTGAACTTGTAAGACAGTTCAACGTTTCCGATGAAACAGACTTCACCTGCACCGCCTAGGTAAGATGTAAAAACTGAGCAAGTGGGTTCTGCAAACGCTGTTGGAGGTCCACAAGAGTCAACGAGTGGCAGCCTGCATATCGCTGCTTTCTTGCCATCATACCACATCCTTATTCAATCGAGTGCTTACCAGTGATGAAAAGTGGGTTCTGTACGAAACTCCCAAGTTTTCCAGACATTGGTTGTCTCCTCAGGATGCTGTCCCTCACACCACAAGACTGCCTTATGCACCCACGCAAGATTATGTTTTGTGTCTGGTGGACAGGTTGTCAAGTGATTCATTATGAACTGCTACCAATGGGCCAAACGGTCACTGGAGACCTATACTTGCAGCAATTGAAACGTGTGCAACAGGCATTGTGCCAGAAGGAGCCAGCACTGGTGTGCTTTCACTCCATGACAATGCCAGGCCGCATGTCACGCAAGTGGTCAGGGATACCATACAGCAACTTGGGTGGGAGACTTTGTGCCATCCACCTTATTCACCTGACCTTGCTCCATCCGATTACCACCTCTTCCACTCCCTGGATAATCATCTTTGTGGGAAATCCTTCATCAATGAAGCAGACTTGTGCAAAGCCCTCAGGGACATCTTTGCATCAAAACCCCCCGAGTTCTATTGCAAGGGCATTGAACAGCTGGAGACACGTTGGCAGAATGTGCTGGATGCCGATGGCAATTGCTTCAAAGACTAAATATAAGTTACACATACTGTGAAGCGTTTTCTTTTTTTCCTTTAAAAACGGACAGAACTTTTTTGGTTACCTTGTATATATATATATATATATATATATATATATATATATGAATGAAAAAGACAAGAGGAAAAACTATATTTAGCCAATGCATTTCATCATCTGATGGACTTTATCAAGGCAAATGTAATAATTTTATTCTGCAACAGGTATCTATAAACAAAAGCAAAATGTTGTTAGTTACTCAAAATTTTTAAATTAGAATTTGTTCATAAATATTCATCAAGTTAACTGAAATGTTTAGGCTTTAGACATTAAATTACACCACTTAGCATCCTCAAAAGGTCTTTTTTATTCATTTTGTCTCTTCTACAGATACACTCCATCTGAGAATATATACAGACAAAGCTCTCATCTATAAAATACCCCCACCCCCACCCAATCAACAGACTTTGGATGCAACAGACAAAATTTGCAGGCAAAATAAAAAAAAATTATGCAGGAAAAAAGTTCCAAATTGTCAGCAATGTATTTCAAAATTTGTGGGTTTAGCAGATTGAGTCATATTAGTTCTCAAAGTGACTGCTTGGCGGTGGCTGGCCTTTCAATTGCAAACAAAGATGGGTATATAAAGTATATAAAGTACAATACATTAGCACGTGCATGAGAAAGTAGCTGTGAGAAATCTATTATTTTTGTTATTTTCATTAATATATCTATATTAAGTGTATATTTATTTATGCCATATATACATGTTTATAGTATTTACATTATGATCAGAACTACTGGTAGTTACTATAGTGGTTTTATAACTCAAAAATAATCCCTTCCCATCTATGGACAATTGGCTTTAATGGACCACCCATCCCCACTATTAGTCTGTTGATAAGAGGTTATATAAAAGTGGACATGGAAGTCAGCACTTAGAGGCGACAGTCTGTTTCATGCTAGTGCAATCGTCAGGCGACTAGTGCTGTTATTTTTAGTCTATTTTGGCGGTTACTTTTACCGGAAGTCGCTTATTTGTTTATTTATTTATGTCAAATTATTTTGCTTGTTTTTTTGTTTGTTTTTTCTAATTTTATTTTTATTTTTTATCTTATATATTTATTTATTTATTTTTTATTTTGATCGGTGTTTTTTGTTAACATAGTAAAAATTTGTTTATATAGCTTATTGTTGGTAGTCTATTATGGCGGCCATTTTCCGGAAGTCGGTTGTTTGCTTATTTATTTGGGTCAAATTGTTTTGCTTGTTTTTATTTATTTTCATTTTTATTTTTTATCTTATATATTTGTTTATTTGTCATTGATTAAATCTATTTGTTGAATAGGGTGGGATGTTGTGGTTTGTTCTTATTATTATTTTGGTCGGAACAGTTTTTAATTTATCTATTTGGGTTGATTATCTTTATTTGTTTTTTCTAAACAGCTAGTTTATCATAATCGGTTGTTAGTTTATTTATATATTTGGATGTATTTAGATCAATTTATTATACTTGTTGTTATTTATTTGTTACACTATATATTTTGGCCTTCGATTTTTAAGTAACGTAGTATATTATCTTTTATTAATTTTTTTATTTTTTATCGTTATATAACAGTTATAACTTTTGTCTGTTCTTTTGTTTTGATTTTATTTGGCATATTCTAACAGGTGTGGTTTTGTAATTTGTTTGGAGTAATTTATTTTACTTATTTTATTGTTGTTTTGTTTGTTTATATATTTATTTATTTTTCTATTTTCAGTTACGTAGTAAAAGTTTGTTTTCATGTCTGCATTTTGAGATTAGCTCAGATCTTTTATTTAATAATTTATTTTGATCTGGGAAGGTAATGATAGCTATTTTTTCCTCCAAGCAAAGTTTGCAAGTTTTTGATAGGTTGTTGTAGGCTGATGATTTTTTCCTTATTTTCCAAGATATTTTTGCCTTAAAGTGGTCTGTTTTCCTTTAAAAAAAAAAAAAAATATATATATATATTCATACAAAAAGTAGATTAGTAAAGTTAATGATATAAATGGCGAAAAACATCTTTGCAAACAAATTTATTAAAGTTGCATTAACCTACGAACCACTCAATGAATGTTATGATCCTTGTTTTTAATAACTTCAATTTGTATAAGGTCTTTTTTATTCTGCTAGTACTTTCGGCTGTACATTCAGCCATCTTCAGGCACGGAAATTATTTTGTTTTTTAGTAGATCCAGATAATAGTGGACACAAAAAATTAAATGAATTAATTGAAATATGTTTTTGTTAATGGATAAAAATTTATGGAGCATGCGGTTGCAACGCTAAGGTTGAATTTTTTGAAAATTTAAGAGAATGCGTTTTTTTATATGGTAATTTGAGAATTTTTTTTTGTTGAAGGAGTTTTTTCAGTCAATGTGGCATGGACTAAATTGTTCAATAAATAGAGTAATGTCACAGCTGTTATCCCGAAAATTTGCACGTCGGATCAGTTCTTTTTAAATCAAATATGTGGTGTAGTTGAATTTATATTACATAAATCATTCATACAAAAAGTAGATTAGTAAAGTTAATGATATAAATGGTGAAAAAATATACACCCAAACTCTAAACACCCTCAGTTGGTAATTAAACATATACCCCCTTCCATAGAATGTAGAATTAGTAACAGTTCTTCTAACAAAGATGTTTTCTATAAACATAGTGGTTTTTATAATACTGCTTTAAAAAATAGTAGTAACAGGGATACCAAAATTCAGTATAGCAACTCCAACAGTAACAACCAGAGTAAGAAGAAAAGGATCAGGAAGATTATTTGGTTTACACCCCCATTCAACCAAATGGCAAACACAAAACTAGGGCAGAAGTTTCTCAACCTAATTAATAACCATTTTCCCAGTAATAATCCACTTAATAAAATTTTCAATAAAATCCCATTGAAGTTAAGCTACAGTTGTACCAATAACCTTGAAAAATCATAAAGAAACACAATAATAAACTCTTAAACCAAAACAAAAACTAAAATAGAAATGCAATAAATTGAAGAACTGGTATCGATAATACTAACAAATGTCATTGTAGAAAACCTAATAATTGTCCATTGCAATACAAAAGTTTGATGAGCTCTCTAGTCTATCTAGGCACAATTTCCACAACAGAAAACCTGAGTCTGAAAAAATTCTACAAAGGGAGTACTAAGAATGCTTTTAAGACTAGATGGTATCAGCATAACTTCACAAATAGCGCTTATGAAAATAGAACCTCACCAAATATTTTTGGAAATTAAAAGATGAAAGCAAAACACCTAAGGTAAAATGGAAAATCCTTAAAAAAGCTAGAACTTGTAAATCTTTAAATGAAACATGTTTCCTATGCCTAATGAAAAGTTACGAATAATTAGATTTGATGATAAGAATTCTTTATTAACTCAAAGAAGTGAACTGTCAACTGTAGATATAATTCACCATTCACCTCATAATAAACTCCCTATTTCTAGAATAATAACATTAAGTCCTGATCAGTAAGTAATATTAATTCACAGTACTCTAATAATTATTTTATTTTTTCTCAAAGTCCTCATGGTTTATGCCTCTACCCTAGCCACATGGATCCTAATCTTGATTTGTATTCGATTGTGTATGTGTGCACACATTTTTGCATGTGTATGTGCTTGTATGCGGACATGTGCCTTTGTATGTGTGTGTATGTGTATGATTACATATATATATATGAGGATATATATTAAAATAATAAGAAAGAACAGTAAGATTTATAATCTGGTGTTCTTAGCACTTATTTTTATTTTAAAAAAAACAGTGCTCGATACAAACAGTAGAGCATAATATAATTATTTTCTTTTTTAAAAATATGATTCCATCACAACACAGAAATTTCTATGTTTCAAAACTGAAACTAAAGTTGTAAATTTAATTAAACTTAAAATACATAGTTTCGTTCCATTGTCAAGCGATGTTAGAAGTAACTTTCTAAGAAATATTACTTAATTTATAAGTTCAGACAATATTAATATTTTGAGTTGCTAAGGTTAAGGAAAGTTTTATCTATTTTGGTTAGGGGTGGTTGGGTTTTAATTTCCCTAGACAATTTATGTATCAAATATATGTTGCTTACAAAGTCAGGTTAAGTTTAGGTGCAGTGAGGGTGCCTGCTTATAAACATAGACATCCATTATTTGGAATGTCATCTGGGTTTTCAATGATAAAAAATTTTGGCATTTTTATTTATCCACTTAATTCATATTTTTATACACAAAGAATTTTAAAAGGGTCATGTATTTGTGTATGTATGTGTGTAGTTATGTATGTATTGTATGTCTGTGCATGTATATATATATATATATATATATATATATATATATATATATATATATGTGTGTGTGTGTGTGTGTGTGTGTGTATATATGCAGTTGTGCTCATGTGTATTTATATATGGGTGTATTTGCTTTCTCTATATGTATGTATGTTTGTGTATGTATGTGCGTGTATGTATGTATATGCATGTTTATATGTATATGTATGTGTGTGTGCATGCATATGTATATATATGTATATACCTGTTAATATGTGTGCAGTTGGGGTTTACAGTGTGTCTGTGTTATTTCTGTTCCTTGTGTCCATATCCGGTCTATATATATGTGTGTTTGACTGTGTGTGTGTTTACATATGTAAGTGTATGTATGGAGATGGGTACATTTGTATACATGTAGGTATGTGTATATGTATACACACGTATGTTTTTGTGTATGTTTGTATACATTTATATGTGCATGTATTTGTGCTTATTTACTTGTATGTATTCCTTCCTGTGTACTTACGTGTGTGTATGTGTATATGTGTCTGTGTTCATGCATTGATTTGTCCCTATATATAAGGTGTGTGTGTGCGGTGAATTTTATACAAGATACTGTCTATAGACAAAAGGTTTTCAAATACAAGGAGAAAAAGAGTCTATGAAGAATTTGTGAATACTTTCACAAGGATAATAAAATACTTCATCTGGCACATTGCTTTCAATGATTTCTAAATTTAAAAGAAAGGCAAAAAAATCTGTTGAATTCTGATCAGAACAAGAAGGGAAATTCACTTGTTTCCTTTAGCTCTCGTGTTTTGGTTTTTCAAATACCTCTGTGATAATGAATGGAACATTTTTTGTTAAGAATTCTTACCACTTCCAGCTTTGATCCAGAAAATATTTGCAGCTCTTAATATTATAATACTTTCAATTTGAAATATTTTCTTTGCTTGTATGATTGCAATTGAATGTAACTATATTTTTATATATATTATTTAGATGTGTGTGTGTGTGTGCTCACACTCAGGCAGAACAGATTTTATGCCACAAAAAAATCTACTGAAATTAGATATTTTTCTGCTTAAAATTGCAACAACAATTAACAGCAATTATAGAGCAAAATAATTTATAACGTTAATAACGATAAAAAATAAATAGAATAAAACCTTTTACTGGATAAATTCAATCTTTTGATATGACATTACCCAACACATTTCTTTTTACTGGAGAATATTTTCTTCAGTAAGAATTAATGCATTTACTCCATTATGTAGAACACTTTTTCTTATTTCATCACACATGCTTCAATTTGGATTCTTGTTTGTTTATGAGGAATGGTGCCAAATAAATCTGATTACCATTCTTTGGGTTTTATTTCAGATCAAGGCAAACTCTCATTCATTCCAAAGTCTTTTTAAAAAGGTTAAATTATTTCATTGTGCAAAACTCATTATATGAAGACATTAATAATATCCAAAATTTGATAACAATAGATTGAATATTTACATTATATACATGCAAATTATTGCCCTCATTTTTGTTTCTGTTATCACAACATTTCAGCCATTGTGCCCTTAGGCCTTCATCAGGTAACCATCAGGGAACTTCAGTTTAAACTCTTTATTTAACTTATGGGGGTAGATTGTTCTCATTTTGCTCTCCAAGTTCAGAGATATCTTATAAGTACACAGTGTTAAACCCCTGCTGGATTCACCTTCTTTCTTACTTTTTTATTATGGTCACTTTCATGCCAAGATTGCTCCCCCTCTTCTCTCTGGGTGGCCTATATATACATTGTGTTTCAAATTATTAATGAGATGACATTTTTTCATATTGTCCAAAAAGTACCAGTCAGAATTTAATGTAATTTTCACAGTATAATGGGAACAGGTATATGCACAGGCTGTATAAAAACTGTATTGTTCTGCATAACAGGAAACAAATGGTGGCCATTTGCAATATTAACACAGTATAGAAGTGTTCCAGACTATAAATGAGTGTCATTATAATTGTGCAATTATGGGTTGCAAATGTGACTTAACTCCTTCTGAGAAAGATATTATAACATCTGAACTTTCCAAAGGCAAATCTACATTAGAAATATCCAAAATAATTGGAAGATATCACCAAACTGTGAAAAGATTTGTTGCAACTCCTACAAAGGTATGTAAGAGGGCCAATAAGGGTCACTCGAGGGTTGTTTCCTGATGTTCTTTGTCACAAATGAAACATGAAGCTGTTAATAACCCAGGCCACAATGGGGCACTTCTCAGGAGCATTGGAGAAGCAATAGTGTCCAGAAGTACTCTATCATCTGCTGAAAAAGGTTGGGACATCAGTGAGCCTCAATTGACAAAAGTACACATACAAATGCATTTGAAATGGGCAAAGGAGAACATGAAGGTTGATTTCTCGAAAGTTCTGTTCACAGATGAAAGTCCTGCAAAACTTGATGGCTTTGATGGCTAGAGCAAAGGTTGGGTTATAAATGGACAAGATCGTCATCAATGCTTGACACACCAACAGGAGGAGGAGGTATGATTTAGGCTGATATTATTATTGGAGGTATCATGCTTGGTCTATGGAGATTGCCTGACAGTCCAAAAATAACCACAGATGCTTATATAGCCTTCCTCAAAGAGCACCTGGAACCTTGGCTAAAAAAAAAGCAAAGAATCACCTTTAGGAAAACCATCATATTTATGCAAGATAATGCTCCTTTGCATTCAGTGCATGAAACTACAGAGTACCTGCAGAAATTAGGCCTCTCTGGACCTTGGAAGATGAACTGCCTAGTCAGTTCTCCAGACTTAAACCCAATTGAAAACTTGTGGAGCATTCTGAAGTGACATGTTTATGAGAATGGATGCCAATTAAGAAGCAAGGATAACTTATTGCAGGAAATAGTCAATGTATCATGTGAAATTACATCAGAGGAGATCCAGAAATTGACATGTTTGATGGATCAGCGCTTTTTCCAAGTCATTTTAAAAAAAGGATCACATATTAACCAAATCTACTATCATTTTTGAACTTTGTTTACTTTTTTATTTCGATTTAATTTCATCTTAGTTACTGTATGTATCTATAAAAATCTGTAAATGAAGCAATTAAAATGCTATTTTCTTTTTTTGCAGGGGTTTTTATTACACCTCACTAATAATTTGACACACTAATAATTTAAGTAAATTACGTAACTGACCATAAATTTTGTTTCTTTTTCTAGAACCTTATAGTTTTTATAGAGTAGATGTATATACATATTGTGATCATTCTCTGTTAATTTTGTTGAATTCCATCCAGTAGTTTTTGGATAGGATGGAAAAGTGTCACCTCGTTAATAATTTGAAACACCATGTATACACATGAAGCTAGCTCAATGATTGGCCAATAATAATCTTATAGCTATTCCCATGCAAATAACTTAACAGTGCCACCTGTGTAGATCTACCTTTACCAAACTGTCATTTTGTCAAGAGGAATTAACTCAACACACATTACCAAGCCCAGGAATTGAACTTGCAATTACTATGACACCACATTCATGAACCAACACTTTAATTCACTTTTGTCCTGTGAGACTATATTTTCACTGTTGTAAAATGCTGTAATAGTATTGTTATGGCTGAAAAATAAGCTCACAAACTGAATTTAAGCCATTCTAAGGTTTACTGTCATCTGCAAAAACTTGGAATGGTGTCTAAATTTTGGTAAATGGGCTCCGTATGATTTGAGAGAAGCTAATTGTCAAGAAAGGGCTAACAATTGTATTTCTCTGCATCCCACTATTTCCCAACAAATTAATGATAAAAAAATGAATATTTTACAATACTTTGAAGCAATGAAGACAATGGTCTAGTAGAAGTAAGCAGGCTAAAATCCAATCCTATAAGGGAACTCTGTCCAAGTTTTGGTGTTTGATAGGATTGCATCGGTATGGTCTTTGAGTTACTGCAAGCCAATGTTATGGCAGGCATCTTTTGTTACTAGTTAGAGTGATAGAGCATTTAAATATTTCTTTGGAGGAAAAGAGATCCAATTTGAACAATCACAAAGATTTTTTACTCAATCATTATAATACACAACCCTATAAAACAAAATCATATCTGAAAAGATTGAAGATCTCCACTGAAAAAAATGAAACTGCTTTATATAATTTTCCTTCAAACAAAATAATTTTTACAAAAAACAGTTTTATGAAACCTGTGAATTATTAGAAGTGGTGATGTGGCATAGATAATGATGGTATTTATGTTAATGAATGACTTCTAATTATACAAGAATTTTGTATATTTTTCTGATTTTAAATTCACATGATTTATGGGATGACCTGATATATATGAGAAAAGAAAGTTTAAAAGGTATAGTCATTATTTACATTAGTCGGACTATTGTCCTCATCTTTGTCGCCATATTTGTCACAACATTTCGGCTGTTGTACGCTCCGGCCTTCTTCAGGTGGTTGGAATTTCGAACTGAACCCTTTATTTCGATCACTGGGGTAGACTGTTCTAGTTCCACGAGCCATGTTTGATAGATGTCAGTTATCAGTTATCTCCTGCTAATTTTCCCTCTGAAAGTTCTCCACTGCCTTAACTGGGTATTGAACTCACACTCCTTGAGGACATCTGGGTATGAATTTCTGGGTATTATAAACCTAATGTTTTCAGCAACCATTTTTACCAGTACTCATATTGCAATTTTGCTGTTATCATTACATGTTTTTACCAGATCTCATATTGCAACTTTTTGTTATCATTGCTTTTCTCTGGAATTCCTTATTACTGGTTCCCATATTGTATTTATTTCTATGCTTGGCCGACTCAGGAGATTTTTGTGGCCTAGCATATGTGCTGATTCCTTAAGTTTACAAATTTTCCAATGGTGTTCCCTGTCTATGATCTCAACCTGATCCCACAGGGGATGGTGATCTCCCTTCTCTCTTCATATGTGGTCAGCCACGCCTGATTTTTCTACTTCCCCTCGCGTTACAGCTTTCTGGTGTTCTTGAAGCCTTACCTTGAGGGGGCGGCCTGTCTCTCCTTTATATTCCTTTCCGCAGCTGCACGGGATAGCGTACACACAGCAAAATTGCAATATGAGTACTGGTAAAAAATGGTTGCTGAAAACATTAGGTTTATAATACTCAGAAATTCATACCCAGATGTCCTCAAGGACACATGGCACAGTGGATAAAGGCGTTGGTTAGATCCAGTGACAGACCCAAAGAGTGTGAGTTCAATACCCGGTTCAGGCAGTGGAGAACTTTCAGAGGGAAAATTACCAGGAGATAACTGATAACTGACATCCATCAAACATGGCTCGTGGAACTAGAACAGTCTACCCCAGTGATCGAAATAAAGGGTTCGGTTCGAAATTCCAACCACCTGAAGATGGCCGGAGCGTACAACGGCCGAAACGTTGTGACAAATATGGCGACAAAAATGAGGACAATAGTCCGACTAATGTAAATACTGTACATAATACCTCATCTCAGAAATATAGACAGACTCAGGTATAGTCATGTTTATTGATTACTCATTTTTGTAAATTTATTGGCATTTTGGATACTAAGTTTTCTTTTTAAATAAAACTCATTCGAATAGAGCTTCTCAAAATTCTGACTCCTGCATAATAGTCCCACGGTATTGAAAAAGGTTTTCATTTTGCTTTTTAAGTTAATTCTTATGATGTATAGTGGACAAGATATTTTACTTTTCATTTGTTACCAACGTATGGATCACTCAGAAGAATGAATTCACATTAATATCCTCAAAAGTAAATTATACAATAAACAAGAAGAATAAATGGGTTTGCATTTGAAAATCAGTGAAATCATTCAGATTTTATTTTTGGCAGGAAAATATGAACACAAAGTCAAGGCAATAATAATTTGTGCTGATGTCAACATGAAATTGCTTCATTTCACTCAATCTGGGAAAACTGCTCCTAAAATAACTTCAAAGTAATGCAAGTTTAATACAATTTGAACATTGTATCTATCTTAATTGAAAATCTGGTGCAATAAAATCACAATGCTAAAAGCAGAACAATAAAATTCCAATTTGTAAACACTCTCAGAAATAACTTACCAATGTTAATGTAAGTGTACTGTTCAGTAATCCAAATATATAAAACACATTGTATATCCATATGCATATCTATTTCTGTTGTAACATTTTACATAGAATGTACAGATATTACACTCTGATCTTAGACAGATGTGCTGATACATACATAAATAATACTGTTTTTTTATGGATACAATGATTGTCAAATTCTGGCCTAATCTGTTGTGTTCACTTTTATACAAATATCCTTAAGAAAGGTATGAATCCATCCGTTCTCCCTCCAGCTATGGTTTAAATAGCAGAGCATCCTGGTATTTCTAGCCTTGAGTGGCAATCAATCTAGAAGGACTACTCTGAATGCAAAACAAGCCTGAAGAGAGATGGGCTCCATCAGGCTATCTTGCCCTAGACACACTGACTGTGGTGCACCTACAATGGGTTACGGGTCTTGTGATTGTGATTGATGCTTGTTATTATTATAAAAATCAATTACTTAATCTGCTTATTTTGTTCTTTCATGTGAAAAAGGCTAAGATGTTCTAATAAAAATTTCAGAGCTGTTAACATTATGAAAACACTTTTTATTCCCAAGTTATTTAAAAATGTTGTCTTGATTAAAAATCAATTGTCATAATATTAATATATTGAATAAATTTTTGCACCTATTCAGTGTTCACACCACTCATACCTGATGGTTTTCACTGGAGATCAAGTGTAGTAAGTTTCTTCAACTCAATACACTAACACTTTCCTCAATATGCTAATTTTTATAATGCAGTCATCAGGATGGTTTCAGTTCACCAATATAATGGATATCATTTTTACTTTCAAAATGTTTTTCCAGTGTCTTGGTAAGTCCAGATATTATACCAGCTTTTCATATTCTGTCAGTCTCACTCTGTGGCCTACTGAAGCATTAATATTTTCTATCTGACAAGTTTTTTTTTGTTTAAAATGACTAGTTCCAGTTTTATGGCCTGAATGGCAGGGAATTCATTTGAATTTCAAAATCCAATTTTACTTTCTCTATTTGCTAGGTCAGCTTTTTCTTGGTGGACATACCATTTGTTTGCATGACCAAATCCCATTTGTTTGAATAATTCCAAGTTGATCACCATTCTTACCCAGTCATGTCTATTCTTCTAAGCTAATTTCTAAGCTAATGTGCTATATTCACATGTTTTATGACTTACCCTTTTGCCTTTCTTGTTGTATAAGCAACATTTACTATTTTTCAATGCCTTCTCTATCTTAGCCTTAGTTTCTTCTAAGACACTTCTTCTGAGCTGCTATTAATAAAGATTTAATATTTCTATTCAGGTATCCACTGCACAGACATGCTCATGTAATTTTGTCTACATTCCTTTTGTTTTCTCCTGAAATCTCCATGAAGTCATTTCGTTTGTTACTTTTGGCTTCTCAGTGTAACTTTTTCTGGGCCAACATATTTTTTTATGATTCTGCTGTAATTTCTGTCATAATAAATTATTTTTCCTTGTGTAGCTCCAAACTTCTTTGATGATATTATTATTATTATTATTATTATTATTTTTATTTTCTTTGATATCTGGCGTTTACACATTTCTTTCCGGGTCCCGCCCAGGGACCTAAGGTTAGAAATGGCATCATGACACTTTCTATTGAAAAAAAAAAATTAAAAAAAATTATTACATAGATAAAGCCCTTCGTAAAGTGTGGGCTGTACTTGTCAGAACAATTTTTTGTATCTCTTTGAGGCATGGACTTCCAGGGATCCCTTCAATTAGTCTACTGGAATCTTTTCCAACCAGTCCAAGGGCTCCAACTACAACAGAGATTGTTGATGTTCCCATGTGCCACATTTTTGAGATTTCTATTTCAAGGTCCTTGTATTTTGACAGCTTTTCGAATATCTTCAAAGATACATTGCAGTCTGCAGGGACTGCCATATCATTAAGGTGGCACCTATTTTGTTTCTGGTCTTTAATAACAATGTCTGGGCGGTTGGCTTTGATTGTTCCGTCAGTGTGTATTGTGTAGTCCCATAGAATTGTAACAGGTCCTATCTCCATAACCGGGTCTGGGTGGTGTTTGTACCAGTTTCTTTCAGTTTCCTTCCTGTAGGAGTTGCAAATTTTCCAGTGCAGATATTGGCCCACTCTTTCATGCCAGTTTTTATATTCAGTGGGTGCCAATAACGTGCAACCTGATACAAGATGATCAATGGTTTCTGGATATTTATCACAGAATCTGCATTTTGGGCTAACACAGTATTTTAGTATATGTGCTTGATAATTCCGAGTTAGCAAGCATTGATCCTGTGCAGCAATGATAAAACCTTCAGTTTCAGCTTTCAACCCTGCACTATGTAGCCACTGATGGGTGCGGTTTTTGTCTACATCAGCTTGTTTGGTACGGTAAGAGTATTGGCCATGGTGTATTATTATTATTATTATTATTATCATTATTTATGTAGCTAATACACTAATTGAGTTAGCTTTAGAAAATCAGTATACCATTCTTTAAACTTTGAGCATCACTTTGCCAATCAACATACTTCATATATATTTTGGTTATATTTGTTTTATCATTAGTCTTGTATGATTTAATGTGTCAGTTACATATTCCTATATTTCATCTCAGTAAAAGGTGATATGAATGAAAACAAAAAAGACTAGATGACCAAATTTCTTTCTATAAAATTGCATTAGCATTTTTTAAAAATCCACCTTGCAGTGAGAAACTTTTGCTTTGTTACACTGACTTATTTCCATTTCTCTGAATGAGAGAAGAATGAAACAGCAAGAAAGAGTTTTTTAAAGAACACACATGCATCATATATGCACCATACATGTGTATATATATATATATATATATATATATATATATATATATATATATTACATGAACACATTATATATAACCAAAAAGCCACAGCCTGAATATTGAGGTATCCATAAAATTTTGAGTTTGGATTCATATATAAGTTAAGTGAATTATTTTATTCTATTCATAATAATTATATATATATATATATATATATATATATATATATATATATATATATATATATATATATATATACATATATATACACACATATGATTCTGACGAGTTATGATGTTTGGGAGTGCTGGTTAAGTTTCTTCATTCTAAAAAATGGGTGAAGTGTATCACTTGTCACGTTCAATCTGAGATTCATGGGAAAATACAATTCAAAATAATAAATACTAAAAATAGAACTTGGGATATTTGATTAAAGACTGAAAAAGAAAAGAAAAATATAGTCTATCTCGATATCCATATAGTGTATTTCTTTATAATATGTCTTAGTGAGGATTCGTCTTGTTTGTAATTCTTATGCATTTGGTTTTTGTAATAAATGTGTATGTGATTTTTGACCGTGTGTTCACTTTCATTATTATTTACTTTAGGGAGAAATAGTCTTATTTGTTGGTCTATAAGACGGTTAGGGAAGCCGTTGTTGATTAGGGTTTGTTTAACGTTATTAAGTTCTTTGAGGAAGAGTAGTCTGGAGGATGAATTTTGGTGTGCTCTTTCTAGAAAGTTTTTTATTACAGCTATTTTATACCTAAGTGGACATTCGCTTTTAAAGTTAAGGTGACAAGAGTTCTTGCTGGTGGGTCTTTTGTATAAGGATGTAATGAAAGTGTTATTGCTGTATTCAACGAGGACATCTAGGAATGGAAGTTTGTTTTTCTGGATAAGTTCATAAGTGAAGTTAAGGACGGAGTTTTTCTCAAATGTGGTCTTAAGTGTGTCTATTTCTTTAATGTTGTTTGCTAAAATGAAAATATCGCCTATGTAGCGTACGTATATCTTTTAATAATAAAAAGAAAAAGCCCACCCATAACAATATTAACTACGAACAAAGCCACAACATGCTAACCGTATTTGGAAATTAAAACATCCCAACTACACACTAAGACATACACATAATGCACACACTCAATTAAGCTGAAAAATCAAATCATCCTTGATAATGGCTAAAGGTATAGCCGAAAGCGCTCGGAAAAATAAAACATTTGGACAGTTCTAACACACCCTTTGTCCAGCAAAGAAAGCTCTTGTTCGTACACAAGAAAAATTAAATAAAAACTTAAATGTAGTACCTTGTCTGTCGTTTTTAATGAAACTTGCATATATATATATATATATATATATATATATATATACATGAACAAAGACAAAAGGAAAATTTACCTTAGCCCATGTTTTTTCGTCCTCTGAGGCAAATAAATTACTTTATTTTGTAACAAGAGAAAGGTATACAAAATATACAACAGCAAAACAGATGATAACATTATTAACAACAATAACAGTAACAATAAACTAAATAAAAACAAACACATAATACTAGTTACTAACTCCGTAATATTCACTATCCAAAACAATCTATCCAATCTAAACAACAAATTAATTATAACCAAAAGTGAAAACTTTATGCATATGATCAGAACCGAAAGTACTGATAACAATAATAATTCTGGAAAAGTTATATATAAAATAAACCACAAGAATTGCTCCTCACAATACATTGGGGGTAACCTGCAGAAATGAAAAAAGAAATGTATCTATGAATACTAAAAGGATCTTATACACTTTACAACACTTTATCAAATGCATTAGTTATACATAGAAATAAATTCAACCACAACTTTAAACTAAAGAATGCCACACTTATTAAAAGAGAAAATAACCTTATAGAAGGAAAATTCTTGTGAGTGCTGCTATCGAATCTTATCAAAATATAAATCTGCACCCCAGATTTTTTCAAATATTTGCTACTTAAATGTAATGATAATGTTCCATTTTTTAAACAAATTTTGATGAGTAATTAAAAGTGAGTACTTTACAATACCTTGATTATCTCTATACAGCTGAAGAGCAGACTTCAAACAATAAAGATGTGGTCAAACAGAAGAATGTTAAAAATACCATAGAACATGTGAACAGGAAGTAAGTTTCCATGAAAATGTAAACAAAATGGACATTTAAGCTTAGAATCAGAAAGAGACAGTTGACATTTCTGGGACACATAATGAGGAAAGAGGACTTGGAGAATTTGTCGCTCATAGAACATATTGAAGGGAAGGAGGGCAGAAGGAAACCTAATTAACAAACTTGGATAAATAAATGGCAGAAATGGACTGAAAGGGATAGCAAGGAGACAAGCTTTACTTAGAGCTACAAAGGATAGGAAATTGTGGAGAGTTAGGATCGCTTAAGCCCTGAGAAGACATGTTGCATAAAAGAAAAAGACTTTACAATAATGTAGAATACAAGAGATTACAGGACAAGTGAAATAAATCACTACTAACCATACCAAAGAAAGTCAGGCAGTGTCTACTGTGTGATTGGAAGAGAGTTAAAAATCAATGAAAATCATCTGTAATTAGTCAAGAGAAAGGGTTTAATATTCTTTCACTACACTACATGTTTCTTTGGTGAACAGGAAAAATTTGTTACTTCTTAGCTTGAAAGTTTTCACTAATTTGCCATATTCACCAGATATTGCATCTTCAGATTACCATTTATTCCAATCTTTAAAGAATTCTTTTAATGAAAAAAATTCAATTTCCTGAAAGATTGCAACAAGGCACCTAGAGCAGTTCTTTGCTGAGAAAGATAAAAATTTCTAGGAAGATGGAATTATAACGCTGCCTGAAAGATGGCAGAAGATAGTGGAACAAAACAGTAAATATGTTAATCAATAATGGTAATGCCAAAACTCAAAAGAATTTGTCTTCTATTTTTTTACTTAATAAACCAAACTTTTTCCCATCTAATAAATCAAGGCAAAGATGATGAAGCCTGTGACTCAACTTTGGTTTGTCTTGGACAGATTTATGTTTCAATCCGTACTTTATAAATTCATAATTATGACTTCACTTCTCTGTTTTAATTCTCTAAATAATTATTACTTTAATTTTTTCTATATTATGTCTATATTAGGGAGTAAGAATTCATCCAATCAAGTTTTATTAAATTCAACCAACAATCTGTTTAACATTTTATCGTATTTTTCCAAATTTCAAATGAAACAAATCAAAATTTTGGATGAACTGGCCAAAGTTCATGTTTTACACATAATGTCACTTATATGACATGCATATATTTTAATTAAATTTGAATTCTAACATTCCCCCAAAATGCCAGGATGTAGGCAAAAATATTGTGCCTATCAACCAAAGCTTAGTTCTTTATAATGACTAATATATTTGAAAGTACTTGAACAAAAACAGAACAAAAACAAACTTTATGAACAGTTTAGTCATAATTTTGATTTGGAAGTAAAACATCTTATTTGAAAATTAGAAAAATAAAATAAAAAATTTAACAAGTTTCGCTGTTTAAATATACCTCACACACACACACACACACACACACACACACACACACACACACACAAAAGGTGTGATGGGTAAATTGTCACCATTTTATATTTTTAATTTCATGCATGTGCATTATTTGTTTTTGATTTTGTTCACTGCACAGTATAGCAGGGTTAGTTGGGCACTGTCTGTGAGAAAAAGAGCACCATGATGCAATTCACTCTGCTAGAAGACCCTATGTCTAGTAACAGGACTTTGCACCATGCAATACAAGCAGAACCCAGTTATGGCTGTCAGACAACTTCTGCAACCACATCACCCCTTACATATGGCCACCTAACACCCCAGAATGTAACCCCCTTGGTTATTATGTGTAGGGTGCAGTTGAGTGAAAGACCAACAAAAATTCCTTGTAACACCAAAGATTTTTGACAGATATATATACCATTCATTAATGCCATAAATCCGTTTAGTTTTGAGAGTCAAGCTTTAATCATGTCATTTCCACTTCTCAATTATTTCTTTTATTTGCCATGTCTCTTCAGGGCATGAATAGTCATGGCTCTCCACAACTTTCTATCCTTTGTAACTCTAAGCAATGTTTGTTTCTTTACTATCCTTCTCAATCTATGTTCTGCCATCCATTTACACAAACTTGTTAGGTAGATTACTCACTGTTTCCCTCTGTCCTTCTTGCCATCAATATGTCCTATGAATGTCAAATTCTCTAAGCCTTCTTTCCTTATTAATTGTCCCAGAAATTGCAAATATTTCTGCTTCTAAGCTCAAATGTCCTTTTAGTTCCAATTTTCCTTAAAACTTCCTTGTTGCTCACATGTTCTTAGCATCCTTCCATAGAACCACATCTCTGTTGCCTCAAGTCTTCTCTTTTTGTATGTGTGTGTGTGTGTTAAGCATTCACTACCATGATATTTTAAAATGATATTACATAGCTCTTGAGCCCTATTATTTTTGCTTCCAATGAACATTTCCTTTTTTAATACTTTTTGTTATTGGAAGGCACCTTTTGTTATTCCAGTGTGATTTCTGATTTCTGCATTGCGTTTCCCATTGTACAGCGACTAAATCTTTGGAGACAATAGGGATACATTAAGATACATTGTCATTCAAGTAGGAAGAAAAGTGTAATGCCTTCATCGTCAATCTTATGGTTCACGGGAACCAATTGTAGCTCTATACCCTCCTTGGTCATCCAAGATGTCTAACACTGCGGCTGATTGATGGAGTGATCTCTTTGATCCTGAGCTGCCTTACGTTGTGATTCAGTTGATCATAAGGATGCCAAGATCAACCTGTTGTAGGTATCTTTGTATTGGGCTGGTCCAAGCTGAGCAAAGACACACAGTAAAACAGGAGAAAAATAACACTCAGAATAATATATAAAATATATATGTATATACTATTTTTATATCAAGTACTGTGTACAATGGTTGCTTAATAGTTGTTAGGTCTAGGTGTTAGCATACAGGTATTTGTTGACCCAACCTGTTTCCTAAATTGGACATAACACTTGGTTAAGCTGCTAAGGTTTGGCTTGTGGACTTAATGAAGTTTGTTTAGCTGACTTAGTAAGTTTGGCTCAAGGCTGATGTCGGGGGTTCATGTCAGCAGATAGTTACATGCCTTGTCTCACGCTTGGCAGCTGGAATGGACTCTCTGGGTGATCTCTCAAATTTAGCTTGAGGCATTTGTATTTATTGATATCTGCTGCCAAAAACTGGTGAGGGGTGTTATGCAGTTGGGGAATTTGGTATTTTTTTCCACCTGCCATCTTCATCGTTTTTGGTCCTGAGAAATTAATTATTTCCTAATTTGGAAGTCTCCCCCTTTTCTTGAGTGATGGTCGTAGGCATTATTCCACCCACAGCTTCTTCCTCCTCCTCTTAACATCTCCCACTAATACTCTTTAGTCGGTGTGGGCAGCTCCTTTATCTTCCTTGGTGCCTCATCTGTGCCTGCTACGCTTCAGTGAATGCTGGCAGCTCCTCCTCCTTCCTTGATCTCTCTTCTGCACATGTCACCTCAACCACCCAGTGAAGACTAATTTTAAAAAAATTATTGTTCCAAATGCTATATCACCTTGTAAGTGAATTGATACCAGTGGTGACTTTTATCTTGTCTGAAAGTTGAATAAACAATTGGCCTTCTACCCCTTGACCCAGAGACACTTTCCCAGGGAAAATCTTGCAGCTTACATTATGGTGACAATAATTCAGCAAAGTATCAAGATATTGCCCAGTGTTTTTATTAAAAAAAATTAATCCAGGTAGTTATTGTTTTCAATCCTGACCCCTCTGTAGAAAGATCTGCCAAGTCAGTTTTATATTTCCTTCCTGTCTGAAATCAGACACTGGACACCTGACTCTCATGTCCTTCAGATCATGTCAGAAACATTCTTTAAGTAACCTTTTTACCTCTAACTGGCATTTAAAATCTTACCTGATTCTTCTTATCTTGATTCCATGGACATGCTCCTGGTGGGCATTATCAACCAATTGTCAACACTCCACCCTGTTGTACAAAATTAAGTATTGTTCTTAGCCAGCCATTTGATTCATTTTAGAATTTTTGATTCTCTGGGAGCAAATCAGTCTATCATTTTTAATATTCAAAAGTCATTATTATTATTTACCAGCAACCAAAATAGTGTTGCAAAAGAATTTGAATTGATAAAAGCTGTAGAAGTTGTTTGATACGGTGGATTTTTCTATATACTCATGAATACAAAAACAGATTTTTATATTAAAAATACCGAGAAGGTGGTCTAGGTTTAAAAATATATGTCATCAAGATTATCATTAATTGTTATTTAATATTCATTTTTCTAATCTATATTGAATTTACACTAAAAATATCTCAAAGTAAAAATTATTTGGAATAATTCATTTTTATACCACATGATCCTTTCTAACTGGCCTCAATTAGAACTTGTTTTATAGGTTACCTATATTTATGTCTGACATGGATTCTTTTGTAGTATTTTCCTGAATCAGAAGTGAACAGATAATTTGATGTAAAAATAGAAATGGAAGATATGTTATTTCCTTTTTGAAATGAAGAATATGAAATAATATAAATAAATGGAGAATACTCTAAGAAGGTGATGAAAATTTCTCAGCACAACCAAGAATCTCTTTAAAAAAAAATTGAATATTTGGTCATTTAGTAGATTTTATGAAGCAGGTTGGGATGAGAACTTTTCATCCATCCATCATATTTCCTTATGGATGCATAATATAAAAATGTGGAATAAAAAGCAAAGATGCATTCATTTTCATCTTATCTCAACACTTTATTTTTTGTTCAGTATAAAAAAAAATTTTTCCCTATACAATTGGATTTTTATTATAATTTTGACACAAAATGAATTGATATGTGACCTCATGGACTGTTATTTACTTGAAACATTTTCAATTATGATGGCCAAACCTACATATGTGAATATTGTGTCTCTGTGTATATTTAAAATGCTTGCATTTATAAAAGTTTTTATCATGTTTAAAAAACAAAATATTTAACCACAATTTAATACCTTACAATTTGTTGATGGAAAAGGAAATTTATCAATTTCTAAGAAATAGTGTTTACCATAAGTTTTAAGAGCTTTTAGTTTTAGAAAAAGTAAACAGATACATAGAAACAAACAGAAAATTCAATTAGTATGTTGAATGAATTATTTAAATATAAAAAAATATGTAAATCGGCCATTTTTGCGTCTTATGAAAAATAAAATGCCAATAAATGAAGTCCATTATGAATTCAAAACTTGTTAGGAGATTTTAATAAAAATAAAAAAAGATAGAATATAGATATATTTTTCTATTAAGCATTCATTATAATGTTGTTGATTCTATCATAGTGAGAGAAATGCTTCCAGGGATTTTAAATTAATGCATAATTTCAACATTTTTTTTTCCTGATATACCTTCAAGGATTTTCTGAAGAAAAATTACTTAACATGCACACACTGAAAAATAACCTTGTTCACAGCACGTGTTTAGCTTCATCTAATGATATCTATAGATAGATATAGATAAAAACACTATCATGATCTAAAAGCAATACACACACACACACACACACACACACACACACACACACACACATATATATATATATATATATAGAAAGAGAGAGAAAGAGAGAGAGAGAGATATTAACATTCTAACATGCCAAAAGTCATAGACTAACAGTAATGGTATGTGCTACCACTGTAAGTTGACCTCATGGAAATGCCCAAACCTCCATCAGTTGTACTCTGACATCTGGTGGGTCAGTGTGAATACTGGCGGAACTGCCAATGTCAAACTGACAAGAATTATTGAAATTCAAATGAGGTATGATAGTGGGTACCAGATGAATTTGACATTCTGTTTCTGAAATTGTGGGACCATTTAATATCCCTTGATCTATGGTGTCACACATGTACCAGGAACACCTAATGAAAGGATTTGGTATCAAATGTGGGCAGTACAATGGCTGACTATGGGTCTTTAATGATTGCAACCAAAGGCATCTAGAATATATATAGAAGGCATATAGAATTGTCTGTGAT
Source organism: Acanthosepion esculentum (assembly GCA_964036315.1). Classification (NCBI taxonomy): domain Eukaryota; kingdom Metazoa; phylum Mollusca; class Cephalopoda; order Sepiida; family Sepiidae; genus Acanthosepion; species Acanthosepion esculentum. The sequence goes on from OZ038484.1 coordinate 74,472,791, forward strand.
AACACACAAGCAACACCGGTTCAAATCATATTCATAATCAATGCAGGAGATATGATAGATATCCAACAGGTTAGTTCAGCATTCTTTAACGTCCATAAGACATGAAAACAGTTTAAACACAGATTTTTAGTTTTTGCTTGTTATTGTTTTATGTAATATTTGTACTCTAGTGTTACTTGGTTAGTATGCTATTCTCTCATTTAATAATAATAATGTAGAAGAAGAAATTTAATGATGGCCAGATGCAGTCAGAAGAAATTTAGAAAAGAAATAAATGATTTTATCGAATAAAGTTTATTGAATCTTCAGTGACTATAAAGGATCATCTATCTATCTATCTATCTATCTATCTATCTATCTATATATATATATATATATATATATATATATATATATATAATATAGAAAAAACAACTGAAAAGTTGCAAATTAAAAAAAATTGAATGTTTTTTGTGAAAGTATTTATTTATATTTTTTTTTATACATATATTTTTTTTTATACATATATTTGATATTTCAGATCGACCCCGATCTTTCATCAGAAATGACTGTTTTCAGAAGTTTGTTTACATTAAGTAGCGTCCGTCGCAAGATGCGGATGTCATGTGATATGGAATGCAACTGTGTTTGAATATTTCTAATGTAAATCTAACTGTAGTAATATTTTAGATGTTGTTTAAAATTTTTTTTAACTATATCTAAAAAAAATGTTTTGTTTAACTATTGAAATATTTATAAAGATTTAAAACACCCAAGTCTTTATTTAACCCTAGTTTATATGTATTTAATTTTAAAATCCAGTATTTTTCTTTTTTTCTGCGTATGTATGTGGAACTGAAATCAGAATCTATCAATACACATTTACAGTTTTCTAATGAGTGTCCTGGTTGATTAAAATGTTCAGCTATGGGGGAATAAGGATTGTTTTGACGTATGGTTAGTTTATGGTTATTGAAGCGAAATCTAAAATTATTTCCAGATTCACCAATATATCCACTATTGGGACATATTGTGCAGAATAAATAGTAGATTATGTTATGGCTATCACAGGTGAGGCGAGGTGGGTGTATCTTGATATTGGTGTTGGTTACAGAAAATACACTATCGATTATTAAGTGTTTGCAAACTAAACAACGAGGTTTGTTACATTTGTAATTTCCTGATTGGTTTGTATTGTTTAGATATTTGGTAGAGGTGAGTATAGCTGATAGGTTAGGTGATTGTTTCTTTGCATTAATGGGTGGTTTAGCGAAAATGTCTTTGATCTTTTTGTTTAACTGGAGGTTCTTGTAATCCTTTTTTAAATTGTGAATAAGTGTGTTGGAATATTGATTGTGGTTAAAAACCATGGGAATCCGATTGTTGTTTTTACTTTTTTTTGTATGTGAGAAGTGTGTTACGATTTATGTGGATAGTTTTATTTAGTACTTCTTTTATTATATTTATTGGGTATTTACATTTTAGGAATTGTTTTGTTAAGTTATTAATGTTGTATAGAAAATCTAGATGGTCTGAGCATATGCGTTTGATTCTTAGAAATGAGCTGTATACGATATACATGTATTTTTTTAATTTAAGGGGATGACAGCTGTTAAAGTGTAGGAATTTATGCTGGTTTGTGGGTTTGTTGTATATAGACTGGTAGAAAGTATGTTTGTTTAATTTTATCATAACATCTAAGAAAGGGACGGATGTGTATGAGTGCTCCATGGTAAATTTAATTGTATCGTGGAAGTTGTTACAGAAAGTAAAAAAGTTTTTTAATTTTTCTGATCCATGAGTCCATAATAAGAAAATGTCATCAATATATCTAAAATAATGTAATGGTTTAAATTCTGAATTGTCTAGTATCTTCCTTTCTAGAATGTGCATAAAGATATTAGCATGGCTAGGTGCCATTTTCGTGCCCATTGCTGTGCCACTAATCTGTAAATAGTGTTTGTTGTTGAATTTAAAATTATTATGTGTTAAAATGAAATTTATTAATTGGCATATATCTGTAATTTGGTTGTTAGGTAATTTTTTACTAAGGAACTCATAGCAAGCTGAAACTCCTTCAGTATGTGGAATGTTCGTGTAAAGTGACGAAACATCCATCATTACTAGGATCGTATCATAGTGGACTAAGTTAATGTTTTTTAATTTGTTGAGAAAGTCAGTAGTGTCTCTAATATAACTAGGTATGTCAGGCAGTAAAGGTTTTAGGATATTGTCTATGTACCCAGATATAAGTTCTGTGAGGGTACCTATGCCTGATATTATGGGTCTACCAGATGGTATGATTTTAAGGGATTTTGAAATTTCATAGATGTTCTCTTCATTATTTGATTGTGTAATTTGATGTGAGTTGGATGAAGGGTGTTTTTCTGAAAAGATTTTGGGGAGTTTATATAGTTTTGGGATAGTGTAGAATGTTGCTGTTTTAGGGTTCTCAGGAATAAGAGATGTTATGGTATTTCTTATGTTGTGAGTGAGAAATGATAATTCTGTTTTGAATGTGCTAGTTGGGTCTAGAGGTTATTTTGAAGTTGTGATTCTGCTTCTTTTATATAGTTGTTAGTGTCTAAGATGGTTATAGCTCCGCCCTTGTCGGCTGGTACGATAATTATGTCTCGGTTGTTTTTAAGAGTATAGATGGCTTGGTGTTCTATTTTGGATAAGTTGTATTTTTTTATCTGGTGTCCTTTGTTTTTTAAGAAGTTATCCATGTGTTGTCTGGCTTTGTTGGCATATATTGTCCAAGTGTTGATTATGTCCGCTTGGTGGAGTCCATAGAGTGTTATTCTTCGTAGGAGGAAGTTTGGAGCATGATTGGTTAGCGCTGTTGTCTGTATTAGAAGTAGATTTGTTGTCTGAGAAATATTCTTTTAGTCTCAGTCTATGAATGTATTTTTCCATATCGTAGCAAAGGTTTAAAGGGTTTAGTGGTTGCGAGGGGCAGAATGATAATCCTTTATTTAATAAAGAGGTTTCTCCTTGGGTGAGAGTATATTTAGATAGGTTGGCAATGTGGTTGTCAGCAGATATAGTTAAAAAAATTTTTAAACAATATCTAAAATATTACTACACTTATATTTACGTTAGAAATATTCAAACACAGTTGCATTCCATATCACGTGACGTCCGTGTCTCGCGACGGATGCTACTTAATGTAAACAAACTTCTGAAAATGAAAGATTGGGGTCAATCTGAAATATCAAATATATATATATAAAAAAATATAAATAAATACTTTCACAAAAAAACATTCAATTTTTTTTAATTTGCAACTTTTCAGTTGTTTTTTCTATATTATATACATATTAAGAAAGTATACGTTATGCTATATATATATATATATATATATATATACACACACACACACAGTCATAGGAGATTTTAAAAATATACCTGTTAATAGTTAAAAATCAATTTGTTAGTACTATAAGTCATTCATTTTGGTTTAAAAATTATACCACATATACTCATGTATAAGCCAACTACATTGTATAGTGTAACCCCTAACTCTGTTGAAAAAATTGACCTATACATAGTGCAACTGGTCATGATTTTAACTACTTCAAAAATTTACCTTTCTGTAGTGTGACTCCTATGTTTTAAGTAAAAAAACTGATCATAAAATATGGTATCTATCAATTTGTTAAATCAATCATTTAATTAATCAGATAAAAAATAACTAAAATTGTCTGCTAACTGATTCTTGTATTTCTTATTTTCACATGGATCAATATTCAAAGAAACATTTATATAAACATTTATATAAATCTTTATAAATAAAATGACTTGCAGTTCTTACTACGAAGTTTCTGTCTTGATACAGTATTAGAAAAATAATAGGATATTGTCTGCAGCAACACTAAATAAATGAATATATAAAAGTAGCATGATCTATTCAACATGATATAATGGACTTTATATCAGGAGTCATATATGATACTTATAATATTACATGGCACAGTATGTGATATGGGATGGTATTTCATGAAGTATTATTCTTTAAAGTATTTGAAATTTAAAACCATCCCTTTTGATATATTTTGAAAACTAATCTTCAATTTGCAACATCTGAATTTTAAAAAGTAAGATAGCTCACCATGTTGGGTACATAAGTAGTGTTAGATTAAAATTAACCCTAATCTAAATTTGCCAGGTTTTGTCAGACAGGTGATTGATTTAGCTAATCAGAAGCTTCTAGCGAGCAATGAGAGATGGTTTTGGGCCTTAGATAACAGAACAGAAGCTAGACAGTGGTCTGATGAGATGTAAATTAGAGGCTTGTACTCCAGAATTTTTGGGCTGGTAGATACTGTAAGACATAAGTAAAATCTTTGTACATTAATATGTATCCAGGAATTAATTAATATGTAAGTGGTATTGCCTTTTCTTGTATATGGCATGTTTTGTTAATGCGAAAAATTCCTATTATTTCACATTTTCCTATCAATGGTTCTTCTTGTTATCTTATTTTTATGGGTTAGTTCCATGACATCAACCACTTCATTTTGTGCAATTTAAAATCTTATCCTGTCATTAAGTCAAATATTTAATTATCTCTGCTACAGGCCCCATTGCTCTAAGTAGGTTAATTTTTGTTTAACTAAAAATGGCTGGATGCTTTCTGAGCAGACCTAATAAAGAAGCTATTCCTATTAATGTAAGAGGTATAAAAAAAACTATAGATAAATTAAATATTATTATGTTTTCAAAAAGAAGACTCTATAATATTTAATATGTAGATATATTAAATATTATAGTTTTCTAAATAGAAGACGCCATAATATTTAATATATTTATGCATTAAATATTATAGACTTTAAACTAGAAAACTATAATATTTAATACATCGATTATATAATTATTTCTAACCAAATGGTTAGTATACTTATTTTTTACCAAACAGCTTAAAAATAACATATTAAAATAGATATTACAAGAAATATAAATCACAACTTATCAAAACAATTCAAGATATCAGGAGACAAGACTTTCAATATTATTGGAAATATAAATTCATAGAAGAAAAGATATTACTCAAAAATAACTAAAAATCCTTTAAAAACACTTGTCTGAATAAATGACAAAAGAAAAAAAGAAAAAAGAAAAGAAACAAAAGATTAGAAAAGAAAAAAGAAAAATAAGAAAAGAAAAGAAAAATACCCCAAATTAACATTCTTTCTGCAAAAATCTCAATTCCTTGTTGCATCAGAATTATTAATGACCTCCTGACACCTATGTACCATCAATCACTTAAATGAATTCAAATCCTTTCTCATGAGGATAAAAATAAATATACCAGATTCAAGATAAATGCCTTTCTTTAAATTGCTCTTTTTTGTTTCTTATTATTTTTTTTATTTTTAATTTGCAATTTAGTAGAAATGTCATTTTAAGAAAAAGGCCAATGAATTGCTAGAACAATTTTATCACTTTCTTTACCAAAGCAGAATCTGTAAAAAAAAAAAGAAAAAAATTCAAAGGAAAAGAAAACAAAGAGTAAAATTGCTACTTCAGTAAAATTAATCCTACTTGGACTTGACTCTTATCCAAAAATGAAATGCATGATTGTATTTTAATTGGCAAATCTCTGAATCGTGATTATTCATTTATAGATGGAAAATGTGCAACTTTTGGTTTCTGTTACTTCAAGTTTATTTTGGTAAATTCTACTTTATTCCAACTGTGATTATACTAAGTGTTTGGTATGTAACTTCTACATTTTTTAACTCATTCAAAACCCATAGAGACATTAAAACTTGTTGACTATAAGACAATTTAAAAACATGAATGATGTAAATAAACATACTGGTAATCAATCTTTGATTAACAATCAGAAAAAGTGGTTTATTTTTTAAAATATTTCATTGTCTTTGACATCATCCTAAGAAATTTATATTATTTTGGGGGAATTAATATTATTTCTTATTATTTATATTATTGCTATTAATTTTCCTGATATTATCTAGTTTTTAGAAAATTTCAAATCAAAGTTATTTTATGTTTTGTTTTATCCTTTAAATCCAGTAAATAAAATTTGACTCCTGAATGTGAAGAAGAAATATATGGACAGTGTTAAAGGAAGATACAATGAACAAAAGGAGAATGGAAACTCAAAGTGGGATACATTAAGAGAAACTTTAGTAATATCTTCAACCAAGATCATCTCAAAGAAAAACAGACAAAGAAAAAGAATGAATGACAGATGAAATTCTGGACATGATGAAAAGGAGACAAAAAGCAATGCCAAAGTACAACACAGAATATAGAACTCTGTACAAAGTGTACAAAGAAATTAGGAAAAAATGCAAGCAGGCTAAAGAGGAGTGTCTCAATGAAAAGTTTGCAGAAATAAAAAAATGAGTATTACAGATGAAGTAGATAAGTATAAAAAATAAGAGAACTAAAAGAACAAAAGATGTGTTCATCGACAGAATGCATAAAATCCAAGGATAGGACACTTTAGAGAAAGAAAAAATACTTCAGAGATGGAATGAATACACCAGAGAACTCTTTCACAATGAAAGAGAGCAACTGGCAATTTACAACAAACCATCCTAAATAAAAATATTGAAGTATCTGAAGTGGAAGCAGCATTGATCAAACTGTGATGAATTTGAAGCCATTGTTAAAGTGCAAATGACACGAGCAGAATTAATAAAGTTTGCAATGAAAAGAAAAAAGGTGAAAAAGATGGAACAGCAACAATCATGCGAGCAAGCAAGCAATATAGTTAAAGCAAATCAGAATTGGTAAAAGGTGAAAGAGTACAAAAACAAGGAGTTGCTGCTTGTACACAAAAGCAAGGTCGACCAAGCGAATACAGTATGTCTGTCTAGTAGTTAAGGCAGGTATGGACTGAATCATGTCAAAATGAAAGCCACCCCATTTTATTGGCTAAGAAAAATATCCCAGCATGCATTCTGTGTCCTTCTGACTATAAGAGGGAGAGGAGGAAAACTTTTTGCAATCATTCCCATGCCCATTGATTCCTACTCAGAATTGAGCAGATTGGTTTGGTCATTCTATTAGATTGAGACAAAGTAAGTGACATGTTTTTCATCTGCATCTATTGTTTGTCTGACATGTTGCTTTGTTAATTATTGTCTGTTTTTGAGTATCACATTTTTGTTTGTCTTGTAATTTATTTTTACATTTTTGGGACAATCTGTTGGAGTCTTGACACCCACAGATTTCCGTCCAGTTAGTGTTGAAGGAGACTAGACTTTAAAAGATGTCTATCAAGCTAGCTAGCTTGAATGTGAAGGGCTTGAGAAACTGGAGTAAGGCTGCCGGTCTTCTTCCTGATCTCTTGTCCTTTGGAGTAGATGTCACTGCGATCCAGGAGACACACTGTTTGCGATGTTCATGCTCACATGCTGTCTATCGACTTTATTGTTTATTCAGCATAAAGGGACCAGCTGGCCAGAGGTGTTTCATTGTTAGTTAAACATTTCCTGGGTGTGAAGATGGACTTTGTTCATGTTGATGCGAGGGCCTGGTTGATCATGGCCAATATTGACATGAGCAGTAGTTTGTTTTGGGTCGTTGCAGTTTATGGACCCAATGACCAGAGGGAGCATGTCGAATTTGTTTGTGAGTTGGAGGCCGTTACTGGTTGATTTATCACACTTAGTCTTAATGGGGGAATGGATGCCATCCTGGACCCCAAGATAGACAGGGCAGAGACTTAACAGGAGGTCACTGGTTAATCGCAGCTTGGTTGAGCTGATCAGCAAGTTTGGGTTCATTGATACTGGGTCAATCATCCAGAGTGGAAGATGTGGACATGAGCTCTTAAGTATCTGTCTCTCTGGGTAGCCAGCTACCTGAATAGAATGTTAATTCGAAGGGTTGATCAAGATTTGCTAGGTTGTTCCATGTATCACCATTTAGACTATTCAGACCATAAACTCAGCTGTACCCAGATGGTGTTAGGCATTAGACCTAGAATGCCTGGACACTGGAAGTTCAATCTGTCTTTACTGGACAGGCAGAATTTCCAGCAACAGCTGATTACATTAGTGCAGGGGAAAATAGTGGGGGCAGTTATTGGGAATAAGTGGTGGGTGAAGCTTAAGGACAGCATTAGGTCTTTTACCACCAAATATAGCCAAGACACGGCTAAGATAGTGAAGACTCTAAGGGTAGTCTGTCCCGGGCAGAGGCTGGGGGATACCCTAGAGATAGCACTAGCTAGACAGGCTCTGTAGTGTAAGACTAGCGAACATTATCAGGGTCAGGTAATTAGATATAGGTTAAACAAAATGTTTAATAAAACTGTGAATATGGGTGCAGAATTGAGGTTCTGATCGATACATTTGTGAGGTCAATACCCCAGAGAGGCATACTCTGAGGTTGACCGAGGGCATGTGTGAGGTATTTTGGTAGCATTTTGAGAGCTGTTTTACCAAGGAGCCTGGCCTTAGTAGTGACGAGTTTTGCAACTATTTGGCTGACTTTCCTCAATTTTTGTCAACTGAAGCGGCTAGTTGCATGGGTGAGATCACAGAGAGTGAAGTTCACTTAGCATTGAAGAGGATCAGCAGTGGCAAGTCTCTGGAACTTGATGGTCTGCCCTATGAATTGTACTTGAGGTTGTCACACATCTCTGTTTCGATTTTGACAGTAGTGTTCAGCAACTGGTTTCGGCAGGGGTCCATCCCTGATCGAATCTCCAGGAGTGTGATCACACTGTTGATAAAGGTCACGAGTGTTGGGCAGGAATTAGATGATTATAGGTCTGACTCTGCTAAACACAGCCAGGATCCTGATGGAGCGTTTGCAGTCAGTTGTCGCAAGTTTGTTGGGACCTGAGAAAACTTGTGCTGTGAGGGGGACAAACAATTCAAAGCAACCTGCATCTAGTCCACATGATCATAGAGGGTGTAGAAGATGATGAGGAAACCACGCTGATCAGTTTAGATCTGTCCAAGGCATTCGATAGAGTCAATCATCAGTACCTGGTGGCTGTCCTCAGCATCCTGTATCACTCTCCCAGTGCTTTGGTACAGGTGAACAGGAAGCGGTCAAGCACTTTTGTGCTGTCTGTAGAGAGACTGTTGCCTCATGTCCATATCATGGGGGGCTGGGAATGCTGCACTTGTTGTGTCATCAGCACACCTCAAGGTTGGTGTTCCTACGCTGTGCATTGACAGAAGTTTTGATTTTAGAAAAGAGTGTTAGGGACGCCTTCCTTAACATTACCATCACTCTCTCTGTTTCCAAGGCTGGACGTCATCATAAGCCTAGAAATCAATCGAAATTCCTGCAAGAGTGGTGGGATGCCTTATGGGCTCTTACTCAGTTCAGTAATCTTTCATGGCTTCATAGGCTATTGTATCATGATCTAATGGAAGGGGTCATGACAGACTGCCTTTGTGGCTGGCTCGGCTTGTTGGCATCAGAGTTATGCTCTTTCTGGTCTTGGACACCAGTAGCAAACAACCTCAGCAACCCTGAGGTTTCACTTACCTGATTATTTATTTGTAATGAGCTACCTCTCAATGACATAGACTTCAAATTGGGCTGGGTGAATTTGCCTGTCATCGGTGCAACCTTGGTTTAGAAGAAACGGTTTTGCACACCTTCTACCATTGTCCTCAGGTGTGCCCTTTCTGGGACTATGTTGGTGAGTTGATGGCTCATATTGCTCCTGATGGGCTTGTGTCGATTGATCTCACATGCATTTGTGACAATGTGTTGCTCCCATTCTTCCGGATGAAATGGATGGTGTTTCTCATGTTGTTAGCTGTGGCAAGAATGATGGTATGGATGTAATGAATGGAGGTAATCTTGCAATTTGAGTGTTATTTTCATCAGGATGTGGTTGGATTCTTTGGTCATAAGCTCAGGATGAAGATCAGATCTGATATAAAGAGTTTGATATCAACAGATTTCAGTGAAAGGTGGGTATCTGTAGTAAGCCTGTTTCATGTGAATGGGGCTAGATTTTCTCTTTTAAGCCCCCTTGAGCACAATAGGGCAGTTTACTGTGAACCCTCCCCTGATTAAGTTAGACTGTTTTATGTTTTCCTATTTAATGTGAATAAGTGTTGTTCACAGTACTCTCTTTTGTTATGAGTCATGTCAAGATTCCCAACCTCCCCAATTTGTTTTTGTCCCCTTTTTTACATCTTGGCTGAGTCAGACTTTGTTTTTTCCCACTCCACTGTTTAATTTTTTCTTCCCCACTCCATTAGTGAATGTGTTGCTTGATTCTGTTAAATGGTAGAATACTGTGGCCACTCTCATTATTTTGAGGGGTGGATGGGTCCTACGAACATCTGTTTCTGTTTTAGTTTGTTTTTATTTCATTCTTTAGTTTTGATTTTTGGATTCATTTCCTCCCCACATCATTTTCATTATTATATGAATTTTTATATATTCTTGTAAAAAAAAATACCAAAAAAGACATTATAAATTTTTACATGATGGGGTGTTTTGTAGGTCTCTTGTGAATATGTGGTATTGTGGTACATGTAGGAATGAGAGGTGATGGATAAGTTCTTGTGGTGATTGAGCATATTGTATTGAATGAATGGATTGTGATTGTGATTAACTAGGACTAGGATAGTCAGTGAAGACCAGCTTTTTCCTCACCTTCCCTTCAGCCTTGTGCCACAATTTTTGTAAATTTACAAGAATAAATATACATTCCCATTCCCATTTGTGAAATCAACAAATTGAATAAAAACAAAGTAGCAAGACCAGATGGAACTGTAATTGAGATACTGGCAATCTTAGATGATTTTGGCATAGACAAAATTAGAGACATAATAAATGAAATATACAACAGTGGTGATATACCAGAAGATCTAAGTAGATCCATTTTCATAGCACTGCCTAAGAAACCAGGTGCAAAAGAATATGAACTCAATTGGACAATCAGCCTAATGAGCCACATAACAAAACTTATCATTTGAATTCTTATGAATATAGTGCATAGTAAAATTAGACCGGAAATAGGACAAGAACAGTGCAGTTTTGTCAAGACACTGGAACAAAGAATGCTATATTTATGCTCAGAATGATATCAGAAAGAGCAATACAAATGCAGGAGGAAGTGTGTCTGTGTCTTATAGTTTATGCAAAAGCACTTGATAAAGTACGCCATAAAGAACTGTTGGAACTGCTAGGTCATTTTGACATTTGGGAGAGATATTAGAATAATCAAGAACCTATAGTGGCAGCAATCTGCTGACATATCGATAGAAGATGAATTCAGTAAATATGCAAAAATAGAAAGGGGTGTGTCTTCTTTTATTTCTTTTTTATGTGCTGTGTCCTTTCAGGATGTAGGCAATCATGGCTCTCCACTTCCCACTATCCCTTGTTTCATCCCTTTGCCACCTCTCCCAGACCACATTCTGTCATCCACTTGCTTAAGCCTGCCAGGTATGCCATGCATTGCTTTCCCTTGTCTATCTTTCCCTCTATTCGACCTTTGAGTATCAGATTCTCCAGGCTCTTCTTTCATGTCCCAGAAACTTCAGTTGCCTCATCTTGATGTTAAGTATAAGCCTCCTCCTTGTTTGCATCCTCTCCAAGACCTCATCGTTGCTCACATGCTTGGTCCATGATATCCTCAGCATCATTTTGTAGAACCACATCTTTGCCTTGAGTCTCTTCTTCATCTTTGAGGAGACTGTCCAACATTTGCTGTTACAGGAGGACAGCTGTTACATAAAAGCTCAATATTCTTTTCTTTGTAACTAAAGAGATCCCCCTGTTTCGCCTAGCTTTTGGAATGTGTTCTTGGCCATCCCAATACATCTACAGATCTCACTTGCTGTCCTCTGTCAAAACACTTCCCAGATATTTAAACTTCCGCATTTCGAGTTCATCCTTTTACTGATGCATTCTGTCTTCTTGTAGTTTATGCTTAGTTCCTTCTTGCTCTCCTTTGCTACCTTCTGTAGGAGATTTTGTAATTTTTTTTCTGTCTGCTATCAGTACTGTATCATCTGCATATCTTAAGATTGTGGCTGCTGATGCTAAATCCTGGCTGGGTTGCCAATTCTCTCAGAATTGCTTCACTGTATAAGTTGAATAAGTCTGGTGAGAGGACACATCCTTGCTTTACACCCCTTTCTATTTTTGTATATTCGCTGAACTTGTTCTCTATGTGCATGCATGCTGTTTGCTGCCAGTATAGGTTCTTGATTATTCTATCTTTCCTGAATATATCAAGGTTGCTGAGCAGTTCCATCAGATCCTTGTAGCGTACTTTGTCGAAAAATAGGTACATGTCCTTCTTCATTTATATTAGGCATTGCTATAAAGATAGAACTGCTGAGATCTCCTGGTATCTCCCCACTGTTATAGATTTCATTTATTATTTCTGTGATCTTGTCTATGCCAAAGTCATCTAAGGTTGGTCCGTATTTCCGTTACAATTCTGTCTGGCCCTGCTGCCTTGTTTCTGTTCAGTTTGGCTAGTGCAGCTTCTACTTTGGTTTCCAGAATTTCAGGTCCGTTGGTAGTTTTGTGTATTGCTGGTTGTTCTCTTTCACTGTAAAAGAGTTCTCCAATATATTCATTCTAGCATTGAAGAATTTTTTCCTTCTCTAATATGAGCATTCCATCCTTTGATTTTAAGCATCTGTTGACGAGCATGTCTTCTGTCCTGTTATTTGTTTTATTTGTTTGTGCATATCTCCTTTGTTGGTGGCACTCAGTCTCTCTATTTCTGCACATTTTCTGTTTAGCCACTCTTCTTTAGCCTGTCTGCATTTGGTCCTTATTTCATTGTGTAACTTTTGTATTCCATTCCATTTCTTGGCAGAGTTTCCTGCCTCCTTTCAATCATGTCAAGAATCTCATCAGTCATCCATTCAGTTTTTTCTTCTTCATCCATTCTCCTTTGGGATGATATCGTTTGCTGATGTCACTAAAGCATCTCTTAGTGTGTCCCATTTTGAGTTTCCATTGTGTTCCTCGTATCTTCTTTCCACATTGTCTATATATTTTTCTTTCAGGTTCAGGTCACTCAGGAGTTTGTTGTATTGCAATTTGTGTGCTGCATGAGGCTTCTTCAATTTCTGCAGTTTCATTCTTAGTTTACATATAACAGGGTGATGATCATTTCTGCAGTTGGCACTTGGGTAGGTTTTGCAGTGAATCATTGCATTCCTGAATCTTTTGTTTATAGTTATGTAGTCAATTTGTTTTTTATTTTCTCCTCCTGGGCTCCTCCTTATCCATAATCGTCTCAGATGTTCTTGGAACCATGTGTTGGCTATTACCTGGTCATTGGATCCATTTTTCTCCACGTTCACTGCAGGTTCCTAGTTCGAATCTCCCTTCTATATCCCCTTCCCTCTCCTTGCCTATTTTGGCATTTAGGTCTCCCATCATAATGATGATTTCTTGTGATTTGCAAAGATCCTTAGCACTGTTTAGCATGGAGTAGAAAGATTCGATTTCCTCTTCCTTACTTTGTGCTGTTGGTGCATACACAATTATGATAGATATGTTGAAAGGCTTTCCTTTCAGCTTGGCTACCAGAATACTTTCAGATAGTTGGTAGTATCCCAGAACACACTTCTTAAATGTTTTATCTAGTATTAATCCTACTCCTTTGTCGTTTTTCTCTCCACCTCTCCGTTGTTTGGCCATCTGGTTTCATATACACCTCCCACAAGACCTGTTCAACCTATACAGAAAGGAAAAAGGAAAGAAAAAGAAACAAAGACAGAAGGAAAGGGAAGGAGAAAAGGAAAGAGGAATGAAGTAAAGGGAAAAGAAAAAGAAATGGGTACAGAAGAAAAAGAAATGAGGACAGAATAAAAAGGAAAAGAAAAGAAACAAGGAGAAAAGGAGAGGGGAAAAGAATTGAAGACAGAAGAAAAGGGAGGGAAAAAGGACAGAAAAAGAAACAGAAAAATAAATAAAACAAAAAAAATGATAAAAAATAGATGAAACAGAAATGGAAAATGTGAATGGGAGGATTATGAAAAAGAAAAAGTTTGAGAAAAAAGAATAAAAAAGAAATAAAGAATGAAAAGATGAAATGGATATAAGTATAAATGAATGTAATTTTAGATGGAGAAGAAAAGGAAATCAAAAACAAACAAAAGATGAAGAAGAGACACTTAAAGTAAAATCTTTTTATGATAAAACTTGAAGGCTCCCAGAGTCTTTAAAACATTTCAATAACAAGTATTGGGTACCCAATGAATAGTAATTGTCTAGCCTAACTCACTATTGCTGTACTGTGAGACACCCAGGCAGTTAAAACTAATTAATTATATGATAGTGACAGAGATGATCTGTTGTCATAGAGATAAACCAACATAAGAATTTAAATTAATTAAACCTAAATCAAGGAATGGACATCTTATCTTTCTTCTGAAGTGATAATTTCTAAATGCTTATTAATTATATAAATTCAATGATAAATGTATTTTCCTAATAATTAAATTTCTCATTCTTTAATGCAAACTTGAAAATTTGTTACAATGCAGATTAGAAGGATACAGGTTAGGTGAACAAATACATTATGAAATATTCCTAATCAGTAGTGTGGACTAATCAACATGCAGTATTTGTGATTGCATTGCATATGAAATATGATTTAGGTTTCAACTAGTGGAGATTAACCCTTACAGGTAAGAACTGACTTTTAGTATCCAGTTTTGCATCTGGAATTCAAAGATACAAAAATTTGCAATAAGTCTTTTTGAATTATTACACTTTTCTAAATCTCCTCAATTCTTTTTGTGTTTGCAGATAGTCAATGAGGAATTAGAAGAATTGCTTTCCCAGCAACAACAAATTGAAGGCAGCTATAAGAAAGCAATTGCTAAGAAACAACAGTTGAAATCCAAGACAAAAAATAGCCAAAGTTTGGCAAAAGCTGATGATGAAATAGAATCAATTGGTAAAAAATTGGGAAACAACACACTGAAATTTGGACGTTCAATAGAGCAAAATCCATTGGCGATTGATAACATTATCAAAATTGATAATGACCGGTATGTTTTTTGGTTTCCAATTTTTTATTCTTAAATTTTTCATATTTTTTCTTTTCAATTTCCCGGCGTCTTTTTTAAATTTTATTTTTGATTCTTTATTTTTCCTTTCTCTTTACCTTTCACATATTGACTTCCTTCTTCTGCTCCGCCTACTTTGCACCTTTTTTTAACTTCTTCCAAAATTTTACACCTCTTCTTAAATTATTACAGTCTTTCTCACTGGTTTCTGTTACTCCATGCCCCTTCGACTTCCTAATCTTTTACATTACTCCCTTTCTTCTATTTCTTCTTGCTCCCTTCACTTCCAAAACCTTTACAGTCCTTCTCTCTTTCTTCTGTTACTCCTTGCCTCCTCCTTTTCCTAAACCTTTACAGTCCTTCTCATTTTTTTCTATTTTTCCTTACACCCTCCACTTCTAAAACTTTACAGTCCTTCTCTCTCTATTCTAATTCTCCTCACCCCCTCCTCTTCCTAAACATTTATAGCCCTTCTCTTTTCTACTATTTCTCCTTGCATCTTTCTTCCTCTTCACTTTTTCTATCATATTCATTTTTTACTTACCCTTATATATTTTCCATTTATTTTTATTGTCTTCCTTCATTTTTATAAACTTGCTACATTTTTCTTTCAAAGTTTTCTTCTCTCTTCCTTCTCCATCAATTATTTTCTCATTCTTTTTTCTTTACTCTTCTCTTCCTTTTCTGAAATTTAGTCTCTCTTTATACAAATATCTACAATGCTATTTATCCATTACAGTGATATTCTATTTATTTGAAGAAATTATAGTGATATCACATTTATTTACTTTCAGTACAGTAATATTCCATTTATTCACATGCATTCCAATAATATCCCATTTATTCCTCCAATCAGTGGAATGGCTTGTTAATTTTAACACCTTCAAAACAGAACTGTTTTCATTTAATCCCTGCAGAGAACATTTTCTGCATTCTATCAACATGGCTGATGCTAACCTCCAGGAGAGCAACTCCTTACATCTCCTTGGGCTTACCTTTTCCATTGGTATGAAGTGGATTGGTTATATTCAGTCAATAGCTTGTCTACTGCTAGTAAAGTTGGTCTGCTCTGTTGTGCCAGACAATCTTTCTTGTCAGAATCCATCTTGTACATTTATAAATTTACCATTTGTCTGTGCATTGAATATTGCTACCATTTCTGGTCTGGTGCTCCCACTATATCTCTCCACATTCTTAACAAAATTCAAAGAAGGATCTGCAATGTAATCAATCCTGACCTGGCATCTCAACTTCAGTCACATTCTTACCAACATGACATGACCTCCCTCTGTCTTTTCTACAAATATTTTCCTTCTTGGTGCTCCAACTGCATGAATTTAAATATACTGTTAGATTAGCAACTAGTTTTCACCATTTTACTATTGAAATAGCAAAAGATGCAACTGTATGTTCTATTCTAATAGTTTCTTTTCTCACCTGTTTCCCAGTTTCTTGCCTCCCTGCCACCTACAATCTTCAAAAATTTAAATGCAATGCCAATCGCCATTTACTGTCTTTTATTGTCCTTCTCTCTCACTAAATTCTTCTCATTCTCTTTCACTCCAATTAACCCCTTGCATTTTAGTGGCATTATTGCCACACTTGGAGAGAAATGATTAAAAAAACTTAACTGTATTATAGTGACATCCTATTTATTTGAATGCATTAACCTCTGACTATAATCAAAATATCTGCTATTTACTTACTTTTTCCTCCCCTTTTATTTCTGTTGGCGTTTGTCTTCCCCCGTTCATCTGCCAACCTCTCTTCTACGTTTATCATATCCCCTTGCTCTACCCAATTATAACTACCAGAATATTACATCTTTAAGAATTAGACTAAAAGTATATGCTCATGAATAATTTATCAAGTCCACCCCCAGGTCATCACTTCCTATCTGAGCTCTGCTGTATTTAAAACAATCATTCTAAGCTTTTTCTTATACACTATTTTTCAGTTGTTATTTCTTCACAAGAAAGTTTTCCAATGTAGCAACAAATGCATGCAACACATATTTGTATCTTTTTTTAAAAAATATATTTTATCTAAAAGAAAAAAAAACACTACCTGTAATTATAATCAGATTTCCATTTCCCTATCTGAAAATCATGTTGTTATCTTGCACTTTTATAAAAGCAATGTTATGTTCTTTTGCACTGACTGATCTGCAACTAGACTTCTCAAGAGGTCAACAAATCAGAGAGGAAAGAAAGGGATTTATATTGACAGAACCAAAATAACTAAATTTTTATCACATATTTACTGTATAAAATAGTAATCCTGATTAATTTTCTTGTTAAAACAATTATTAAATACTAGCTTAAAAGCTTCCCTATCAGGCGGCATTTAAAGTAGCTCCTGCAGAGAGCACTTGACTGGGCCTTCATCATAATAGGTAGGGAGGAGTAGAGGAGATAGTTAACAATAAACTACAGAAGAACTCAAAACTGATTGCTGCATTTAAGTATTGCATTAATATTTAGCTTACCTTTTAAAAGTTTAATGATAGTTCTTCTGCCGTCACTTAATTTAAAGACAGTTTGATGTATGTAGGTCCTTACTTTCCATACAAGTAATTATTTTTATTTCATGGGTGACTTTTGCTGGATTTCGCAATTCATTTTGATTATTCCCAAATTTATTTCCAAGTTATAAAAATTGTTATCATACAAAAAAATTTGTAGCAAAAAATCACATAAAAAATTTACCAAAAACAATCACAGTAATGAAAACTTGAGAATCTAAAAGTTTAGGATTGGGGTCTGGATCCAGCCTGGAATGTTTTTAATTTGCTCATGGAGTTGGCCTGATTCCAAAATGGTATGATATGTTGGGTTACAGCCTCTAGGAGTAAAATTGAAAATGTGGACAATTTTATTTTGAAACATTGTAATTTGAGAACAGTAATTTTTTCATTTGAACATCAGCTACTGAAAGTTAGAAAGTTGTATCCCTTTAATTGTTTTTATCAGTACAACCAAGATGGTGGAATCTGAAAGCAATTGCAGTAATGAAAATTTGGTAGCCAAAGTTTCAAGATAGCAGGTCTGGATCCGGGCTGGAATGTTTTTAATTTGCTCATGGAGTCAGCCAGATTCCAAAATGGTATGATATGTTGGGCTACAGCCTCTAGGAGCAAAGTTGAAAAAGTGTCACACAGTGAAACACTGACATTCACATTTATTATATAGATGATCAGTTAATTCTGGTCTAAATTGATATTCTATAATCTTATCTTGTGTGGATAGTGTAACAGCTATCAGTGTGGAAAATGTAATCTGCAAGTCAACTTCAAATTCTGACCTAGGGTGTCATGAACCTGTCTTTTCTTCCCACAGCTATGGGTTAAATAGTAGGACAGACTGTTCTAACTTTGAATGGTAGTCAGACTATAAGAAGGACTACTCTGAATTTAAAACCCTGGAGAAGACAGCAGAAAACCACTCCTCTATATTTTCCAAAGATTTGTGTTAATTCACAGATAATAATAGTATGTGGAGAGCCATGACTGTCTAAACCCTCTGAAGAGACATGGCATCAAAAAAAAGATAAATTATCTCGACTTGATATATGCATCTACTCATTATAGTTTGGTTGGTTGTTTGTTCCTCTCTCTCTCTCTCTCTCTCTCTCTCTCTCTCTCTCTCTCTCTCTCTCTCTCTCTCTCTCTCTGTGCAGTTTCAAAGTATAGTTTGGCAATTTTATGATGGTTTGGGATTTGTGGTTTCATCCTTGCTGAGCAGCCTTTTAGGTTATGTTGGTATAATACACATTTTACTATAGACATAGTTATATTTGTACCTATTTCCTCCAGCATCTTCACAAGACCCATTGGTGTTGTCCTGGGATTGATTTGCATTTTTAATTCCAAACTATGTTCATTTTAAAGAAATGCAACATGTCTCTTGCCACGATGGCTTTTTGGTGCCATGGTGTTTATACTTGCAACACTATTGTTTGTGCAGATAAAGGTGTTGCCCCCAAGTGCAAAACAGCTGCTGATTTATCTTTATTTTCCGATGGTATCAAGAAAAAGAGGCACTGAGTTTGAAGGTTAGCCTTAAAGTACATCCACATGTAAATCTCCAATTGACTCACCTGATGACAAGTAGCCTATCAAAACATTCTACAGCAATGACATCATTTGCTGGAATATTTTAAATGGTTTAAATGAACTCTCATCTTAGTGTATATGAACTACTGGCTGACTAGGAATGTCATGAAAGAAATAAAAACTGAAATCCCTCATATTATTCTGACATTTTCTCATTTTAAAATGGTAATTCTATCCTAAGACAGTAAATCTTTATTGGAAGGAGATGTGAGAAATTGGGACACAATGAGTTTAAATGGATTTGGATTAGGTGAATGTAAACATCTGATTTCAACTATATATATATATATATATATATATATATATATATATATATACAGTGGGGTGAAACAAATATTTGTACACATAATATATAAATTTTTAATTTATTGTATTTCTAACTAATGAATAAACATACTTTTCATATAATTAACTGTATACAGATGCATAATAACTAAATCTAATATCCAAATCATATTCAAATCCAAATCATGTACATTCAATCCAATCATTACTTTTAAATTAATAAGAAAAGCTTGAATATTTAGGTCCTTTGTGCATACATGCGAAACTATATATTACTAAGTTTATAAAAAATAATAATTTACTTAATCAAAGAAATGAAATTCCTATTCTTTGCCGACATTGTCAAAAATTATCATTAAATAATGTTTAAAAAAAACTGATAAATGAAATATAAATATTTATATTTGATATTTAATAATAATTTTTAAATAATTTAAGTAATTCTATTACATTTATTTGTTTTAAAAGAAGTATAGTCTATTAGTAATAAAATTAAGAATAATATTTTAAAATTGTAGTTCAATACAACCTATTCATATACAAACAACCCTTTTAGAAAAAATCTTTATGTATACAAGTTCAAATTTTATGGCGAAATAAAAATGCTGAAAAACTTTTTGTCATTGAAAAAGACCAGACGACATGTGTTGAACGGATGTCATCATTCATTGGAAAAGGCACCCCTACCCTACCTTGACTTAACCTCTTTTTGAAAGTAACTCATATTTTGATGCAATAGTTGTCAGTGAAAATGAATACCCTACCACCCCTTGTTAAAATGATTGGATTTCTCTGTATCCTTAGAAACTAATATTATGAATGTATGTATTATATAAATTATTATTATTAATGTGTCTTGATTGTGTTTGCATATTACCAACGAATACCTTTTGAAAAAGTGTTGGCAAAAAGGATGCTAAAGGTACAACAATGACATCTATTTTGTTCAAGTATATATATATATATATATATATATATATATATATATATATATATATATATTTTTCTCTCTCTTGCTTGTAGTTAGAATGCATTTGATTACGTTATAGTAGTTTGATATGTTTAGAGTTATTTGAGCAAAGATATGTATTAATTATGCATACCTATGTATTTGGTGTGTGACTATAGTTTTGCTGTGTGGTGTTCCCAGTTGACTGATGAACTGGGAACACTACCCAGAAAAACCATAGTCACACACCAAAAACGTAGGTACCCATATATGTACTAATAAATATATATATGTGTGTGTGTGTGTGTGTGTGTGTGTGTGTGTATACATATATATATGTATGTATGTATGTATGTCACTTGTTATTATTATTAATGTATCTTGATTGTGCCTGTATATTACCAATGAATACCTTTTGAAAAAGTGTTAGCAGAAAGGATCCTAAAGGTACAATAATCTATTTTGTTCAAGTATATATATATATATTTTTCTCTCCTGCTTGTAGTTAGAATGCATTTGATTATGTTATAGTAGTTTGATATGTTTAGAGTTATTTGAGAATGTATTATCTTCATTTTTTATGTTAATATTCCCAAACTGTTAATATGTATGTTGGTTTTATAACAACAACAATGACAAGAAGGCTTACATTTCACTTGAACAATCATACTTCAATCTCAAAACATTTAAAGGAACACTCATATCCACAGTCACAGTTTAGACAGATATTAGTAAAAAATACAGCAGTGCTTCATAAAGATAATAATAAGCAAAATCTTAAATTTCTTGAAGCCCTTTTATATAAGAGAATTGTGGCCAAATATAAATAAAGTCAACTTTGAGTATAGTAGCAATTTTCCAAGCGTAGCTTAAATGTGGCACAAGGCCGAAAGTATGGGGCACCCAGTGAGGATCGAACTCACTTTTCAATAGTAACTGATTTAGCAAGACATGCTTGCTAACCGTTACACCATGCTGAGGCACCCAAACTTTGAGTATAGTACTTAAATGTTTGTAGCTGCAAAGTGTTATATAAAAAATAATAAAGTAAAATACTACAATTAAAAGATCTTTGAAAGAAAATTTTGTAATTTTTCTTCATCAAATTTCTACAGCCACCAAGAAATTAATTTATGAACTTGAAAGGATTAAAACTAAAATAGACATAATACAAACATTTTTATTATTTAATACGTCTATTATTTATTATTTAACCAAACGTGCTTGGATGAAAATATGCTACATAAATATATATATATATATATATATATATGTATACTAGCAGCATGGCCTGGCGTTGCCCGTGCTTGATTCAAAAATCGTACAACTCATACAGCAATTGCTATCACTTGACTTAAAATATTTTTGCCCTTCCTTGCCTTTAAAGGAGTGCCCTTTGCCGTGCTGATGTTGCTACATGCCTTACTTCTTGCCTATCTCACATTGCAAATTTTTTCTAAGATCTATACTAAACATTAAATCTGTTATGAAAAAAGAACTAAACAAAATGAACACAAAACGATCAGCTTTAAAAAAGGACTTGTAACTGGAATAACCGAACGAAAAAAGAATGTTAACAAATACTTTTTCACATCGAACCCAGTTCTGCAGAATCAGAATCAATGTTGAGTTTAAGCAAGCGAATGAGCCAATTGGAGTAAAGTGCCATGCAAATTTTAATTTTTTCACTTGTGACGAATGCAGCTATTGATTTTTTTTGCATGCTAGCATGCTATTTAACATTTGTGTCAATCAGCTGTTGGCTCTCATGTTGGCCAATAGAATCTTCCTGCCTATTTGTGGCAGCCAGCTATAGGCTCTCACTCTGGCCAGTAGAAAATAGCCACAAACTACATGAAAACTGCCATAGAAGCATGAAAAAATCGATTATTTCCACTATCGTTGGGAGTTGGGAAATGCAAAGTAGGACTTGGCCATTCTACTAACTTGGAGCATGTGCATGTAAATTTTGGTGCAAATCCGTCAAAAATTGCGACCGTGCATTTATTACATACACACACACACACATCCTGCCTTTTATATATATATATATATATATATATATATATACACACACACACACACAGACACATGTGTGTGTCAATGTGTATATATATATATTGGCAAAATACTATAGGCTCTACTAAACTCTGAATTGGTTAAGCATCTCACCTTGCAGAATCTTCTTTCAAATAAGTAATACGGCTTTCGCTTCACTAGATCAACTGCCAAGGTGTTAACAATTATTGTTTAAAGAGTCTATCAAGCTTTAGACAGGTTTTGACATGCTGGTCTTCTTCAGGAGTTGAAAGCTTATGGTATTTCTGGATGTATCTTTGATCTGATTCATTCTGTCTTATCAAATCTTGAAATGATTTTTTTATATTAATGAAATTGGCTAGAATTTATATCCAGAAAACAGATTTAAAAAGAAAAATTTAATTTAAAATGTCAAATATCTTCTTCCTGCACATGTGCAGTTGTATCACCAATGAACATTCACTTTTGTCTGATGAAGTTTTAAAGGACAAAACATGTTACATGAAATGATAACTCTGTTCAAGCCCCCTTGCACCTACACTGTTTCTAATTTTCATCATCAGCCTTTCTAATGTCATTATCTATGCTGATGACAACTATTTGCACTTGTTTTAATGTAAGTCATATTTGTTCAATAAAGTCAATTTGGTGACTGATCTAAAAAATATACTTTAATTTGTTGTTAACTGAGGCAAGAAATAGCTTGTTAATTTTAACACCTCCAAAATGAAACTGCTCTCTTTTAATTGGGTTAGAGAACCTTTTTCACTTTTCACCAGCTTGGCTGATGCTAACCTCCAACACAGTGACTCACTGAACCGTCTCAGGCTTATGTAAGTGATAAGCCATGTTTTACAAAGGTCTTTTGTAACTTAAAACTTGCTCTATTCAATGTTGTCATTGTGCTTCTTATGTCTGTTGTAGTTTTTGTAGAAATAAATAGTTGGCATTACTTTTGGAGAATTCTGTGCATCTCTGGATAAAAATAATAAAACAGTACTTCATAGGTAACAAACAATTTGTTTTTCTAATTTACATTTTTAACAGTAATAAAATAAACTTGTATAAAAATCTCAATTTTATCTTGCTTATAAATAAAAAGAAATTTTCTTGCAAAGTTATCTCTCTTTCCTCTGATGATTGTTACAATGACAAAACAGACTTGATTACCTTACAAGAGAAAAAACTGAATTACTTTTAGGATGGGACAGAAAAAGTAATAAAAATAAAAAGAATAGCACTAGAAATATTCTTTCTTTTTTTTATTTCCTTCATTCCACTTGTTGGTTGGAATCTTTGTTTGGTTTTCTCTCTTCTTCAGAAGACTAACAATTATTTTTTCCTGCTCTTTCTTTAGTGACAATAGAGATATATATTTTCAAAAGAACTTGCTCAAGGCTTATACAGCTGTACATGAATGAGTGGCAAGACTAACTGCTTGTATTGTTCTGAACTGAACAGTTCTTGAACAAACCAATATGTAAAGGTGGAATTTACATTCCTGGATATTCTTTCTTTCATGATGATTGATAAGTCATTGCACTGCGTACCAACAAGTTCAGTAACATAACTTTCTGAAAATAGACATTTTTTTTACCTTTAGACTCACTGAAATAACTGCTAACAAAAGGGGTTGATATTTTTATATGAATATTATAAAATGTTGCAATGCATCTGAAGTTTAGTCAATAAAATTCAATTAAATTTTTAAAATGCACACTGTAATAAAACATTGTTGCTGCACAAACCACAGCAGCAACACCTAGTGTGGTGAGGCTGTGGTCTTATACTTCACAGGGGAGTCTAATAGCACTAAAGAGGTTTAATGTGCTGGTGTTGTAAGCCATTGCTCATAAATTTTTAATTCAGTATGTCAAGAATTTGAACTTAAATCACAGTTGTATAGAACTTTTGTCATGTGTGTGTTTGTGTGTCTAGGCTTAGTTGAAGACCAACAAAAGTTTTCTGTTTAACATTTTTTATTTAATTTTTTTACAGTTTGGACCATTTTTCTGGTTTCCAGGGAAAATCTGAACACAAATTGTCTAATATATTTTGAGTGCTTTCAGCTTTCATAAGCCATTATCAAATGGAAAATATAGCTACCAAATTGAGACAACTTTATCAACTATTCTGACAACTGACTGAACAACAAAGATAATTCTGTGACTTATGGTCTAATTTCTATATCTTCACAAAATACGACTCAAATTAAAGAAAAATAAGAAAAAAATGGATATTGAAATCCATGACAAAAACTTCAAATGAATAACCAAATAATTAATGGTCCTACTGAAACCTGAAGGTATGATGAATCAATACAACTACTACTGTATCTGCCATCAACACAGTATTATCTACATATGTTATATTGTTAAGATTGTACCCACCAATAAGTCCTAGTTGGGTCTCCAGATCCCTTAGGATAGTCTTGCTCTAGAGGTTCAATAAATCTGGTGAGAAGACACATCTTTGCCTCATAGTCCGTTTTATTTTTGTGCATCTACGCAATTTATTTTCTACTTGCATGTAGGTAGTTTGCTTTCAGTATAAATTTGGTATTATTTTAACATCCTTCCTAAATAGATTGAGTTTCCCTAACAGTTCAAATAGTTCTTTGTGCTGAACCTCAAATGCTTTTGTGTAGTTTATAAACATAAATGTACATCCTTTTACATTTGTATTGTACTGACATTTTTTTGATAATAAATATATCATTGCTTGTTCCAGTCTTCTTGAAAAAATCACACTATTCTTGTCCTATTTGTGGTCTAATTGTACTTCATGCTCTATTACTCAGAATTTGGATTATTAGCTTGGTTAAGCTGATTGTCTGATGGAATTGGCATTCATTGGAACCTAGTTTCTTAGGTAGCACTATGAAGAGGGATCTTTTGATATGTCGCCTTTATTTTTCCTTTATTATTTCTGTGATTTTGTTGATGCTAAAATTGCCTAAAGCTGAGAGCATTTCTACTATGATCGCATCTGGTCCTGTTGCTTTGTTCATCTTGTCCAGTGTTGATCTCACTTCAGATTTTAATATTTCTAGTCCTTCCATACTTTTGTCTATTACAGGTGTTTCGCTCTCTCATTATGAAATTGTTCCCCATCTTTGGAGTATTTATTCTTTTTCTATTATCAGTGTTGCCTCCTTTCATTTTATACAAACTTTTTGCTGAACACATCTTTTATCCCATTAATTCATTTATCCTTTCATGCATACTTGCCTTATCCATGATGCTCATTCTATTTCTGCACACTTTTCATTGAGTCATTCCTCTTTAGCCTGCCCATATTTGTTTCTAATTTCTCTGTTTAATGTTCAGTACTCTGTACCATTAATTGGCATTTGTTTTGTTGTCTCTTTTACATCATTTCATTTTTTTTTTAAATCCAAGCAAAACAATAAAGGCACTAAGATGTAAGGGGTTATTGAGTGTGAGAGAATATGAGAAAAAGAAAACATTATTGAGAGAGAACAATAAAAGAACAAGAATTAAGAAACAGAAGATAATGATTGACATTGGCATTTAAATTTTTGAAGATCAAAGTTGATCAGAAAGCTGAAAGAAAGTTCCACAAGCAAGAAATGCAAGAGAAGAAACTGTTAGCATAGAACTTACAGTTACATCTAGATATTTCAACTGTAAAATGATGAGACTTTGCTGCAAATCTAGTAATACACTTAAATTCATATCTATATACCAAAGAGGAAAGCACATCACATCTCAAGAATCTCATACAAATTTTCTCATTTTCCTTGGCATGATCTCATTTGCCAGTATCACTAGTAGTTCTTTCAACATGTTCCCTTTTGAATTTCTAGTTTCATTCAAGTTATATTTGTTTTTGATTGTCTATATACATCTCTTTGGTCATTCAGGAGTCTGTAGTATTGTAGTTTAGATGTTTCTTTGGTTTTCTTTAATGTTTGTAATTTTACTCTTAGGTAGCATACAACTGGAAGGTGATTATTCCCACAGTCAGCACTTGGATAGGTTTTACAGTGTAAAACTGCATTTATAAAGTCTTTTATTGATAGTTATGTATTTAATCTGCTTCTTCCTGTCCATAAGAGTCTTTGGTGTTCTTCAAACTAGGTGTTGATTACCACGGGTTCATTTATCGCTCCACCTCTTAGTATTTTACATGTCAACCATAGAAAACAAAATTTTACAACATACCCTAAAGCAACAATTTATAACCACTATGTCAATATATTTATATTAACTAAAAATACAGATGAAGTCCAAAATCTTTTTAAAATCCCTTTTTTATAAAAAACAACCAACTGAAACCCATGCTTATTTGGCTATAACAATGAAAGTTCACACAGATCCAAAATAGCCCTCATAAATAGTTTAATAAATGAGGCCTTCAATGTCAAATCAACAAGGATCTGACCATCACCAATATAGATTTTTTTCAAATTATAGAGCTTCATGATACAAATTGAATTGTGCTTATTTTACATCTCTAGGACAAATGGTTCTGGAGATAGGATACTTTGACCTCAGTTGGCAAGGATCTATAACTGGTTAGCAATTTTTTGTTATTTCTTTATTTTGTTATATTTTTTCAATCTACTACTTTTGCAGTGGATAATTTTTTCTTGCTCTTCCTCTATTTATTGTATATTTTCATGTTATTTTATGTAATCTTAACACTATTTCAGATGTTTTTTAAATAATTATTTTCATTATATCACTTTTTCATATAAAAGTCTATTTGTTGTATGATAAAAATATAAACAAAACCAAAAATAAGGTTGTTTATTTTCAGTTGAATTGGTCAACAGTTGACTATAAATAAATTCTGTTGATTTTATGGCCACATTTCTTATGTGAATATTAATCAGCATTCAAAGACCTCTCTAAACATATACAACATGACTGTATTAGAAGATATGAAAATGCTAGCATATAGTCTGCCATTTTGAATGTGGCCCAACTCAATAAAACCCTTGTAGCCCAGGCCACAGTCAAAAGTCCACCACAAAATTTTGTATATATCTTGCCATAAGGAAGATAATTTTATTGTCAAATTTAAAATATTAATGATATGCTTTTTGAGAAATTAAAGATCAAAAGTTAAGGCCATAATCAAATTATTTTATTTGACCTCTAGACAAACAGAAAAAATAAAAACATCACATTTTAGGTCTATCCAAGTACTTTAAAATAGCATATAATTTAGCTTTGTAGGTGGAAAAACAACTGAGATATTGATATTTAAAATTTGTGACTATTTTCCAAAATTCACCTTTTTGGCAACAATCAAAGAATCATATCTCAGGAACCCTTTGACCTCTTGATCATTCAATTTATACCATGAAGCTCTATAAGTGTACCAAATTTAAAAAAATAGAATATATAAATATATACAAAAATATAAAACAAAGTGGAGGAAGAGAAGAAAAAAATATTCACTGTAAAAGTAATGGATTGAAAAATATAACAACAAAGAAATAACAAAAAAGGACTAACCAGTTATAAATCCCTGCTCTTCAGAGCCAACCGAGGACAAAAATATGTGTGCAACAACTAAGAAAAGAATTGACTTGAGACCAGGATTGATCAGGAGATGTTGGCTAAGATATGTCAAGGGTAACATGAAAATTTGCATATACTTGTGAATATTTCATGTTCTGCTATCGCAGAACACTTAATAAATTATGCAAACTGTGCTTTGTTTTTCTCTAAGGATTTTTTCACCATAATCAGCAAAGCACATTCAGATTACCATCTGAGTATTCTTGAAACCGCTTACATTAGAATCTAAGCAACCTTCCCTCTTATAAACAGAAGGAATGACCGCTCACTCTAAATATAATCTGTTTATAATTTATACTGTTAATTCCCTGGTAAAAAAAATATTTTTTCTTTCTTCCCACTATTTTTAGTTGTTTTGGGCATATTTTTTTTTGATTGACGCTTTCTTTTTATATTTTTTTTATATGTTTAAAATGAGCAGTCTTTAAATTTAAAAAAAAACTACCCAACATGAATAAAATTTTATTATATTTAGGAACAAACATTAAATATATTTCAATTAATAATAAAAAAATTAAAGGTCTTCAGTTGTTCACTCATAAATTACAATGACATGCCCAAATTTTAAGATAAAGAATAAAAAATCAGTAAACATGCAGATAACACTAGAAAAAATGCATCATTGATGAGAGATTTATGCATTTTCACTGTTTTATCAAACTGTTTAGCAAATTTTGCAAAATAAAATGAATGATAACAATGGATCAAGTTTTCAGATAAGAGGAAAGATTAGTGATATTTTCAGTACAAATTTTTTCCTTATGGAGACAAATTCTCCCTTAAAGATCTTAAAGAGAAATACATCATTGTGCAGAAGAAAAGTAGAATATATCTCGAACTTCTCTTGCAATTAGAATATTATTCACAAGATGATTGGCAAATCTGATTTAAATTTCAGTTCATTTTTATTTTCTTAAAATCATCATGTTAGCATTTTTACAAAAATTATTGTTTTCTCACTTATTTTTACTTTAAACATTATCTTACATTATAAATAATCTTATATATTATCTTATATTATTAAAATATTATATTATTATCTTATATTATTAAAATATTATATTATTATCTTATATTATTAAAATATTATATTATTATCTTATATTATTCTGAGAACATTGCATAGTAAGGATCGAACCATTTTAGTGATAGTCTATTCCAATTAACTAAGCTTCACTGCAGGCTTACGTCATTGAAATAATTTTACTTATTGTTTATTTCAATCATACAAGTTTCATATATATGCATATATGTATGTCTTACATATGTATACACACAAACATTATATATATATATATATATATATATATATATATATATATATATATATATATGTATATATGTATGCAGGTGTGCAGTGAAATAGGAAAGAACACGTTAGGTAGATAATCCAGTGTTCCTTAGTATTTAGCTTTATTTTCAAAAGGACAGTGCTCCATACAGAAGTAGAGCTATTCCCAAATTTTCGCTTGACAAGGAAGCGGGTCCAGACACCTTAACTCTACATAACTTAAAAAATTATGTTAGGGGTCTCGGCTCTCGCTTTTGAAACATGAGAACTCTTATGTAGCGGAGGAATCATATTTTTAAAAACTAAAAAAATATTATTATAATATATTATATATATATATATATATATATATATATATATATATATATATATACATATATATATACACACACACTACTACAGTTCAAAGGTTTGAGGCAACACCTGGTAATTTTTTAAATTGGTCCAAAAAGTAGTTGTTTATTATACTGTAACAGAGAGAGTTTGGGAACCACACACAAACACACACATATATTTCTTTTTTTTTATTTGAAATTGGAGTAGATTTGAACAGTGAAATTAGATCAGAACAATTTTGTTTACTGATGGGAATCTGATCTAGCCCATTTGGAATTGGGTCATTAGGAAGACAATGGAAGATGATCGAGATAATTTTTTATCAGTTAAAATTTGAAATAAAGCTTACTAAAGCTATGAGGATCTTTGAAATTCACATGATTTTGTGTTGACAGCAGCACTCGTGATAATCATGTAAGGACCAAGGGTTGATATATGATCAGCCAGATTTATCTATATAAACGTGTACAGAAATCTGTTGACAGAGTGGTTGGCTCATCTGCTGTCAAGAGCAGTCGAGCTGGATAGAGAGAGGTCGGAGACTGGAAGTGACGTCAGAGATTGGAACCAAACGCCCGCTAATATATTTTGTTGATATAAATATGAAGAAGCAAATTACTCCTCCAACAATCTAAGTCTGCTACTGCTACTATTATTACTACCACTGGAAACGGAAACATTGAACAAGCTACAATAATCAAAAGGTTGTTTTTGGGCTTGTCTGTCATCGAGTGCAGTCGAGCTGAGTGGAAGGATATCAGAGACTGGAAGTGATATCAGGGATTGGAACAAACCCCCCCACTAACATGTACTGTTAATATAAGTACCGATGCTTTTGCTACCATGAAGATTACTACTACTGTTACTACCGCCGAGGAGGAACGCAACTATAAACTTTAAGCTGTGCACAGAAATCTTTATCTCTCCATCGGAATAGTCGTATATCGTTCTGAGACGGTTTCACAACAAGCTAATCACAACCCACTTTCTCTCTGTCTAGAATCCAGTGTATGAGTTTTTACGTCAATTATTTTCTTTTCTGTAGCCTGTTTCTTTTCTATACTATTCTTTTCTGCTATATAAAAGGACATTAACAATTCAACCATTGAATAGTTGTTTGTCTGGCTTTCTGCATATATATTTTTTTTTTTGGTGCATTCTAAATTTCTTAACACAGACACTCCAGCCATGTCTACATCTTCAGTCGACTGTGAATGGATGAACATCACTTCTGCTTTCTGGATCAAACCAAACACAACATAGGCAGGAAGCAGGATTAAACCAGTCGACCGGTCGAATGATCTACGGATGCTCAGGGGACCTACGATCACTCCCTTAAGTTCAGTTAAGACCGAGTAGACACCTCAACCCAGAGAGTAAGACATCAGAGGTTGAGGGGCTGGGGCAAAAATGTTAGAATACATGGTTTAAAAAAATGTGTCATGATTTTTTATTTGAAATATTAATGTGGCGAAAAGAAAAAACATTTTATGATTCAATTTTGGTTGCATCAAAATATTCTCCTTTAGCCTTGATTATTGCAACACAAATTTTGGGCATTTATTGCAGAAGTTTCTCAAAGTATAAGTGTGATAACTGGTCCCATTCTTTTTTCAATGACTCTAAGAGCTCTTTTTCATTTTTTTTCACTCTTCTGTCAAGTTTATCCCATAATAATTCTGGGGGTGACTTCAAACTTTGGAACTGTAGTGTGTTTATATATATATATATATATATATATATATATATATATATATATATATATATATATATATATATATATATATATATTTCACAAAATACATCTTTTCAATGAACAAGAGGGTATCATCAGTGATGTGATTCCTGGGTTCCTCAAGAATCTGGGATCTCTCAACATCATATTCTCTCCCCCAAGCAACCCAATCATAGCTAATTGGATCCTGATTCTCCCCTCAGCAACAGCATTTTACAAATTTTTGCCTCCATTTTGATATTGGTAAATTTTGACTGTTAGGTGGTTCCATAGTTTTATACATTTTGATCAAGTTACCCCTAGTAAAAGATCAAATTAAAAAATACATATCTACAAATTGACTTTTGCCTTCTACCTTATCAGTCCACAAGTACCAAGATTAACAATATGATGTGGTTTTAATAAATAGTCACCAAACTATGGTTTTGAATTTTAAACTGTTTTGAATTTCGTCAAAAAGATTAATAATACTTAAATAACCAGCTACCTACACACACACACACACACACACACACACACACACACACACACACACACACATATATATAAAGGCAAAAGGAAATCTTAATAGTGTTGAACTCAATCCAATCTTAATGCCTGTCAGAGGAAGAAATGTTTTAATAAAGAAGTTTTCCTTTCGTTTATATATATATATATATATATATATATATATATATATATATATATATATGCTGTTATTTATTCTTAATATATTTAAACACAGTAGTTGATGCATTTAGCCCAATGTTTATTAAAATTTGGTAACTTGTATGAAGTATCAAACAAGTTATATTCCACACATTTCACAGATATAATGAAATTTCCTAGAGAAACTGAAACAAGTTTTCTGTTCATATCCCAGAGATAATCAGAGAAAGATAATTTCACACAGATACATAATTAAAGATTAAAACAGGGAAAAAAGACCTAATTTTTTTTAATGTACTCCTAAGAAGTAAATGGGTAACTGTAGTCAGAGGTCTTCGAACTATGCTAATATGGCTGTTCATCGTAATTAAGTTAATATTATCAGATAACTTTGGCAAATGTTAAGAGTTGTAAAGGAAAACAACCAGAAACTAATGATATATTCTATGAAGAATTCTGGAGAATAAAGATGATCATAGCATTTATGCTTGAAGCATTTGTAATTTGATTCTCATTTGGAATTCACTGATGCTATTGGTCAGTTATAAATGACTAATGAAATGAACAGAACATGTAATTATAATTTAGTATAGACCTTAGGCATCAGTCTGTACTCAGCTCTATGCTAAAGCACATGACAGAAGAGTGAGGCGTCTTAAATGTCAAACTTAGACGGTATAAATCACAAGAATATAGTATCAAATCGTTCAACATGAAAATGCCAATTTATAAAAAACAAAATAAAGTGATCTTCAAATGATTAGATGTAACCTATGTTAATAGTGTCTTCTCTTACACTTCTCATTTGTGGAACTCTTTTCTGGATTCTTGATTGCCATTCAACTTTGATCTTCAAAAATGTAAATGCAAAGTTTATCATTATCTTCTGTCATTTTAATTATGAAATTATCCATTTTGTGAAAAGATGCCATTGCTGGAAGCATTCTCAGAAATCATTTTCTGGAATACCTTTTAGTAATTTTGCTGGATATCAGCAAATTCAGGGCAGTTTTCAATTTGGGAAATAGCCAAATAATCACAGGGGTCTAAGTCTGGTGAATTTTTGCAGTGGAACTCACAAATTTGTAAGGCACCATTTTTCTCATTACCAAATCCTCTGATAGAATCTGTTACACTTTCTCCTTATTCATATTTAGTTGTTCTACTCTCAGATACTCAATCTCCAATCTGAGTGCAACAAGGTTTACACTTTGTCCACATTTGGATCATGTGCCATGAATGTCTAGTGGCTTATGATACCTGCATCAAGTGGATTTTAAATGATTCTATTTGGGCCTAAAGATGTTTTATGACTGTTTTGCCAATAAAATCAAAATGTTAGAGCTTCAAAGCATCTACTCACAGTCCACAAGTAGAGAAAAAAGAAATAAAGTAAATAAATGAATGAAAATATTTGGGATCAAGTGTCACCCAACTGGAAGGTGGGGAATTACAGTTGTGGGCTTAAGGACACATTCTAGAATGGCTAGTGACAAGATAGAGAGAATGGGAGGGAAAAATTGCCAGTCATAGAATAGTTATAGAGGGCCTGTTACAATCCATCCATCTAAATGTAGAGAAACCAAGACACAGCGTCAGTAAGGGAGAGTAACCATTATGACTGCAGATGTAGAAAGGGACAGTGAAGGTGACAGGTATTGAAATCTATAGTCAAATTTTCATAATTCAAATCTTTCTGGTCATACCTTGAAAGCATTGTCCGAAAATATAGTCTATGTTCATTGCACATATAGCTCCAGTAAAACTCACCTTGAACTTATGAATAATAAGGCAGAGTTTGTCTGTTTTTGTTATAGGGGGCCAAATCTTAAATTTGGTGTGAATATTTATTGTACCAGGTGGAAGGCTTCAACATTAAAAAAATTACTCATCATGGAGAAAGAGGAGTTTTATTGTCTGTTATGTAGGTTTATCTTTCATAGTTAAAATTACAATTTGCAACCATTTGATGAAACACCACAATTTCTCTTTTTTATTAATTTCTGGACAAGACAAATATCTGTGTGCTTCTCATAGTATTTCTTCATTGTAAACTTAACAGGAACAAAAGAAATCTATTTTGTTTTCCCTTTTATGCTAGTAATGACCATATATATATATATATATATATATATATATATATATATATATATATATATGTATATACGTAATATAGCCAATTGCTAATAGCCCCCGACAAGTGGATGGAGTAATTCCCAGAGGGTCCTTCTGCAAAACTCTGGAGTTGGGATATTGAAGGTAACATCAATCAGCTAAGTGACAAAGCTTTTGCTTGTATTAATTATATATATATATATATATATATATATATATATATATATATATATATATATATATATATATATATATATATATATATATATCAGCAAGGAATAAGTAAGTTTTTGATGGCATTTTAACTAAAAACTAAAATGACTGGTTTCGACCGAGATCTTATCAAGTTTATTTTCTGGGTATATCTTAGAGGGCTAAAAGGATGAAATGAGGGAATGAGGCACCCCCCCCCCCAAAAAAAAACACTAGAGTCCAATCACACTCAAACCCAACAAGCAATCTCTCTGTTTACAGAGAGAAGGTTTGCGAGATCTAATGTAAATGGACTCTAATGCTTTAAGATGAAATATTGAGTGCGACCTAGACAGAATGGTAAATGGTATATATATATATAAATCATTTCTCCCCAAGCAATGTAATAATGTCATTAGGACACATGCATGGTGTTACAAAGAGTAAAAGAGAATAATAAGACACTTGAGTGAGGAAAGGACAATAAAGGAACAGTGTTCATGAGGACAGAAGTTGGCTGCTGACATTACATTTAAATGTTTGAAGAGTGTAAGTGAGATGAAAACAAGAAATCAGAAGTGAATTCCACAGCAAGAAGTGTGAGGAAAGAAACTATTATAATAGAACATGCAGTTGTATCTAGCTAGTTCAACAGCAAAACAGTGTGACTGAATTGCCAATGTAGTAGTACACTTAAATTCATGCAGTCAGACCAGTAAGGAAAACCTTTAAAGCTAATCAGAACAGTTTCCATGAAAATACTTGTAGAAAAGACAGAGAGAAGCTACATCACGTCAGTAAGAAAGTGATGGAAGTCAAGATGCTAGATCATGATCGATTACATTATAGACCCTTCTTTGAATTTTGTCAAGCATCTTGAGATATAGAGCAGGAACACCTGACCAGATATGACAGCAGTATTCAAGGCACAGTTGGTTGATAAATTGATAAATGTGCAAGATGGATTGACAAGAACAATTTACTGGTGCAACACAGTGAAATAAATGCATACGTACCTACACATGAACACATGAATGCATGAAAATAAGAAATATTAATTATGGTTTAAAAACGGATATATTCATATAGAATATATATAAATATATTAAAACAAAAGGAGCAAAAACAAGGAAAAATATTTGCTGTAAAGTTGTAAATCAAAAAATTATTTAAAAAAAAAATTAACCAGGTATTGTTTGTTGATCTTCAGTGTCCAATCAAGTACAAAACATTATAAATTTGTGCATAACTAAAATATAATTATGGGGAAAAATAACGAGAGACAATCAGCAATACAAGTCACAAACAAATAACACTGAGACCTAACAATCACTTCATCTGTTTACAAAGGAAGGCCTGCTTAGATTTGATGTATAAGATTTCAAATATTTTCAAATTTTTAATTGATAACAAAACTAAAAAATATACATTTTTTTTCAGTTACACATTTCATTAACTTTCTCTTTGGTATAAGGAGTTATGTGGATGTAACTGAATTCATTTTTTAAGCAGAATTAAATTAAGGAATGGTTTTATTGTTATTATGAAAAGTCTTGAATTCTCATGGCATAAAATATGAAAGGCATGTATTATAATTCTCTCTGTACATGACTAAAAAGAAAATTGAAGTGAAATTTAAATTTTATTAAATAAGATATAAATAAAATAAAATAAAATTAAATAAATAATATTTCAGAATAAAATATCAGTTAAAAATATGATATTTTGAAAAAGTTTTAAAATGTTAAGCTTAAAATTGGCAATTTAATTTTGTATAATTTAATGTGACACTTATGAGAGCTGTTCAATATCAGAGTAATGAAGACTGAAAATGTTGAGATATAAAAGATGACACATTATCATACATTTGTCAAGCAGAAATTAGAATAAAATATAATGAAAACAAATGAAAATGTAAGTTGAGATAAAAAATAAGCAAATGATTTATAATAGAGTTTATTCAACTGACCTGGATATAAGTTATGGCTAAGTAATTTCCCCATATACAGGTTAAGACTTGTATAATAAATTCACACTATTAAGTCATGTTTGAGGTATCAGGTGTGTACAATTCACTAACACAATTACCGAGAAAAAAGTATAAATCACATTTGTTAACTTAGGTGTAAAATAAATTATATATAAATGTAAAGGTTGTTCTTGGTTCTTTTTATTTTTAACTAGTTAAAATCACTCACTGTGAGTTTATTTTTATATCATGATTACTTTATAAAGTTTGGATAGTCTATTTGGAAAGCATCCAGATATTACATATTGACAAAAAATAGACAACCTAGGAAAATGATGTCTAAGTCCCCTTCAACATACACTTCCACCAAAGATATCACACACATCTCCTAGCATTTCCTCTACTTTTTAAAACAGTTTGCAAAATCCTCTTTAAAGAATCCAGTTAGCTGCATAATTACATTTTCTATAATCTTATCAGCAGTGTGAAATCTTCCTTTTAATAGTAAGTTTAACTTTAGGAAAAGCTGTAAGTTTCAGAAAACCAAATGTTGGCTGTTGGTGGAGGTGTTAGCATACCCAAGTAATGTGATATTTTGCTAAAAAACCTGAATGAGATAGGAAAAATAGGTAGAAACATTGCCATGATGAATACAACCATTAAACAGTACACAAACTCACTTAATGACATCTCACTGCCAATTGAGTAACTTCATGGGAGAATGTCTGTTGATGTATATGCAATAAATGATTGGTTGCCACATCAAAGCTGTGAAACATGTCTTTAAGATATTCAAAATGGTTTCCAGACAAACCTTATATGGACAATCACAATCTGAAAACTTATTTAAATTGTGACTTTTATTCAGAAATTACATCTTGACACAAAGAGATAAAACATCTTTATAGTGATCATCAGTTTAATGCTCTATCACTGAGATATTCTTGTATATGTTATCAAACCCAATTTTGAGATTAGTAATCTTCTTTTATTTGGGATTAAAATCAATAACTGTAATAATGACAAAAAAGGCATTTATTTTACACAACAAATATTTATTTTTCAACATAGTCTTTTGTTAATGCATTTAACCCAGTGCTTCTTTATTATTCAGATTGAATAATATACAGTGAAAATTTCAGATTAAAACCCCCCTAATAACTACATTTTCGACTGTGAACATGGTGACCTACCATTGTGAAGACAAATGTTTCTCAGCATACTGTGGATTAACACATAAAATGTTCTATTTTAGTGTATCAAACATTTTCCTTTTTATAGATTTTGGCCCCAAAGCTTAATTCATCTAAAGACTGTCTATGCCGCCGCCGCCACTGCTGCTGCTGCTGCTACTACTACTACTACTACCACCACAACCACCACTGCTACCTTTGATATCTGCCGCTTACACATTTCTTTCCGGGTCCCGCCCAGAGACCTAAGGTTAGAAATGATATCATGACACTTTCCACTGCAAAAAAAACAAAATTATTACATAGATAAAACCCTTTGTAAAGTGTGGGCTGTACTTGTCAGTATAATTTTTTGTATCTCTTTGAGGCATAGACTTCCAGGGATCCCTTCAATTGGTCTACTGGAATCTTTTCTAACCAATCCTAAAGCTTCAACTACAACAGGGATTGTTGATGTTCCAATGTGCCACATTTTTGAGATTTCTATTTCAAGGTCCTTGTATTTTGACAGCTTTTTGAATATCTTCAAAGATACATTGCAGTCTGCAGGGACTGCCATATCAATAAGGAGGCATTTTTTTTTGTTTCTGGTCTTTAATAACAATGTCTGGGTGGCTGGCTTTGATTGTTCTGTCAGTGTGTATTGTGTAGTCCCATGGAATTGTAACAGGTCCTATCTCCATAACCGGGTCTGGGTGGTGTTCGTACCAGTTTCTTTCAGTTTCCTTCCTGTAGGAGTTGCAAATTTTCCAGTGCAGATATTGGCCCACTCTGTCATGCCAGTTTTTATATTCAGTGGGTGCCAATATTGTGCAACCTGATACAAGATGATCAATGGTTTCTGGATATTTATCACAGAATCTGCATTTTGGGCTAACACAGTATTTTAGTATATGTGCTTGTTATTATTATTATTATTATTATTATTATTATTACTACTACTACTTCTACTACTATATATCTTTGACTTCTAAACAAATATATTGGAGGGTTTTCTATGATTGTTACAGACTCTGCCACATCTGTTGTAGAAGACAAGTGAATATCCCTCAGGTTAACAGAAGAAGTTTTCAGGTGTCAAATTGCATACATAATACTGACACTATTCTTTAAACCATGGCCCAGAAAGTTTGAACATTGACAATAATGTCCTGTTTTCTTAATCTCAATAGATTTCTGAGTTGCATACAAATATATGCCATCTTTTCCAGGGAGTATTCTGTCAGCATGACTGAACTGAGGATATTGAAGCTCAATTTCTAGCCTCACCAGAAAAGATTGTAGTTTTCTTTACTATTGATTTATTATTTACTATTTATAAAATAATGACACTTTCTAGGTTAATTGCGATTACACAATAAAATAACTATAATGATTAATAATAATGATTACAACTACTACCTTACTACTACTACTACTACTAATAATAATAGTAATAGTAATCACATTTAGCTGTGATGCATGTGCCTGGTATACTCTTGTGTCATGATGGATATATGGAGTTTCATGAATTTATACGCCAGCATCATATTGTTGTCATGTTAAACTCACTCAATAATAATAATAATAATAATAATAATAATGATAATGATGATGATGATGATGATGATAATAATGATAATAATTAAAAAAAAAGAAAAAAAAAGGTGATTAAAAATTCCTAAGTTAAGATTTTGTGGAATTTCAACATCCAAACTGGTTGCAACTGTAAGTCCACTAACCCAAATGTCACAATTGTTGGGGAAAACAAACAAGAAAATGCCGTCTAATCAATGTGACTGTTCCTGGTGACCATAATGTCAAGAGCAAAGAAATTGAAAAGCTTAAGAAATACACTGCCCACCGGATTGATGTTGTCAGAATTGTGCAATATTCAGGCCACTATTGTCCCTGTTATCATTGGGGCATTGGGGGTCTACACCACTGAACTTAAAGTCCTACATTGATAAAATCAGAGTAATGCCTAGTATCCCATCACTTCAGAAATCTGTCGCTTGGAACTGCAAATCTTCTACAAAAGTTGCTATCTGTTTGAGGTCGAATGACTTGATGGAAAACACCCATAGTGCAAGATCTTCAGTTGGAAGATGAGAAGAAAATAAGAAAATAATATACTGAATAAAGTAAAAAAAAAATAACTTATAGAAATATGTATATTATTCATTATAAGTTACATAGAATCTATTTTCTGCAAGACTGCTTGAGATAAAATCTATAAAAGTGAAATTTAAGAACTGATGTCTTAAGCCTGAATTGCAAACAATAGTAATTAGGTGAAAGGTAGTATAATTTAATTTTCTCTTTAACAGATGATTGGTTAAACATTTTGAAAAAACTCTTATTGGCTGGATAAGAAAACTGTTTTCCAATCGTATCTTTTATTGAATCAGAATGTTTTAAGAAATCCTCATAGCAACATTTACTTAACAAGATTAGAAAATAATTATACAAGGCAACATGTGATAGTAAAATGCAAGTATAATGTCTACATTTTCTTACTCACATGAATGAAAGCTGAGTTCTGTCCACATAGTCTTTTTTCTGCAATCATTCTATATTTTTCTTAAAGTTTACAACATTCTCAATCCACTCAAGGCAAAGGGTTACTGTTAAAATGGTTATGATGAATGAGGTGTGATATGAGTAAGAGAGGATGTGGTAGGAAGTGAAGAGGTCAGTCTGGTTAACTGGCATGGTTTGTTAGACTGAGTGCTAAAATGTATTGTCATAAGACAATATTCGACAAGGGTTTCTCTGTATATCTTTATATTGACCAATTTAAAAGCTTATAATATTATGGTAATGTCCTTTTATATTCATGATATTAAATATAAAGATAAAATAAAAAATAAACATGCAATAAAAGAACTTGGTGATTTCTTATGTAGACACAGTGGGTAGCCAGATCAAATATAAGACCTAAACAGTATTGTAGAAATTCCTGACAAGCCATTAAATATAGTAACCATACAAAAATAGACTACCTGAGTTTCACAATAACCTTTAACATACATTTAATATAAAACAAGCCATTTGTACTACAGTAGCTCAAAGGGTAACAATACCAATAACAATTATAAAAGGTGAATTCTAAGGTTATGCTCACTGCTGACTTTATCTAGATTAGAACAAAATTAATTTCTGTTTGTATTTCTGGGATGAGGAATTATCATTATTTATATTATCTGTAGTCAGACTAATTTCCTCATCTTTGTTACAATCACAATGTTTTAGCCATTGTGCCCTGTGACCTTTTTCTGAATAACCTTCAGGGAATCTTGAATTGAATCCTTTATTCAGTCTATGGAGGTAGATTGTCCCCATTCCACTGTCCATGTCTAGGAATATCTTGTTTTGGTTAATTCTTCAGTTATTACAATGTAAATACTAAATTCTTCAAATACCTTGATGTATGGATCAGTTACAACAACCTTTCAAACTAGAGATAGAGAATTACAAGTAAAGAACTGTACCAGATAACAAAAACTATATCACTTGAAGACTTTCAACAGCCACAACTGAAATGGATAGCACATATAATTTGAAGTGAGAATAATGACATAAACAAAATTCTGATGTTCAACAATATCTCATAGAAAAGACAAAAAAGAAGCCTCCATCAACACTGGCAAAAGCAATAAAAACTACTGAACCCGAGAAATCTATTTTCCTGAAAAATTGTTTTAAGAGAAAGATTTTATAAATTTCAATCAACAGAAGTATTGACTGCTTAGTCAATAAATGTCAAATGTTTCCTTATAAGGTTTACCAGTATATTTTTGTTCTGTTCTGTGTACAATTAAAGTTTTATCTATTAGTGCATCTCCCTATGATCAAATTATAGTATCTGTGGGATTTGTAAAAATTGTGTTTTATTCATGTGGATTTTGTATAGATTAGTATACTTGTTTTGAAAAATAACCGTTTAATTAGAGAGTGAGAGAGAGAGTGTGTGTATGTTTGCTTGCATATGTGAATGTGTCAGTATCTGTGCATGTGTCTGTACATATAAGTCTGCTTGGTTAGTCAAGACCAATAGATACAAAATCTCAAAACCCAGAATAATAACTATTTCTTTTGGTAGGTTTATATTGCAGTGAGGAAATTGATAAATTTTCAGATAAATGTTTCAAATAAAATTTTAAATATTTTAGCACCTAAAAAAAGAACTATTTGTAAGGTTTCCTTTTAACCAGGTATTTTTATTTTAATTATTCTTCTTTCAGGACATGGGTTATCATGGCTCACCAAAACATGACGTGGGAATCAGGGGGTAGAAATCAAGACAGTTAACTCATGAAAACTGGTATATATGACTATAGACTTCCTTGCAGCTGAAGTTTGTGGGAATTATATCTACACATACATACACACACACTAATGACCCCAGAAGTGAATAAAGAATAAATATTTTGGGAATCATAACACCAATATATAGTGTGTGTGTGTGTGTGTATATATATATATATATATATATATATATATATATATATATATATAGTTTTACCTGCATTCTTATTTTTTCCATTTGGTGGGAGTGAGGGAGTACAAAAACTGTCCATATCATCCATTGTTCCAAGCTCTTTTAGCCACTTCCTTAGTCATTTTCAAGGAAATTTTGTTTTGGTGTTGTTAGTTTCTTTTCATGTTCTGACTGTGTGAGATGTATTATTTGTGTGGTTTTTGAATACAAGTAGGAGTGTTTCTTTTTCATTTTCTACATAGTCAAATCTTGCTGAAAACACCAGTTCTTGTTCGGTCAAAGTTAAACAGTGTCAGTATTTAGACAGGGGACTGCTTGGGAAGACCTGGAACTGTAATCCTAGTCCAATAATCCAAAGTATGTTTCAGCTTTAAATAAGCCCTGAATTGTCAATAAGCCATAAAAACACAAATTTGTACACCTTACTTTCTTTCTCTATCACTTTCATTCTTGTTGTTTATTCCCTTCTGTCTTTGGATTTTCTTTTTTTTCTCATCATTTTTATACACATTTTCTTTCTAAATTTTTGTTTGAGCTTGTGGTAAAAAGATGAGAGAAAAGAAGTGAAAACTTACTGGTTCCAGAAGCAGAAAAACTAGAAAAGTGGAAGTAACACTTATATAGAGAAGTGCCAATGCATTATGGGTGAGTGGTGGTTGCATAAAAGCCAAAAAGAATGATAGGTGAGGAAATATCAGTGAGTGAACAACAGAGAAGAGGAAAAGACAGGAAGAAGAGAAAAGAAAGGAAAAGAGTTTTTTTTCTTTATTGTATTTGCATATCAGAGAGACAACAAGCTATTTTGGCATTTCCCCATGGAAGGGGACAGGGAGAGAATGCATGTGGCCAGTAACACAATCAGACCCTTTGATGGACAAGGTACTCAAGGCCTTTATGGATGGGCCTTTCATAGAATATGGAAAATTTATAAAATCCAGATGGACTGGCGAATCCATTGATGTTGATGCTAACAACATATAGTGATTGGCAGGATTAGCAGGATTTGTGCACAGATTCCCAAACCCAATATCAATCACACTTCTGCAGCTGCCCCAGGTAGAAACTAAAGAGATGAGCGAGCTGATAACTACTGCTAGTGTGCTAACCATGAATAGAGCAGGAGAATCCCTTGGAATAGGAGCTGTGGCACAAAGCCCAACTTCTAAATAACCAGGAATGGAAAAGACAAGAAGGTTTAGTGGACAATGTTTTCAGTGTTGTGGGCCACACATGATAAAAGATTATAAGGAACAACGGAAGCCTGCTGTGATGTGCTATGGATGTGGAGAGAAGGAACACATTGTCAGTTTGTGCCCAGGGAAACAGACAAGAGGAAATTACTGCATCAGTAGCTACCCTGATGGATCAACATAGGCATGACACCAAACCTTACTAATTGTAATAGTTGTAGTAGAGGGAAGAAAAGCAAGAGCACTAGTGGATACTGAATGCACTATGACTCTGGTGACTCCTTGGTTGATGAGAAATTTGAATGGAAGAATGTTTATCAAAGCACCCAACAGGAGTGAGGTTGCATGCAAGCGCTCTAGCACTGTGACATTATTGGTAGAAGAGGTGCAGATCAAAATAAGATGCTGGTTTTGAAGCGCATTGTCAATGACATTGATTTTGTCATTGGTATGGACACAATTGATAAGTGGGGAGGAGTCACCATTAATTGAAACCAGGTTAAATTTGATGGCATACAACTGCTCTGCAACCACAAGGCAGTGGACAGACTGGGCTAAAAGTTCAGAATAGGGGTTTTTGTGCTGAATTTGATGGTAAAAAGTGGACCATTGAATAGTGCTGGACAAGCAGACCATACATATTAAAGAACAGAGTGAGCTTATATGAAAATTCCATGCAAGAAGTGAAGAGAGTGGAGTTTGAAAAGGAGGTGGACAGATGTGTTGAAGAAAGCACCCTGGTACCTTGGAAGGAGGAAGTCCACAGTGGAATATTGCTACTGATGGCAGTTAACCAAGCAACAAAACATAAGGTTAGGCCAGTACTAGACTTTAGGGGGTTAAATACATTTGTATCATGCCACACAAAGTGATGATGTTGATGTATGTGGAGAAAGCAAGTGGTGAGAATGAAGACAGAGGATGGATGCTGCTGCTATAATTGTACATCTGAAATCCGCATACCTGCACTTACATGTAACAGAGAAGCTGTGGCATTACCAATTTGTAAGGTACAAGAGGACCACCTATTGCTTTACTAGATTGGGGTTTGGATTGAATGTCACACCAAAAATATTAGCAGCAGTGCTCAAGACTGTACTGAAGCAGGAGGAGACAATAGGGCCTGCCACAAACTCCTATATCAATGACATCCTGGTGGATGAGATGGTTGTACATACAGAAAAAAGTAGATGCCACCTCAAAAAATATAGATTAATATCAAAACCTTCAGAGTCACTTGATGGGGGAGCAGTACTCGGGCTAAAGTTGCAGAAGGATAAAGAAACTGGAGATTTGGTGTTCCAAAGGGGTAATGAAATTTCCCCCGTTATGGATAAGAAGAGTAAATGAGACTTGTTTTCGACATGTGGGAAGCTGGTGGGTCACTACCCTGTGACTGGATGGTTGAATGTTGCATGCAGCTATATAAAAAGACAGGTGAAGGAGATAAGATGGAACAACCGAGTGAGTAACCGAACACT
Organism: Acanthosepion esculentum; assembly: GCA_964036315.1. Lineage (NCBI taxonomy): Eukaryota > Metazoa > Mollusca > Cephalopoda > Sepiida > Sepiidae > Acanthosepion > Acanthosepion esculentum. Next base: position 74,517,357 of record OZ038484.1, read on the forward strand.
CAAGATGACAAAGAATATCAATGAGGAAGTGGAGCGAGGGGATCCAGTGAGAAGAAAATGGCACATACCAAAGACAGACGATAGTGTAGTTTGGTGTGATGCAAGTAGCATAGCGCAATGGGAGTTGTATTAGAGGTAGGGGGTGCCAAAGCGGAGGGCACTGCTTGGTTGAGGAAGAAAACAGATGCCAACCACATAAATGTAGCAGAATTGGAAGCAGTAATGAAAGACATCAATTTGGCACTGCAGTGGGAGCTGAAGAACATAAAGGTGAAGACAGACTCAGCAACACTGTTGGCGTGGGTTGGGTCTGTTATTATGAGGGAGAGAGCAGAATATGCACTAAGGGAGCAGTAGAGATACTCATGAAGTGTAGATTGGGAATTCTGGAGGACATCATTAAAGTGTTTGACCTACAGGTTAGCATCAGATTTGTATCCTTGGAGGCTAATAAGGCCGATGCCCACACAAAGGTGAGGAAAGCTTGGATGAAAATGCCCCTTGATGCAGCAAAAAATATGCCATGTGCAATGTTGAAGATAAATGTGTAAAAAACTTTGCACAAGCATGCCAACAATGCCAATCAATTGATCCCGTGCCAAGTATGCGTGAGGCTGGTGAAGTTCATGCCTCAAACAATTGGGCAAAACTAGCGATTGATGTCATGCATTAACAAAATGGGTCATATCTGTCGATGGTCAATTGCGGGCACATCAGAATAGCCATATGGCAGGAGTTAAGGGGAGAAATGGGGACAACAGTTGTATCTATGCTGAATGAGCTATTGCTAGAGAGAGGCCCAGTGGAAGAGGTCCTAATGGATAATGGATAATGATGGGTGAGGAGATTTTCTTCTCACTTGCAAATGGGTGTCAGTGAGTGAATGACAGAGAAGAGGAAAGGGCAGGAAGAAGAGGAAAGAAAGGAAAAGAATTATTTTCTTTATTGTCTCTTCATATTGGCAAGACAACAGAATATCCTTTTTATTTAACCTGAAATTGTTTTTCATTTTCCCATCATTACATTTTCTTTAAGTTTTCTTTTCATCTGCTTTACTCTTCTCTTGTTTTTTTATCCAACTCAAAAGAAGAGTATAAAGGCTGTGGCTCAAAATATTCTTTGGTGTGCCTAATAAAAATTAAGTTGGGTAGAGAAAAAATGTTTGTTTCGTATAAACATATTTTCTCTTGCCAAGACCCTTAGACTTTACTTGCTCAAAGCCTTTTTTCACCATTGATCTTAGGAAGTGGTTATATACAGTTGACAGTTTAGATATTTCTGAATGGGTTTTGCACCATGCATAGCATTCATATGAAAGTCTTGATCTGATGAGCATTTAGTTGCAAGAGGAAAGGAATAACAAGGTTTTAAACAATATGTATTTGTTTAATATAGAAGATATCTTACAGTGTTGTTGGAAAATTGTTGAAATGTCAATTTCAGTTGCCGATCATCAGGAAGGCAATTAGGTGTGAGGGTAGTGCCAGGAGTTGACTGATTTTTTTGGTTGGTTTGACTGAGGTCACAGGATATAGTCATTGGTTGCGACTGATGCACATGTTGATAGATTGAGGTCACAGTGGTGAGTCGATTTGTTGTAGGGTGCATTGCTTGCTGAGGGGATGAGGAATTGGTGTAGTTGGTAGGCCTGTTGTAGAATGTCTCACTGCAATGGTATGCCAGTAGCAAGTTGGGTATGCTGAGGTGACAGCAGTAGTGACAAAGAATTAGGTGTAGCTATGTAGGTCTGTGGTGGAATGTCTCACTGCAAGGGTATTGTTGTGGAGTTATTTCCACAATAGAACTTGTAGTCGGACTAAATGCGTCCTAAATGGGGTAAACGTACAGAAACGTTAGGAACTTGTAATAAAGTGTTATGCAGAGTAATCGAGTTGTGGTCGCTGAACACTACTCCTCCTTCGACTACTACTGATTCCTACTTATAATAGGTGGGAGAGTCTATTACCTATAGACTAGGTGTCTTCCACTATAACAGGTATGCATGTAGTGAGTCAGGTTGAAGAGGTGATGGTGTTATTCCAGGATGGCTTGTGGTGACAATATTGAAATGACAGTTTGGCATCAGGAGCCTGGCAGTGCCGAAGCCAGTCTCTGTTTGATTCTGTGTGTGATGTTATAAATCACATTGGTAGGTCTCAGGAGCTTGGTGGTGTCAAAGCTGGTCTCTGTTGGTTTCCATGTGTGAAAAGTTGGGTAATATTAGTCAAGCCTGGGAGTGGTAACAACTGTGATGATCTCTCATGGTGGTTATGGCATCAGCACCCTGCATGTTGGTAGGTGGTCTTATTGCCCACAACAGCTTACAGTCATTGTGAGAGGCCTAATTTTAAGTGGATCTGGCAGTCCCTAATGTCATCTCCTTTTCCAATGTTTGTGATTAGTCCCTGTATTGCTTTTATTGGGGGACTTGATTGGACGAGAAGTAATGCTTGGAGCCTATGTGCAGAAGATGACTTTTTCATTTTGTTTTCTGTCTTCTTGGTATTCACATCCAGTCAACATGCAGAATGAAACTGAAAGAGATCTAAGTGCAGCGGAGTATAACATGAGGTTATTTAAGAACATGACTTAAGGTTTCAGGTTGATGTTTTGGCTTTGTAGCAATTTGTGATGTTGAGGGAAGCTATTTCTGGCACAGTTTATTCGATGTGCAATTTCTTTTTCTCCTATACTTAATTTGTTATAGCAGATCCATACACCAAGGTATCTGAAGTTTTTAGTATTTACTAATTCCACATCTTGTATTTTCATGATAGGTGCCATTACTGCTTTCATTCCAATTCCAGATAATAATTTCTCTTTTGAAGAGCTTTATTTTGAGTCCTATTTCTTGGACCACTTGATAGAGGATGCTGATTTTCTATTCAAGATCATTCTTATCCATCATTCTTATCTCAACTATGAACACCTATGACATCAGCATGCCCCCCCCCCCCCATTGGATGGAATGTTTAAATGGTCAGTTTCCATCTCATCTCATCACATCTGAGTTTGTAAATATGCAGGGCATAATCTAGGAAGAGATTAAATAGACTGGGGCTCTTATTTCCACCTTGTACTTTTGATAAGGTCTGAAATGAATGTGAGGTCATCACCAGCCATGTAATATTCTAGATTGATAAAGTTCCTCTATTAGATTGATGAATTCAGGGCTTGGATGGCATTTTCTAATGGATGCGAAGAGGAAGTCTCTATTGATGTGGTCACAAGCTGCTATCAGGTCAGCAAAGCAGCTATACAGTTTCCTATTAGAGAGGTAAGCAATTTCTTGAAGTTGTTTGATGACATATATACCATTGTTGTATTCCTTTCCAAAACGAAACTCAAACTGGGTTGTGAGGATTTGACTTTCATAAAACAATGAGAGCCTAGTTAATATATGTTCATTAATACTTTCACTATGATGGATCCAATCCAGATACTCTCCTGTACGTGGTGAGGTTCTTGAGGGCTTCCTTTCTGTTTCCATAATGCATTAATGCATGATAGGCTCCATTTTTTGGAGTATATTTCTGATTTTAAAATTCTTTCATACAATAGTGGAAGTTGTTAATGAATTCAAGGAGAAAGCTATTTTCAAATGTTCAGTTTTAGTGTTGATTGATGCTTTATTATTCCTTAGTTTTTTAATAATTTTCTTAATTTTCTCATCAGTAGATTCATTATTATTTATGTTTCGATCTAGATTTACTCACATCAGTTTAATTTACAGGGTTCAATGGGTAAGATGTTGCCATTTTATATTTTTAATTTCATGCATGCACGTTGTATGTTTTCGAATTTGTCAACAGCACAATGCAGTAGGGTCAGTTGGGCACCATCTGTGAGAGAAACAGCACCATGATGCAATTCATTCTGTCAGAAATTTGGAAACAGCTTGCTGTACTGCTTGGCATATGTGCCAAAGCACAAATACAAACATTTCAGAGTGTTTGGGTGTCAATCCTACAATTTGGAAAGAGTTGGAAAGGGTCTAATGGTGATTATGAAGGTATGGCAGCTCGGAAAACTCACTCTAATTGATCTGATATGAAAAGAACTCCCAAACTTGTTGGTGAGGGCCTAAGACTCAACATGGAGGCCTATATCAAGTGCCTTGAGGAGGTAGTACTGCCCTTGGTCAAGAGAGTGAATGCTGGAAGACCCTATGTTTGGCAGAAGGACTCTGCACCATACCACACAAGCAGGAAAACCCAATCATGGCTGCCTGACAATTTCTTCAACCATATCTCCCCTTACATATGGCCACCTAACTCCCCAGACTGCAACCCTCTTGATCATTATATGCGAGCCACAGTTGAGTGAGAGACCAACCAAATTCCTCATACCATCAAAAGTGAACTGAAGGCAAGAATTATGGCAGTATTCACCAACATAAACAAGGAGACTGTCCAGAAGAATTGCAGGAGATTCCATAGTCATCTGGAGACCACGGTTGAAGCGAATGGTGATTTTATTGAATAAATTTACTCTTTAGTATTTCACAATATTTTTATGTAATTTTGGTAAATATATCTGTTAAAATAAGATGTCAGTGATACTTTCATTTTTGAGTAATTTAGATGACAATTTATACATCGAACCCTGTATTACTAGAAGTACCCTTTCATTTTTAAGGGCTTGAATGTTATACCTTGGGGTTTTTTACTTGGTTTATGTGGATGGAAGCAAGCCATTTTGTTTGTTGGTGTTGTAAATTTAGTTACAAGTAGTCTGTGATCTGAATCAAAGTAGGAGTTGTATACTCTAACATCTGTCACAAACTACCTAATCCATGAGTCTGAAATGCTGAACTCAGTAATCTTTTTCATTACATTATCTGGCCTATTCCATGTGATGTGATGTTTCATGGGATAATCAAACCATGTATTAAGGATGGTGTATCTTTTTTAGTGACAAATGTTTAGCAAGAGTTCCCATTGCTGTTTGGGCCTTCCATTTCAGAGGGTGATGTCTTCTTAACATCAAAGGAGCAGTGGGGTTTAAAAATGCTTGAAGTAGCATTAAAATGATACCCATTAATGTGCAGTTTTCATTCTTTCTTTTTCTTTCAAATATACAAATTATACTCAATCATGTGTGGAATTTCCCTTTTTCCAAGACATCACTTTTTTTCAGTTGGGGCAGAAGCTGATATCACTCAGATCTTACAACCATGAACAACAATATCTGCAGCCATCAGTCTTTCTGACTTGTGTATGATATTGTCTATTACAATAAGGAAGGCTCAAATGAGGATTTTTTGGTAGCATGAAGGGAAAATTAGCTTGCGTCTGTTTGAAATTAGCTTCAGAAGAACTAATTGCCACTTTTTAGTTTTGGTTATGTTGTCCATTTTTTTGGTTGGTCAGGTGTCCTTTCAATGTTTTGTTCCTCCAGAGTTTGGGTTTATATGTCATTTCAGTCTAATGCTATTTTGCTCTCAGCTGAAAATATTAATTGATGGTCTTGGTCTCATGTCCTGACTATATACTGATGAGATGTGAATGAATAGTGATTTTCACCAGCTAGCAATCTTGTTTATATTTAGGCCTCCATGCTCCCTCAGTTATCTTTTCAAAATATCAGAGGATTGAAATTCCTTTCTTCTAATTGGTGGAAAATAATCCCAAAAAACAATTTTCCTTCTCAATCCTCGTTTTCCAGAAGATTCAATTTTTATTGTCCTGAGCTCAATATAGGATTGCCATAAACAGGATCACAATCAAGGCTTATCAAGAAAAATTCCATTGGTTTTAAAGTCTTTGCTCATAGGTAGTGGTCAGAGGCATATGGTTGTACTATTTTCACATGAATTTTTATATTCATAAAAGTACGCAATTAAAAACTTGAAACAACTATAATAAATACTGTTTCTGGTTTGAGTTCTGGAAAATAATGCAAAATTAATAAATGAAATAAATAAATAAACTGAGAGAAGTGGAAATAAATGTGTCCCCAAATTCTATTATGTACTTAAGTGTACTTTTCTCTTCATTCCTCTTTCTTTTGCAATTGTTGCAATTGAACTGATCCTATACTGTGTGAGTTATGTTAGAAATTTACACATCAAGTTAGATAGCAATCATCGACATACCTTGTTTTATGTGAATGCAGGTATTCAACTTCATATTCCAGACAGAAGGATAAACTCAAGAAGGAAACAGACACATGTTGTACTGTGTTAACACAAGTGGTGACTTATTTTTATTTATTAGACACAACATGACAGTGTGTCCTCATAACAATAAAAGCAAAGAAACTAGGGGTAGATAACTCTGACCCCTTTATCTATCTGTAAGTGTTCATCTGACAAGAGTGGAATTTTCAAAAGGTTACCACACTTGACTGTGCCAAAATGCCTGCTAGGAAGCGCTCTTTAAACCTATAAATAGGCAATGATATTCTCATTCACCCACTTTTTGATCTTTTTAGCACTGGCTTTCAGATGTAGTCACACATAGATAGGAATACTACCAATAAGGCATGTTTGCTTCTTTGACACCACTTTGACTTTTGAACTCTCTCACACATGCATATACACTCACACACACATAAAAACAAACAAGCACATTCTTCTTATAACTTGTTTTATTGTTTTTGTCCTTTCGTTACAACTGTTTACATATGTAATTCCTTTTGTTAATACAGGCATTGGAGTTTCTTTTATTTATATTGTTTTGTGCCATCATTTTTTACCTGAACTCATATTGAGTTTGCCAATATTGCTTGCAGGATAAATGTTCCAGGAGCCTGTAAATATTTACTATCCATAATGTTGATTCCCACAACATAATAGTGACTAATATTTAACCAAACATACCAGCATCCCACAACGACTGTGCCCCGACTTAGTCGCAAAAACAAATCAAATGCAGTAATAGCAATAGAGAGAATGCACACAAAATTTGAATTCTATTTTTCATCAAATTATTGATATTATGTTATATATTTTTCTTTGTCTATAAACTTGATTTAAAATTTGTTTTCTTGATGAAAGAGAATAATATTGTATTAAGTAATTAAGACTACAGGCTGATTGGTTATTATAGATCTGAAAATGAAATCCAGTCTCATGCTGACAGATATAATTGACCTCAAGACACTGATGATCCATATGGAAATATCTGCTATGATTCGACTATAATGATACCTTAGGGATGAACATGGCTTATACAGCAATTATATATTATTAAATAAAGGGTCTACTTTCTCTCTGAATTTCTGAAATGAGGAATTATCATTATTTACATTTGAACTAATGTTCCCATTTTTGTTGTTCTTATCACTTGTTGTGCCCATTGTTTATTTTTTCAGCTCTCAGTTGATCCACAAAGATGATCCAGGTAACAACAAAGATGAGGACGTTAGTCTGAATGTAAATAATGAAAATAATTTACTAGCCTTAGTTTAGTTATACACAAAGCCACAGTAGTAGCACACCAAGTAAGGCTCAAACCTTCTCCACTAGTGAATTGGATTTTGAGGTAACCTTGCTAATCATTGTACTATAGTTAGTGCCTTAGTAAATATAACTACTGGTCTGTATTTCTTACTTTTGCTTTAAAAAGTGAAACACAATTTTTTTCATTTATTTCTAATTACATTTTTATATTACTTTAACATATATTAATGCTAAATAAATAATACTATAATATTGCATAACTTTTATAACCACAGCCATCATTATGATATATGATTATTACGTGTTCTTTTATCTTTGAAAATTGTATCTTTGTGAATGATTCCATAGTGTTATCATTGTTCAGACTAATATGAACCCAACACTAAATCAGCAAGCTGGTGTGTGGCTTCGGGGGTTTTCTCCAACTGTAGATTCTTCTTCTTCTGTTTTATCTCTCTTAGGCAGGGTACTTATATATTTTCCCATCATCCAGTTGTTCTACATGTGTATATCCTAAGTACAGCTGGGCTGACCACCTGTTCACATGTTGGGGTAGGGTTAACCACTGATATCATATGTGAGGCACATGACTTGTTTTAAACCAAACATTCTTTATTGATAGACAATTTGATCCAGATTATTTACATGAATCACATATTACAATACTAATTTAAAATGTTTGTTAGTTGCAAGTAAAAAAGATTTATTATAGTTAACACTATGTCATGTTATATATACAATAGCTAAAAGACACTTCTAGATTAAAATTATTAATGACACTAGAGTGTTGCCTGTTATATGATGACATTTTAATGTTGTCAATATCTTTTTAACCATGTGATTAATATCAGGCTTTGTCATTTTCAGTTATGCAGACTTCAGCTGTTCCATGAGACACTCATAAATTTCAGTGAATTTTTTTATAACTGGGAAAAAGAAACTAAAACATAGCATGACATGTTTTGTACATTAAAAAGCAATGGACACTGGCTTTTATATATAGTAATTCATGATAGAAGAATCAATGTATTTGAGGGGTAAGTTCAGCCATTTATACAAATTGTAAGTGTTCATACTATTTGAGATTTACATTTTACAAATAGATGAAATGTTTTTGTATTGGATAAAAAAGATATTTTCATTATCAAAACACTCCTTTGTAGACTTCAATTAAAACTAAATCAATATTTATACTAAACCTGGTAAAGATTTTCATAAAATAGAGAAACAGAATTCAGAACTCAAGTCAAAACTCTTTCTTTATAGACTCTCTTCCTCTGTAGTCTCCACCGAGGAATATGGAGCCACAACTCTCAACAACACTAGGTATTGCAGCTGTGGTTTCCTGACAAGTAAGATTTTATGGGATGAAGTCTCTAGCCCCATGCCCAACTGGTTTTCACATACAATACCCAGTGTTCCTAAGTAGTCCCCCATCAAAGTACTGACCGGGTTCAACACTGCCTAACATCAGTGATTAAATGAGAACTGATGCTTCAGTGTGATTTGACTATAATCAAAACTGCCAATATTAAAAACAATATCAATAAAAAAACAAGTGGTTATTTATTAAGTCTTTAAATGCTGAATCAGTGAGGTTATTCAGAATTTTACAAGTATGTAAATTGTGTAAATAGGGCAAGGATGATGTCAAAATTGTTTGCTCAACATGGAGCTGTCTGTTCCTGATCTAGAATAAGAACCATTGTATTTAACATCTATTATACCTTAACTAGCATAGTATCTGTCAAAAATTACAGGATTATTTATGTAAGGATTGACACTCCTGCCTAAGGCCAGAGTATTTGTACAATCTGATTTGGATCAAATTGTCTCTCTTTGTACACTTCTGTCTAGGATCAGTGTAATACCTGTGAACTCTGTGAAATATGTTTTACAGACACACATACGTATGTATGTATGTATGTATAGCCAACAACTGCCTATTTGTCCATTTCTAAAGGTCAAAAGAATTGGGAAAGGAGAAAGAAAGAAAGAAAGTTAGAGGGTAGTTAAGAAAACTAGAGAAAAAAGAAAAGCAGGTGAAAGGAAAATTGATGAAGATGAAAGAAAGATATAAACATTCTTACTATCTTCAATTTTATCTTTCCTTTGAACCTTAAAGTGGCTGAAGCTTTATTTAATATATTTATTTATAATGTGATGCACATTTTACATAGATAATAGGTATATACTATGGTATTAGTATATAGATTACAGATATTTATACAAGGCAACTTTTTATATCTAATCCAAGACAGAGAACAAAATTAGACATGTAACTTAAAGAAAAATTTTGATTTTTTTATAGTACACATTAGGGTGGCACTGATTAATTTTCTGATAATCAATAATTGGTAGAATTTGAAAATAAGCAATGGGTTTTTTGTCGATAAATTAATTTTCATACATGGTAATACTTCATTATTTAGATGAAAAAAATTTTTGAGTAAAAAAATGCCTGGGAAGCACAATCTCCTGAGATGACTCTTTGAACAAAGAAAGTGATGCTTGATTCAGCAGAGCAAGCCAAGCACTGAGGAGGCTCTGTAAAAGAGTGCTAGACCTACACAACATATGCTTGTCAATGAAACTAAAAAAAGTGTACAATGCAATGGTCATCCCTTCTCTCCTCTCTGGATGCTAAATTGGAAAAGCTCTTTGCTCCATACCTGGAATCACATTACAGGATTACATCACCAATCTTGAACCCTGTTGGCGGGGCATCAGAATATGTCAACTGCCCCTCTGCAGAGGGTAAATGTCTCTCAATGGGGCCACCTGTTGGCTGTGGGTGGCAACCCATGATGCCTGGGGATGGGATCCTGGTGGTTGAGCAGGTCATGACCCAGGTATAAAGTGGACACGACCCTGCAACACACCACTTCGGCCCTTACCTGGGCTAGACAGGCGGTCAGAGAGGCCCGATCCAATCAATCGGCTGGTCATGTCATACCCCATCACATCTAACCCATCCCAAAACAACTACAACTTACAATTAACTTTCCCAGTCCCAAACCCTACACTAAATATACTAACACCTTACACCTAAAATGTGATGGAAAGCGGTGGCTTAGGGTCAATCAGTGTGGGAACAAAAGATCACGACATGACTGTATACTACCTGAAGTGCCTCTGGACTTGGTCAGTGAAACTAAAGACATACGGGTGCTTGAGACCTTTCCCATATATGAGTATACTATCCATGTATCCCTGTAGTGCCAGGGCGAATGGGTTTCCCCCCTGGCTGCTACCCAACACTGGACTCCGAGGTGGGTGGGGAGCATGGATAATGAAGAAAATTAAAACAATAAATGGCTACCAGGAAAAACTCCAAGAGACTACATAAGGATTTAGACTCTGAGGATGAAAACTATTATAAGGAAACATTTCCCCGATTTATTGTATTAGAATCAATTGAGAAAACTCCCCTAAGTACACTGTCACCTTTCCTGATTCAAAAAGTAATAACCCAAAACATCACTGCCAAAATGGTTAAAAAACTGAGAAATGTAACATTGCTTGTTGAAATAGAAAATCAAAAATATGCAAAGTCTCTACTAAAAATGAACCAGTTTCATAACCTGAAAGTTAAAGCCTACCCTCATGAAAGGTTAAATTTTTCTAAAGGTGTGATACGCAGTAGAGAATTAACTTTATGCTCAATAGAAGAAATAAAAAAAAAATTAAAAAACCAGGGAGTAACAGAAGTGAAGAGAATCACAATTAAAATTGAAGGAAAAATAAAAGAAACAAATATCTACATCATGACCTTCAATACACCCACCACACCAAAGGAACTAAAAATTGGCTATAATATAGAAAAAATAGAGCAGTACATCCCGAACCCCTTGAAATGTTTTAAATGCCAAAGATCTGGACACCACCAGGACTGTTGTACATATTTACCGGTATGTGGGAGATGTGGAGAACAAGACATACATATAGACTGCCCCCCAAAACTATAAGTGCATCAATTGCCAGGGAAACCATCATGCAAATTCCCTGAAACTGTGAAACATGGAAGAAAGAAAAAGAAATAATTCGTTTGAAATATACAAAAAATGTAGCCTACCTGGAGGCAAGACAAATGGTAGAAACCACAAAATATGCAGAAGTAGCAAAAAAAAAAAATACCCTCGAAAATAATATACAAAACTGCAAAAATAACATTAAAATGGAAGACATCACAAAATTACTCTAAGAGATGAGGGAACTGATGAAAGAATTAAAAAACATAAATAAAACAAAACCTGAAACCAACCCACAAATATCCGAAAATAAAAACTCAACTACTTCAAAACCCCAAACACAACCCCAAAATACAATCCCTTCAGAAACAACAACTACACCAAAAATGACCGGAAAAACTTCAAATTCAGCACATGAAGAAAAAGAGAAAAAAAACCCCCTCCAGACAAACCAAAACAAAAACCCAAGATAGATAGATCACGCTCTACTTCAAAAACAAGAAATTCAACTGAAAACGGATTTGAATCTCTGGAAACAATGGATACAGATGATTGGGCATTGAAGAACAAATCACCAAAAATCTAGAAATATGGCAAACAAAATAATCCAATGGAACATCAGAGGTATAAAAGCTGACTTGGACGAACTAATACTCCTCATTTCAAATCAACTCCTTGATGTTGATGTTTACAGGAAACTTTCCTGAAAGAAAATGACACAATAAACATTAAAAATTACACCTTATATAACTACATAAACAAACAGACTGATAAAGCCTCAGGTGGTACAACTATAATCATTAATAACAAAATAGCACACAAAGAAATAAAGTTACAAACAAACATGCAAGCAATAGCAGTATCAGTAACTCTTCACAAGAAAATAACTATATGCTCTCTCTACATACCTCCTAATGATACGATAAAAGTGGAAGAACTAAAGCATCTTATCAAGCAACTTTCAAACCCATTCATTCTGATGGGAGACTTTAATAGTCATAATGAGATATGGGGTGATAGAGAAACAAACCGAAGAGGCAAAATCATAGAATCCATAATTGAAGAAAAACAGTTGTGCCTATTTAACAAGAAACAACACACATATCTTCATCCAGGAACAGGTACTTACACTGCTGTAGACCTCACGATTTGCGAACCTACCATACTCCCTTATTATGACTGGAAAGTTTATGAAGATAACTGTGGAAGTGACCACGTCCCTATAATATTGGAGAATCATACATCCCAACCTGAAGTACAACCATTACGTTGGAATTTTAAAAAAGCTAACTGGGAAAAATTCCGGCAACTATGCCAGAGCAAATTAATCCCTAAGTCAAACAACCAAAAAATGGACCCAACTACATTCTTTACTGAAACATTGTTTACAATAGCAAACGAAAGTATTCCCAAAACGTCACCTTCCATAAAGAAAAGCAAGCCTTGGTTTGATACTGAATGCAGAAAGGCTGTAAAGATACGTCGAGCAGCTCTAAAAACATTTCAAAAACAACCTACAAAAGAAAACCTAAACACATTTAAGAACTGCAGCGCTAAAGCCTGCCGAATATTTAAAGAAGCCAAAAGAAGAACTTGGAGACGATACGTATCCAAAATAAACATCCGCACAAAAAGCAAAACTATATGGGAAATGATAAAGAAAATATCTAGCAAAACTAATACCCCACTAAAGTATCTCATACATAATAACTAAGAAGCTACAAACAAAAAAGAAATAGCAAACCTTTTTGAAGTAAACCCATCCTCCAAAAACACTCATTACAAATTTCAGAAGATCAAAGAAAGAGAAGAAAAAAATCAAATCAATTTCCAAACAAATATTTCCCAGGATCCTAATCAGCTCTTCACAATGAATGAACTTCAAGATTCCATATCGAAGGCCCATAACACAGCCGTAGGCCCAGATGAAATACATTACGAGCTGCTAAGGAACCTTCCCAAAATATCAAGGGTGTATCTACTATCCATCTATAATGATATATGGACAACAGGCAACATCCCCAAACTATGGAAACAGTTCATAGTTCCCATAGCCAAAAATCAAAACTGCTCAGATCCAACAAACTACAGACTTATCGCCCTGACAAGTTGCACCTGTAAAATCCTGGAAAGAATAATAAATGATAGGTTAACATGGTACCTGGAAAAAAACAAATTAATTACAAATATCCGATCTGGGTTCCGGAAAAACAAGAAGTGCAATTGACCAACTAATTAGACTGGAAACCTTTATCCGAAAGGCCTTCATCAAAAAGGAACATCTAACTGCCATTTTCTTTGATCTTGAAAAGGTGACCATACAACTTGGAGATACAGCATAATGAAAGATTTAAAATCACTTGGATTGAAAGGAAGATTACCCCAATTCATAAACAACTTCCTGACAGACAGGAATTTCAAAACATGGATACGTAACACACTCTTGGACATGAAGATCCAGGAGATGGGTGTCCCACAAGGAAGCATATTATCCATAACACTGTTTAATATAAAAATTAATGATATTGTAAAATCCCTTAAACCTGGCATCGAAGGATCCTTATACGTGGATGACTTCTTGATCTGTTATTCATCCAAAAATATGAACATAATTGAGTGACAATTACAACAGTGCCTGAATAAAATAAGTCTGTGGACAGTTGAGAATGGATTTAAAATATCTCGGACCAAAACTAAATGCATGCATTTTTGCCAAATACGAAAATTGCACTATGACCCAGTTCTAAAATTGGATGGCATAGAAAATCCTGTTGTACAGCAACTTTTTTAAATTCCTTGGGCTTCTTTTTGATTCCAAATTAACATTTATTCTCCATAGAAAGCAACTAAGAGTAAAATGCAAGAAAGCCATTCAATTAATGAGAGTGGTGGCGCACACTGATTGGGGCGCAGATAAAAGTACATTACTAAAATTATATAGAACATTAGTTCACTCCAAATTAGATTATGGCTGCTTCATTTATGGATCAACCCGAAAATCATATAAAAAAATTATAGAAACAATACACCATCAAGGACTGCGACTGGCACTGGGTGCCTTTCCAACATCTCCAGTGGAAAGTTTGTATGTAGAAGCGAATGAACCTCCTTTTAGCTCTACGAAGGCAGAAACTAGAACTACAATTCTATATGAAACTAAAATCATGCCCATTAAATCCAGCTCAGAATATCACATTTAAACCGAAGTACAAAGAATTATTTCAAAGAAAAGAAAATGCAATAAAATCTTTTGGTCTTCGAATGGAAAGCATAATTGAAGAAGTTAAAATTCCTCTTAAAAACATACACAACACCATCAAACCAACTATTTCACCTTGGGAAATAAAACAACCAAAAGTGGAACTCAAACTAAGTAACCTCAACAAAAGCACCACACATCCACACATCTTTAAGGAAGCTCTAAATAAAATCCTGAACTATTATTCCAAATATAGCATCATTTTTACAGATGGATCTAAGGATAAGGACACAGCAGGATGTGCAACTGTTTATGAGAATCAAGTCATACAAAAACATCTTCCGAAGGAAGCAACTATTTTTAGTGTTGAATCAAAAGCCATTGATTTGGCACTTAACATCATCTCCCAAAGCAAAAAGAAAAAGTTCCTGATTTTTTCAGATTCTCTATCAGTACTGACAACTCTACAAAATAAAGAATTAGAAAACCCACTGATCATAAAACTATTGTGCAGATTAACATCATTGTCAGATACAAAAGAAATTATCTTTTGTTGGATTCCAAGTCAGGTGGGAATCCGAGGAAATGATAAGGCTGACACAGCCGCCAAAAATGCATATAAAGAGCCCATTGACCAAACATATAAGATTCCACACAGATTTAAAAGTAGAAATACAATCATATATCCAAAATAAATGGCAAATCCACTGGAACAACTGCAATCTAAATAAACTACTAACAATAAAACCCACTCTAGGTGAATGGATACGGGGTTACAGGGAATCACGAAGGGAGGAAGTTATCCTTTCTCGACTCTGTATTGGACATACTAAAATAACTCATCTATTCCTACTTGAAAAAAAGGAATCGCCATAGTGCACTTCATGATAGACTGCGCTGACTTTTCATTTGTACGGGAGAAGTACTACAATACAAAAACAATGAAATACCTATTTGAACACACCAAGATAGAACATTTAATGCCATATTTAAAGAAAATAGGACTATACAACAAAATATAATTAAAATAAAAATGTGTACAACCAATCTAATGCATACAACCATTCTAACATGTGCATCAACTTCAAAACAAATAAACTACATTAAAAAAGTGTGATTCCAAAATTCAAAAACTGACCCTTAAATGACCATAATGGTTGATGGGTCATTAAACCTAAACCAAACCAAACCAAACCAAACCAAACTTGAAATTTTGAACCAAACTTGACCAGCATTGACTCAATGCTCATCAAGACACAAGTTCAATGAACTTTAATCACATGTATGGAGAGCTGCTCTGTAGCAAAGGCAGAGCAAAGAAACAGTACAAAAATGTAATTAAAATTAACCTCCACTTGTGCAAGATCACAGCAAAGGAACTAAGGAGTGTGTTGCCAACCAATTATGTTGGATGTGCCATTGTCCACCAAACCTCTGCAAACTTTGAAGAAGCCCGGTCAAATTATTAATATTCAAAGAGAACAGTGCCATAATTCAACTTTAGCATTGGTCACAACCATTGACTTCCAATATCCCTACTACTCCAGACTCTGCAAATACAGACTTAGTTTAGGGAGCCATCTCCAAATCCACTGATGAATTGCAAGACAAAGTCTTCTACAGACCCAAAGGACAGCCATGATGAATTGAAACAATCTTAGTATATATTCATCTAATTTGAATATTATAAATTTTGTAAGTTTATTAAAGAAGATTTAGTATGGTACAAGAAATTCTTCTCATTACTGAAACATATGGAATGATCACAAAGACTGTTGCTAAAAGACTGAAAGAACTGAAACTAGAGAAAGAATTGAAACTATTCAAACAATAAAAATCATCAAGAATACTGAGAATATTTGAGTATTAAGGATACTTGCTGTCACTTGATCTCAAGCTTTTGCTTGGAAATCAAGTGACAGCAAGTCTCCTACCAGATTTGACTGATGTGAAAAAAGGTGTTAATGTTCATAAAAACTGATGATCAAAGATAGATTCTTCAAGTAGACAATGTTTTACTTTTAGTATTGTCTAGGAACTCAGCTAATTAGTAGAGAAAGGTTTATTAAAATATTTGTTCTTTGATATCTCTAAGAGTGATCCCAGTACATATTGGGGTCATCACAGATCAACTTTTCTTAGAACAAAGGTTCCTTATTGAGATTAAATCCTTCTCTCTCAATTGTGACATGCCAGTGATGAGACATTTTTGTTAAGATATCTAGCAATGGGACAAAGTATATCTGATTCAAGGCAAGACATACCAAATTGAATTTAATCTCAATAAGGAACATTTGTTCTAAGAAAAATTGATCTGTGATGACCCCAATATTTACTGGGATCACTCTTAGAGATATCAAAGACTTTGCACTTGGTGTCATACCAGAACCTCAGAGGAGCCAGATGCATCAGTGGGTTGACCTGGAATGTGACCTTATAGTCATCAGGGCAAAAATTGTGCCACATACAGAATATCAGTGGCTGTCCCAACATGCAAACAGGTGGTCAACCCAGATATGCTTAGGATGTGAGACAAATGGAAGATAGGAAGATAGGTAAGCTGTCCCACCTCACAAGAGGGAAAGGCCAAAGGGTATCTCCTGTTCTCATGAGAAGAAATTCCATTTTCAAAGAAAGCCCCTAAGCCAGACACCTACTCCTTCATATTAATTGACAATCTGGAGGTGAACAAACAATAATTTTATATATAAGAGAATTAGTCTGGTATATTTGTTAGTCTTTACAATGAAAACATTATAAAAACATTGTGGATTTATAATTCTTCCCAAGGACATTGTATAGCTTGCTGCTCATTTCTAAGTCTACCTGTCTGTTAAGGTGGTTAGCTAATCCCTGTTGCATATGCTTGCTCAGGCACAATTGCATTCATCAAAAATAAGCCAATATGTGGCTTATACTGTAACTATGCTTCAAGGACATTAGTGCTAAGTGAACATGAACAAACTTGTATAAAATTCAAACCCAATTTAATAATTCAGCTTTTATTATGCTACATTTTTTATATCCAACATCCCAGATTGGGTATGGATCGATAGTTTTTTTTATGGCTTATCAACTCTTTATGGGTTATTTAAAGCTGAAATATAAGAATAGTTCTTTTTTGTGAGTGAATATTGCATTAATACATTTTAGTGAATAACAAAGATTTTTCCAGATTATTCTATTATAGTCCTCTTATTTAACCTAATGCTCGGTGGGGACATGGATTCATGCCTTTCCCAAGAGCATTTGTGTGTAAATGAATGTAACAAACCTGACTGGAATTTAAACTCAGCTCTCCAATTTTTCATTTTGAGCCACTATGCACCCAAGATTGGGCAGAAACAAAGGATAATGTGTATATACATATAAACAGACAATTGTTTAGAACAGATAAGGCCAATTATTTTTGTTTATGTAGTCAAAAAGAACTAATCTCTTGTAAGCTTATCTTGTAATATTCTATTGTCAAACAGATTTTTATCCACTGTACCTCTGTTGTAATCCACTTACATGCATCACTGTCTTTAAGATTTTTGATCTACACATCACCTCACTGGTAGCTGCCAATTTTGTTTAGAAAACATAAAAAGTTGATTTGTAGAAAACAAATCAGCTAAAATAAAAACAGCTAGAATTATGACAGTTTTCTAAGAGTTCAGCTTAAAAAAAAAAAAAAAAAAAATAAAGGTTGTCTAAATAATTTTTGTCTTTCACTTGAATTAATGCTGATATTGGTTGCATTTTTTTTCTTCTCAGTATGCATTGCCTTGTCGGAATTATGATAATTTCAAATCAAATAAAATAAACCCACAAATTCAAACAGCATCATAAGAGCTATATGTCTTTATTATTTCTCTTTACCCCTCTCTCCAAATATGTGTCTGTGGGTGCATGCATGACCAAGTGGTTAGAACATTAGCATTCCAACCATGAGGCCCATGTTCAATATGTTAGGACTTCTTGATAATAGCAGACAAAGTAGATGATCGCATCATGCAGCACCTTTAGAAAGTTCCTGAAAATCATATCGCAACTTGACCCAAACCTTGTGAGTGAAACTCGAGACAGAACTATTTTGATTCATCAATGGCTATGCTAGCATAAAGTCACAAAACCTCATGATCGAGAGTTTGAGTATACTGGCCTTGTTCAACTTCTGATAACAACAGATTATGCATTTTCTCCTACACACAGTAACTAAGGTCTTTTTAGAATAATTGCAGTATAAACCTCATGTTGGTTCTGTGGGTGTTGAAAAAGAAGCATCTACAATAGAGATTGTCTTAGTAGACAGGTGTATTCAGAAATGACCAGACAGCCATTACATGTGTATCATAAAAGATTAAAATTAAATGGTAGGCAAGATTATGTAAAATCCACATAAAGCAAGGAATACTTAATAAAAAAACAAACTTTTTTGACTGAATACTAGATTTAAACCTGAGTATTTAATTTCTAGATTCCTTGGAACAAATAAAGTTTATATACTTATCAGTAAATACTTTATGAAGAATGACTAAAAGGCAAATTTTAATTAAAATTAGTTTTAAAAAAAGTTATTTTTTAAAATTAAATTTCTGTTTTTATGTTTATTGTTCAAATATTGAAACAGTTGATAATTATCTTTTCAAAGATTTTCACCCAATAATTACATAAAAGAAACCTTTTTTTATTATCAGATTTTGTTGACCTTTTAAGAGAAGGGAAAACTCTGATTTTAAACTTCCACTGCCTTGTTGCCATACCCAATCATAGAAAATGCTTCAGGTGTAAACCCTGAGGACAAATCCAGAGCCAGAGTCCCTAAGATTGTGACAATTCCTGTGAGGACACTGGTGCCAAGCTGTATTGGACTCTACCTTTCCCTTGGGCAACATTGGTGGCATGGAGATGGAAGAAGTGCTGCTTGGGCAACCACTGTTCTCCCATAAAGCCCTGCCCAGACATGTACCCTGGAGAGGACATTCCAGCCTTGCCTCATGATGACAGCAAAACACAGAAATCAACAGTCTACTGATGGGAAGATTCCAAAGGTCCTTCTATACAGGGAACTGTTCACCGACATAAGGACAACCTCGTCTTTGCTGCAAAAGGGAGATGAGAGCGATGGACATGGACTTTGATAGATGGGAAGACATCACCAACAATCACTCAAGCTGGAGACATGATTTACACTGAAGGCTGGAGTGAGGAGAGAAGAAATGGTGGCTTGTCACAGGGGGAGAAGTGGTGCTCAAAGAAAAGAAAACAACACAATAACATTGGAGAAGAGCATCTTCACATGCATTCTTTGCAATTGAAACTGTCACTCCCATGTGGGCCTGTACAGCCATAAATTGATGCTGTGCCACCATCAGCAACTGAGGCATAACTTTTTAAGTCCCGATCTATGGTGTCTCTCAAGACTGACAGATGCCACATAAGCTGACCTGTTTCTAATTATATTCCTAGTATAAATATCTTCCAGCAGAAATTAAGAATAACTCATTTTACATTATATGTTCTTTATTAGTCAGTTCATGTTGAATTATGCTTTTGAAAATGATCTAAAATTATTCTAAATGACATATAAGAAATTTATGTTAATATTTTTTAATGCCATGTACTTTCAGGATGTAAGCAATCATGGCTTTACAGATTCCTTTTTTATTCTGTTAGTTGCCATGATTACTTGGAGAAGATAGTGGAATGGTTTCTCATTACTTTTTCATGGTTTTGAATTCAAAGTATTCATTCTTCTAGAATGACTGACAGCCAAGGCTAGAGATCCAAGTTTAACCTGCTAGCACAAGGGGAAGGAGAGATAGAATTAAATATTGTCCAAGAGCATTAATGTTAAAATAAATACAACAGGCTGGGCTAGAATTTGAAATTGGCTCACCAATTTCTCTTTGTATGCCAATAACTTTTACACTACCTAAACAATCCACCATGCTAATATAACTTCTTTTAAATAATGAATTTAATTTATATAATTTCATATTGTATGAGAGGGTTCTAAAATATTCTCAATCCAACCCAATTCTCAAAAATCAGTTTTATAATGACCAAACATTAGAATACTGATTTTGTGAAGTGAGTTGGGCTGATAACTTTTCAGTACTCCTCATATAATGTATAGTTTCAAATTGTGCTATATTATCTTAGAAATCATTAACTTTGGTTTGAAATATAATAGGTTCTTGTAAAAACATTTCAAGTCTATACTTTGAGTGGATTTACTTAAGTATTTGGCATAGAACATAACAATTAGAGAAATCAAACAAATGGTCTTTTGCCAAGATACAGTTGTGTTGAATGCAATGTGCAGAAATTACAGAAAATGTTTGTGTTAAAAGAAATTGCAGAGGTCAGGAGTTTTGAATAATGAATAGAAAATGTGGAAATCAAGATAGATTTGTGGTGTTATCGTCTAATATGCTACTGACCAAACATCTTTCTAATGAGCTGTTTTACAAATTAATTTTTACAGTCTAGATTGTTTTATAAAAGGTTTATTTTATCATTCTTTTGAGGCCAATTTAAACAACAATTTAGTTGAGCTATAATTAGCTAAATACATCATATTTACTGACAATAATAGTTTTTAATAAATAAGTTTTAGTAAAATGATTAAAGAATTAAATGATTTAAAAACACTTCTGGACAAAAATTAAAAAAAAGGACCAAACCACAAATATGAAAAGTTGATGCTTTGAAATACAGAAGAATATTGCAAAAAGGATTGCTTTCTACAATTTTGAAAAGAAAGTTTTATTTTTAAAGAGAAACAATCACTTTTCTGAAGGATGCCATCAAAGTGTTGGATAGAAACAGGATCTTTTCATTTATTTATTTGCTTTCATTATTTAGATGCTCTGGTCTGTCAAAGGCAATAGAAAGGTTTGTAATAAAAGTTAATATCTGTGTAGTTATCTATAGCTAGCTAGACTGAGATAGATAGATACATACATATATAGAAATTCTATAGAAATTCTAACTATTGTCAAGAATCAGCTAGGCTACAAAAATCTCTTAAGCTGGCCAAATATAGAAATGAATACAATATGGGAACCAGTAATATGGAATGCCAGAGAAAAACAGTAACAACAACAAAATTGCAATATGACCTCTGGCAAAAAATGATTATTGAGACATTAAGTTTATAAGTCCTAAAACTTCATACTCAAGGACACATAGCTCAATGGATGAAAGTGTTGGTTGGATCCAGTGACTTGACCCAAAGAGTAGTGAGTTCAATACCTGGCTACTGCAATGGTGAACAAAAACTTGGAGAGTTGAGTTAAAGGGATATGACTGAGACATCCAGAAGAGGCACGACACATGGAACTAGAACAATGTAAATAGTGTAAATAATTACAATATCAGAAATATAGACAGGTTTCTGAAAATTTCAAGAAATATGTTGTAATTAAAAATTATAATTATGGAATGTGTGCAAAGTTTACAAAGACAAATGTTTTGAACAACAAATTCAAAACAATGTCATTTTAATGACAAAGTTATAAAGAGAACATTAACATGAAATATAAATATATTATTATTATTATTATTATTATTATATGTTAATTCATCTCTAAGTAGCTTTTATAGCCAACCCTCAGCCCTTGTGAGTCTGTCTGGTTTTGGCCCATAGAGATTCTGGTGATTAATCCGGGTGGGTTTTTCCTACATATAGCACTTGGTGTGTTCCTATCTCATCACCTCACTTCCTCACCTTTCAAGAGCAAAAAAAAAAAATGAAAAAAAATGGGCAAACATAAAAAACACAGTATAACCCCATCCAGACCATCCATACAGAACGTAGACCTCAATTTCTCCATCTCCTTCACTAACATAAGGAGTATATGATCTATTTCGAGGTTGAACTACATCTTGAAGAGGTCAAGCCTAACTTCCTGTTCATATCCCAAACTGGACTCCATTCTATTCTGGTTCAAGACTTCACAACCCTAAGGTATTCACTCCCACTCACAAAAGACAACACTCTAAATTGACATGACCCTGAGTTTGTGGCCCATATCAAGGATGGGTTACTTTGTGGCAGCGACTCCAAAAACAAGGATCCTGACTTTGAATTTTCAGGTGGCCCTCATTCATAGCATCTCCTTCACCTTCACTGTTTATTGCTCACAGGATGATGGTATTGCAATGTTTGACAGAATAGCAGAGAAGATTGATGACATCCTCTTCGGTCATCCCTCAGCTACTATTCAAATATGTGATGATTTCAACATTCACGACAAGGAGTGGCTAGTTCACTCAAACATGACTGACAAAGAAGGGAAATATTGTTATGACTTCTCCATAGCTTACAAGCTGATCCAGATTATAAATAAGGCTACTTGTGTTCCTGATACAACTGAGCATCATGCTAAACCTTTAAACCTCTTCCTTCCTTCCTGTCCTGATCAATGCTCTTCTGAGGTGTTACCTCCCTTGGTGACCTTAGACCATTCATTTATCTATGTCAGTTGTTGATGCAAAACCAAAGACATCCACAGATATGCTATTTCATAGGACAATCTACCAAAGCTGATTGGAACAGTTTCAGATTTTACATTGCAGAAACACTTCCCATGACTTTCTTCAATAATGGATCCTCTAGAACTGCTTTCTTCATTTCCAAACGGATTTTCTTCAGCATAAAAAGTTTTATCCCCCACAAAAGATACCAACAAGAGCCCTGGTTATCACCAAGTGTGCTGCAACCATGGTCTACTGTAACCATTACTACAGTCTCTATCAGAGGGAATGGTGTAGCAGGTCACTTTCCTATTTCAGATCTGCATGCAACCACTGCAAGAGGGGAAAATGCAAAGAGCAACTATATGCAGATAGTCCAAGTCAAAATAGAAGACAAAATACTTGGATCTCACAAGTTATGGAAAATCACAAATGCAATTATCAATAAAGGCAGACTGTTAGAACTCTGTGTTATAAATGGTTATATCATCTTTGTCTGAATGGCTAAGCTCTTTGCAATGAACTTTGACTCTAACACCATGTTAGAAGACAAAGTTCCCCTGCCACATGGAGCACAAGCGTTGTGATATCTCTATCTCAGCTCAGTTGGTTTCCAGACTTATTAAAAGTCTTGACTCTACAAAGGCTACTGGGCTGGATAAAAATCTCTGTTGTTGTCCTCATGAACCTTGACCCAGAGCTATCTCCAATATGTTTAACTGCTACTTGAAAAAGAAATGTTTCCAGGCCCATTGAAGGTGTCTGGTGTGCACCCTATACAAAAATGCCAGTGAGCCCTTGTCTGCATCACAATGTCACCCTATCAGCCTCCTTAATGCCATCAGTAAGCTCTTATTAACAAGAAATTTGTTGACCACCTAAAAAGAAATAACTTCCTGAGTGACAAACAGTATGGTTTTTGCTCCTCTGGATCCACTGCTGATGTCTTAACAATCATTATGCATAGAATCAATGAATTGCTTGCTAATGAACACATCTTGAGAACAATCTTAGATATCTTGAAGGCCCCTGAAAAGGTGTGGCTTCTTAGATTGCTGCATAAACAAACAAGCTATGGAGTCTTATTGAGAGACTATTCAAATGGCTGCTACTCATATTAACACTCTACTTAATACATTGTGCTTTTATTTATACTACATTTGTGGATGTCATAGCACAAACAAAATGCATGCTAATATTTAATAGAAAAATGCATGGCTCAATTTTAAAGGGTGTTACTTGTGGAGTATAACATTTCTAATAGCTTAATAACTATACATGAGTAAAAGCTGAAACTTCACAAATTAATATATGTCTTAAATTTTGCATAAATTTTATCTTTATCCATGATTTATAAGTTCATTAAATATTATTTTAAGTTGGTTTCTACTCAGTAGGGACATTGTATCTAATTAACAATTTTCAATAAAAAGAAAATTTTATTTTATCTGAAATGGTTTACCAGAATATTTTCTAATAATGTGTCTGTTATAATTTGAATCTGTTTAATTTATACAGATTTTTAAATTTTTTCTTCACAAAATTTTCATGCACTAAATCAGGTGTTTACAATTACATCTGCATGAAAGATATATAAAAGATACACATCAAAAAATTAGAAAAGAGAAAACCAGAGAGATTCATTTCCTGCTTTTCAAGAATCTGTATACATACAAATCAACTAGTTGGATTTTTAATCATTCATGAAAAAGATAAGTATATTCTATGTTCTGTTTATGTGCATTTCATTCTTTTTTCTTCACAAAAAATTCTTTTTCCTTTATTTTTAAAATCACTTACATACAAAAACACATTATATATATATATATATATATATATATATATATATATATATATATATATATATATATATGTGTGTGTGTGTGTGTGTGTGTGTGTGTGTGTGTGTGTGTGTGTGTGTTGGGGAACTGATGATAGTCAAATCAAGAGAATAGAGAGGGAGATCAACCATTTCAAAACCACAGTCACACCCAACAGCCATTGAAACCAAAGACTTCTGTGCTAGAGCATTGTCCTAATGAAATAAGTCACCTTTTGTTAGTTTTCCTGAGTCTTGATACCCTTTTGTAACTGCCACAGCAAGTTGTTATAGTGCTCTCCATTGATGGTATGGCCTCTTTGAAGATAGTCAATAAGCAAAATGCCTTTTACATCCAAAAAATTGAGGCCATCACCTTCCCTGCAGATGAAATGACCATGTCCTACTTTGGAGTAGGTGAGGAGGAGCGTTTTCACTGCATGGATTACCTTTTTGTCTCTGGCTCAAAGTGATAAACCCAACACTCATTCTGGATTTGGAAACATTCAAGAAAACCAGTTGGATCTGCCTTGAACAATGTAAGATTTTCCAGTGATGTGATCAGCCTGGAGTGCTTTTGATCAGGTGTCACAAGACGTGAGACCCACCGAGCAGAAACCTTTGTCATGACAAATTCATTGTACAGAAGATTCACAACTCTCTCATGGGATACATTTATAGCATTGGCTATTTGATTTATAGTCAATTGCCTGTCATTCATCATCATGTGATGAACGTGATCAATGTTTTCCTTGTTGATGGCAGTTGCAGGATACCCTGATATTGGGTCACTTTCAAGACTCCCTAAATTCAGCTGCCCACTTTTTCACTGTTGATAAAACTGGAGTGTCAATGTAGAAACAATATCAGAATGAATGTCCTTGGGGGCTAAACATTTTTCCTGCACAATGCCAAATTTTGCTCATTTTCAAGAGAAGTCACTACTTGTTACATTTGAAGTCTTCTTTGAACATTCAGATGTCAGTTTACCTGGAAAGGAAGAATGCAGTTATTAATAAGAAGAGTTGAAATTAATGCATGCAGTGTTTCACAGCTCTAGCATCACTCCTTCATAGTCAGTCTATGAACTTTTCAGCTAGCCCTTGTAGAGAAAGAGAGAGAGACTTCAAATATACAGAGACTTTGTTATCAAGTACAAAAATGCAAAACCTTGTAAAACTTTCTGCATATAAAAATTTTATAAACTCATTGAACATTTATTGATTTATTAAATATAAAATTTTTATTATATTTTACAAGACATGGTTGTTCCTTCTTCACTTTTCACTTTCCTGTGTAATTTGTGGAAATTCAAACGAGGCCACATAAAAATGAAAAATGCTGCAGTTTATAGCTTTAAAAAGAATCATTAGCATTCAAAATTTTGTTAGGACAATGGAACCATTCTTTAGCCTTTGTCAGGAATAGAATCGATGAGAAAAGAAGAAAAATTTTATTTATTAAGAAAATGGCATCTCTTGTTTAATGTTACCACTTTCTGAAGAAATAGGGTCTTTTTCTTTTCTTATGGATTATATTCCTGACAAAGAGTGGAAAATGGATCAGCTTAAATATTGTGTTAACAATATCAAAAATACAAAAGAGTTCTGTTTCTGTCTGCACAAAATTTGGAATTTCTTCCTTTCCTTGCACTGTAAAATAAAAGAATGCAAATATCCATGAAAAAGATTTTTATTTATTGTTTTTAAGAATGTCTTATTCTCTTTTAAATCAAGCCAATTTGAAATGTAAAAAAAACTGATGCTATACCAATGCAAATGATACAGACAATGGAAACATAAAAGAAATCAAAGTTTGATATGAAGAAAAAATAAACAACGCATAATGAACTAAATCTAATGAGAGTCTAATTCAAAATCATTTTTTTAAATCTATTTATTTCTGTAATCAAAACTTAAAGCTTTTTATTTATACTATTTAAATTGTTTGGACTGTTGTCCTCATCCTTGTTGCCATATTAACAACATTTTAACCATTGTATGCTCTGGTCTTCTTCAGATAATTGAACTGAACCCTTTATTTAATCCACCAGGTTAGATTGTTCTAGATCCACGTGTCATGCCTCTTCATGATTAGTATTAGTTATCCCCCTTTTAACTAAATTCTCCAAGTTTTTGTTCACCTCTGCTGTAGCCAGGTATTGAACTCACAACTCTTTGGTCCAAGTCACTGGATTCAACCAATGTTTTCATCCAATGGGCCATGTGCCCTAGAGCACATCAGTGTATTAAGTTTTGGGAATTATTGATCTAATGTCTCGGTAATCATTTTTCATCAGAGCTCATATTACAATTTTGTGTTATTATTATTTTTCTCTAGCATTCCATATTACTGGATCCCATATTGTATTCATTTCTATATTTGGCTGGCTTAAAGAGATTTTTGTGGCCTAGCACATGCATTGATGCCTTAAGTTTTCATATTTTTCAGTGATGTTCTCTGTCTGTTATTTCAACCTCATCCCACAGGGTGTGGTGATTTCCCTTTTCCCTCCATAAGTGGTCAGCTATGGCTGATTTTTCTATTTCCCTCGGTGTTACGGCTTTATGGTGTTCCTGCAGTCTTTATAAGGGGGTGGCCTGTTTCTCCTTTATATTTCTTACCACAGCTGCATGGGATGGCGTACACACAGTTCTTAATCATGTTATCCTCTATAGGAGGTCATACTTGGAAGAGGTGCCTGCAAAGTGTTGAACTAGTTTTGAAGGTTGTCCCAGTTTTCTGGAACTGCTGTCATGTACCCAGTTACGTTGTAGGGTACTGCTTATACTGACCATTTCTTGTTAATATGTCTCTGGGCTGCTACTTAGGACTTTTACTCAATGTTGTAGGCAGCGGATGATCTCTTTCTTTATACTGTATGGGTGGTAGGAGGTGAGGTGTTGAGGTATGGTCCGATGAATGTTGGCTTGCAGTATACGGATGTCTTGAACCCATGCTCTGTTCAAGATATGAGTACATCTAGGAATGCTAGTTTGTTGTTTTCTCTCTCCATTGTGAACTGTTTTGATGATCTTATTGAGTTCACATATAGCTGAACCTTTTCCTGGTGTGGCCAGAGTATGAAGGTGTGTCATCTGTGTGTCCCAGCCATAGAGTTGGCTTTCTGTAGTACACACTTCAGGATGGGGTCAGACACATATCGGCAGGATGAAGGTTTAGCAATAAGCTTGCCATTATCACCAGCAATGGCTAACATATACATGGAATACTTCAAGGAAATGGCATTAGAATCCACATCATCAAAGCCAACTCTATGGCTGATATACATATATGACACCTTCATACTCTGGCATACAACAGTTGAAACATCATGGTAACAAAGATGAGAACAACAGGCCAAACAATGTAAATAGTGTAAATAATTGCAATACATCATCTTAGAAATATAGACAGATATTAGAGCCTTTTTTGTTTGTTTTTTTATACAATTTTCTCATTAGCCAGGAACAATGATCAAAACATTTTTAGGAAATCAAGACATGTATTTATAGGATACCAATTTCTTCTAAAACTTATAATTTCTAAAACATTTTTAAATTTATTTCCATATATATATATTTCATTGAATAATTTAGACAAGTTTTGTCTACTTATTTTCAACAGGATCCTTTCATATTCATGAACAAGCTTTTGTGTTGTTATTAAAAGAAGAGAGAAAAATTACCATGTTGATTCATGTTGTTTTTATTCTGAGTACTTTTGACATTAGCACAATGTCATCACCAAGGTGTTGTTTTTTAAGACAACAAATGTAGTGTTTATTACTTTCAAAGACGAATTTGCCGTATTCATCTGAAAATTAAAATTTTTACTTGTGAAGTGAGTAACGCAAATTTTGGTACAATGCAGTTAGCATAATTAACACTCCAGGGGAGGTAACTAAGTTATGAGGTTGTGAAAAGTTCCTTTAGAAGAAAAAAGAGAAATAAGTATGGAAACTATTAGTATGAAGCTCGATATTTTAGACTACTGTATACATTGTAAAACATCTGTGCAGTATTCATAATTAATTTTGTTAAGGTTTGGTTTTAATTTTTTAATATAGATAGCTTCAAGCATTTTTAGTTTATGTTTATTATTTTCAGGAAAAAGTATGAATGTATTTTCAACCAGAATTTTTCTGAATTGTGAATGTGGACAGGCATGCTGTTGTAAATGTTTAGAAATGTTAGACTTATCATTCAAATGGAAACTTAGCCACCAAGACAATGTGGTCGTAGTATGGCCAACGTAAATGTTTTCAGCCTGACCCACTTCTTCCAACTCTTCTTCTATTACATTTATAGAAGAGTCCTCTCAGTTATCAAGTTTCTCCTACCAGGTGAGTCCAAGAAAGTCATTGTCAATGGCCAGTCCTCTAAACCTTGTATTCATGCTCTATAACTAAAGATGCTGGAAAAATGGTTAGCTCCCTGTACCACTCCAGAAAGTGTCTAACTCCTCCTACCATGCTCTATCTTTACAAGAGCCAGAACTGACCAAAAATGCTGTATTGTTGTCTCATCTGGGCTGCAGTAGTCCAATCCTCACTTTCCAGCTTTGACAGAGTTCAAAAGTGTTTGTGCAGCTTTGTGGGAGATGAATTGTTTTATACCCTACAACCCCTTTCCCACAGAGGAAACTTTACTAACCTTGAACTACTCTATTACTATTTTTTGATAGGTCTTTAGGTGAACAACAAACATTGGTTCTACCAGTACAAACCTTTAAAGCAATGACCCGCCAGGCTACGTAAGCTGAATCAACGCGTCATTCCTCATTCCTCTCATATTTCACTGGTGAGGAGTAAGTTTCACTCAGACAGCTTCTTTGCATCACTGAACAAAATTTCAAGTGGATGTTTCCCCAGTGGCTAGAATCTTTTTTCAAGTCGAGGTCCAACTGTTATCTATCCTACATATCCTCCATAATATGTATCTCTTTCTTCTTCCTTGTATAGCCTTAAAACAGCCTCATTTAGTAACCCTCTATGTTGAGCTGATCTTGTACCTTGTGAGTGAACAATAGTAAAAAAAAAAATGATCAGATATCAGAAACTAATCAGTGTCCTCTTATATATTTATAAATGCATATATCTATGTGTGTGAATTATCTTACATTCTACACACAATATAGTCCTCTGATATAAATGTTATAATCTTTAAATTACACCATATAGGGGACTACAAAAGTAGATATACATGATCTCAGCCCTATGAATTTCTTTTCCTGGGGATGTGTAAAGTATATATAGTTTGTTTTTCATTACTGTATATCTATTTTTGCACCCCCTGTACACACACACACACACACATATATTTATATGAGAGAGAGATATGATATATAATTTTTTATATATCGAGAACAATATTGGGGAAAAAATGTATGACAAAGTGGTTAAAGAGTTTTTGTGTGAAAATGCTAAATGCCATTTCATCAGAAATTAGATTCAGAATGCAAAACAACAAACCTAATCATGATGGAGCATTGACAAACATTCATATTTATCAAGGTTTTATCTTACCTGATTTCATATAAGAGCAAACTTTTCTTAAATTAGATAAATGATATATGTTTATATATCTTCTAATACAATTCAATATGTACACCTCTGAAAATATCATTTTTAATGTACATATATCCAGTTTTATTAGTGTGTGTGTGTGTGTGTGTGTGAATATATATATATTTCTGCCTCATCCAAAATGATAAGACCATTAAACGCTTAATAGTTTAACAAGTTGTTGATCAGGATAAACAAGAATTAAATAAATTGGTAAATTAACTTAATATGTGAAAGTTTTTCTATTTGATTTTTTTTTTAATGTCTAAACCTTGTGGGTAAACTTACAGAGAGCTTTTTATAAAGATATGAATCAATTTTGTTCTATTTGATGTGTGGTAGCTTCAAACAGTTGTGAAGTAATTGAAAAATGTTTTCCCTGGTGAGTTTGTGCTTAATTTGAGATCAAATATGCTATATAGCATTCAACTCCAAATCCTGACCAGGCCAAAATATAAGCTTGACAATTTTTTGATGGTCATTGCAACTTAGACAGGGAAAATAAATTGCTTTGCTGAAAAATAATACCAGATCATTCAATTGAAAAAAAATCAACTTTTCAATTGTGAGAATCAAGCATGTCTGCAATATTCTTCTGTATTTGAAAGCATTAACTTTTCACATTTTAGACTGAGCCTATTTCCACCCAGAAGTGTACATATGTCTGTATAAAATACCTGTTATTCTCTAGTGAAAACTAGTTTTTGGGTAATTTTGACATCATTAAGTATCTTAGATCTGACCTTGCTAAAACATTCATAAATGTTATCCTTTCTTGGTGCTCCCCAAGTCTGTATCCTTGTGTCAGATTAAGGTGAATTTAGTTAATATAGCTTTTTCACATATTTTAGCCTGCCTTTTTCTCTGTCATTTATATCAGCAATGGACACCTCAGTGTGGTGTAATGGCTAGTAAGCTTGTCTCGCTAGAACAATTACAACTGGGTACTGAGTTTGATCCTCAGTGAGTGCCCCATACTTTCGGCCTTGTGCCATATTTAAGCTATGCTTAAAAAATCACCATTTACGTCAGTGATATTAAATTTAACAATGACATTTCATACAATACAATATCAGTACAAATTATATACAACAGAATTTTTCTATATGTAGGTCGGACTGTTTTATTGGTAAATACTAATGAAGATCAACCAATAGTGACATTTTTGAGGAATGTGAATGCCAATCCAGAAATAAGAATCAAATCTTATCAGACATTCTTTTAATAAATAATTAAATTTAATGTTTCATCTTAATTTTATTTGATTTTTGTTTTTGTGGGAGGGACTTAGTATAAACTTAGAATGTTGTTCAGCACTTGTACTAGAATTTCTATATATGTGTGTATGTATGTATGTATGCATGTATCTCTCTATCTATCTCAATCTAGCTAGCTATAGATAATCAGACAGACATTAACTTTTATTACAAATCTTTCTATTGCCTTTGACAGACCAGAGCATCTAAATAATGAAAGCAAATAAATAAATGAAAAGATCCTGTTTCTGTCCAACATTTTGATGGCATCCTTCAGAAATATATTACTCTATAAGAAACTACCAAAACATTTGGAGTTGTGTTACAATTTGGTAAATTATTTATTAGATGCATGCAAATGTTCCCAGTGCTCATTTTTCAAAATTTAGAGACAGAATACACAGTTTAAAAGCTTTATGTTCTTTTTGCTGGAAACATTTGCAGTCATCTGATACATTTTGGATACCCAGTGTATGTATATAAATAAAAGGAGGAAATATAAGAAACGAACGTTGAACTTAACCTGTAAAATTGGAGCTAATTTGCTCTTTAGGAAATAATATAATATTGTTTATAGTAATTTCAAAATAATGCCTCTAATTTGGCCATAATTGATTAACAAAAAAGAAATAAATACAAACTTTTGAAATATATGCTAAAGTGTAATGCTAAATGTTAAACAGTGCATTATAATCTAAATGATTAGCTAATAATTAAGAAAAATTAATTAGGATCAGGATTATAAAATGTTTAATGTTATTAAATGTATCTCTTAAAATACAATTTGAAGTGTTTTTTGTTTTTTTTATGATGTAGAATTTAATTCTTCATTTGAGTTATTATACAGATTACTGTTTCAGGAAGAATATCAAGTGAAATATTGATTTGTTTATTTACAGATCTCTCATGAAAGTAAATTGCATTTTTTAAATGTGATATTAATTCAATTATTAAAAACAAAAGAGTACATCAAATACAATTTTTATCCACCATATAAAACTGTCTGATAGGTGAACTATTCAAAATTAAATCATATCACTTTTACACTCATTAACCTTGTCTATCAGTCAATTTTCAAACATTTAGAGAAAAGTAGCACTGAAAACATACACACTAATTATAAATATTTGACTAGAAGACAAAAATGTGTCAGTACTTCATATATCAATATTTCAATTAAATACCTTGTTTGAAGTGCCAAGTTAAATTTTTCTCTTTAATGCTTGGTAATTCTTATAATTTAACCTCAATTTTAAATAGACTAAAATTGTGTTTTTGAATAAAACATTATATTAGAATCCATAAAGAACAATTGTTAATTTAGATTAAGATGTTTGAAATGATGATATAGATTCTGTACTGAATGTGTAGTTTTGCTTCATTTCCTTCTTTGTGACAGAAATTTGGAAATAATTGTCTATGACAGGAGATTGCTTCAGTGTTCAGCTGTACAAAACAGATTCAATAATACAAAATTATATTTTGGCCTCACTTTAAGCATCTAAATAAAAAGCATTTGTTGTTGATAATGTTTAATTGGCTCATCTAAATACCAAGTAACTTTGCCATAACTTTGGACTTATTATCAGTTCAAGAAAACACAGGTTATGAGTCAAGACATAGACTGTCCACCCAACAATAGAATGTCTGATCATGATCTGTGGAAGCTGTCCAAGAATCTTATTATCAGAGTTCAATGATTTTAGACTCCCTCTCAACACTGAGCCAAATAAACATATTGGTAAGGTGCTACAATCATGTCTAGACTGACAGAGAGTCTGGAACATTAGCAGAGTGACAGAACATACCAAGGTCCTGGTCTTCAAGGCTCAAGTCATAAGCACCTTTTCATATAATGGTAAAACTTGAACATTGTCTGCTGAATGCCTTCCTTCATTTTATATATTGGTCATTACCCTCCAATCCTATCCTTGCTAAGAAAAGAAAACCACTTCACTCCAACTTGGCTTAGACATTTATTATCACAGTTAATATATATAGTCTCTTCCAATTTTCCTACTCTTCAACAATGCTCCACATTTTATTCTAGATAAGAGAGTGGGATTCCTTCTGTTTCCAGATGTGGAATGATAAGAAATCATTTAAAAATTACACAAGATAAATATATATTATTAAACTTGTTCTTAGCTGCCATTCTATACATCTCGAGTATGTGTAATATTTTTTCACTCTTCCAAAATGCACTAATTCCACTGCTAACTCCTCAGAGCCATTGAAATTTTTATTCAAATGTAAAAATTCACTGCTATACAATGATATATAACATCTGAGGTTAAACTTTTGATAAAGCTAACATATACTTATTGCAACCAGTATTTAGCCACAAATAGTTTGTTTTTTTCTACAACCAGAGCATTGCAAGTAATAAAGTCAAATAGGCAAAACAAAAGAGGAATATTTTTCAGAAAAGATGTATTTCATGAAGTTCTTTAACCCTTAGTACTCTGCATTATTCATGAGTATTACTTACATTATGGCAGTCTGTCAACTGACTAGAATGGTACCACAAAAGGAAATGACAATACAATAGTGAAATTCCAATACCCTGTTATTTCAAAACTAGAGTTACCTATAATGGCAGAGAATAAAGTTGCCAACAGTATACTAATGATTAAAATTCAGGGTATTGGTGTTTTTATCCTATTTCATATTTGTTAATAAATATTCTGTTACTTTAGATTCTTTGTTTTATTAAAATATATGTATTATCCTAGATTCTATTTATGAATTATACTGAAATAAGTTGGTAAATGAGTACTTTACCATCTTTCTGAATTTCTGTAATGAGGGTTTTTTATTTACATTTGGACTAATGTCCTCATCTTTATTGTTGTTATCATAATGCTTCTGCCTTCTTTAGGTGTTTGTTGATTTGGGTAATCTTCAGGAAATATTGAAGTAAACCCTTTATATAATCTACAGTGCTAGATTGTTCTTATTCTGTTGCCCATATCTTTTGTTCTTTATTATGACTGCTCCATCATTGTTCATTCTATTTTCATTAAGTCTGGTCAAAAATTACTATGTCACCAAATTCACAAATCAGCTCTTTAATTTACTTTAATCCTGAGCTAAGAACTTGGAGCTTTAAACTTAATAATCTATCTTCATATGATTTATCTTCCCCTTCTCATATATTTTTGTTTATTTTTTCTTTTCAATATTAATGCTATTCCCTGATATAAGAATAAATAATGTGAAATGATTATCCACAATCATCACTTGACCTAGTGATTTTTGTGAATGTATAATGAGAAATTCTTTATACAGAAATTAATGATCCATGTATATATTCTAAAAATTCTAAAAAAGAAAACATAATTTCATAGGATATGGGATAAAGTATTAACTATGAGTAAGGCTGGATTTTGCACAATTGGGAGCCACCACTATTAACTTTTCTATCAAAGAATTTAAGTAAAAGCAAATTGTTTTCTCATTTTAGTTCAATGACTTGTTCAATAGGATCTTACAAAAATACATCATCACAGATATGGTTCAACCAAAATTATACTTAATGGTTATGTGGGTGTATGTGTTAAACATGTTTGATAGGATCCTAAATTTTAAACAGATTTATGTTTTTCTGTTAAAGAAAATAAAAAGTCCCATTTTATTTTATTTTCCTTTGATTTTATATTATTCTTTTGCTATTTGCTTGCATTTAGCAACTTATTTTGCATTTACTTGCACCTAATCCAATATGGTGGTACAAAGACATTTGACGAATAAATTAAAATACAAATACACTATAACTACAACAGCAAAAATGTCAGTGTCAACTACTATCCACAAAATCGAATCATGAGTTAAAATATGTAAATAGTGTTGTCTAAAAGAAGAATTTTTGCTATTAATGCAAATTAAATAGTTCTGGGCAATAGAAAAATGTGGATAGTACCATTCGATCTTCCTAGAGTTCATCATATGCTCTAGCTTTCCATATTCTGATTTTCTTTGTGTTTGCTTTTTGATACTGGATATAAAAAGTACAAATTCTAATAAATTTTGAGGTTTTCCTTAAATGGGGGCATTGAAAATCACACTTATTGGTTGATGATACAATATACAGAAAGGTTTTGGCACAATCAGCCACTTGTATTTTTAAATTTGTAAAGAAAGAATTTCAAGTCATAACACTTATTTGATTTGGTTTATTTTTTACATGGTTCTTGTATTGGTGATTTTCTCCCTGTTATTTATCATTCAAAGTTTTAACAGTAACAATATTAAAAATAGTCTTATTTGACGATAATTTTATGCTATTTGTTATATATGTTTGTGTATCCTTTTCATATTGAATGGTTTATTCATCATTTAAATTGAAATTATGATAATATTAAAAATAAGTGGTCCATTTGATGACAAGCTCTTTATTCCAATAACCAGTGTAAAATATATGTGTGTATGTGTATTTAAACTTTAGATTTTGTATTAATTCTAACTTGATTAAGTGATCTAATTTTATCTTAATATTCCTTTGATTTCAACTCCTGATAAAATCTTCAGAGAGATTTTAATAATTTAGTAATTTCCACTTGGCCTGGAAGTGGTCTAGAGCCTTATTCAGCAATCTTCCTAGAGACATTTACTTGATAAAAGCACCCAGCCTCATGTGCTGTGAACAAGTTAAAAAGAGTAGATAGATTCAGTTATTACCTGGCCAGTACTCCTTCCATGTTTATTGAACAACAGTAGAGTTTTATCCCTTGTTTCCTGGTTAGGATATGGTTTACTGGTTCCTTTCTTCCATGTCCTTAATAATTTAACTATCTTAACTTTTTAGTGATCTGACTGATCAGTGGCTGAGACTTTTATGTGGGTACCAGGCTGGTTGCTGTGTCTGGTAGTAAAATGCCCAAACTCTTTGGTAATACTTAGAGAAGTTGATCTGATCAACAGTTGCATAATATCAGGGTATTTGCAGTGCCATATTGTGCATGGATAGATGTCCCTGCATGTATTTCCAGTGGGCAACTCTGAGGCCACATTATGCTTTAGTCTTAGCCACCTTCTGGCCAGTTTGTATTGCCATTGATAATAGGGATAATTATTTTGGCCTTTTTCTTTTTAAAATATAATCTTTTTATGACAGATACAATGAAAAGAAATACAACTAAACCAGTAAACAAAAACTCACTTACCCGCTCTTTCATCAATGTTTGTGCTATTCATTCCAATTTCTGTAGTGTAAAATCTTTTCTCTTGAAACATTCTTCTTTTTAATTCAATCACTACCAATGAATCCTCTGTTCCAGGCTATCTTTCTCTGTTAAAAGAATTCCAGGATATGTATGCATGGCATTGGTATTTACATCTATGAAAATTTTCTAATGGCAAGAGAATTGCCTCTTGAGTCACCAGATGATCTTTCATGTGTTTTTGACTTACTTTATTGTACTGATAGCTATCTCTTTTTCTTTTATCAATCTCCTTCTTCTCAGGACTGTAATATTCAATAAAATATCTAACAATGTAGGAATGGCTCTCTCTACATTCATCTGTGAACATTTTTGTATTTGGTGATTTGATTGTCAATGTTGTCAACTTGTGGAGGACTCAATGGCTGACTGTTTCTACTTTTCTCTTATTTTGCATTTCTGAGAGTTTGCTGAAAGCCTAGAAGTTTGTGTCATTAGTGATTGTCACTTTCTTTGAATTTCAATCATGTATGTGGCAGGTTGCCTTTCCTGAGTACAAAGCAGATCAGTGTGGTGCTTTTATATTAACATTGAAGCTACAAGAATGCATTGTAGATGACAAGACAGATGGGAGGCTATTAGGTAATATCTCATTCATCTCAGGAACTAATAGTTTTAAGAATCAGTTTAGATCTTTCCATAAATGCAAACAGTTTTAATTTTCCTAACGCACAAAGTGAATGCTCATTTCTTTTCTATTTAAGTAAAGATATTGCTAAAGAGTAAACTGGGTGCACATCTACATAATTTAGATAATGGAAGGTGGTAGGTTGAGTATTAACATTTCATTCAGTATCATGTTCTTTCTATTCTATTCTTTATCTTTATATGTACTTAGTTCATGAGAAGTCGTTCATATAGAACACTTTATATTTGAGGGTTCGAAGGGATTAATTTCAGCTGCTATCTGGTATTTAGATGATTCCTCAGGTGTATATTGATCTGGGTAACCTACATGGAATTCTGAACTGAACCCTTTATTTAATCTACAGGCATAGACTGTTCCACCGCTTATGCCTAGGGATATCATCTAGTTCTTATTTAGTATTGTTCTGTTATTGCTTGCTCGTTTCCATTGAGTGCAAGTACACACCACCTGACCAAGTGATTAAACTCACAACCACTATATCACCAAATTCTAATGCTTTTACCAACTAAGCCATTGTAGAACAATTTGTTGTAGTAAACTTAGAGCCTTAAACTTAATCTTGGCTGCTGATTAGGTTGCAACTGCTGCTATGTTTTGACTGCTGCTACTACCAATGCTTTGGAAATGTTGTACCACTTTGATAATTTTTGTTTTGAGATGAGAAATTGCCATTATACATTGATTTATACAAATTAATATTCTTATCTTGGTTGCAGATGTTTTAGACACAATTTTTCAGCTATATACTCTCTGGTAATCTTCAGGTGACCTTTTTTGACTGATAGGGGATATCATCACCTCCAAAACACACATGCACAATAATCAACTCAGATCAGTGATGTGCAGGGTCAACTCCTTGATTATATACCCCTAAGATTCAAGTACTGAGAAATGTGTGAAATCTTAAATATGTAAAAACAGATGAAACATGAAATAAACACTTTATTCAAATTAAATATTTTTATTTTACTCTTTGTTTGAATGCCCTCCCAATATAAAAGATGGTTGGAGAATACATGCCTTAAATGATGTGTATATAATATCATCTATAATAAAGATGAGAATAATTTTTTTTAAAAATCAATGCATAATGATAATTCTTCATCTCAATAATCAAAACAAAATTTTTTATTTATTTTCCATATTTATCTATTTGTATATCAAAGTATATAGATATTTTCAATTGATTTTAGTTTTATAATCTTCTTGTCAAGTCAAGTATTGTCATCAATAATCAAGTGTTTACCCACAGACTGATGTACTAAGAATGAGTGACTGTAAATTTGCATAGCTGCAAAAAAAATCTTGCAAAAATATCCAACCCTGAGATTTATCATTTCTTAAATCATTCGTAAAGCTGCCATTTTATTTTTGGGATACTTTACACACAAGACATGCCCAAACCCACTTTCTACCAGGAGGCAAGACATTTTCTCTTGTGTTACACTCACCCTTGATCTCTTGATCACCAATACTGTTTGGGGCTTAACAATCCCATCGACTTGCCTTTTACCAAATTTGCTGGTACATCAGCTGTGCAGGGCCTTGACCCAGACACTGTCTCCCATTTGATACTGATTATTTACACTGCTAGAAGGCAATAGTGATGCATCTATCCTTTTCACATACTTTTTGTACTGGTAAATTCTTTTGGCTGGTGCAGTTGACAATATGGAGTTATCTTTCAGAGTCTTATTGTACCAATATACAGCTTCCTGAAGGAAGCACCATGTTCTGACTGCAATTATTTTAATGGTGCAGTGACATTGCTCTGCTACACCATTACCCTCTGGAATGTAGGTACATCAATATTGCACATATCACTTCTCATTTGTCTACAAAGGCCTGAAAATCTTGGCCACAAAAGGTTGGGGCATTGTTCATCAATAATTCAATCAGTGGACTGTGTTCACAGAATACTGCCTGTAGCTGTCACATGACAGTTGATGCGTCCTGAAATGTATCAAACCACAATCTGTGAGTGTTAAGAAATGTGTATCATTGTAGTATGCGATGTCCATGCCTAACTGCCACCAATTGCTATCCACTTCAAGTCTCCCATTTTGCCAATGGAGCTGGGTCTACTCTCCAACACTCCTTGCAGGCTTGTATTACCAACTTGATGACTGCTTTTGTAGCCAAGGGGCACACTCTTTGGACAAAGTAGGCTGTACGCCGAATGCCAGGATGTCCACTTTGATAGTGTATTGCACAGATATGCTCAGGTGCCAATTAGTCCATTAAAACAGCGCACATTATTGGCAATGGGTTGGTTCCTCATTTGATCATGTCAAGCCACCTTTTTGGCCACTGAGCCAGCCTATCTGCTAGATTCTGCTCTGATGCAACCAAGGTGACATCAACAACCAAACTGCATTTGTCAATCAACTATTTTAAGTTCCCCCAGATTGATATGCTGAGCATCGTTTGTTGGATGAAGCCAGCATGTGTTCCCCAGAATAGCAGCCTGTCTTTCTAACACCACGCCCATCACCAGGGAGTCGCATCAACCTATGCATTAATAACTTCTCCGGTTATGCACCAGTCACCTTAGGTGGGATCATCTTGGTGCACTTTAGTGATTACATCAGCCATCATCTGCTTCAGAGGGGATGTCATTTACTGTGTCATCCCATCCCTTTGTTACCACAGTTGCTCGCATCTTCATTACTCTAGTTGCTGGACAAAGCCACCTACAGACAGCAAAGTGTCTTACTAATTTCCTGCAATTGGATGAGATATTATTGCACATAATTATGTCAGGGAGTTCTGAAACTGCACTCCCTTGCTTCCACTGTAGAGTATCATGCTCCCCCAAGACTTCAAATCTCATCTTTCCAGTGCTTGGGGTCCTTACTGGCCAACCCAAAGGATTCTAGTTTCTCCTTGACCTCATCTGCAGACATTATGCTTTCATTTACATATATATCATCAATATAAGATGAGGTGGCTCTCATTGTCACTTCCTCTTGAGACAACACAGTCTTGATGATGGCTTTCATAATGTGAGGTGCCACATTGAGACCAAATCCTACATGCGTCAAGCGGTACCTTTTTCTTTCAATTATTACTGTTTGAAATGGCCACAGTGACTCATGGACACATATCTGGAGATACACCCTCCTTAGATAAAGCAAGGCTACATTATTGCTTTGCTGGTGCCACTCCCATAATTTGGCAGCACATACATCTGTGTCTACAGTGAAGGCATCCATGTGGTGGTTCAATTCTTGGTAATACAAAACTGGATGTATTTTGTCTTTGTTGGGCTGTACAACAGCCATCAGAGGTATCAGGCCATTGATGTGACCCTAGTCATTCCTGGGGGTATGGTATCAGCCAAGCCATTAGCAATCCATATTTGAAACTCTTCTTCTTATGCAGCCTGGATCATGTATTCTGGAACTGCATTCTGCAATGGCTCTGGTACTTTGTTTATAGCTCACTTACACTTTGCAATCCAGGCTTTCTCTTTGTGGTCAAAAGTAGCACAGAAATCAGGTTCATTAATGGAGATTGCTGCACACGATTCTTTGTTTCTGCTGAGCTGCACATCACCAGTTGGTATAATTACAGCTCAACCTAATGCTTGTATGGCATCAATCCAAATCAGCAGATCATAGCCAATAGGTTTTTCTTGCACGACTGTAATGCCAATATCAGCATGATTACTTTGCTCTGTGTGAACTGTAACAACTCCAGCTCCACAGCATGCTTGAGATACACTACTAATTGTTACAACATCTATGTGTTGCCTCCTCCGCAACTGACAGCAATGTGCACTAATTATTAACCAGGAACATCTAGTGTCAATGAGTGCTGATAGTACATTTACTGTCTTACAGGGGACAAGTTTGGTGATGATACCTTGTCCCTGGATCCATTTCCCTGAACAAAATCCATGCCACATTACTTAACTTATTACAGCGATAGCACCTCAGCTTTCTCTGTGCTCCCCAACTCATGATCCTCCCACCACTTCAACTCTGGCACTCCCTTGCAAAGTTGTTTTGGACCACCACATTTTTAACATACAGGGTTATCAAGATTGCCAAATGGCAGAGGAATCACTTTGTGTATGTTTCTCTGGTTGGGATACTACTCTACCATCCATTATTGCTGCTAATACCACTGGTTTCACTTCTTGCAAATGGCCCAGACTTGGGCCAATAGCTGGTCAATCAATAATTCATCCATTTTGGAAGTTACTCACAAAAGCCAACTGACACCATCTGTTATAATGTTTATATAAGCTTGAAGTTCTGGTTAATAATATTGGAAACATGGAAAACACTGGAACAAATGATTAGTGAAGAAACTGTTTCCTCACATGGATTAATAATGCAATAATAGTGAATACTGTAGTTAGTGCGGCAATGTGTACAACTCAAAATTACTTTTGACCACTTGTGGCAACCTTCCCATGAGCTGATGTTCCTCTCATAGGGAATAGCAGAATCAACAATTTGTAGCAAAAGCTGGTCATCTTTATACACAACAAGAACATAAGAAAATTGCACGAGGGTCAGTTTTACACAACATTGTAAATTACTACAAAAGCAAAACATTAACTTAAAAATTCAAATTGTTCTTAAATAGCCTTATCAGATCAAGATTTTATGGATGTTATGCACAGTGCCAAACACATTCCGAAATCTTTTAACTGTCAGCCATATACAACCACTTTCTCAAATTAATGGTTAAAATGGCTTCAAGAAAATGAAGCTTTTAGGTTTTAGAAAGGACCATCCTTCTTCAAAGCTCACTTGTGGTACAGAATCACCAACAAAGAACTGCAACAAATAACAGAAGCTATATCACTTGAGGACTTTCAACAGCAGCAACAACTGAAATGGGTAGCACATGTAACCATAAGAGAGAATGACATAATCAAGGTGCTGATGTTACACACAACTTCAAGTAAAAGATCATGAAGGAAGCCACCATCAACAATGGAAAGAGCAATAACAGTCAGTGGAACTTGAGAAAACTATTTTCCTGAAAAACTGTCTTAATCGAAAGATTGCAACTGAAAGTGACACTGACTGCTTAGTCAATGAATGCCAAATAACATTACCATTGCCATTAGAGATGAGGATAACAGATATTACACTTTCATCCCAGCCTGATGATCAGGGAATGAAGAAAAGCATTACTTGTGCAACACTAACTGAATCATGAAAGCCTAAAGTTTTAATTTATGACTAATATTACCATTGCCATATAATGTTTGATCTGTGTGATTCATATTAAGTGCATTGACAAGCAAGTATGTTGGAAAATAAATATTTAAGGTTAATGCCTTTTTCAACATTAGTCATATTAACATACCTACATATATATTTATGAATTTCCCCTTGAGAATCAAATTTTTTTTATCATTAGTTTCATTGATGCCCCAACACATATATGAATTTCCACACCTTTAAGAAGCATATAAAATTGTAGAATTGTAGTTTCTAGAAATGTTAAATTATTTCTTGCTTAGTGTTTATAAAATGGGCATACAGAGAAAGAGCACACACATTTCACTTGCTGTGAGGTTAATATAAAAACAGAGAAGAATGGAGATACACAAAGGTGAGTTGATTGTTTTCTTAATCGAACCTTTCTAGAATGAGCATAGGAAACTGATCTTCACAATAGCAAAGCCTGCAAAGACAATGTCTTTGAATTGACATATACCACAAGGCAAAACTAGTATTATCAAACTGTTGTCAGTAAAACTTTAGGATATATTTACATCAACAATTTATCCTCTCAGTTTCAGTTTATAATAGCTATTATTTAAAATCTATTCTTTCTACTTTAACATAAAATGCAACAATTTTTATTGATTCCCAGGTATCTTCTTTGATTGAATATTACTTTCCATTCTCATATACATTTTTTTTAATAATGGATGATAAGTTTTCTATTGGATTAATATCTGAAGAGGCTGGAAGCCATTACACTATTTTAGTTATGTTGAAAGTTTTTTTGGCAAGATGGACAGTAGTTAGCTTTGTAGAATATGAAGACACATAGCTTTGCATGAATATACTTTTAGA
The DNA here is from genome assembly GCA_964036315.1 of Acanthosepion esculentum. Lineage (NCBI taxonomy): Eukaryota > Metazoa > Mollusca > Cephalopoda > Sepiida > Sepiidae > Acanthosepion > Acanthosepion esculentum. The sequence continues at coordinate 74,560,963 of OZ038484.1, forward strand.
TGAAGCTTCATTGTTATGACATGTACCAATAAAAATATCTTGTTCAAGAATATACAGCGATGTCTGCATTTATCTTAATACCATCTATAATGGGATTGGCAAATAGGATTATTTTATATATTGGTTATAGGATAAATAAAGTGTAGAATAAAGAGTTACATGGGAAGAAGCTGACTACTGATCACGTGTCATAGAACAACCCTATACAACAATATGGCATTGCCGTTGAGGATGTTTAAGTCACTTGAACAAACCAGAATTTGTGAGACTTGGAGCCGGTGTTTTTCAGCCCAAGCTAGAGCAAAAAAAATTAGAAGACAGCAAGACAAAAGAGGAATAAAATGAAATGATCTCTTCCTAGCTTTTACAGGTCATGAAGCTATAATGAAAATTTCTGTTATGGCCAAAACAATTGGAGAATTTGACTTTTGTCAAAATTTCAGAAAGGATAAAAACAAATTTTCAAGCTAAATAGAAACTTGTCATAGTGGAAAGAAGCAGATATCTGTCCATTAAATAGAAACAAGATGAATCAATTATGAGATCTCTGGATGTTGATCAAACAAAAAGAGAAGAAAGAATAGGAGAGAGTCTACTAACTGGATGATAATTGTTGAAATTGCAGAAAGATGGTTGATTGATTGAATGAGATTTATGGCATATCAACCTCAATTGGTTATTTAATGCTGACAAAATTTTTATTGCTGGTAATATTTTTCTTCAAAAAAGTATTTCTAGCAATATCCTTCCTTTTAAAATTGATTGTAAGTAATATTTTTCCAAAAACATATTGCTGGTAACATTTTTCCAAAAACATATTGCTGGTAACATTTTTCCAAAAACATATTGCTGGTAACATTTTTCCAAAAACATATTGCTGGTAACATTTTTCCAAAAACATATTGCTGGTAACATTTTTCCAAAAACATATTGCTGGTAACATTTTTCCAAAAACATATTGCTGGTAACATTTTTCCAAAAACATATTGCTGGTAACATTTTTCCAAAAACATATTGCTGGTAACATTTTTCCAAAAACATATTGCTGGTAACATTTTTCCAAAAACATATTGCTGGTAACATTTTTCCAAAAACATATTGCTGGTAACATTTTTCCAAAAACATATTGCTGGTAACATTTTTCCAAAAACATATTGCTGGTAACATTTTTCCAAAAACATATTGCTGGTAACATTTTTCCAAAAACATATTGCTGGTAACATTTTTCCAAAAACATATTGCTGGTAACATTTTTCCAAAAACATATTGCTGGTAACATTTTTCCAAAAACATATTGCTGGTAACATTTTTCCAAAAACATATTGCTGGTAACATTTTTCCAAAAACATATTGCTGGTAACATTTTTCCAAAAACATATTGCTGGTAACATTTTTCCAAAAACATATTGCTGGTAACATTTTTCCAAAAACATATTGCTGGTAACATTTTTCCAAAAACATATTGCTGGTAACATTTTTCCAAAAACATATTGCTGGTAACATTTTTCCAAAAACATATTGCTGGTAACATTTTTCCAAAAACATATTGCTGGTAACATTTTTCCAAAAACATATTGCTGGTAACATTTTTCCAAAAACATATTGCTGGTAACATTTTTCCAAAAACATATTGCTGGTAACATTTTTCCAAAAACATATTGCTGGTAACATTTTTCCAAAAACATATTGCTGGTAACATTTTTCCAAAAACATATTGCTGGTAACATTTTTCCAAAAACATATTGCTGGTAACATTTTTCCAAAAACATATTGCTGGTAACATTTTTCCAAAAACATATTGCTGGTAACATTTTTCCAAAAACATATTGCTGGTAACATTTTTCCAAAAACATATTGCTGGTAACATTTTTCCAAAAACATATTGCTGGTAACATTTTTCCAAAAACATATTGCTGGTAACATTTTTCCAAAAACATATTGCTGGTAACATTTTTCCAAAAACATATTGCTGGTAACATTTTTCCAAAAACATATTGCTGGTAACATTTTTCCAAAAACATATTGCTGGTAACATTTTTCCAAAAACATATTGCTGGTAACATTTTTCCAAAAACATATTGCTGGTAACATTTTTCCAAAAACATATTGCTGGTAACATTTTTCCAAAAACATATTGCTGGTAACATTTTTCCAAAAACATATTGCTGGTAACATTTTTCCAAAAACATATTGCTGGTAACATTTTTCCAAAAACATATTGCTGGTAACATTTTTCCAAAAACATATTGCTGGTAACATTTTTCCAAAAACATATTGCTGGTAACATTTTTCCAAAAACATATTGCTGGTAACATTTTTCCAAAAACATATTGCTGGTAACATTTTTCCAAAAACATATTGCTGGTAACATTTTTCCAAAAACATATTGCTGGTAACATTTTTCCAAAAACATATTGCTGGTAACATTTTTCCAAAAACATATTGCTGGTAACATTTTTCCAAAAACATATTGCTGGTAACATTTTTCCAAAAACATATTGCTGGTAACATTTTTCCAAAAACATATTGCTGGTAACATTTTTCCAAAAACATATTGCTGGTAACATTTTTCCAAAAACATATTGCTGGTAACATTTTTCCAAAAACATATTGCTGGTAACATTTTTCCAAAAACATATTGCTGGTAACATTTTTCCAAAAACATATTGCTGGTAACATTTTTCCAAAAACATATTGCTGGTAACATTTTTCCAAAAACATATTGCTGGTAACATTCCTTTACAAAACTGTATTGCTGATATGATTTTTCCTTCAGAATTGAAGGAGAAATTATGTTATTATATCTGATAATATTTTTTCCTTCAAAACTATATTGCTGGTAATAACTCTTTCTTCAAAAACATACTGCTGGTAATCATTTTTCCTCAACAATGAATAACTGTTAATAATTGTTCCTTCATAAAAGTATTGCTGGTAACCAAAAATTCATTGTTGGAAAATTTTTTTTTCCAAACTAGGTTACAAAACAATGTAAGCAGATTTAATAAACTATTTATTTTTTTCTTTTAAATTTTCCTGTAAAGCCCAACTTCTTTAATGAAATTTATGATGTTACTTGGATTGATATTTTAAGTTATCTGATTTGTAATGTTTGATACGGGTTTGCCAGAGTTTACAGCAATTTAGTAGGATATGTTTGATTGTATACTTGTTTATGTATTAGATTTCATGAATTTTTACTTGTCAAATTTATGTTTAGTGGGTGAAGTGTCCATACTTTCTATACTCTCCAGCTTATTAGATTCTGTTTCTTGTTATGTTTTGTTCTTTGAACTTCTTTTGTTTCTACTTGTTTGATTTTGTTCACTTAGTTTTTCCATTAGGTTCTTTCAATAATCTTTGTATGGATGATGACGATTCCCTCGTTTGTGATGGATATAAAGGAAGCCTTTCACAAGGTGACTTATCATGATCAGTCTCCAGTTCCCCACATATTCGAAAGACTGATGTTCTCATACAAACATTTTGAAGATTACCAAATTTTTGACATGACATTTACGGAGATTAGGAATGTATGGTTCTACCTTGGCTATTGTGTAACCTATCTTTATTTCTTTTGGTAGAGTCGATTTGTTGAATGTCAAAATGTATGTGTTGGTGTTTATTACTGTGTCATTTCTTTTTACTTGAATTCTTTTAACATCTGTTACTCCTTACTTTTTAGACTGTCGTCATTTTCAATTTCTTCTGATGAGCAAAGTGACAGTTCTGGGCATTTAATTACTTCTTTTGATGAATTAAGAAATTGATGGGAGTAGGCCTTGACTTTATTGTTGTCAATTTGCTTGACTTTTAGCAATCTCTCTGTGTCTTTTTTGGATATCACTTGAATTAATAGTATTATTTTTCTTTATCTTTTTAACAGATTGTGGTTTGATCATGTCTGAAATAACTCTTTGCAACACAAAAGGAGACACTTTTGATATATCACCTTCTACTGATTCTACAACAATGAAAGTTGGAAATTGATTTTTTTCCTATTTCATTTTTGCTTTCAGTTTCAGTAATCTTATATTGTCTCTTGGTTCGCTTATAAGAGATAGCCATATAATTTTAATTTTTGTATTCACTGTCTGTGTTCCCCACCCACCTTGGAGTTCCTTCTTGATCCCTCTGACCACTCTCAAAAGGGGGATGGACAACTTCGAATTTGGAAAACCACTTGAGTAAATGTATTTTTATATATGGAAATTTAGGAAAGGTTGATGGTTAAGCTAGACAACAACCAAACACCCTCCCCCTAGTCAACTTCACCTCTGCTGAATGCAGGACTCCATATAAGCTGGAGATTTTTGGACAGCTGACACACAAGAAACATAGAGAGACACACTCACACTTCTGCTATTGGAATCCGCATCATCCACCGAGACCTTGTGCCAGACTTGAAGACCAGAACTTAGAAATTTAAGTAACTACTAAAACAAGTTGCAGATTCCAAAGGTTATCTCACTGTCATTTGATTATAACAACAAATGGAAAGGGTTAAAACTGCTGTATACAACAAATCATATATAAAGCAAATCATTGTTACATTTTTAACCAGAGTTAAGGATTCTGTTTTTTATGCAGCTCCTAAATTTTCAAACTGCCATCACTTCAATTTACTTCATGAAGCAATCTTCTAACCCCTTGAGATCAAAAATACAACGTGGCAGACAAACGCCAGCTTAGTTGAGTGGAACCATGCACACTGTCATGATACCAGTAACAATGAGTCACACACTAATGAATGCAGAGTTAGCTAAATGGTATCTATCATGGTCAGAAGGAATTTGAGGACCAGTGACTGGGTGTTAAATATTTAGTTGCCATTGACCAGAAACAACTCAGGGGTTACACAATATCTTCATAGATTATGAGAAGCTAGTAGATTCTGAATTTGAGAAACTGGGATCTCAAGATTTGACTAGAGAGGATAAATTGTTTCAGTTACAGCTGATTGAAAGTATGGCTGATATATCTCATAAATATAAGAAATTTGGAACAATTACAAGTGAATAATATGAGCCTGAAATTGACAGGAAAAAATGCCACACTTTTGGAAAAATTTGCCATAACGGCAGAAAAAAAAAATTTCAGTCTGTAGGCAAAGTTAAAAAGTCACACTAATCTCAAGAAATTTCTGGGAACAAATGGGTCATCTGAAATTGAGACAATTCAATGGATCTTTTATAAGAACTTTGGACTACTTCAATGGAACTTCTGAAACCAGTGACCAATTTGAAATTATTCCCATTACCATAGTGGAATATAAAAAAAATTCATGGACTACTAGGAATAGATGTTTTAAAGGTGGATACATAAAAATTAATCAATAGTGTAAAATCAGTAAAAGTAAAAACAAGAGAGTTAATGAGGTATACAGTAAGCATACAATTAAATGAAAATAATACTCACTCCTATTTTGAATGCTGTAAATTACCTATTCACCTTTAGTGGTTGCCAAGTTAAAGAAATTGGTAAAGGATGGAATTTTGAAGCATGTTCTTCCAGGTGGCTGTAAATGGGTCTCTCCCATTGTAGTTTTGCAAAAAGATGGTGACTTAAGAATATGTGGTGATTTTAAAATAGGTGTAAATCATAAAATATACTTGGATTCATTTCCTATCCCCAATATCCAAATCATTATCCACAAATTATCAGGCATGAAATTTTTTGCAAAAAATGATTTAAATGCTGCCTATAATCAAATACAGATTGATAATAAATTCAAGGAAATTACCACAATAAACATTCCTATAGGATTACTAAAATGGACAAGAGTGCCTATTGGAGTGAAAATGGTGAGTGCCATTTTTCAGAGAGCAATGGAAAATGTATTAACTGACAAAATTAATAACATGATTATTTATTAAGATGATATTTGCCTCCGTGCCATATGAATTAAAAGCAAAAAACAGAACATGTGTTAAAGAAGTTAAAAAGATGATGGGAAGACAATAAATGCAGAAAATGTGGATTTGATTGTAATATAATATCATATTTAGGGTACCATATATCAAAAGATGGTATTACACCAGATCTAAGTTTAATTAAGAAAATTTAAGAGGTATCTATACCTACTAATAAAAAAGAATTAGGATCTTTTTAGAATTGGTTAATTTTTATAATAGATACCTACTGAAATACAGTGGCTTAATAGAACCATTTGTTGAACTGTGTAAAAAGCATAGTGATTTCAATTTAACTCATAGGCAAAAAAATTAGCATTTGAGGATTTAAAATAGATACTCATAGAAAAACCCATTGTAAAAACCTTTGATCCCATAAAGGAGGTTACATTAACTGCAGATGCAAGTGAATGAATTGTGTCAGCAATTTTATTGCAAGAAGGCCATCTAATAATGTACCTTTCAAGAAGATTGACGGTAGCAAAAATACATTATTCAAATATTGAAAAAGACGCATTGGCCATTGTTTGGAGCACAGAAAGCTTAGAAAGGAGCTACCAAAAGTTACTTCTTCCAGAATTCTAAGGTGGGCAATAAAACTAATGGCATATGATTTTGACAGTGAGTATGTAAAAGGAAATACAATACCACATGTTGCACTGTCTAGGTTACAATTTAATAAGGATCAAAATGAAAAAATGATAATCCCGGATGAAGAAATATTATATTGGGTTGAAATTGACATATTATCTCTACAAATATTGGCATTGGAAACTCTACATGATCTGATCTTAAGCAATATTTCTGAGAAAATAAGAAGAAACAAGTGAATTGTTTCGAAGCTGAAAGACCTTAAAAAGAAATAAGGCATAAATTAACAATGGAAAACAGCATTATATGCAATGGAGATGTGATAGTACCACCAGAAACAGTAAGATATTTTAAAAAGTGTACATGATTTACATGCATTGTGGGATAATGGCTACACAGAGGAGATTAAAATTGGAGGCATAGTGGTTGGGGTATTGCTGTAATATAGAAAGATATATACAGAAATGACCAAAATGTGCAGAAATAAAGAATTTTCGACAAAGGAGACTATACTCATGGCCTAAGGAGATGGAACCATGGTCTCATGTTCATATTACACGTTAATGGCATGGGACTATTTCTAATTTTAGTAAACTCCTTTTCTGAATGGCCTGAAGTCGTTAAAGTTAAAAATAGAAAAATGACTACAATAAAGCACATATTAAGAGTGATATTTCCTAGGAATGGGGTCTCTAAAATATTGGTATCAGATAAAGCAACAAAATTTTGTGATGAAGATCTATGTAATTGGTTGAGGCAGATTGGCTGCTTTCCTTACTAAACACCACCGTATCACCCACAATTTAATGGGATTGCAGAAAGAATGGTGCAGGCAGTAAAAATGAGATTGAAGGCATTTTCCCCAGATAGAGATACTATAGACAGTTACTTATCAAGGTTACTGCTTAGTTATAGGATGATTCCACATTCAGACAGATTACCAAGCCCATCTGTGTTAACAGGAAGACAAGACCTCCATTAACAATGTCTTACTTGACAAATGAAAAGATATAGTATGAGAAAGACAAAGTATCAAGTCCTGAGAGAGCTGATTTCATCATGCAAGGGGGACATAACATAACCATTATATCAAAGAAAGGAAAAAAGCTTCATAGTTGTTTTGATGGAAGAAGATCTTGATAGAGAAGAAAGGAAGAGTTCTTCCAATCAGAATAATGTAATAGAAGATGAGCATATGGATGATAGCAGAAGTGACTCAGACATGGAAGAAGATGACATGAGACCAATATTTCCATTAAAAGAACAGGAGATAAATGTCAATTGGGAGAGCAGGAAAGAGGTTGTAGAAGCAATTCAAGAAGATTGAAAGACATTAAACCTCTTTGGTTCATGGAGATGTAATGTGATTGACAAATAGGATTTTACCTATTTGCATATGTTGGTTATAGGAGGGATAATATGTAAAGAGTCAGATGAGAGGAAGTTGACTGCTGATCACATGTTATAGAACAACACCATATAACACAATCATTAACTTTGAAGGAACCTATTATTTTGTTGCCTACAATACTAGCCCTAAATGTAACTCCTTCACTTCATTGACTATATTGTAGTCCAACCATCAGATCCATTTAATGTAGCTCTATATTTATCATTGTTGAGAAATCAGTCTCCATGTGCTTCTTCAGTCAACTTACATGTTTCCCTTTATAACATTTACTAAGTGGTAGTTTCGTTGCTTTCATTTCTTTAGCCAAAATTCTTAATATTTTGCATCTTTTTCTCTTAATATCAGATTCTTCAAATATTTTCTCATTGGTCAAGCCATTTTTCTAATATTTTCTCTAATATCTTTTGGTGGCATTAAAAGCACTGGTAAAGCTAGTTTTATCTTTATTCTTATCAACATCTTCAATTTCATTTTCAATTGATTAATTTTCTTGCAATTTCCAACATTTTGTTCCTCTTTACTTAATAACTTTACAATCTTGTTTTCATTTTCAAATCATATCTTTCTTATGACTCATGACAATCTTTATATATCAGAAATTAAAAAATAAATATCAATAACTATACTATTATATATATTTACATTATGATGAATAAACTTAGAGTTGTAGAATAAAGTTGCAAACCATCAAATAAATGATTGTCAATATTTCTAATAAAAACAGATATTTTAAGCTATGGTTCACATAGTATATTTATCATGTAAATATAAGTGTATTCTGACATTTTACCACCATTGGTTGGTTTATATCAATTTGCATAATAATTTCTAACATAGTGTCCACACCATTGTTGGAAAAGTTTATTCTTTTTTTGAATGAACAAAGTCATTTATTCTGTCCTAAAAAGTTACAAATTGTTACCAGACAGAAACCAATTAGTTGAGCATTTATTGTACTTCTTCCTGTCATCAGGGCTCCTTTTTCCTTTCACTTTATTATATGATGAAACAATAAAAATGAAGACAAATCATTTCAGAAGTTAAAACAAAAAATAATTGCAGGTAGCAAATATTTTTGGTAGAAACACCTTGCCATAATGTAATGATTAACAATCTATTTTCACAGACCATTACTGTGTAATGAGTTTAATTGCACTGAGTACTCTCACACTCACTGCATTGTATTAGACTAAATTTAGTCACTGATTACAATGCATCATACATTGAGTCTGAGGAGATTTAGTTAAAGTAGTGAATGTTTCATTTGAAATGAAAAGTTTAATTACAAAATTAGTTTAATCTATTCTTGAATCAAAGCTGATTTTTACAAAGAAGCATAAATGTAACTCTGCAAAAATAACAAGAATAAAACAAAACTAAATATGTAAAAAATAAATTTTATAGTTTGAAGGATATTGCAGTTTTATTGTGTTTTAAACATTAAAAATATTGCATTCAAATAGTTTGTGATAAACAATTTTCTATTTCCATATACAAAATAGTTGGAAACATTGGGAGTGCAAATGTTAGTTAGGGTGACTTTTATATTTTACTTTCCAGTAATTTTTCCTGAAGAGTATTTCTGATGGAATATGTCCAAAGTTTTGATAATTTGTTCATTCTACTATAATTTCTATTCTCCAATATTCCTGTTATTTATTGCCTGTTCTTCCTTCAGGCTTATAATTACTTATAACAATAGTGAAAGCAGAACTTGCTAAAATGTAATGTTACGTATGAAACTCTTCATTCTTTCAGCAGTCTTTGTTAGATGCTTCATGAATATTTATTGGTGTCAAAAATGATATCATCCAAAAATATGAAAAATGATTTCTTTATGAACGCCTGAATATGGCAGTAATTGTTGAAAAGTCCAGAAGCATTTAAATGCATTAGAGGGAATCAAATGTATTTTCATCTTTACAGGACATGACCCCAAATTTTATTTCATGTACATATCTGAAGACGATCTATGACTATTAGATTATGTAACAGTGACTAGAGTGGCTTTTACAAGTAAGTAAATCAATATCTAGTAGCCAGTTGGAATGGGAATTAATTTGATAAGTTGTTGGATTTTACAAGCATGCCAGAAGTACTCTGCAATCTGTTTTCTCTACTTAAAGTGGAATCCTTTATTTCGAAGTAAAAAACCTAGAGAAAGTGGAATTTTAACATAAGTTGATATTTTGCAAGATGTTGACAAGAAAGAATCCACATGTTTAGATATTATTCTAGACAAAAAATTCAGTAAAATGTCAGTTCAAAGAAAATAGAATTCTCTTAAGAATTTGTAAGTTGTTGTTGAAGAAACAATATGACCATGAAAGAAAATCTAGATTGGGCTAGACAGATAAAAGCTGAACAAAATGAGTGATCACAGTTGTCAATTATTGGGTTTTCTCTTCCAGAGATAATTATCTGGTTAGATAAGTTTGAAAATATATATGTAGACAGAAAACTAATTGGTAGGAAAATTATAATTGTTACCAGGTAATGTTAATTGGTTAAGGGAGTCAACTATATGTAACCAGTATGAATCCACTCTAAAGTAGGTATAAGAAGTTTTTTCAATCAATAAATACATGGGGACCTGGAAGCAGATTTTGGAACAAATTAAATTTGGAGAAGCTTGGAAAATAATAAATTAAGGGTTTTTGACAATAAATGAACCTAACCCCAGCCCAGCCATGCTGTGATAGCTCAATAGAAGCAGGCTGATTTTGTCCCTTGAAGAAGTTGTTGTCAAGTGATCAAGTAGTTGGACTATAGGGTCAAAAATAGAGACAGCAATGGCATTGCAATTGCCAAGGAAAATGCTACAAGTTGACATCCCCACCTCCTTTCACCAACTATTCCACCACCCCTGCGAAATAAGAATTGGTTAATTGAAGTAATTTCCCCAAGCCTAAGAAGTTTTCATTAGCAGAAGGAAAATCAAGTGTGACTTGGAGATCAGTTTTTGTCTGCAGGTCAAAGTTTTCTGATTGCATTATTGAACCAGCTACGAGTCACCAGTCCAGGGAATTGCTGTTGTTTTTGCAAATGCATTACACCTAATAACTTGCAAACCTGCTGTAGTTAAGCAGACTGCAGCACCACAGAATTGGGAAGAGTTAAACTGTAACACTTGACAAACTTTTTCACATTTTTCCCCCATTGTTAAAACATTATCCAGATATTTAAATTTTCATTAAATTTTAAATTTGTTAAATTTTCATTAATTTTCTGATACTTAAGAACATACATGAAGCCTTGAAAGGAATAAAAATGAAAATATTTTTGATGAGAGCCTAATATAAAGAAAAAATAAACTGATTCCTATCAGGTTTGAAACACAGTATAACAGCATTGACTACCATGTCACCATATATTGGTGACATGGCATTTCAGTTTACACCATGTCTCCAGATACTGGTGACAATTATATTTTCATTTTAAGCTGCTTCATCAAATATTAGAGACAATCCATACATATTTCCCTATGTGTGACTTTCCTGTGAAGTTTTTGGGAAAATGCAAATGGCATTCTGTTACTTTATCTTTTACTTGAATGCTATATAAATGTATTCTTCTTCTCTGTACCATGGCCCTTTAAGACGTTGGTGAGTATGGCTCTCCATAGCTTCCTGTCCTTTGTAATAATACTACTTTTCTTAATAAACGTTGTCTTTTAGTTATCTCTCCAAAACCTTGCTCTGCCATCCATTTATTTACTCAAGCAAGCTAGTTAGGTTATGTGTTGTTGCTCTCTGCCATTCTTGCCTTCAATTTGTCTTGTGAGTATTGAATTTTCCAAGCCCTCTTTCCTCATTATGTAACCTAGATTTTTCAACTTTCACTTCCTGATGTTAAGTATAAGTGTCCTTTTTGTTTCCAATTTCTATAAAACTTTGTTGTTGCTCCCATATTCGGTCCATGGTATTCACAGCACCCTTCTGCAGAACCACATTTCTGTTGTCTCAAGTCTCTTCTTCATCTGTGAGGAGATTGTCAAGCATTCACTGCCATATAGGAGGACTGATATTACATAACAGTTCAGTACTGTTTTCTTTGTTTCTAACAAATTTTTTCTTTCTTAATACTTTACTTAGCTTTTGGAAAGCATCTTTTGCTATCCCAATGTGCCTTTGGATTTCTGTATCACACTTTCTGTCCTGTTAAAATGTATTGCAGGTATAAATAAGGTGGAGGAATTAGGAACAGAAACATGAGTAATGAGTAGAAAGAGAAAAGAACAATCAGGAGGATGTGAGATAGCAATTGATGTTGCATTTAAATTTTGCAGATTAAAGTTGGCTGGAAAGCAAGGAGCCGAGAGGGAGTTCTACAAGTGAGAAATGTGAGAAAAGAAACTCTCAGCACAGAAGTTACAGCTACATCTAGTTAGGTCAACTGTGAATTTATGAGATCTTGCTGCCAGTCTAGTTTTGCACTTAAATTCATACTGTCTAGTTACCATAGCAAAAATCTCATCCAAACAATTACCATGAAAGTATTTATAAATAAAGGCACAGAGAGGCAAACTTATGGCAGTGGGCAAGTGACTGAAGCTGAGCTGCCAGATCAAGACCAATAATATTTCTGATTCTTCTTTGGATCTTATCAAGGAGCTCCAAGAAAATATTTGCAAAATTAATTTTGTCACCAATATATGATAATGTAACCATAATTATAAAATAAATGTAAATCACATTTGTAGCACATAATAATGCTTCTTTATTTACCATGAAGTATCTAATTTTTAGCAGATAATGTATATTATATATATCATTTTGAAATCCTGTAAAAAAATATTATGCACACAGGAAAGTAGCCATCACCACAAGTTGGTGACATGGCTTCTGAGGTTTGGAAAAAAATCTTTGGTGGCCATTTTCTTAAAAAATATTAGCACTGAGAAAAAAAATACCTAACATATTCTTTGACAAAATATTGAAGAAAAAAAACAAAAAACCTTATAATGATTTTGGGCTGGTAGTCAATATGATAATGTTACTACAGTCTGGATGAAAGATATTTATGGGAGAGTGGTTTGTATAAGTACTCACATCTTTGTTAACCATTGTGTTCCGCTAGTGACAAGGAATAAATACAAATTGTTTATAAATGTAATATGTTTTGCTTTATTTAAACTTCATCATAAAATGTAATATAGAGTTTGTAAAGAAAATTCTGGAATTTCTTTTATTTTTGTGTTGCTTGTTTTTCATTGCTTAAGCAGACTTCACATGTAGTGGTCCTGTCAAGCAGTGTCTGTGTGTATAATTTTTGTGTGTTTGTGTATCACAATTTAGGTTGGGCTATACAAGATTTGGTTGATAATATGTGTGGATGTGTGTTTGAGCATCCAGTGGGCATTCTTTATGTCTGATAATGTCCATATGTTAATTGGGTAATTGTTTTGTGTGAGAATGAAAGAATCTAGTTTGCACCAGTTGTGGATGTAAGTAGACAAATCTTAGATTCTTTAAGTATGGATTTTATAAAAGTTGGTGATTAATAAAATGTGTTTATTTATGGTAAAATATTTATTAGGGTTCCTTCTAATTATTTTCTATGTAATAAATTATGTACTTTTCTAAATAGGGTGGCATTAAAATAAAAATAACAATTTATTATATCAAAAATACTTAGAAGGAACCCTGATAAATACTTTACCATCAAACACAAAGGCTACTTGCCAGAACAAATAGAGGTGACATCTGCTTAACCAACAAAAAACAAACAACACAAAATAAAAATACCAGAATTTTCTTTTCTCCTCTATATTTCATTTTCTGATGAAACTTAAATAAAAGTGAAACGTTAAATTTTTCCTATTTTTCCTCATATATATATATATATATATATACAAAAATTATCAGTGTTGCTGTTTATCAGCAATTTCATTATAGCAAATTCATTTTCAATGTGAATGTGAAAACTAAAACAGAAGCAAAAAAGACATATAAAAATGTTAACAAAGAAAAGTAAACAGCTATTAGAGTCTTCTACTTTTATGGAGGCATGGTGGAGTAATGGATAGCGGCTTGGGTTGAGGAATTGGAGAATCAAGTTCAAATTCTAGTCGAATCCATTACATTCATTTATATGCTAATACCCTTGGGAAAAGTATGAATGCTCTTATTCTCCCCCCAGCTATGGGTAAGTAGCAGGACATATCAGGTTCTATAGCAACTGGTCTAACGCAGAAAGAAATGTCAACCTACTGCAGGAAAAAATCTGCCTCGTTAGTCATGTATTGAAAGATACATGATCACCTAAGTATGTATCACATATTGCACATAACTGACTGACTTTTGTGTGCTGGGCCCCTTCAATTCATGGGCAATCATGGCTTTCCACAAGCTTCTATCTCCTGAATAATTAAGTAATGTTCAACTCCTTACAATCCTTGTTTATTTCCTGCCATCCATTTATACAAACTTATTAGGGATGCTACTTGCTGTTTCTCGCTACCCCTCTTACCTTCAATGTGTCCTGTGAATGTCAGATTCTCCAAGCACACTTTCTTTATCATGTGTCTCAGAAATTTCACCGATCTCTTCTTGGTCCTTTTTGTTCCCATTTTCCTTAAAACTCCCTTGTTGCTCATGCTATATCTATGGTATCCTCAGCATTCTTCTATAGAACCACAACTTTGTTTCATCAAATCTCTTTATTTATAAGAAAATTGTCCTTCATTCACAGCCATATATGAGGATTAATATTATATAAATTTCCAGCACTTTTTTGATTTTCAATGAAATTTTTCTGTTTTTTAATATTTTGCTTAATTTCTGGAAGGTATCTTTAGTTATTCTAATGTATCTTCAGATTTCTATGTCACATTTTCTGTTGTCTGTTATAACAGTTTCCAGATTGTTAAATTTCTGTACTTTTATTTTGATGTCTCCAAATTGTAGCTGACATCTTGGGCTGTTCCTCTCACTAATGACCATAAATTCTTCTTAATATTGATGGTTAGTTCTTTCCTCTCACAGTACCTGCAGTTTTCTTTCTGTAGTGTATTGTAAATAATTTGGAGAAGAGTTAGCATCCTTCCAAGAGTTGTTCAAAATATTGAATTCATACCTACTGTTGTTATGTTGTTACCACATTTCGATTGATGTAAAATCTTCAAGTAAAAAGATTTCTTATTCACAGAAAAATTTGATAAATACAAGTCGTCATCATCATCATCATTGATCCTGGTAAACTGAAGAAAGAATTAAAGGATACAAATAGTATCCTTCAAAGAAAAATTATCCATCTTATTTCTAAAGCAGGAAATAGGAGGATGAATCTCAAAGACATCTACTATGTAGCTACAACAAGTAGACCCCATGGAAGAGGAGCCGTTGAATGAATCAAAAGGAATCGAGGATAATAAACAATCAGGGTGGTTTTTGAATTGCATAACCACTCTTCACAATTGCCCTATTAAAGTTGGTTGCTCAAAGAGAAGTGTTTGACAAAAGATTGCATTTATACATTCTATACAAATATAAGAATGAATATGAGAGAGAAACTAAATGTCGTTTTAAAATGAAACTTAAACACAAGAAAGCTTTATTCAAAAAGTTTGTAGATAAGTCAAATCTGGCAGAACAAGATAACCTCAAACAATTCTCTCAGGAATGAAGTGCAAACAAGATATTAAGAACACTGGTTTAGCATGAGAAAATTCAGGGAAACAGTAGTTATTATCCTGTGAAGCAAGTGTGAATTTAACACGAGGTTATAATTGTGAGTACTAAGAATCACTCTTTCCATGATGTTGTCTTGACGCATTTTATTTTGTTTTTATTTATTTATTCATGTATTATTTTCTAATTTTAATTTTTAGACCACTTAGGTTAATTTGTAAATTAAAAAAAAGAAAAGAAGAAAGCATGTGTAATAAAGCTTACTCGAACATTCTGGTAACTACTGAGACATTTATTTGCCAGATAAATGAGGGCAGGAAAATGAAGAAATATTTTTTTTTTTTTGCTCCTTTCCCTTTGTCCAATTTTATTTGAAACGTAAAGTCACCATTCTCAATGGTTGGGGAGAGGTCATTCACTCAAACTATCCAACCACAGTGCAGTGGTCTTTGAAATGGAGACATATTCTGTTAAAGTTAGCTGAAACATTTCAGTAAATGACCATTGATTTGAGTTTAGGAAGATTTAACACGAGATTCCAATTGTGGGCACTAAGAATGGCTCTTTCCATGATGTTCTCTTAACGTATTGCATATTGTTTTAGTAGGAGGGCAATGGAACTTATACTAAGTTAAAACTTATTTAACAAAAAAATAAAAACAATGTTCTATTCTATCACTTTAATGGTAATTATTCCAGTCGAAATGTCGGTGACTAAACTGACTACTCTACTCCAAGTTCTTCCAAGTGAGGCGGCTCATTAACAAGCCAGCAGGACAAAAACAAGACCTAATAAAGGGCAGAGGAACTCTCAATTAGTCAACGGCCAGCTAACTAGAGGTGGTGTTTGCATAAACCACTGTGGAGAAGGCAACAGGAAATGACTCCACTATCAATCCCAAGACATATCATGGCTAACAATACAGACAATATGAAACCTAATGGTGTGAAGAGGGTTAAGTCTATGGGAATTAACTCCTTACCCAGCAAGGATAGACATGCACAACATGCGTCACCTGACCATCATCCAGTGACTGCTAGCATAAATGGCATAAATGGGATAAAATTCCTTGGAACCTATCCCTCGCCTGAATAGAAACGACATGAGTGACATATGTCACTGGACTGTAATCTTGCGATTGCACACATCAAACATAAAATAACTTTCAGGACATGGAATGTTCAGACATTGAACAACTGCAGCTAGCTAGATAATGTGAAACAAGAGATAAGCAGACTTAAAATCAACATCCTAGTTGTATGTGAAACCAGATGGCCAAACAACAAAGATTTTGACAGCAATGAGCACAAGATTATTTATGCAGGCAGAGAAAAACAACAAAGGAGTAGGATTAATACTAGATAAAACATTTAAGAAATGCATTCTGGTATACTACCAACTATCCAAAAGAATTCTGGTAGTCAAGCTGAAAGGAAAGCCTTTCAACATATCTATCATAATAGTGTACGCACCGACAGCACAAAGTAAGGAAGAGGAAATTGAATCTTTCTACTCCATGCTAAACAGTGATAAAGATCTTTGCAAATCACAAGAAGTCATCATTATGATGGGAGACCTAAATGCCAAAATAGGCAAGGAGAGGGCAGAGGGAGAAACTAAAAACCAAATTGACTACATAACTATCAACAAAAGATTCAGGAATGCAATGATTCACTGCAAAACCTGCCCAAGTGAAAACTGCGGAAGCAATCATCATCCTGTTATATATAAACTAAAAGTAGAACTGTGTAAATTGAAGAATCCTAATGCAGCACACAAATTGCAATACAACAAACTCCTGAGTGACCTAAACCTGAAAGAAAAATATATGGACAATGTGGAAAGAAGATACGAGGAACACAATGGAAACTCAAAATGGGGCACACTAAGAGAAGCTTTAGTGACATCAGCAAACCATATCATCCCAAAGGAGACGAAGAAGAAAAAATGAATGGATGACTGATGAGATTCTTAACATGATGCAAAGGAGGCAGGAAACTCTGCCAAGATATGGAATTGAATACAGAAAATTACACAATGAAATAAGGACCAAATGCAGGCAAGCTAAAGAAAAGTAGTTAAACAAAAAAATGTGCAGAAATAGAGAGATTGAGTAGCACCAACAAAGGAGATATGCATAAACAAATAACAGAACTAGCAAAAGACTTGCTAGGAAGCAGGTTCTTTAAAATCAAAAGACGGAATGCTCATATTAGAGAAGGAAAAAATTCTGGAGTGAGTATATTGGAGAACTCTTCCATAACAAAAGAGAACAACCAGCAATACACAAAACTACCGACAGACCTGGAATTCTGAAAACCAAATTAGAAGCTGCACTGGCCAAATTGAATAGAAACTAGGCGGCAGGGCCAGATGGAATTGTAACGGAAATGCTGACAGCCTTAGATGACTTTGGCATAGACAAGATCACTGAAATAACAAATGAAATCTACAACAGTGGAGTTATACCAGAAGATCTCAGCAGATCTATCTTCATAGCATTGCCTAAGAAACCAGGCACAAATGAATGTGAACTCCACTGAGCAATCGACCTAATGAACCATGTAACAAAACTCATCATCCGAATTCTGATGAACAGAGCATGCAGCAGAATCAGGCCAGAAATAGGACAAGAACAGTGCAGGTTCATTAAAGATACTGGAACAAGGAATATGATATTCATGCTCAGAATATTATCAGAAAGATCAATACAAATGCAGGAGGATGTGTACCTATGTTTCAAAGACAACACAAAGGCCTTTGACAAATGACACCATAAGGATCTGCTGGAATTGCTCAGCAACCTTGATATATTCGGGAAAGATAGAATAATCAAGAACCTATACTGGCAGCAAACTGCATGCATGCACATAGAGAACAAGTTCAGCAGATATACAAAAATAGGAAGGGGTGTAAGGCAAGAATATGTCTTCTCACTGGACTTATTCAACTTATACAGTGAGGCAATTCTGAGAGAATTGGAAATCCTACTGGAATTCAGCATTGGCGGCCACAATATGAACAACATAAGATATGCACATGACACAGTACTGATAGAAGACATGGAAAAGAAAGTACAAAACCTCCTACAGAAGGTAGTGAAGGAGAGCAGGAAGAAGGGACTAAGCATAAACTACAAGAAGACAGAATGCATAGTCATCATTAAAAAGATGATACTGATATACGATTTGCAGGCCGGGGACACTAAAATCAAGCAGGTGCAAAAATTTAAATATCTGGCAAGTGTTTTGACTGAGGACTGAAAGTGTGACACTGAGATCCATAGATGTATTGGGATGGCCAAGGACACATTCCAAAACCTGGGTAGAGTATTGCGAGACAGGAAGATCTCACTGATAACAAAGAAAAGAGTACTGAGCTGTTACATGACATCTGTCCTCTTTTACAGCAGCGAATGTTGCACAGTCTCCTCAAAGATGAAGAAGAGACTTGAGGTGGCAGAGATGTGATTCTACAGAAGGATGCTGAGGATATCATGGACCAAGCATGTGAGCAATTATGAGGTCTTGGAGAGGATGTAAACAAAGAGGAGGTTTATGCTTAACATAAGGAAGAGGCAGCTGAAGTTTCTGGGACACGTAATGAGAAAGGAGGACCTGGAGAATCTGATACTCACAGGTCGAATAGAGGGAAAGAGAGACATGGGAAAGCAACACATGGGCTTGAGCAAGTGGATGACAGAACTGGGCCTGGGGGAGGTAGCAAAGGGACGAAACTTATTGAGAGCTACAAGGGATGGGGGAAGTTGAGAGCCATGATCACCTACGTCCTGAAAGGACACGACACATAAAAAGAAAGAAGTATGAACTCAACTATATTATACTGTCTGTTTATAATTAATGGTATCATTTCTGCGACTCATATTTCTGGGAATGAGCTAAGCTGATCAATATATTAGGTACAATTTATTTTATATTAACTACCTTTTTCTATAAAAAAAAATACAATTTTCGTTCCTTCTGAAGAAGGTTGCAAAATGGATTGGATAAATATTGTGGAAACAACAAAGCAGCAAAAATTATCTGAACAACTCTCAGAACTGATTTTTTTTTTTTTCAATCATTTCATCCCAAGCAAGGCAATGATGCAACTAGGATGCAGGGGAATGAAAGAGAATGAGGATATTTTAGTGAGGAGAGGTGAGAAAAAGCACAATAAAGGAAGAGAATTCAGGAAGACAAGATGGTGATTGACATTACATTTACATTTTTGACAATTGTAAGTGACAGAGAAGCAAGAAATCAAAAGAGAGTTCCCCAAACAAGTAAATTTTAGTGTTTTATATTAAAAAAAGATTTGAAATTGTCATCTTCCCTTTTTGTAATATATTGTAAGGAAATGGCAGCTGTGTGTGTGTACATCATTTCTTTTTGACATAAATATTGATGCATTGGGTGCATATGAAAATAGCAGAGAAATGTTTAATAAAATACAAAAAAATCAGTTTGCTAAACAGTTTTGGTTTTGCTTTGTGTTGGCATTCTGCAAGTACAGAATATTGGAGCTCCATCTTGGGAAAACGGAGCAAAATATTCCTTCTTTTGTATTTTTACATATATATATATGCATAGATTAAGATATTTATTCAGGTAACTGTGTTATAGCACAAAACCAGATGAAGGGAGAATGGAAGGTAGGAAGATTGGGTTAAAGTAATATTTAAAATCAGGTGGATTTGCATACTCTGAAAAAAGGGGAAAAAAAGAAGCATTTTAAATGCATTCTTTTGCCTGGACTCAAACACCTACACCTGACACCTATGAGAAATACATAACTATTTTTTTCACTCACACACACACACACACACACTATAATAACACTTAAAGTTTAAGATGAAACTGAGTAGTGGATTTTTTATAAAACTGTATTAATAATATTATTATAATATATTTAATTTCTGTTGACTTTGGCATTGAACCCTCACTTTATTTTATATTTTAAGCTTTAACTTATATTTTATTATACCAGGTGTGAGGGGTAAATAACACAATTCACTCTGACAGAAATTTGGAAACAGCATGCTGTACTACTTGACATTCACACAGGAAGCTCCAATATGAGTGTTTAGGACAGTGCAGAGGATTCAGAAAGAGTTGGTTGGTTGGGTTTTATGGCATATCAACCACTGTAGGTCGTTTAATGCAAAGATTTCCATTTAGTATAGAGCTGGTAAAAGTTTTGTTTTTTCAAAAACGTATAGCTGGTAAAATTTTTTTTTTTTTTCAAAAACGTATAACTGTTAAAAATTTTTTTTTCAAACACGTATAGCTAGTAAAAATTTCTTTTTTCAAAAAAGTATATCTGGTAATATCGTTTTTAAAAAAAGTATAGCTGGTAATATTGTTTTTAAAAAAAGTATAGCTGATAATATTATTTTTCCAAAAAATGTATAGCTGGTAATATTATTTTTTCAAAAACGTATTATCAGAGGTCTTGCTGTTGGATGTAGTTTATCGTCATACCCAGGATGAAGAAAGAGTCTGATGAGTCTAATAGTGATTATGAAGATATGGCAGCTTGGAAAACTCACTCTGATTATTTTTATAAGGAAAGAACTCCTAAATTTGTTGGTGAGGGCCTCAGACTCAACACGGAGGCTTACATCAGGTGCTTTGAGGCACTAGTACTGCTCTGGGTCAAGAGGATGGCTGCTGGAAGACCCTATGTCTGGTAACAGGACTCTGCACCATACCCCACAAGCAAGAGAAGCCAGTAATGGCTGTCAGACAATTTCTGCAATCACATTACACCTTACACCTGACCACTTAACTCCCCAGACTGCAAACCCCTTGATTATTATGTGCAGGGTGCAGTTGAGTGAGAGACCAACAAAACTCCTTGTAAGACCAAAGGCAAGGATTATGGCAGCATTCACCAACTTAAACAAGGAGACCATCCAGAAGAGTTGCAAGAGATTTCAAAGTCATTTGGAGGTTTGGTTAAAGCCAATGGCGATTTTATTGAATAAATTTACTCTTTAGTATTTCAAAATATTTAAATTTACTCTTTAGTATTTCAAGATATTTTTGTGTAATTTTGGTAAATATATTTGAAAAGAAAATCCAACAGACAACTTGCCAAAAGACCTAACACCCTAATCAAGAGGAAATCTCAAACAAGGAAAGAAAAAAGAAAAATACCTAACTACTCAGTAATGAAAAATTCTCAATGCCTAGATTACCTAGACAGATCAAAAAATGCTTCACAACATTAACTCGTATCAAAGGACAGCCCAAATCATTACCCAAGTATCACATTCACGCAATTTTCAGATGACTTGAAGGCAAATGAAAGAAGTGTGTGTGTGTGTGGGGGGGGAGACAAGCTTTATATAAACCATGACCATAACACACCTACCCAAAAGAAAAAGCATCATGGGGAAAGGGGGAATAAAACAAAATAATTTTATTTAAAAAACCTGTGGATAACCCAACCCTCATGGGAGAAAAGCAAAATAATCAAAGAAAAAAACCCTGTGGGTGGGCCTAACTAGTCATGGTGACTGTGCTATAGGGAGTAGGTCAGAAAAAAAAACAAAACCCTTAAAGCTAGGCAGTTTGGACAATACTAGGTATTTTATATTATGTCTGTATCTGTTAATTAACTCTGTTTTTTTAATTAAGTATTCTGTTATTGCTGCTTTTTCTTCAAGCATTTTTACATGTACTACTTTTTGTTTTTATAAATTCTCCAAGTAATTTTTGAGGACGTATTTACTTGTCTTTTAATTTTCCACTGACAATGTTGTAGTATTTTTGTATTTAATGTCTTTAAAACTCAACTTATGATTATAGTACCTTTTTCCATTCATTTTCAGTAGCCCTATATATATTTTCTCTTTGACTTTATTATTATTTTCTATCTCTGTTTTCACCAAATAAACTATGTTTTCCACCTTCTATAGGACAGGCATTTTTTAGTTTACAGATGCATCTGGTTTTATTTTGTTCACAATTAATGTTATTATGCAATCGCTATTATTACACAATTTTCTGTTATGGTTATCAATTACCATATTTGCCAGCCTATTGGATGTGGATTTTTTCCCCCCAAAATGCACCAGAAAATTATCCTGTGTCCAATACAGCAGTATTATGTATGAAAGGGAATCAGTCTACACATAGAGCTTAGCTCTGAAACTAGGACTTCTGGAAACATAATATCAATAAAAATATTCGTAAAAAATTCAACCAGGAAAAATAAATTAAAGGCTATATCTAGCTAGATTTGACATACGAAACACACAAGCTAGTCGCTGACCTCCCACCACCCAGATCAATGTAATTTAAACCTTATCTTACATTGTTAGCCTGCCCAAAGAAAAATGTGTCAGGACCATAATTAGCATGATAATTAGCCAGTACTAAGATGATTTAAGGCCTTTATTGTGACAAAACATGAGGATCAGACCCATTTGTTCTTGAGCGAAAAATGGAACACGCATAAGAACAAGTTATTTCACTCTCCAGTAAACATAATCTGAACAATGTATTCATACATTTCTCATATTTACATTGACAACAACCATCTTTAACATATCATACACTATATCATTCAGAAATATATTCAGAAAGGCCAAATAAATACTAAAATAATTTCAAACATCAGTTACCATTTGCATTGAAGAGTCAACATTGATGAAACAATAACAGTGTTGCTCCCAAGTTGCCAAATGCAACATCCCAAAACATCACAGCAGACATAGAGCAGCTTTGAATCTTTCTCCTAATTGTCTTAACTAAAACAAACAAGTGATACACTGCATTGCTGTCTGGTCAGAGGTAGAGTGTTTACCACATTCTTGCATTTCAAATTCATTTTTGTTGCAAACCCGTGGCTCAAAATCAATGCAGAGACTGTTATAAGATTCCCTATAAGCTTAGTGTCATTGAGTACACAAAGGACCATGGCAATAGGGCAATAGAATGGTACTTTGGGCTGCCACCAAATAAAAAAATGATACAAAGTTGGAGAAAACAAGAGAAGCAGTTGAAAGATGCTAAAAACATAGTAAACAATCTCTGTGGAGGAAATGTAAAATGGACAGAAATTGAAGGACTAAAAACGTGGGTATTAAATGAACAGAATTTGGACGGGGCAATTTCTTAAAAATGAAAATATAAGCCAATCAAGACAGCACTGAACAGAGGTGCCAATAATAGTCCAGCTCTCCTCTCTAGTGTGACATAAGATCGCCTGTGCTATGCACAGGAGACTCAGTCATGGACTGAGTGATGTCTCACATGACCAAAAATTTGTGTAGCAACCAGGATAGATGCCATAAAAGCCATCATTTTCTTTTATGTTTTTGTGCCATAAAAACTAGCATTTTAGCAAGAAGCAATGCCACCAGTGTGACAGGAGCAAAAGAAAGGTTTTACAAGTTTAGTATCATGGTGCTTTAAATTTATGAGGAGAAATAATCTATGTATGCGAGCTAGACCAAAATTTCACAGAAGATGTCAGCTGAATATGAAGGTAAAATCATTCAGTTCCACAGGTTTGTCATTAATGTTAAGAAATAGGCAACAGGGAGAAGGTTCCTCTGACCTCCAATGTACCTTCAAATAAGACAGTAGAAACTAGAGGTGCAAAAACTGTTACTATTAAAACATCTGGCCATGAAAACATTACATCCTTATCTTATGCTGTGCTGATGGCACAAAGTTGCCACTTTTTCTGATTATTAAAAGAAAGATATTACCTAAGGAAAAATTGCAGAGTTTATGTTCATGTCCATCCCAAAGGGATGAAAATATATACAAAAAAAAGGTATGATCTAGGCATCCTGGTGGGCCGTTGAAGAAACCTGCCTTGTTTGTAAGGGATCAATTTTGATGTCACAGAACTGAGGTTGTTAAGAACAAAGACAGCTGAAAACTCATATAGCTGTAATTCCAGGAAGCCTTACCAGATGTCAATATTAACAAGCCTTTTAAAGGATTCATGAAGGAGGAGCAGAAGAAATGGATTCAGTCTTCTGATTTTGAAGTGAAACCTACAGGAGGAAGGAAAAGATCCAATATTTCAAAAGTGTGTAAATGGGTTAAAATTTTGTGGGATGCAGTAAAAGCAGAAATAGTTGTTAAATCATTTAAAAAGTGTGGTATTAGTAATGCCCTTGATGAAACTGTGTGCGACTTATTGTTTGAAGACAGTGATGATTCAGTTTTTGATGCAGAGGATGCCAGGAGTGAAGGGACTCATTTGAATGTCAACATTGATTTGTTTTTAGGTTTTGAGGATGATGATTTACCATACCTGACTTTGAAGATGATGTTTTTCTGAGTTTTCATGATGATGATTAAAGCATTTATAGGAGGCCTGTATATTTTTCTTAATGATATTCACTGTACTGACAGTTCATATTACCACTTTTTTCCCTGTTGCTTACTGAAATATCATATTTGATTCCATTCCAAAATCTGGGTGTCCAATGCATGGGCAAATATGGTATCTTTTTCAAATTTTAAGCGCAACAATAACTGACTTAAATATTTTTATTGAATAACTGCCATATATATATATATATATATATATATATATATATATATATATATATTTATTTATTTATTATAATTTTATCATATAGACAAAACCATTTTACTCACGACAAAGATGCAACTTGGTTTCAGTGCATTTTAACTGCACATCTACGGGTGAGGGTCGGAAATGGTTGTGAATGATCCTGTTCGTAGGCAAGCCCGGATGTAAAACGTCACTTACTTTTTCCATTTTTTGAGAAGAAAAATGTACTTAACAAAATATACATAGAGTATCTAAGTGAAACGATAGTTGTTGTTGACAGCAGTTTGGTGTTGGGTGGGCCGGGTAGTTAATGTTGAATGGAGTGTGGACATTCTTCCGATGATAAGCATTGGTCAAAGTTTAGGTAGGACAACTACTAAGCGTCCTAAGTTTGAGAGGTAGGGGACGGAAGATAGCGATAGGGGATAATATTACATTTTAGTAGGTAAAAAGAATTTCGAGTTAACTTTTATAATTATTAGGAGTATATGTTTTGGAGATATAATTTAGCCAATTTCATTTAGATTCATTTTCTTTTTTATGTTTCTATCACTTGTTCTTAACTATCCCACATTGTGATAATAGAAGATCTGCCAAGAATGGGAAAACCCAAGAAACTGGATGCAAATTTACTGTGGATTATTGAGCAATTAAAGCACTTTCTAAACATTTTGACTTAGTGAATTGTTTTCTCTTTTAATTAGAATAGCATATTTTAAAATCAAAATTGTGATCAGTCTCATTCCAGTGAGCAACTAATGCATTTAATACGCTTTTTTGTAAAATAAAAATAAACCCTTACATGAAGAGAAGTCCCTCTGGTGAGGAATTAGTTTCAGCTTTTAGGCAACTGGTTGAAGTCCAGAAGGTGGCCCCAAACTTTTTGCCCATAGTGTGTGTGTGTGTGTGTGTGTGTGTGTGTGTATTGTTAGTATGTGATTCACACCAGGAAATATCAGCAGTTTGAATCAAATTTAATGTCAGTCAGAATTCTTTGATCAAGAAGAGTTGATAAAGAAGAAAATTTTCTTAAAAATAAATAAATAATTTTTCCCTGATTAGGCTGTGTATTTACTGACATATTTATATCTTTACATTTATCTACTGCTATATCACTCTTCATTAATGAACAGAGCACTCTGGCTGTCTAGCATTTGTTTACATTCGTAAAAAAACAATATGCTAGAATTTGTTTTCTCTCTGCCGAAGCACCAATGGCTTAGGGGTAAAAACTCCGACTGATATATGGCTGAGATATATCGGTGAATAGAGACCACTCATGCAAATGTATTGGGCAGGTCCATTCTAGCAAAATGAACCAACCTAACTGGTGTATTAGGCACTCTCCTATAAAATGAGGTAAAATTAGCTGGCCTGTTTTTCCAAGAAGACAGCCATGTTAGCAGGTAAATCACTTGATTTCTACAGATACCAAATCGGTTGGGTTTCGATCCTGGCTTGAAGCAGTTGTCTAGTTGCACTGATGAGCTGTGATACAGTGAAACAGGCCTGTATGTGAATGACATTATATATATATATATATATATATATATATATATTCATAGACATACAGTTTTGAGAAAATGTTTTAGGCACATCATATCAAGTGCATTAAAATTATATAAACTTAAAATTGTAATTCTAGATTTAATTGAAAATTTAAAATGTAGATAAATGACAAATCCAAGAACATATTAAACTATATATTTTGAATATATAATTGGCAATGTTATATTAAGCATATGGTAGCAAGAGAAAGGAATAATGAGTATTAGAGTGAAACAATGTTTATTGTTGGTAGGGAGCACAGGAATAGTGATCTGGTGTAAGCATAGTGTTGGGAGTTGAACCATTTCTTGTGCCGGTGTGGCTGAGGCCACAGGATACGGTTAATGTATATTTGGTTGATCAAAGTCACAGTGGTAGGTTGTCTCATCGGTTGTGACATCGGATTGGTATGGATTGGTAGTCCTGTTCTGTGGAATGGAGGTCATGGCACCAACTGTGAAGGGAATGCCTTGTAAATGAATTGAGATAGGCCCATTCTGTGCTGTTGACTGTGTAGGGATTGCCTTGTAAACGAGTCGATGTAGGTCGATGTGACAGTTGGAGTTAGTAGGCCTGTTCTGTGAAATGAAGGTCACTGGTCTCGACTGAAGAGAATGCCTTGTAAACAAGTTGAGGTAGGCTGAGGTGACGGCGGGAGTTGGTAGGCCTGTTCTATCAAATGGAGGCTGCTGGTGTCGACTGTGAAGGGAATGCCTTGTAAACGAGTTGAGGTAGGTCAAGGTGATGGTGGGGGTTGGTAGGCTGGTTCTGTGGAATGAAGGTTGCTGGTGTTTAAATATAAAATGGGAATTTAGATTAGTTTAGCAGCATTTATAAACAAACAGAATTCATATTTTTAATTTACATATTTTATTGTTAACTAACACGTTTCAATTCTGAAATGTTGTTACACATTGTCAGGTGAGTAATTTTGAAGTGGAAATTGTTTCTAACCGAGGATTATCTTACTGTAATATGCAACAAATTAATAAACAGTATTCTGAAAGACAAAATTTTTCAGATATAAACCAAATGCTGGTCATAAACACAAATGATCTGAAGACAAAGCAGAAACCATCATTGAATTGGAGAAACAGCCAAAAATAATAACAACCAATCAAATGATTTGAATTTGACAAATTTGTGAATGTTAGATTTTATTAAATGTTTTCTCTGACAAAATAATCTATTTGGTTATGTTTCATCTAGAAAACCAGGATGTGAAGGTGGTGTTATGGATAAGAAATCAGAGAGCCAAGTTCAAATTCCAGTAGAGTTACATACACTTATGCAGAAATACCCTTGGGAATGGTATGAATCCATCTCTTCTCCCACTCCATCTGTGGGTTAAATAGTATAATTTTATCTTCAAAATTCATTGTTGTTCGCAAAAGATGTTAATGCAATATTCCCTCTTCTTACAATGCAAAATATGTTTCAGCTTTAAATAAACAAAAAAAGTTGATAAACCATAAAAAATACAATTAATCAAAGAACAAAAAAAAAGTTGATGGCAAAAGAAATGAAATGCAAAAAAAAGTGATGTGCTTCCAAAAGTGAGTGGGTTGTCTTGAAGTTTTAAAAGGCTATTTTCTCAGATAAATGTTGAACTTTTTATTAGTACAGGACATTATAAAAGAACACCAAATTCATGAGTTAACAAAAATATATGAAAATTTTAAAAGCACACAGCAGCAATTATAGTATAGAGAATATTTCAAGGAGATAGAAAAAGTGTAATCATTTTATGCAATCAAAATTCAATAGAATATCAATTTACACTTGATGAAGGTACATCTTAAAGAAAATTTACACATTTTTCACAGGATGGTGTGAGCTGTCATCCTTTGAAGTTGATTATAAATTGCTTAAGAGAAAAGGTCATTGTACATTTGGAAAATTAGCCACACCAGTCTTTTATTAAAAATCGTTGGAATGTAATAAAAAGGAGAGTGAAAGATAAATGTCCAGGGATTATTGATCAGCTTTAGGAGATCACAAAGGCTGAGTGGGCAAATATTGATCTGTTCTTTATTCTGAATTTGTATTCCTTACTACTGAAAGGTATTCAGGATATAATAAAACAGTGACTATGAAATACTAGATAGGTTTTTTTTATTATAATGTTTATTCATTTTTGAAAACTTAATTTTTATAAAATGCCAAAAATATTTGTTTGAGCATACCTAAAACACTTACTTGTTAACATGTTTTTATTTCTAGTTATGATCTCGATTAACTGTTATACTTTCAAAATATATAGAAAAATCTAAAATCATAATTTTAAGTTATATAATTATCAATGCACTTGATACTATGCATAAAACATTTACTTTTGACTACATAGATCTATGCATATATACATGAGTGTATACTTACATTGATATTTTACCTTTCAAATTTGCACACGCATGTATGAAAAGATGTATAAGACTCTGTCACAGATTGCACATTGACCATCGCAGTTGACCCAAATCAGTTGAGCTATGTTGTCTACAGGTAAAACTTGGCTTATGCAGAATTAAAGCAGTCAATCTTCTTCTATATGCTGTATCCCTTCAAGACATAGACGATCATGGCTCTCCGCAAGTTCTTATCCTTTGTAGCTCTTAGTAAGTTTTGTCTTCTTGCTATCTATCCTAATCCCTGTTCTCCCAACCATTTACACAAGCTTTTAAGTAGGCTATTCACTGCTTTCCTTTGTCCCTCTTGCCTTCAATATGTCCTGAAAGGGTAAAATTCTCCAAGCCCTCTTTCCTCACTTCATGCCCTATAAATTTCAGCTCTTTCTGATTCTAAGGATAAGTGTCCTTTTTGTTTGGATTTTCTCTAAAACTTCCTTTTTACTCACATGATGTTCTTAATATCCTTCTGTAAAACCATATTTTTGCTGCTTCAAGTCTTCTTCATCTACGAGAAGATTGTCCAGCATTCACTGCCATGTAGGAGGGCTGGTAGTACATAACAATTCAGTATTCTTTCCTTTGTTTTTAATGAAATTATCCAGTTTCTAAATAATTAGCTTAGCTTTTGGAAGGCATCTTTT
This sequence comes from Acanthosepion esculentum, assembly GCA_964036315.1. Lineage (NCBI taxonomy): Eukaryota > Metazoa > Mollusca > Cephalopoda > Sepiida > Sepiidae > Acanthosepion > Acanthosepion esculentum. The sequence continues at coordinate 74,590,652 of OZ038484.1, forward strand.
GCTATTCAAACACGCCTTCAAATTTGGTGTCACATTTTCCATACTCTGTTAAAACATTTCCTAGATATTTAAATTTTCATACTTGTGTGTTTCTGGCTTCTCCAATTCATAGTTTGCACACATCTATCTTCTTACAATTGATGTCTAATCCATTCTTCTCACTTTCCTTTACGACTACCTTCTGTGGGAGTGGCTGTAGCTTCATTTCTATATCTGCTATCAACACTGTATAATCTGTATATCTTACATTGGTAAGATTGTGCCCACCAATAACTAATCCTGGGAGGAATACTAATTTTCTCAGGATCACCTCGCTATAAAAGTTGATTAAGTCTGGTGAGAAGACATATCCTTGTCTTAGGTTCCTTTCTATTTTTGTATATTTACTGAGTTCATTTTTCTATCCATATGCAGGTGTTTACTCCCAATATAAGTTTTCCCAAATAAATCAAGTTTACTTCAAACAATTCCTTGCATAATCTATAAAACATAGGTATACATCCTTATGTGTCTGCATTCCTCTTTCTGGTATCATTCTGAGCATAAATATCACATTCATTGTTCCTGTGTCTCTAATGAAATTGAACCATTCTTGTCCTATTTCAGTCTAATTATTCTACATACTCTATATATCAGAATTCAGATGATGAGTTTTGTCATGTGCTTCATTAGCTTGATTGTCCGATGAATTTTCCATTCATTTGTACCTGGTTTCTGATGAACCACTATAAAAATGGATCTACTTAGGTCTTCTAGTATGTCACCATTATCATATATATTATTTAATATTTTTGTAATATTGTCAATTCCAAAATCATCTAAGGCTGCCGGCATCTCTATTACAATCCAATTTGGTCCTGCTGCCTTCTTCCTGCTCAATTTGGCCAGTGCTGATTTCAAGTTAGTCTTAAAAAATTCTGGTCCTTCCATATTTTTGTGCATTTTAACATAGAATGAATACATCAGGGAACTCTCCTATCTTTGAAGTATTTTTCTTTCTCTGTTAGCAGCATTCCCACTTTTGATTTTATACATCCTTTTGTCCTGTTATTTCTTGTATTCTTTTTGTTTGCCTTGTGTGTGATGCTCATTGTACTTCTGCACATTTTCCATTGCCTGCATTTATTTCTAATTTCTATGTTTAATGTCTTATATTCTGCCCCATATTTTGGCATCGTTTTTTCTTTTCTTTTCATCATGTTGAGAATTTAATTTGTCATCCATTCATTTTTTCCTTGTCTAGTTTTCTTTGGAATGATCTTGTTTGCTGATACTAAAGCTTCTCTTAATGTTTCCCACTTCACTTTTCCATACTCATTGAGCCCATTGTACCTGGTTTTAATACTGTCAGTATACATCTCTTTGCAATTCAGGTCATTCAGGAGTCTAAAAAAATCTATAACATAGCCTTGTGGAACATTTTCAGAAGAAAAGCATATTAGTAAAATAACATGATACTAATCTCCCAAAACTGATCTTTGACATTCCCATGATACAATAGAGGAGATCATAGATCAAAATATTCTCATTTAGAAAAAGCAAGAAAAAAAAAAGAGACATCTCCTCTCCCAAAGAGTATTTTTTTGGTGATGGATTTGAAGCCACTCATAAAAATTAGAGAGAAAATAAAAACAAATGAAAATGCAAACTCAGATCAGCAAAGTGTACAAACCACAAATGAAAATGAATGAGTAAGCAAAACATCACAACAGGACACAGCCCACAAATGGGATTATAAGCAAAGCAAAAAGCACCCATACAAATTTATTTGATGGTAGCTGAAGAAAGGACTCGCTGAAGCACTGAAAAACAGATAACAATTGACAAAACAAAAACATTAAATATTAGTAACACATTAAAATTTCTGTTGTAGCATACCTACGGACGATAATGGGTATGTCCCTATTCATATAAATACAGTAGTAAATACTGTATATGGGTTTGCAGTTAGAGATTCATTGAGGAATTCTCTTGACTCACTTCTAGCAATTGACTACTTCTTCTATGCGCCACTGGCAAATCTTATATGTGTTGTTCTTCTCCTAAGTTCATTACCAACCTTTGTGTGATTATTCTATTCAGTAAGCTTCCCTAGGTTACAACAATTTCATATGAAGCAAAAGCCAGCTATTTATTCATTTTGATGTTGAGTCTTTGCTTAACTAAATCTCATTGGGTGTTGCCCAAAATGTGGTCAACTTCATTTTGAAAATCAGCACAGAATGTTGAAAAACCAAAGACAGCCATGTTGAAAATTGTTGAGAGAAATAAGTGAGACAAACAAGAGAATAACTGATGAAGAAGATTAAAAGTTGATGGTTGATTGTATGCTTGCTTAGTATGCATACAACATTCTGTTTTCTTGACAGCTAAAAACCAAAAGACATGATTAGTTATTTGTGCTTGGTACTGAAATATAAAAAGAGAATCTTCCATATCACTATGTAGTTGTTGCATGCCTCAAATCTTCTAGAAACTAGAGCCTGTCAGTTTTATATCTCAGATAAAAGAAAACAGGAGAAAAAAAAGAAATAGAATACTATTTTAGAATATTAATAATTTAAGGTATTTACACACGAGTAAATTAAAGCTAGCTGAGGCTAAAGCATTAGTCTGGAACTGGTAATAAAGAATGACCTTAGGTCACCCAATATTTGTACAAATAAAGACTTTATACTTTTATTTGGAGATTTTTAAAGACTGAAATCATGTATAGTTACAGAATGTAATACAATTTATCATTGTTTCTGTAGATCAGTATAATTTGTACCCTCCCCTGTGACTGACAATTGAGGATTTGTGAGAAGAAGAGTCAGTCAAGTGTGCACCATTTAGATAACTCATTACTCTCAGGAGTGTCATTTTTTATGTTATTTTATTTCATTAGTTGTGTGAGTGACAGTTATTCAATGTTATTGCTTGGTAGACATCTTTTATTGGTTGACTTGTTTCAAATATAGAACAAGTTTTGGGCTATATACTTACACAATTATATTGTAATTTTAAAATGTTTTATTGCATTATAATCTCTCATATATTTGCTTTATTGCCAACAAATAACCATAGAGAAAGGAACTGTTCAATTGTTCCAACAATGTAAAAACAAAAGTCAATATTTTGAATTTGAATACAAAGCTAAACATATTCTAATTCTATTTCATACAACTTATTTCAAGTATCTAATTGGAATTTTATTTTCAAATTATTCTTTCTACTTTTAAAAAATGAAGTTTGACAAAATTATTTATTTAAAACAAAGTGTGCCTTATTAAATATAGAAGAGATACCTTGTTGCAAAGTAATGGTTAATGGTTCTTTTCTCACAAGCCATTGTCTGGGAGTTTATTTAGTGTTAGATACTCCACAAATGGATACAAAGTTTAGTGTAATGGATAATGGCTCAGCATGAGAAATTTGAGAGTCAAGTTTGAATTCCAGTTGAGTTCATTACCTTCACTTATGTACAAATTCCCTTGGAAAAGGTGTGAATCCATTTCTTCTCCCACCAGTTATGGGTTAAATAGCAGGACAAACTGGGTCCTATAGCTTTGGCCAGTTGGCAACCAGTCTAATGCAGAAAGAAAAGGCAGTCTACTGTGGAAAATTCTTCTGCCAAGTCAATCATGAATAAAAAGTGACATGATTACCCAAATAATCAAATGGTACTTAACTGACTGACTCCATAAATGTGAATTGGTTTCCACAAGAAATATCTAACAAATATTTGTAAAGCCTGCCAAGAATATTAAAAATAATTTTAATATTCTTGGCAGGCTTTGCAAAAGTTAGAATTCATGCAGTAAAATAATTCTTTGATAGAAGGATTTCAACACACATTTCTGTCATCAGGGCTTGTAGAAAGATTTATTGTATTAGTCTTGAACTGGTAATAAAGAATGACCTTAGGTCACCTAATATTTGTACAAATAAAGATTTTACACTTTTATTTGGAGATTTTTAAAGGCTGAAATCATATATAATTTCAGAATATAATGCAATTTATCATTCTTTTTGTAGCTCTTTAAAAAAAAGGATTTGTTGGATCTGTAGTGGTAGCTAGCTTATTTATTTATTGATATGGGAAAAAACAGCAAAATGTAGAAGGTAGAGCTTGACCATCCTATACTTGTTAAAATTTGATAGGAATGTAAGCTGAAGGAGTGATCAGATCTAAGATCCAGGATATTAAGTGGAATTTTTATTGTTTTTTTGGTATAAGATCTTTTGTGCATTGCTTTAGTAACTTTTTTTTGTTATTTAGCAATTGTTAACCTCACTCCTAAAAAGAAGTTCATATATTGAATATAAACAACCCAATGTTGTTTTCTTTCATTGAAGAGATTTGTCTTTCAACAGGCATTTTAAGTCACAATCAAGTGGTAGGTGAATAGAAAATGAAGTCTTTAAAAATAAATGAATGAAAATAACATCCATAACAAATGATACCAAAAATTGAAAAAAAAATGTCTTAAAGTTTCAGAAGAGTTAGGCAATAGTACTAATGTAGGAGAAATAATTATACTTACAGAAATACTTATAGTGATTAGAAAAGTGTCAGATTGGTTTCTAGTTTTTTTGACTGCTTTAATAGTGACTTAAGAAAGAATGGAAAGAGATAGAAAAATGAGACTGAAAAAAAAAGAAGTGAGGATACATTTATTTATATTTTGTGGATGCACACAGAAGGAAATGTAAAAGATTTTATGCAGGACAAGTCAAATCAGTTCCAAATCCAGAAAGATGATTGGATAATGCTGCAATTTTTTAAGTGATACCAAGATTTCAATTTTTTTTTTTTTGCGACAATATTCATAAATATTAAGATAAAAATCTAATGATATATTTTTTAGAATTTTTTAAATTCCAACTGTAATTGAAAATTGGTTTTTGTTTCCAATGGACTTGAAATGGAAACTGTGATTCCCAGTATATTTTTCTAAAAAATAAAATATATGTTTATATTGGTGATGAACCTTGAACCTGAATGGTTCCTAAAAGGACAAAATTACTTTTATATTTAATTAGTATTTATAATGCTAAAGAAAAAAACTTAATACATTTTCAAACATTAAAAATATTTGAAGTACATCACTCAATACATCAATCAAACTAAAACTTTAAATGAAGATTACTTTTTGTGCAAACTCAAGAAACTGAATATAAGAAACTCACAGAAATATAATAAATTCAGGAAAAGTAAATAATATAAATTATCCAATTTTTATTTGTGAGTGTGTAATAGTAGTGGCACATTATAGCAAGGTTTGTATTAGGGCAATACTGTTAAAATGTTTTAAATTGAAGAATTAAGACATTTTCAGGCCAATGTGTAATTTAATAATAAAAATAATAATGTGGTATCAGCATTCATACTCTTTACCATAATAATGATCCAATTTTTATGTTTTCAAAGCTGAAAAGCTAATCATTACAATATTTAAAGAAAAGATTAATTATTGCTGTAAATAATAATGATACTTATGAAATACGAATATAGCTTTTTGTGAAAATATTTTTATTAAATATTTTTAAAAAGAGGTCTTTTTTTTTATTAAATATACTTTATTTCACATGTATCCTTATTTTATGTAGAAATTATTAATCTTTTTGTTTTGTTTTCTTTTTGGCGAGGATTGTATTTTATTAATGTTATAAAGATTACCATTTCCATTTCCAACCTCTGTTTTGGTTATTCCTCATTCACTAACCTTATCTAGGTTACAACAATTACAAAAAACAAGTTTTCTAAACTGCTAGCATCTACAACAATTATTTAACATTAGATTCCCGCTGATTAGAGATTAGTAAAAGAACAAGGAAAGCTAAATTGTACTAAGATGAAAGTGTATCGAAAATGCTTTAATTGCTATGACATCCACAATAAACTTGTGTACAGGTTCTTGCAACATTTCATCTTTCTTGACAGATCTTCTATTATCACAATGTGGGATACTTAATAAGAAAAGTGATAAAAATATAAACTAAATGAAACTGGCTAAACTATATACCCAAACACACACAAAAAAACATTAAATTTGAAAGTTTAAAATTCCAGTGCCACCTCCCCTTCATATGCATGTGTAGTTATATCAACATAAACATCACTTTAGTCTGATGAAATCTTAAAGGATGAAACATCACACAAAACATTTTTACCACTTTGTCATTAATTTTCCTAACATTTTTCTTGTATATGAAAATTTATCTATCACAAATTGTAAATGTAGTTGAAGTTTGGCTCAGTATAGAATAGCTTTCTTCATTTATTTATAATTATAATATAAATTTTATGAATAGGAAAGGACTTGACATCATGTTTAATGGCTGCCTTCAAGTATCTTTAAGCAAATAATAGAAACTGATTTAATTTTTTTTTATAATTTCTGTCACGTTTGGTGATGTTGGGGGGTAACATGCAGATAATAAAGTGTCAGGAACATATCAAGAGAAATAGACATATTGGAAAAGGAAATCATGAAAGCGAAGAGTGCCACCCACAAAATCTATATTTGAGACGTTAACAGAGTTCATTGTTCAACCAATCAATTTTAAATGCATTTTTAACATAAACAAAATAGATTAAAAATTTAAACATACACTCACCTAAACAGAAAAAGGAAATAAATAGTTAAAAATAATAAAAAGAATCAAAAAATCACAAAAAGCACAAAAAACAAAAAAAGAAGAAGAAACAACAACCAACCAATGTTCTTCATCTTGCTTGTTCTATTCACAATTATATGACTGGCAGTTATGAGTTCAATTCCTAGCTCTGCTAGTATTGAAAAGTCACATATCCTGGCTCAGTGGAAGAAATGGACAAGCAACACAAAGGCCTGTTGAATATTAACTGATATGAAATATCCTCAAAGCATAGAAAACATTATAAGAATAATCTATCCTCCTGACATGAACAGTGTTCAGTTCAAATTCCAAGAAGATTACAAAGTACAACAGATATACACCTGAAGATGGCCAAAAGGAACTGCTGAAATATGGTAACAACAAAAGCAATACAATGAGTTTGCTAGTCTGAACTATTCTTGGAATACATCTATCTTCACATGACTAAAGATATACAAATATGAATTTTGTAGTAGTATGATGATGAATAAAAACTGGATAAAATGGACCTTATAACTAGAAGTTAACCAGAATCATATTTACTTTTAATTATTTTTCAGAAATTTTATTTTCTGAAAGAAAATAAAACCTGCTGTGACAGTATTTTCACTATTTCCTGAATTAATAATGAAAAAGAAAGAAAAATAAATGAAAATCAGATTCAATTACAAAGACAAAATATTTATTTCTAACCATCTAAATAAGGGTTCTTGCAAAAATTTGTCCCTTTTGCTGAGAATAAGATAACCTATTCTCTGAGTAACACAATGTAAAAAAACATAGCAGAAAAACAAAAATTAAAAATTAGAATGCACACAAAAACAAAAAAAACAAAAAAAAGAATAGCGCCCACCTGCTGTGACAATGATAACAATAAAAAAAGGGAGAAGAGCATTAGCTCTTCAGTACACTTTCAGTCCTTTCAAGGTTCAAAAGTTTTTATCTTTTTTCTTTTCTCTCTTGTGTAGACAAGATTCTCTTCTTTGTGGCCAGACTCCCTTCTTTCTTCTCTTATTTTCCTCCCGTCCGCCTGGATATTATACCTTTCACTAGCAGGTGAAAATTCACTTAAACACATGCTAAAACACTTTTTGAAAATGCACGTGTTTTCTTCTTCTTCTTCTCAAATGGCTTTAGCTCCAAACTCCACTTATGGGCTTCTTTTCAAACTTTCTTTTCTGGGGCTTCTTTGAGGGGACTTCTCAAAACTTTCTCTGAAGGTGAAACTTGCCCTCAGCAACTTTGTTACCCAAGCATCCTTCACTCATGGGCAAACGCTGCCTGCCTTTTCAGCAGGGAGAGAGAAAACAAACCTCTTCTTTCTAAGCTGTCTTGTTTCCAACTGCTGCTAAGGTCCAGTCCCAGTTCTCCCTTCCCTTTCAAAGTTGGGGGGGGGGCGGGGCGGTTCACCTTTGAACCATCCATTAAAAAAAAATATCAGCAGGTTCTTAGGACCAGTAACACAGTGAGTGTCTTTTGTTCTCCCTTGACCTAAAAATGTTCAAATATTTTGAAATAAAGAATTTACTTAGCAAAATTTAGAGTAATTTTGCTTAGTGCATGATCTTGGTGACAAAGAAAAAAAATGATATTTATAAACACATGGCCTTTTCTGTGTAGGACACAAAGTGATTTGAAATGTCATATTTTGAAAGAAAAGAAAGATGTATCTTAAATACTGCAAAATATTATAAGCTTTATTTAATTAATATTTGCATAAAAACATATCAAATAACTTAACATTACTAATAATAGATTTTTGTGTCTTGATATTTTATCTTAGTCATATTTGTAGAGTTTATTTAGTTTCTCTAGCTCTATTTTCTTTAATGTACTTTAATGAGTACAGTGTGATGGTGATGTGTTTCTAATCATTAATACAAACAATGTCTATTGATCAAAGTAATCAGACGACAGCAACATTTATCAATGAAAGGAAAAGTTAATCTTTTAATAAAATGGTGTCATTCTTGCACAAGCATGAATGAATGACTGGAGAATCTGCAGTTTATGCTTAACAGTTTCATGATTTTGATTGTCACATGACATTTGATTAAACACAATTGGATTTACCAGTATTATTGAAAAGCTATAAATCAAGAAAAACAAAGGATCCAGGTACAATTCATTAACCATGTGGTAATGCAACAAAGTATGTATAATATAGACAAATCAAGTTTAAAAAAGCAAATAAAGAAGATTGCAGACACTGACATCATACTGGGTTTGCTTAGCTTGCTAACCTTATTTGTTTGGATTTAAAAAATAAGGAATTATTATGATACATTAATCTCTTGAAACTCTTTCGAGGCTTATCTCTGTAAAATGGTTCTCATCACAAGGCATTCAAACTGCACCATCTGATATGCTACCAAAATGCAAAATAGACCTAGTAGTTAAAAAATACAAGTCAAAGTCATTAATATATACAATAAATTATGCTAATTCAATGAGACTACCTTTTATTTGTTATATTTTACTTGAATGGAATTTAAATTTTGACAATATAATGGTAACATATGAACACATTCTTCTTGTGAAATTATGGCAGCACAATTATCATAATAACAAAATCTTTTAAAGTACATGACCTCAAAAAATAATAAAATATGATATAATAGTCCTGCAAGAAAATAGTCTTTTAAAACATTTTGATACTAGAAAATCATCTTTTAGTGTTTCAATAAAATACTCCATGGTTAATAATCTTTTAATTTTTTCATTAAGAAATTATGAAAGTACCACAAGATATATTTTAATAAGATATTGCACTTGTACAGTGAGAAGTGAAAGTAAGGAACTAAAGAAGGTGTTGATTAGGCTTAAACTGTACCTTCCTTGTTATTACTGATGCAAAGTTGTCAATCATGTACTCAAAGAGAAAATTTTCAGTTTCCTCTCTTTCCACACTACTCTGTCACACAATCTCAAATAGAACAAAATTAGCTTCAGCTTACTAAAAGATCTCCCATAGCTTACCTGGGGAAATTGCAATTGTTCACATAATTTGAACAGCAATATGAAGATTCAGGAACACTCATTGCCATACCAGATTTTAGAAACTTTCTTGGTTTTGATAGTTTGATACTGATTCGATTTGATGACAGCATTCTGCAAGCTAAAATGTTGCCAGCTGATTTAGTGTTTAATGCCTAATTAATGAATATTACATTACAAATTATATGTTTATTGTTCAGTGGCATTGTGCCCTCCCTCAAGTAGCATCCATGGCATATACCCAACTTGTCATTTCCTAAATATACCACTGAAACTAATGTTCTCATTGTGATAATCACATTTTAAACATCATACCCTTCAGTTGTGTTTAAAATAGAAAAAGAACAATTTAAAAAAATAAGAGGATTGAAAGAATCAGTATACATGCTATGTTGTCTAATAATATCTTGAGAAGACCAAGTATAGAAATGAGTATCAAGAGGCACTTTGGTTAGAAAAAACAAACATTAGATTTAAGACTCACACTACCTGACTGTTCAATGGGATAATGACTGTTAGTTTAAGTGTATCTAATTACTTGGTGGTTGTGAGTTCAATCTCTGGGTGTAAGTTAGATTCTCCAGTTTAAAGGAAAAATCAAAAGCAGCATCAAAAGGATGAATTAACATGGGCATCATGATGAGAACAATTCATCTCTATCGATTGAATTATGTTTTCAATCTAAAATTCTCAGAAGATACCAGAAACCGAAAGGAGACAAGAGAGTACATCAGCCAAAACATTATAACCATAAAAACCAAGGTGCAGGCACTAGTCCAAATAGATTAAGATATATTGTTACAGAATTAGGAGGCTAAACTAAAATAACCCAAGTGGAGTAGGAGTGGTTTGAATCTAGTGGGTTTGGAATCCTAAAAGTGATGGATAGTCTTTGTATAAGTTTTAATATAAGTGAAAAATGTGCAAAAATAGGTAGTACAGTTGTAGCAGTAGAGAGATCAATGCTCATTGAAGCCTCCCTCTCCCAGATTCCTTCACATGTCCATACTTTCAAGAAGGAGACAAGCCATGTATGTAGAGAGGATAGTTGCTGGCCAACCTGTTGACATATGTTCTCTCTATCTCGCACTCTTTCATTCCTCCAAGAAATAATGTCCCCCCTAAAATAAAGATAGAAAAAAATCTGAGGAAAATCTTCTGTTGTTAATGGAATCCCTACTGAGGAAATGGTAACAGACCATTAGAATTTATAGACAAATGCAACACTTTTAAAAAAATGTAATTTTCTTTTTTCTTACTTGCCATTCATGCAAATAGACAATGATATATAAATAGCTGTTCTAAGTTTATATATATATATATATATATATATATATATATATATATATATATATATAGCTGTTCACAGTTGTTTTAAGTTTGGGCCTTTTTCTGTTATTATTGAAATTTGATAAAAAATTCAAATAATATTGTTAGCTAATGAACACAATAACAACAGACAGCATTGTCATTTGAAACCCTAAAGAAGTAAGACAAGCAGCAAGGAGGTCAATGTCACAGATTCTGACTTAATTTATTCTTCATTTTCATAAACTGTTTATGTTTACACTCACTATTTTCTAGTGTTGTGAGAAATCAGGACTTTGTCATGATGAACATGCTAATCAAATTGTTGCAATCAGAAAAACAAAAAGGAAATAAAGACAAGAATTTTTTGTTTGGGAAAATCTTTGATCATTAGCAGTCTATGGCATCTGACAGTGCTACTGCATGCACTCAAAGAGAATTGATTTTTTTATTATCTTTGATACACAAGCAACCTTATTATATGAAAATCAGAGATTTGCTGCTTGAAACTCTGCAAACAACTAATTCAAAGGATAGGTAACTAGTTTGAATATGCCAACTTTTCCAATGTCTAGAAAAGTTTTGTTCTAAAAGTTATAAAGTGTGAATAGACATGAAAAAATAAAATTCCTCTGAGAAATTAATTAAATATATGATATTATGGTTATATCTTGATAAAAATAGCTTCATCTCTAGAGTGGGGGGGGGGTATGTCTAATATTTTGGTTTTCTCTTAATTGAAAAGATTTTTAAGAACAAATGTATTCAATCTAATATAGAAGTAAAAAAGTTACAGAATATCGAATAAACTAATAGCTTCGTTATTTTTTTAAAATTTCGGAATAGATATTATTCTAGAACTAATTTATTCAATTTCTATCCTTCGGGGATATTTCATTTTTTTTAAAAAATTTCCTTCACCTTGTACAAAGCTCAAGAGCCACTCAAGTTTAAGTGTTACAAAATAAGAGGTACAGTTTATAGGGAATATGTGGGGAAAATGACAGTTATCCCTAGACTTAAAGAGGTTAAGATTGTAGTGATTGGGGAAGAATCCTCTTGGGAGTTGGCTCCACAAAGCAGTGGTTCATGGGAAGAAGCTACTCGAGTGGAACTTACATTTTAACAATGGAATACAAAGGCAATGGGGGTCATTCGCTACAGTGTGTGTGGCATGGTGGGTCTTAACTGGAAAGTTTTAGAACTGGTGGAACCAAGGAATGTAGTTCATCTGAACGCTTTCATGGAAATAGCAATAGAGTAGTTGCTGTCAGCATCTTTCTTTTTTGGCCTATTTGAAGGCCCAAGCTGATGGTGATACTGAGTTCTCTGGCTGCTGGGGAGACACTGCCATTACAGCCAGAGCACCTATACAGCAAAAACAGATAACACAAAAAGTTCAGGCAACAAAAATGCAATGAATTTGACAGACATAAAAAAAAAAAATCAACACTTACACAAAGAATTTCACTTTGACACAAAAAACCTCAATCCTTACTGAAATTTGGCATTCCAGTCTGTGACATAGAAGTTCTCTACCTACTGAGTTATGTCTGTGTTATTTAGTAGTCATTGGACTCTGCAAAATAGGGCAAGTTCATTTTGCCCATGTCACTATAGTAACATTGTTCTAGCTAGGTTATTTTGTATTGTTCTTGTTCATATTAAATGGTCAGATACTTTTGGGGCAGATTTCATAAATAGGCATCTATAATGATATTTTTAAGTAATGCATACACTTAATTCTTTTTGTGGTATAGTTTCCTTTTTTTTAAATTCTGTAATCCTCATGAAATAAAATTTTAATAATTAATTTTTTTTACCAAAAACTAGCAGTATTGTTATCAAAGCATTACTATTTCAAATCTTGTGAAATCCTATGTACTATATAATCACTATATTGTTTATTTAAAGGAAAGAATTGTCAGGTGGTTGCTTTTAAAAGAAAGATTTATTATGTGGTTGCTTTTAAAAGAAAGACTTATCAGGCAGTTGCTTTTTAAAGGAAAGACTTGTCAGGTGGTTGCTTTTAAAGGAAAGACTTGTTAGATAATTGATTTAGACTGAATATTATTCCACACCTGGATGAATCTATTTTTATGTATATTGTTCTTTCACCATCACTGCTGCTAGAAGCAGACAGTCTTATATACCAAAATAGTTCAATTTTGAAAAATTATAAAGAAGATTTTTTTAAATTAATCAACTTTAAAGTGAACATTTGAATTTCTTAAGAATTGTTGACACAAGAAACAAAAAACAACTTTATTTTTTAAAGTGCATATGGCTGAAAGCAAGGTTATAAGATTTCTCCAGGCGATCCTAATGGGTTTTCTTACTGATCATCTGAGGAGTAGCATTTCTTTCTTGTTTTTCTTTCACCAAAAATTAATCCTGTCTGCACAGAACAACTTTAGAAAACAGTAGCAGAATCTAATTTTGAAATTGTTTTGGTAAAGAATTTAAAAATAAAGTTTTACTAATACAATGAAAGAAACAGAAAAGCATAATTCACATGTTAGGTGTACAAGATAAATTTTTCAGTATAATTTCATCAAAATATTCATTTGAAAATCAATCCTGATCAATTACATTTGAAAATGGTTAAAAATAAAATGTGCTTTTTAGAAAGAAAAAAAAAAAATTAAGATATTTAAAAGAAAAACAATGTCAGTTGGCATTAAGTAATTTGCTTGGGTGAAAAAAAAAGCAAAAACAGACCTTTCTTTTTTGTTTATGTTAATTAATTTCAATCCTTATAAAAATACACCTTTGCAAAGTAATCGACTTGAAGGCATTCTTTTTACTTCCTTGTTCTGGTTTTAAACTTTTGGAAATACAATTTGTTTTTTGCGTTTCAACCATTTTTGTACATTTAAATTTATTTTAAGACTGAGAGAAAATAAAATATTCTGTTTCAGTTTAACTTTCATTTTTTTTTGTGTTCGACTTTTTACTGTAACTGGAAAATGGACTGTTGATTAAAACAAGATAAATTTCTCTTCTCATTCCTGACTACATTCAAACCTCAAAACTCTCTACTGAAATGACTGAGAGCAATTATACTGGTGGACTTTTTGTTTCAAACCCAAATGTTGTTGGGCAATGGGCACATATTTCTGGACTATTTTTTCATACTTAATCTGAAAATCAAGTCCATTTTGCCCCATCACATTACATTTTCTCAGTACAAATAATTTCTATTTTTCTTAAAATAGGCCAAAATACCCATTTAACAGTGATATGCCAGGGCCAAATAAAACTTTTTCTACCCTGAAAATGTTTAACAGCTAAGAACATTGAGGGCACAAAAACATTTTCCAGTGAGATATCTCTCATAAAATCAAGCATTTTCAGGTCAGCTTATCTAAACTGAAGTAGTATTAATTTTAAAAGTTATTTGGATACTTTTTCTTGAATGTTAAATCATTTTAACATGAAACGAAATGTTTTAACTATGTCACTTGCAT